>OZ014523.1:519032382-520232382 GCA_963966055.1 Lathyrus aphaca | reverse complement strand
AGAAGCTTATCAGGAGGATAAAGTAACCCTGAGGTGACGATAAAGCAGTCCCGAAGATCATAAGTTTGTTTGTTGGATAATTAACCTGAAAACAAGGTAGCATTCTGTATAATAACATTAGTTTATGCTTTAGGTGTGTATGTATGATATGATGCACTTAGGTAATGTACTATATGTCTATGGATATATATGCTATGGTATGATGTAAATGATGTATGTATGATATGATACTGCCGGAAGCGTCTGGATATCTTCGTATAACAACTGCTGGCCAGGGAAAATAAATCCCGATTCGTTGCTGAAGAATATATAACCCTCTGTCTGCTGAGGATAACAGGGTATAGATAACCTCCCGTCTGCTGGGGATAGTAAGGCATAGATATAACCTCCCGTTGTTGGGGATAGTAAGGTATATATAACCTTCCGTATGCTGGGGATAACAGGGTATAGATAACCTCCCGTATGCTGGGGATAGTAAGGTATATATCACCTCCCGGATGCTGGGGATAATAGGGTATATATAACTTTCGTCTTCGTTTGATGGTAGGGCAGATATAACTTCCCGTCTTCGTTCATCGTACCCTTATTGGAAAGTAATTTTCCGTATATCCGTATGAGGATAAAAGAGATGGATATAAATTCCAGGGGAGATAAGACTTTATGAAGATGGATTTGTCCTACTAAGGGTTTGTAACTGTCTTGTAAAGGTGAATCGGCGAAGCTTCGTTGAAATCCTTCCCTCGTTCGTCCTTAGTAAATACTATTACTGCATTTCCATGCATTTCTGGTAAACATCAATCATATTAAGCATACATACATTTCTGGTAAACATCAATCATATTCAAAAGCATACATGCATTTCTGGTAAACATCAATCATATTCAAAAGCATACATGCATTCAAACACAACCAATGGACGTTTCGCTTATGTAAATAGGGTAAAAGTAAATCTGGATTCAAAAGATGGAATTTATTTATATCAAAAAGTGAACCATACACGGGTAAGTTCGTATAAGGAGACATAAACCCTAGTAAGAGGATTTTTCCATACAGTTTTTACAAAACGAAGAGAATCAGCTATGTGAGAAATAATCCTATTGAGTTTCAATTCTACTATTGCCATTATCTTCAAGTATCTCATCTTCTTGCTGTTGAGACGGAAACGATTGAATTGAGCTTTATCTGTTCGAGCTTGAATAAGTAGCACAATTGGCTGCAGTTTCATGGGTGATCCAAACGAGACATAGTCATACGCTTTAATCCCTAATTTTTTCCTGGATTGCCCTTTCAGGTTCTCAATCCACCGGGATACCCTTTTTTGCCCAAGTCGCCTTTTCAGGTTTTCGACTTGCCGGGTGTACATCTTTTTATATATATCCCTAATTTTTGCCCAAACCCTTTTGGTTTGCCGGGATGCCCTTATTTTTGCCTAGGCCAGTCAACCTAGCGGGTCTCTTTTTATGCGTAGTATTTTTTAACTATGTCTGCGTTTACAGGCTGTGGAAAGTCTTCACCATCCATTGTAGTGAGTATCATGGCACCGTCGGAGAACACTGTCTTGACTACAAATGGTCCTTCATATGTTGGAGTCCACTTGCCCCTAGGATCACCCTGTGGTAATATGATACGCTTGATTACCAAGTCACCAGCCTGATATACCTTTGGCTTAACCTTCTTGTTAAAAGCTTTAATCATTCGTTTCTGGTACATCTGGCCATGACAAATTGCTGCTAACCTCTTCTCATCAATCAAATTTATCTGGTCCAGTCGAGTCTGAATCCACTCATCTTCATCCAAGCCTGCATCCTTCATAATTCTCAAGGAGGGAATCTGAACTTCAATGGGCAGAACTGCTTCCATACCATAGACTAAGGAGAATGGGGTTGCCCCTGTTGAAGTACGTACTGTGGTACGATAACCATGAAGAGCAAATGGTAACATCTCATGCCAATCCTTATAAGTAACAGTCATCTTCTGTACAATCTTCTTAATGTTCTTATTAGCAGCTTCAATTGCCCCATTCATCTTTGGACGATACGGAGAAGAGTTGTGATGCTTAATCTTGAACTGCGTGCAGAGATCAGTGATCATAGTGTTGTTCAGATTTGAGCCATTGTCAGTGATAATCCTTTCAGGGATGCCATACCTACATATGAGATTATTCTTAATGAACCGAGCCACAACATTCTTAGTAACAGATGCAAATGAAGCTGCCTCCACCCACTTTGTGAAGTAATCAATAACAACCAGGATGAAACGATGCCCATTAGAGGCAGTAGGCTTGATCTCACCAATCATATCAATGCCCCACATGGCAAAGGGCCAAGGAGTAGTCAACACATTTAATGGTGATGGAGGTACATGAACTTTATCAGCATAGATTTGACATTTGTGACAAGTTCTGGAGTGTTGATAGCAATCAGTTTCCATAGTAGACCAATAGTAACCTGCTCTCAATATCTTCTTTGCCATAGTATGACCACTAGAATGAGTGCCAAAGATCCCATCATGCATATCCTCCATGATCTCAATTGCTTCCTTCTTATCCACACAACGAAGCAAAGTTGAATCATGATTGCGCTTGTACAGAATCCCATTACTCAAGAAGAACTTAGCAGAGAACCTTCTCAGAAACTTCTTATCTTTGACAGATGCCCCTTCAGGGAACTCCTGAGCTTCAAGATATCTTTTTACTTCATAGAACCAAGGCTTCTCCTCTGCCCCTTCAGTGTCAATCTCATTGCAGTATGCAGGCTTTTCAAATCTATCAATAGTAATCTTGGGAGCTTCATCATCCCAACTGATCTCAAACATGGATGCCATGGTGGCCAAAGCATCTGCCAACTGATTTTCTCTTCGTGGAATGTGCTCAAAGGTAATCTCTTTGAAATGTGGGATCAAAGACAACACATGCTCTCTATAAGGAATGAGGTTATCATGCTTGGTATCCCAATCTCCTTTAATTTGACTTACTACCAGGGCTGAATCTCCATACACATCAAGGAACTGAATCTTCATATCAATAGCAGTTTTAATACCCAGGATACATGCCTCATACTCAGCCATGTTATTGGTACAATAGAAACAAAGTCTGGCAGTAATCGGGGTATGACAACCTTCAGGGGAAATAATCACAACACCAACACCATTACCAAGTGCATTAGAGGCACCATCAAAAACCATAGTCCATCGGGATCCTTGTTCAGGTCCGTCATATTGTCCAGGTTCTTTGGTAATAATCATAATGTCTTCATCAGGGAACTCAAAATTCATTGACTGGTAATCATCCATTGCTTGATGAGCCAAATGATCAGCAACAACACTTCCTTTAATGGCCTTCTGAGTAGTATACTGTATGTCATATTCCGTCAAGATCATTTGCCATCTTGCAATTCTTCCGGAGAGAGCAGGTTTCTCAAATACGTACTTGATTGGATCCATCTTCGAAATCAACAAGGTAGTATGGGTCAACATATACTGTCTTAGTCGGCGAGCAGCCCATGCCAAAGCGCAGCAAGTTTTCTCGAGCAGTGAGTATCTTGTTTCACAGTCGGTAAACTTTTTGCTAAGGTAGTATATTGCCTGCTCTTTTCGACCAGACTCGTCATGTTGCCCCAAGACACACCCCATTGAGTTGTCTAACACTGTTAAATACATAATCAAGGGTCTTCCATCAACTGGTGGCATCAAAATTGGAGGTTCTAGCAGATATCTCTTGATTTCATCAAAGGCAGTCTGGCATTCATCATTCCATTCCATCACCTGATCTTTTTTCAACAACTTGAAAATTGGCTCACAGATGGTAGTTAATTGGGAGATAAATCTTGCAATGTAGTTCAATCGTCCCAAGAAACCTCTAACCTCCTTTTCAGTACGGGGAACTGGCATCTCTCGTATAGCTTTTACTTTTGCAGGATCCACTTCAATACCTTTTCTACTGACTATGAAACCCAAGAGCTTTCCAGATCTAACTCCAAAAGTACATTTGTTTGGATTCAATCTCAACTTATATTTCTTCAACCTCTCAAACAACTTGTGCAGATGATCAAGATGTTGCTCTTCATTCTGAGATCTGGCTATCATATCATCCACATATACCTCTATCTCATGATGAATCATATCATGAAACAAAGCCACCATAGCACGCTGATATGTTTCCCCTGCATTCTTCAAACCAAATGGCATTACCTTATAGCAAAAGGTGCCCCACTGTGTCACAAATGTTGTCTTCTCCATATCTTCAGGTGCCATCTTGATTTGATTGTAACCAGAGAAACCATCCATGAAAGAAAATACCTTATGCTGAGCAGTGTTGTCTACCAGAATATCAATATGAGGAAGTGGAAAATCATCTTTGGGGCTAGCTTTGTTCAAATCTCTGTAGTCCACGCACATACGTACCTTACCATCTTTCTTTGGAACCGGTACCACATTTGCAACCCACTGAGGATAAGAAGTCACTGCTAAGAACCCTGCATTGAACTGTTTCATTACCTCTGCCTTGATCTTTTCTGACATCTCAGGACGCATACGACGAACCTTCTGCTTCTTTGGACGACAATCTTCTTTCACTGGCAAACGGTGAACCACAATGTCTGTATCCAACCCTGGCATGTCTTCATAAGACCAAGCAAAGATCTCCACATAATCACATAACATCTGAATCAACCTGCTCTTGACACTGTTCTCTAAATCATCTCCTATCTTGACCTCTTTTCTGTTTTCTTCAGTTCCCAGATTCACAACTTCGACTGGCTCTTCATGTGGCTGTATAGCTTTCTCTTCTTGTTGTAACAACCTAGCAAGCTCTACAGGTATTTCACAATCGTCCTCATTTCCGTCTTCAGTTTGATAGATCGGATTCTCGAAATTATAATTGGCAATAGTAGAACTGTTATCAACAGGATCCAGAGTGGATGAGGATCTGCATTTTAGTGATGTGGGTGTGTGTAAGAACACATAGTTGATAAAACAAAAATAAAAGAAAAGAAAGACAAGGAACACAATATTTACGAAAACGAAACGTCCACTGATTTTATTGAATGAAGTATGCAAATGAAATGACAGCCCGTAACAAGCACACCATTGTGCCCCGGGTAAGGCACAAGGCTTGAGAGTTTTAATTGTTCAGTAAATTACAAACTTAAAAAAGCAACAACACAGTAATAGTATTTACTCCTGACTAAAGGAGATAGGGATAACATCTTCAGCTTTCCAATTATTGAGTCCAGCACCCACAGTAGGAAAAATCCATGCATCCAAGTTGTAGTCTTCATCTTGATCTTCCACAACATTGATCTGGTCCTTCACAACCCCTTGATTAGTGACACGGGCAGCACGAGCACGACGAACAGCCTTCTGGGACTCTGCAGTGAAACCCAAACCAAACTTGTCAGACTTGTATGGAATATCAGGAAGCTGACCCCAAATAGTACAACCACCTTCATCCACCACAGCTCTAGCATCATTGAGGGAAGCCATTGCCATTGTTGGAGGCTTTCTGGTGACCACAGGAACTTTCTTCACAACAGGAGAAGCTACACAATCATTAACAACCCAGGGAACCACTTCAAATGACTAACACGGAGTCTCAATGTATTCACCTTCCATTTCCAGATACTTGAAAGTGTTTACATGGCTGACAAAGTATTCTTCTTCTCCATAGACAGTAACAACCTTTCCATTCATCGGATATCTCAACTTTTGGTGCAATGTAGAGGTTACAGCACCTGCCCCATGGATCCAGGGACGACCAAGCAGACAAGAGTATGAAGGACGAATATCCATCACATAAAATGTAGCAGTAAACACCTGGGAACCAACTTGGATTGGAAGATCAATTTCCCCATGCACTACTCTTCTAGAACCATCAAAAGCCTTTACTACAATATTACTGGGCTTCAGCACAGCATCTTCAGGACTCAGCTTGTTCAGGACTTCCTTAGGCAACACATTCAAAGAGGAACCATTGTCTATCAGCACATGAGACAGGGTAGTGCCCCTGCATTCAATTGAAATATGCAAGGCCCTGTTATGATCCCTCTTGGCAGGGGTCAAATCAGCATCAGAAAATCCTAACCCATTGTCGTAGGTCAGGTGGGCAACACAGTTTTCAAATTGGTCAACAGAAATTGCACTGGGTACATGAGCCATCTTCAGAAACTTGATCAATGACTTGGCATGAGCCTCAGAACATAATAATAGGGAGATCATAGAAATCTTTGAGGGAGTATGCCCCAATTGGTCAACAATGTCATAATCACTCTTACGAATGATTTTCAATACTTCTTCCATCTGCTTAGAGAGATCATCAGCAGCTGGCACATTAGTAGATACAGGCTCAATAACAGGACCCTTGCCCCTAGCATCAGTGGTGGAAGTAGCAGCAGGAGTAACTGCATTCTTAGAAGCAACTGGAGGAGAGAAGACCCTTCCACTACGAGTGATTTTGCTAGATCCAGCAATATTATCAATGTCAGCAGGCACATCAGCTAAAGGCTCCTGCTTAACACCATGGATGTAAACATCAGACCCATAGTGCCAAGGCACAGCTTTGTCAGACGTATACGGGATGGGACCAGGAGTAGTAATGACCACAGGAGCTACTCTGGCTTCAGCAACAACTTTCACAAGACCTTCAGCAGTAATTTTGATTGGACCCTGATGAGTGATTTTAATGGGACCCTTTGAAGTGATTCTTATTGGTACTTTGTCAACCATGTCAACTTCTTCAATCTTCCTACCCCGAGTCAGATGATCCACCATACTTTCTACAGACGCTGGTCTTCTTTCAAACACTATAGTATACTTATCCATGAGACGTTGAATTCCATCTTTCAAAATGAAGCAACTATCCGGCTTATAGGTACAATACAAACAATCTTCACGACAACCTGGAAAGATCCCAGCTTGTACTAACCTCTTTTTGATAACAGACAGTGGTGTGGTCAACTCCATAACTGAATAGACATGCAGGTCTTCATCAATGGCATTGACAGTCTTCTCGTGATTTGGCATTGGAGCTGTAATCACATTTGGAGTACCCGGATGGTCAAACTCAATCTCTCCAGCATCAATCATATCTTGAATTTTGTTCTTCAAGACCCAGCAGTTATTAGTATCATGTCCTGGACAGTTTGAATGATATGCACATCGTGCATTGGGATTGTACTTGGGAGAGGTAACATTGGGATTTTGAGGAGCCTCCCTCAGGGTAATAAGTTCAGCCTTCAACAAGTGTTGCAATGCCTGAGCCATTGACATGTTGATCTTTGTGAACTGCCTTCTAGCCCTCTGTTGGTTGCCCTGAGGCTGTTCCGTTGTTGCAGGAGTTGGATTTGAAATATGAACTGCACTAACAGACTGATGCCTTCTGTTACGATCAGGTTGACCATAAACAGCATTGGATTCCTTCTTCCCAGTGGGAGGCTTCTTTGCAGCACTTGATGAGGAAGCACCCACTTGGATCTTACCATTCTTTATACCATTCTCTACTCGCTCTCCTGTCATGATCAACTCAGTGAAGCCAGATGATGAGCTTCCAATGAGATGACTGTAGAACGGACCATTCAGCGTGCACATGAACATATCAACCAATTCCCTGTCAGTCAAAGGGGGTTGAACTCTTCCAGCTAAATCTCTCCACTTCTGAGCATACTCTTTGAAACTTTCTTTGGCACCCATAGACATGCTCTGAAGCTGCATGCGAGTGGGGGCTAAGTCAGCATTGTATTGGTACTGCTTATAGAAAGCTTCAGCAAGATCATTCCAGTCTCTGATGTTGACACTCTCCAACTGATAATACCACTCCAGCTGAGCTCCAGATAAGCTCTCTTGAAAGAAATGGATCCACAACTTTTTATCAGCAGTGTGGGGTTGAATTCTTCTAACATAAGACCTCAGATGCAGTTTGGGACAAGAGACCCCATCATAGACAACAAAAGTAGGAACCTTGAACCCAATGGGTATGACTACCCCAGATATCAGACTCAAATCCTCAAAATCCAGCCCAGATGACTTCTGCAACTCCATGGCATCCATCCTATCCACCAGCATCTTGAATTTGTCTTCATTAGGCTCATGGTAGTAATTAGCCTCAGACTCAGAGTCCCCCATTGTGTGGTGGAGACTGCCTACCTCTTGCTCAGATTCCTCAGATTCATAGTCTTCAGCTGGTTCTTTGGTCTTGGCAAGACCTTTGAACCTTCTTCCCATGTTGATCAACCCAGCAGACCTTCTAGTCTTCTTAGTCTTCTTGGCCAGCAGTGCCTTCAATTCATCTTGCCCCTTGGACAGGTTCAAGATCAGCTCTTGGAACTGTGCATTTTATGCCTGGAGATCCTTAACTGATTGTTCAAGAGCCATTGCTGAAATAAACAGCGAGAAGATGAGAAACCTGTGCACAATATAAACCTGTGATGCAATGAAATGATATGGTAATGCATATGCAATGTTTTCAAGGACCGCAGGATTTAAATTTGCTTAGACAAACACGAAAGTAAACTTTTATTAGTAATAACTTTGTTTTGCCTTTTAGGCTTACAAAAAATGAAATGGAATAAGTACAAAAGATGGGGTTTTAAGTCTCCCATGGACGTTTCCTCTTTGTATTGAGGTATGAGTTGAGGTTTCGTTCCTCGTGAAGTAGCTTTGTTAGCTCCAGAATCTTTTCTTGGCTTGCTTTGTAATGAGCCTCGAAAGTATCCCTTTGCTCTTTCAATTGGATCCATGATCTCTGCAAGTCTTCCTTATCAGTAGGCATGTCTGGGTGAAGGATGGTATAAGCTGTGTCTCCTTCAGCAACAGGTTCCATGGTAACTGGTAGGACGGCAGGATATGGCATCATGAGTGTCTGAGCACGAGATCGTACCCATCTGAGATAAGCCTCCATAGGAATAGTGTACTTAGGCTCCAGTGTCTTGCTGTCAACCCTGTTTACTTTTCCCCAAGCTCGTATGAATCTCTGACGGTAACCCTGAAGATCGTTGTCGTAATCAAACACAATGCCCTGAATCAACATGTCATGTGGGCCATCGCTCCGAGCGTAACCAAACTGTCGTAAAGCTAGAGATGGGTTGTAGGTGATGCCTCCTCTTATGCCTAGAAGTGGCACATTAGGAAACTCCCCACAACGGTCAATGATGGTGACATTCTCCATAGATCTGGAGCACCAATGGATGTCTGAGTGAGAAAGTGACATGATCCTCTTGGACCATCTGAACACTTGCTCATTCTTCATTACTGAGCAAGGAAGGTGAGAAATAAACCACCTAGAAAGCAAAGGTATGCAGCACATCAAAGTTCCTCTTGCCCTTGTAGTACGGGTATGAAGAGAATGTAGGATATCTCCAAGCAATGTAGGCACTGGATTGTGACTCAGGAAAATGTTGATGGCATGAACATCTATGAACTGATCTGGATTGGGGAACAATACTAAGCCATATATCAGCAAGGCTAAGACCTCCTCAAAAGCATCATAGCTCATGGCCTTCAAGAACATTTGAGCCTTATCCATTAGCACCTTGGCAAGAATACCCTTGACTCCGCTTCTCGTCTCTAGAACAATGTCAGATTTCTTCAGATGTAGAGCTGCAGCAATAACCTCTGGTTTGAGCTCCTTCTCCAAGCCTGTGAAGGGTCTTTGATCAAAAACAGGTATGCCCAGAAGTTTAGAGAACTCCTCCATGGTAGGAACCAGCTGGTAGTCAGGGAATGTAAAGCAATGGTGCTTAGGGTCAAAGAACTGAAACAGAACACTCATCATGTCTTCATTGAACCCTGAAGTGACTAGATCCAATAGGTGACCATGTCTCTTGATGAACTGGGAATAATCAGACACTTGAGAAACCAACTCTTTAAGCTTGGGAGGTATCCCCACAAAGTTGATCCTGATGGTGTTTCTACGAGCAGAAGCCATGACCTGCAACAAAGAACAAAGATAAATCCTTTGGTCCTTGAAATGGTTAGGGAAAATGATATGCTTATGATGCATGATGATGTCATGATGTTATGCTCAATCACAAACATGTGGCACACACAAACAAGTCACACCATAGCCCTAGGTTTAAAGGCTTGCATGAGGTTTAAGGTAGGTACCCTCCCCTGAAGTTAGATGGTTCATCCTGTCCTACAAAAGTAACCAGGTTCTAAGGGATCTCAATATCATTGATCCTTCACAAGGGTGGTTGTTCAGAAGGCAACTTACTTGCAAACCAAAACCCTCTAAGTTTAGAATCTCAATGAGCGTAGTATCGAGTGTCAACCAACTTCAGTCTGCACCAAAGCCGGTTACCTCACTACCTTCTAAAGGCCAAGATGAGTTAACTAGGGTTCTAAAAGTTAGTTAGTGCATTGACAACATATGGCAGCCTCATATTATCCTCAACTTGACTTAAGGAACATAAGCACCAACCAAGAAGTCGCACTAACTATGGCCACCAGATCAACCGTATCGATATACGTCGTACAGTTTCCTTGGTCTATTGTCATTTACCTAAGGTACACTAGATCCGGGTTAGGACCTTTCACACATAAGAGCATCCCAACAATGTAAAGTAAAGCAAACAAGGCAAACAATATTAAAGTGATCTAATTTCTAAGGGTACCCCTCTTTTATTAAATCCCCAGCAGAGTCGCCAGTTCTGTAACACGGTGGGAGAACTGACTTTAAGTTATGTTGCGGATAGCAAGAGTCGCCACCGACTTTTATTTTATCCAAAAGGAAAGGGTATAAAAGAACAGGAAAGACCTTAAGAGATATTTTTGGGTCCGGGGGGTAAGTTATGTAAAGGGAAGGTGTTAGCACCCTTTACATCCATGGTTATCCATGGGCTCTTAGTTACTTAGCTCACTTTTGAATTGTTTTTGAAAGTGTAGTGTGTGAATAGAAAAATTTTCAGAATAGTTGATAATGATCCATGTACGGATGCGTAAAAACTTGTTTTTGAAAATTTGTTTGAAACTGTGAAGAGTTTGAAAAGTTTTTGAAGTGAGCAAGTACATAAGAGGAACCTACCCTAAAGTTTTAAGTCTTTCTTGTTCTTTATCCTTTCATTGGTAAGACTATCCCCACTATTAAGGAGTAGGTAGTCATTACCTTGGATGTTAGGGACATGTGAGGGACATCTGTTTTTATGAAGGCAACTGTGGGGTGTATTAAGCATACTGGAGGGACTATCATCATTATTCGAAGGGACTTGATCTTTAAGGCAACCACTAGGGACTTGATGATTTTTCTTTTAAGGGACTTGCTTTATACACCCCACTTGACCTTATTAGTAGGCAACAATGAGGGATAACCTTAGAAAGTGAGACGGCGATTAAAATCGACTTACGTGTGTGAGTGTTTAATTTAATTATCTTATGATTAAAGTGACCTAATTTATTTTAAAAAATACATATTTACACTCCCTAAATTACTAACCATAGCAAAAATAATTAAATAATTACAAAATTTACATCCAGGAGCATTTACATAATAATTATAATAAGCAAAAATAAATAAATAAATAAATAGCAAAAATAATTAATTAGCAAAATATAAATAAACAAGCTAAAATAAATAAATAAATAATAAATAGGGGTTAGTGGTAAATATAATTAAAAAATATAAGGTTAATGAAAATAGAATAATAATAATTGGTAAAATAAACAAGGTTAGAGACATAATAATAAAAATATAATAATAAATAATAGTATGGTTAGTAACAATAATTAAAGTAAATAAAAATAAGTAGAAAAATATTATAATGATATGAACACAAAGTTTAATTTTAAATATATAATAAGAAAAATTTCTAAGCATAATATAAGTTTTAATCATTTACAAGAATTTAATTACTTATTAAAAATATTTATACATTATATAAGGAAAATAAATTTTAAGTATCACATTTACAAAATTAATCATATTTATAAAATTTTAATTTTTATTAATTATCCTATTTACAAATTATTTTAAACATATACAAAAAAAAAATATAATTATTATAAGTTAAATTGTTTCTAAACATATATTAAAAGAAAAATAACTTGGATTATTTACAAAAATTATGCTAAATACATATATATTACAATTATGTAAAGAATTAGAAAATAAAATTATTTAGGAAAAATAGAATTAAGTTTTTACTTTAGAAAATATTTTTTAGGGTTTGTTTAGAAAATTAGGGTTTATTTTATTTACAAAAAATTATTTTTACTAATATAATAAAAGGAATAATTTTTAAATTAAGAACATGTGATTTTTTTTATTAGGAACTATTATTTTATAGAATTATTTTATTATACAATTATTAATAAAACCTAAACTAATTACACAAAAATAAAATAAAAGAAAATAGCAAAACAAACCTGGCTGGGATTTGAACCCAGGAGGCTTTGTTCACAACATCTATGCTCTACCACTGGGCCAGGCGCTGGTTGGTGCAAGAAGGATGGCCTCCAAATGGTTTTGTTCTTTCAAACCAATAATCAGCAAAATAAATGAAAAAACAAAAGGCCTGGGGGAGGATTGAACCCAGGACCTTATGTATACGAGTATGCGCGCGTTACCACCTGGCTGGGAGAGCCTAACTGATTATATGATGACTATAATTGATTATATGTGTAACCTGGGAAATAAACAAAATAAACAAGCAAAATGTCACAAACGGGGAATCGAACCCCACACCAAACCAATGTACGCGCACATCTCCAACCACTGGGACACAAGTTCTGGTGTGATAAATAAACAGCATACAAAAATAATATTTTAAATCAAAATTTTAAACATGGACTGCGTGCCAAGCCAGTCGTCTTCTTCCTCAAATTCGTAGGATTTTCCTGCGAACATTGTTGCAAATTTTCCTGCGAAAAATACTTTCCCAGCAAAACCTACAAAAATCAAACACGGACAAAACAGCATAGTTTCATGAAATTAACCAGTCCATTAAGTTTCTAATGAGTTTTCCAATCACCCCACGTTCCTATAATTCATTTATATGGGTTGGATTGAAGAACCCCAATTAAAGCCGTAAACCCTAAAAATGGTAGATCACGTTTTAGGCTATAGAACTTCACCAATTGCTCCAGATTTCATCTATGATCATCAACAAACAAAGTTATATAAACAAATTTCAATAATATGCAAGGAATCATTGGAATCGAAAAAATTTTATTCAAGAACAAATTGGATTCGGGTTGGCCAATGCAGGGCACATGGGATGCATATGAGTGATGCTTTAGCTTCAGTGATGTCTAAAGAACACGTCTATGTTCTTAGTTTACCTTGAAACCTCTTGGATTGAAGAATCCGAACCTCACTTTTTTGATGAATTTTGAGTTTTTGAATCTTACCCTTGGCTGCTGGAAATCGTCTTCTAGGGTTATGCTTATGATCAATACTTATAGGTGAATCAATCTAGGTCAAAAACTTCATTGGTTATGTGAAAGATTTGATTTAAAAAGATTGAGATTGATCATGCTTTGAAAGTTCAATATTTTTGTACCAATGCTTTCTATTTCAAGCCATTCCACATAACTCTTGTATCAACTTATTCCATACTGATTTTATGACTTTCTAGAATCAATCACAAAAATAAATCTTCATATTTAATATTTTATTTAAATTTAAAATGATTTTAAGAATAAAAAATCATAATAAATTAATTAAATAAAATAAAAATTATGAAAATATTATGGAAATTTCGTGCATGATATTATTGTATGGGTTGGGTCATAATTTGGCCAGCCCATTTGGAGAAAATTGCTTTTAGGCCCCCATTTTCATCATAAACCATCACAAACTTTCCCAACTTTGCAAGGGCACATCTCCCTCAATTTTAAAGGTATGAGGGTGTTCTTGGACATTTTGGAAAGCTTGAAAAGTCCTCTAAACAACCCCATTGGTTTCAGGTCCATATCATTTACCAATCTCAAGTTATGCCCTTTTGAAGTTGTTGACTTTTTGTTGACTTTTGAAATGACCTATAATGTCTTAGGTCATATCTTCCAAATGAAGCATTTTTGGGCTTAACTTTCAACATCAAAGTTGTAGAGAATTCAATTTCCTTCAAAATGAGCTTTGGATGGAGACTTGGTGATGAAGTATGTGAAAGTTATGACTGGTCAAAGTTCAGTTGACTTTTACTAAGGAAACCCTAATTTAGAAACTCCTGATTATTGATGATCTGGAATCTTCTTGATGAATCATGATCAACCCTTGATCAAATGATGAATTTTACTTCATATACTTGATGTTGGCAAAAAATCATGAAGTTTGACTTTGGTTTGACCACAGTTGACCTCAGTTTGACTTTTTAACTGCATTGACTGATTTTGACTTATCTGATCATCTGACTGAGCAAACTTTTGAGAAAAGTCTTGAAACTTGACATGGGGGTTCTTATATACATATAAGATGTTATGAAGCTCACTTGAAGTCTTGGAAGTCTATTTAGTCTGATTAAAGTCAAAACCCTAGTTTTGGATACACTGCTTAGGAGGTGCATTGTCTGAGGGAATTGTCAACTCCTTTGACCAATTGTGAACTTTGTGAACCTTGTGAATCTTCATAAAATGTCTTGTGAACCTCATGGGAGGTATTGTGAAGCTTGTGAACCTTGTGAACCTCATGAAGTGGCTTTGTAGACCTCATGAACCTCAGGGGAGCTTTGTAATCATTGTGAATCTTGTGAACCTTCATAAAGTAACTTGTAGACTTCATGAACTTCATGAAAGGTTATGGACATGTTGAGAAACTTGTGAACCTTGTGAACCTTCAAGAAGTGACTTGTAGACTTCATGAACCTCATGAAAGGTGTTGAAAGCATTATGGAACTTGTGAACCTTGTGAACCTTCAAGAAGTAACTTGTAGACTTCATGAACCTCATGAAAAGTTATGTAAATGTTGAGAAGCTTGGGAACCTTGTGAACCTTCATAAAGTAACTTGTAGACTTCATGAACCTCATGAAAGGTATTGAAAGCATTGTGAGTCTTGTGAACCTTGTGAGCCTTCTTAGCACACAAAGTCTTGTATTGTGAGGGCAAATTTTGGGGTGCAACACATAGACATACGCAGTTCCAGCTGTAAAAAAAACACAAACAAATAGTTCCCGCCTTAGTTAGGCGAACTACGTCGACTCTGATCCTCATTATCCCGATGAGGTACGTAGGCAGCGGGGTAGGGCCCGTTCGAGTACAATCTTTATTTTCCCTACATTTTCCCCATTCTTTCCATTCTCTCTTCTTATTCCTTTCTCACTTCCATTCCAGTTAGCGGTTTTATTCAGCAGCATCTTATTTCTCACCCTTTGAAAAAAACAAGCAAGCGTGGATCCCGTCGGGTACGACGGACGATCTGGGGTGCTAATACCTTCCCAGTTCGTAACCGACTCCCGAACTCAGATCTTTGGTTTGCAGGGCCTTGTCCTTTCCTTCTTCCTCAGGTTTGTGCAACATTACCTTTCCCATTCATTCGGGATAAAAATGTCTGGCTGGCGACTCTAACCTTTCCGCGCCACTTTCGCGTTTGTACTAAGATGAAAATCCCGGGAGCGACAGTGTTGTAGAATGAAAATATGCAATTTTTGAAGAATATTCTTGTAGGTGAAATAATATAATTTTTGATAAAAAAATTATAACTCTTGGTAAAATAAAGTTGTTTTACCAAGAGTCGTAATTTTATGAAACAACACCAATATGACCTATAAATACTTCATTTCGGATTTAGGAAAATAAAATAAAAAACATACATCTTTTTTATTGAAAATGTATCAAGTGTGAGTAGCGTGGGTAGTTCCATATTGATTGGAAATGTGAAGACTTGAACATTTATAAATGAGAGAACTCATCCACCTATATCATCTTTAGAGTTTCTATTTGATCCCACAAATCTAAATCGTAACAATCTAGTCCTTTAACCATACTTCGTTAGCCAATTAAATCCATTCTGTTAATTTTAAGTGTATCACCGTTAGGTAGTACACATGTGGCATATTTGTTTGATGATGTGGCATTGTTATGTGATGATTTGGCAATTTGACATTTTTATTTTAGAAAGTGAGAAGAATCACGCTTAGTATTCAATTTCATACACATTTCAGAACCCAGATTGTGAACTTTTGAAAAATCCTAACCTAGCAAATGCGATAGTGTAAGCTGAAGAAGAATCCACCATAGACGGAGGTTGAAGACGATTGCTGTAGACGAAGAAGACGATAGTGTAAGCTGAAGAAGAATCCATCATTTCACTGTAAGTATCTCATTCTTTCATATGACTTTAAATCGCATGCAGGAGCTATATATTTCCACTCTCTTCTACTGGTAGTATCTCATTCTTTCATTATTTTTGTTATGTTATTCTTAGGCAATGGATGATAGGTTTGAGTGTGTTATTCACCATGGGGGTATGTTTGTGGAGTTTAACAGACACGGGTACAAGGGTTTGGAGGAGGTATGGGATGTTAACCCTGACTTTTGGAGTTATTTTGAGGTATTGGGTGGGTTAAAAGACTTAGGGTATCCTAAAGTTAGTAGTATGTGGTATTATGATGCATTGGCTGATAACGAGTTAGTATTGTTAGAAGATGATGAAGGGAAAAATAGGATGAAAACTATTGCTTTAATCAATGGGAGTGTGCATCTATATGTACTGCATCCAGTGTGTGGGGAAGAGGAAATACTACCAATTGAACACCAAGTAGGTCCCACTGATGAAGTAAATGAATCTTTAGATGAGACAGAGGACAATTTAAGTAATGAGGTGAAAGGTACTTTTGATGATCTGGGGACCATTGAAGATTTGAATAATTTAGGTAACAATGAGGGGCCCACAGTTGACCAAGAAGGTGCATTTGAGGATGTTAATGTGGATGGGACCACAAATGTTGACCTTGAAGGGGACCAAGATGTTAATGTGGATGTTAATGTGTCTGAAGAACCAGTAATGAATATTACTTTAGTTGTGAGCATTGACCAAGATGAAATATTGGATGATACACCTTATTTGGTTAGTGTTCAAACTGATTGTAACATAGGAGGTGAGGGACCAAATTTTAACAAGGAAGGTGAGGGACCTGATTATAACAAGGAAAGTGAGGGACCAGATTGTAACAAGGAAGATGAGGGACCAGATTGTAACAAGGAAAGTGAGGGACCAAATTGTAACAAGGAAGATGAGGGACCAAATTGTAACAAGGAAGGTAAGGAACCAGATTGTGGTATCAGTGAAGATGATAGTGTTCTGGAGGATTTATTTGAGGATTCTGGTGATGATGTGAATGGAATAGCTGAAGGTATTTCTGTTGAGACTGAAGATGCTAGAGGAAAAGGTAAGGTCAAGGCTAAGAAGAAAGGCATAAAAAGGGTAAGAGGTGTAAGAAGGGTAAGAAGAAGGGGAGACCAAGGAAACAAAAAGTGGTGGAAGATACAACTGGGTGTAATGGTTTATTTGCTGATAAAGATGTATCTAAGGCTTCCAATGAAAACTTTAATGGATTTAGTGATGTTGAAGATTATGACGCTGATGAGTTACCATTGGCTTATGATAGTGAAGTTGATGAAATAGTGAAAGAAGATAGTGAGAAAATTGGCATGCCTTTGAATCCACATTTCCAAAGGATATATATCTGCCTCAAGGCTTGTAAAGAAAGCTTCTTCAAGAGCAGACCTATAATAGGCTTAGATGGGTGCTTCTTAAAAGGATATTGTGGGGGACAGATTCTTGAAGCCATTGGGAGGGATCCTAACGACCAAATGCTCCCAAAATCCTATTTTGTAGTTAAGGGTGAAACCAAAGAGTCTTGGAGTTGGTTTTTGGAACTTTTGACCACTGATTTGGGAGGTGTCAGACTGTGCAAAACTTATACATTTATAAGTGATCAACAAAAGGTATGTACTAATTTCATGCACTTTGTATGACTTTGCAACACTTTGTATCATAAATCTGTATGACTACTAATAATACTTGTATGACTTTGCATCACTTTAATTTTGTACTAATTTTGTATCACTTTAATTTTGTATCATAATTTTGTATTAATCTTGTATCACTTTAACTTTGTATGACCACTGATCTTGTAGTACTAATATTGTATGACAACTGATCTTGTTGTATTAATACTTTGTATCGCCACTGATCTTGTAGTACTAATACTGTATGACCACTGATCTTGTTGTACTATTACTTTGTATGACCATTGATCTTGTTGTATAACTTTGTACAAGGGTTACTTCCTGCACTTGAAGAGTTATTGCCACAGGTTGACCAGAGGTTTTGTGTTAGGTAATATATTAGGTAGTATGACCGGTAGTATATTAGGTAATATATCTGGTAGTATTTCCCGAGTTTGTCTATCTTTTGCAGGCACTTATATAGTAACTTTAGAAAGAGATTTATTGGTTAAAAGCTAAAGGAACTTATGTGGAAGGCTGCAAATGCAACTTATCCGAATGCGTGGGAAAAGTTAATGTGGGAGATGAAGGAGGTTAATGAGGAAGCATTCAAGCATCTATGGAAGATCCCACCAAGATTCTGGAGCAAATCAAGGTTCACAATTGGTCCTAGGTGTGACACTTTGATCAACAATATGTCAGAAGCTTTTAATTCAGTGTTTGTAGTTGCTAGGGCCAAACCTATTGTAACCATGCTGGAAGAGATTAGAGTCTACCTGATGCAAAGGTGGGAATCTAACAGACTGAAAATTAGTAAATATGAAGACACCATCCTTCCCAATATACAAAAGAAATTGGAAAAGGAGTCACAAAGAACCAACAATTGGCTAGTCAGGTATACATTCTTTTAAGTAGATTGATAGGTATGCATTATGATAAGTAGATTGTTAGGTATACATTGTGTTAACCTGTCTGTATTGGTATTAGGCGTGCAGGAGAAGTAAAATATAAGGTAAGGCATACATATGTTATTGAAGAAAAGTATTATGTTCATCTGTCAAAGAAGGAGTGCTCATGTAGAAGATGGATGTTGACTGGATTACCCTGTTGTCATGCCATAGCATGTATGAACGATCAAAGGTTTGAAGTAGATGAATTTGTGCCTGGTTACTACAAAAAGGAGTGTCATGAGGCTTGTTATGCACCAGTGATTTATCTAGTCAATGGACAATCACTTTGGATCAAGACAAATGTTGTTGACCTCCAGCCACCCCATATCAAAAGGCAGCCTGGTAGGCCAAAGAAGAAAAGAAACAAAGAGGCTGGTGAACAAGTAAGGAGTGCTACTCAACTTAAAAGGGAAAAGTTTGGTATTAAGTGCAGCAGGTGCCATAAGGATGGTCATAACAAAGCAACCTGCAAGCTTCCAACAACAAATGCTACAACAAATGTTGAGGCTACTCCAAATACTGCTAATACACAAACTACTGATCATACACCAACTGCTGCACCAACACAACCTGCTGATCATACACCAACTGCTGCACCATCATCACCTATGGATCCTACTCCAACTGCCTCTACACAACCAACACCGCATGGATCCAAAAAGAGGAAAATACTTCAAGAGGGACTCAAGCCTACTTCTAGCCAACCCTAGATTTTATGTTTAATTTAGTGTAATATATCTACTGGAGTAATTGTACTTGGGAATATAATGCCACTTTTGGTTATGTAATTGTACTTGGGCATATAATGTCACTTTTGGTTATGTAATTGTACATGTTGTTATATCTGCTAATTCTACTTGTACTTGGGCATGTAATTGTACTTGATGCTACTTTGATTACAAAAAGCCTTTTTGGTTATAAAGCCTCTTTTGTTGCTTTTCTACTTTGGTTACAAATAATTTTGCTGCTACTATTTCTGTAACACTAATGCAGCACCCATCAAACTTGTAATATGCATAATTCAACTAATATGCATATTAGACTACTTTTTCTGTAATATGCATAAATCAACTAATTTTGCTGCTACTTTTTCTGTAACACTAATGCAATACCCATCAAACTTGTAATATGCATAATTCAACTAATATGCATATTAGACTACTTTTTCTGTAATATGCATAATTCAACTAATTTTGCTGCTACTTTTTCTATTACTTTGGTTTCATTGATAATCTAACTTGAAAATCAACCTAATATGAAAAATTTACACAATTCAACTAATACAATTCAACTATTAGACTAAACATTATGCAACACCCATCAAATATTATGCAACACCCATCAAATTTACACAATTCAACTAATGCCAAAAACTGATACACTTCATTGATAATCAAACTTGTACAAAACTGATACATTTCAACTAGTTCAAACCTAACCAACCTAAAACAAAATTGTTACAAAGATGAGATTACACAATAGACTAAATATCCCAAAAATTACACACAATTTCAATCATCCCCTAATGTTCATTATCTCCACCTTCAACTTGTATATCTTCTTATTTTGCCTCTGGATCTTCAAATCTCTTTCATCGATAATGTCGTCGTCGAACCACTTGAAGAAATTGCATCCTTTATTCACATTATTTCTGAAATTTCTGCATCCCCAGAACTTTTTTCCAAAATTCACACTATTCATGTCACCTACAGTACGCAGAACACAATCATCTTGGCAAAAGCATACCTTGCACTTGTTTCTGCGAATTACTGAGCAAAATGTTTCGACTGAATCAGAGCTTGAAAATTTAGACATGGCAAACACGAAGGAAAACGAAAGAAGAAGGAAAACGAAATAAAAAGGAAAACGAAAGAAGAAGGTTGAAGATCTAGGAAGTTGTCTTGAAGAAAATGCAAGCTTTAGTGAAACCCTAACAATTGATAACAAGCCATGGAGGGAGGCACACAACACACCTTATAAACACCTAAATTACCTTATTTTATGACATGGCACTTTGCTGGAAATCAGACGTGGCTAAAACTAACAGATATAGCCTGGAACTAACAGAAAGAATTTATTGCGTTGACGGAACAAATATTATGGGACTATTTTGAAACGATTTTTTGTTACGTGACTAAAGCGAAACCAATAATTAAGTTATGGGACTCCGAGACTAATTATGCCTAAATTATTAAGAATTAATAATGTTGAATGTGTTTTAAAATGACAAGAAAAATATGCAAATGAAAATTAATTTTGAATTTAGGAAGTGTTGTAGAATGAAAATATGCAATTCTTGAAGAATACCGTTGTAGGTGAAATAATATAATTTTTGACAAAAAATTATAACTCTTGGTAAAATAAAGTTGTTTTACCAAGAGTCGTAATCTTGTGAAACAACACCAATATGACCTATAAATACTTCATTCCGAATTTAGGAAAATAAAATAAAAAACATACATCTTTTTTGTTGAAAATGTATCAAGTGTGAGTAGCGTGGGTAGTTCCACATTGGTTGGAAATGTGAAGACTTGAACATTTATAAATGAGAGAACTCATCCACCTATATCATCTTAAGGTTTTGTATGAATATATAGTGTGTCTCTCACAAAGGTTTTGAGTTAATTTGTGGTGTGTCTTTCACAAAGGTTTTGGGTGAATATGTGGTGTGTCTCTCACAAAAGTGTTGTTCCAATAAAAAAGAAATCTCACAATGTTCAATGCTCCATAGTGAAAAACTCTATCAACATATGATATGATGAGTCTTTGGTTCGAGAAAAAGACTGACTTAGTAAAAAACTCCCCCAACAAAAGTTTCTTCTTGTTGATGTATCATCTTGTTAGAATTTTGGATCACAAATGTAACCTTTAAGGTGTTAGTGCCATTATTTTAATTAGTCAATACTTAAGGGGGTTTAATTAATATAATATTAAGTTTGGATAAAAGTATAAATGTCATGAAAAATCAGATTATTGTTTAGATAATGTAAGTCAATATCTAATTTGATGAAAGACCAAATTAGAATATTGAAAATTAAGAAATAACCCTAGGGTTATTTAAATGGATTATGGTCTCCAAATGTAGAGGACGATAACAAATAAAGGTTTATCAAATTTTCTCTCTTCATGATATGACACAATACGATATGACACAATCTGACACTTTGAGGGACTTCAAAGAGGCTAGAAGATATAAACAAGACGTATGTACGACAATATTCGAGGAGAAAAGCAAAAAAAAGCCTTAAAGAAAGTTATTCTACAACAACATTGCTAGGCCTAGAGCCATCTCCATTTTGTGGATGACCTGTAATAACATACTTCTTATCAAGGACAATATGATGCGATTTGAAATGCAAACCGATGGATGTTGTGTGTACTGTAATATGCAGGAAAGTCGTGGGCATATGTTCTTCGAATGTGATAACACAAAACATGTTTGGGAGCATATTCTGGACATGTTTAAAGGTCTCCATAACACGGGGGTCTGGGATTATGAAGTGGATTGAACGCTGAAGAATGCAACTGAAAAAGGAAGCAAAACAAAAATGTTAAAAATAGCTATTATAGAAACAATCTATTATGTGTGGAATATTCGCAATCAAATCATCTTTCAAGGGTTGATAAAGGGATATTACATGGTAAATCCATTATTGATGTGATTCTAGATATAAATAAATTGGATATGAAACTTGCAAAGTACTGTATGACAAATTAGTTTTGTTGGCTTTGTAGTTGGTCTTGTTTTTCCTTGTTGATTGTATCATTGATTTGTTGTCTGGATCGGTTTGATCGACTTGCGTGTAATTTGGTTTTGGTAATAATATATTCCTTATTTCAAAAAAAATAATATATCTTCATCCTCATCCGATGATATTCAAGGAACCTAATAAACTATATAAATTGAAAGATCACTTACACGCTGTTGCACCCCAAAATTTGCTCTCACAATACAAGACTTTGTGTGCTAAGAAGGTTCACAAGGTTCACAAGATTCACAATACTTACAAGGCCTTTCATGAGGTTCATGAAGTCTTCAAGTCACTTTATGAGGTTCACAAGGTTCACAAGATTCACAATGCTTACAAGACCTTTCATGAGGTTCATGAAGTCTACAAGTCACTTTATGAGGTTCACAAGGTTCACAAGATTCACAATGCTTACAAAACCTTTCATGAGGTTCATGAAGTCTACAAGTCACTTTATGAGGTTCACAAGGCCTCCCATGATGTTCACAAGGTTCACAAGACATCTTATGATGGTTCACAAGGTTCACAAAGTTCACAATTGGTCAGAAGAGTTGACAATCCCCTTAGACAATGCACCTCCTAAGTAGTGCATCCAAAACTAGGGTTTTGACTTTAATCAGGCTAAATGAACTTCCAAGACTTCAAGTGAGCTTCATAACATCTTATATGTGTGTAAGAACCCCCATGACAAGTTTCAAGACTTTTCTCAAAAGTTTGCTCAGTCAGATGATCAGATAAGTCAAAATTAGTCAAAGCAGTTAAAAAGTCAAACTGAGGTCAACTGTGGTCAAACCAAAGTCAAACTTCATGATTTTTTGCCAACATCAAGTATATAAATTAAAATTCATCATTTGATCAAGGGTTGATCATGATTCATCAAGAAGATTCCAGATCATCAAGAATCAGGAGTTTCTAAATTAGGGTTTCCTCAGTAAAAGTCAACTGAACTTTGACCAGCCATAACTTTCACATGCTTCATCACCAAGTCTCCATCCAAAGCTCATTTTGAAGGAAATTGAATTCTCTACAACTTTGTGTCTCACAAGCCAAGCCCAAAAATGCTTCATTTGGAAGGTATGAGCTAAGACATTATAGGTCCTTTTGAAAGTCAACAAAAAGTCAACAACTTCAAAAGGGCATAACTTGAGAATGGTAAATGATATGGACATGAAACCAGTGGGGTTGGTTAGAGGACTCTTCAAGATTTCCAAAATGTCCAAGAACACCTTCATAGCTTTAAAATTGAAGGATGTGTGCCCTTGCAAAGTTGGGAAATTTTTGGTTGGTTTATGAAGAAAATGGAGGTCTAAAACCAATTTCTTCCAAATGGGCTTGCCAAATGATGACCCAATCCATACTATAACTTCATGCACGACCCAAGTCAACAAAAATCAGATTTTTTATTATTTTATTTTTATTTATTTTGATTTAATTCATTAAAAATCATTTTAAATTAAAATAAAATATAAAAGTCAAAGATTTAAATATGATTGAGCTTCTAGAAATTCATAAATTTGATTGGAATTGAAGTGGAAAGAAGATCATGATGATTGGCCTAAAATAGCAAGTGTTTATGCAAAAATATTTGATTTTTAAGGCTTATCATTTTGAATCTTTTTAGATCAAATCTTCCACACAAATATCCAATTTTTCTGACCTAATGCATTGCTCTATAAGTATACAATGTAACCCTAACACAAAGGGACGAATTCCAGCCTCCCAAGAGTAAGTTTCACAAACCAAAAAACCTCTCACAAACTCAAATTCGGTTTCAATCTTCCAGGGCATTTGAAGGTAATTTGAGAACACAACCATGATCACTAGACATCATTGAGTGGAAACCAACACTTGGTTGCATCCAAAACCATTCACATAGCATAACCCGAAGCATTCTTGATCATGAACAATTTTTTTTCGATTGCACTAATTCAATGCACTTTAATGAATTTTGTTTGTCTAATCATGTTTGTGGTGTTGTATAGAACGTTTCTGGGCAAAGAAATTGAAGGATGAGGACCTAAACCGCAAACGGCCATTGTTAGGGTTTTTGAACCATAATTAGGGTTCTTTGATTTAGACCATATAAATTAATTTTAAGGACATAAATGAACTGTGTGAAGTGTGGTGATCATAACCATGTGTTTAATTTGATGAATCGTTGCATATTGAGAGGTACATGAGATTGGCAGATTTTGTGTGCATGAAAATTCGCAGGTAGTTTCATAACAAAATTCGCAGGTAAACCTACGAATTCAAGGAAGAAGATGAAGCTGGTCTGCGCGCGAATTTCAAATTTAAATTTCTGTTTTAAAATATTATGAATTGCTTGCTGTTTTATTTCACAAAGGCTGGCTAGCTCAGTTGGTTGCGTAGACGCGCGTGTTGCTGAAGGGTCAGGGGTTCGATTCTTGAACCAGACCATCTTTTTCTTATTTTTCCATTTAATAAGCTGTTTTATAATATTATGAATTGTGATGGTTACATTGCCAGATGCGCTCACCCAGCAGGAATGGTAACGTGTTTGTGTATTGCTTGAAAGGTCCTGGGTTCGATTCCCCCAGGCCTTTTGCTTGTTTTTTTTTATTTTTCAGGTTAATGCACAAAAGCAATCGGACCCCATATTTCTTCACCAGCGTGCGCTGGCCCTGTTGGTTTTGTGCTGTGTGCTTGAGGTAAGAGGACCTGGGTTCAAATCCCAGGTCCTTACTTTTTTGGCCATTATCCTTATTTTTCTTATTTTCAATATATTTTCTTAATTAATTTCTATTTTGTTTATTTTAGTACATATAAATTATAAAAATTAATTTCTAAATGACATTATACTATTTTCTTTATGTTCTTAAAAAATTTATAATTTATTTTCTTAAATATAAAATTGTTTTTTTTATTTTGTAATATATTTATTATTATTATATATATATGTTTGTAAATAATTAAATAATAAGCCTTATATTAATTTAATAAACCCTAATTTTATTTTTTCTTCAAACCCTAATTTAATCATAATAATTTCTAAAACCCTAATTCTATAAACTTATAAACCCTAAAATAATTTTCTAAAAAAACCTAATTGTAATTCTTATTTATATTGAAATTAGTGAATAAATTTTATTATAATCTTTAAATTTATAAATATAATTGTATGATCATTTTTTTATCATGTATATATTTTGTTTAATATAATTAAATTTTGTAAATATAATCATAATTAATCCTATTTTTTAAATATGACCTAAATTGTTTATATTTTAATTTTGCATATATGCTTAGGAATAATTAAAAAAAATTGTTAAATTAATTTTGTAATTATATTTATTTCTATAATATGTTTATCATTAACTTATTTTTTCTATATAATTTATAAATAACTTAAAACTTTATAAGCAATATAATTGTCCATATTTTCTTATTAATCTTAAAATTGTTCATATAAAAAATTTTGATCTTTTAATTATTTTAATATTTTTGCTTATTTCATTATTATTATTATTAATTATTACTAACCCCATTTATTTTTTTTAATTGTGATTATTATTATTATTTTATACTAACCCAATTATAATTGCTTATTTATTTTGCTTATTGCTTATTTATTTATTTTGCTATTATTTTAAATTGCTTTTATTATTTTTGTAATTGTTCCTGGATGTAATTTTTTGTAATATTTAAATTATTTATTTTTATGTCATGGTTAGTAAAAATAGGGAGTGCAAATATACTTGTAATTTAAAATTAATTTAGATCACTAATTTAAAAGATAAATAAAATTGTACACTCACACACGTAAGTCGATCTTTGATCGCCATCTCACTTTCTAGGGTTACCTCTCATTGTTGCCTATTCAAAAATGTCAAGTAGGGTGTATAAAGCAAAAGTCCCTTAAACATAAAGTCATCTAGTCCCTTCACAATCAAAGATCAAGTCCCTTAAATGGTTGCCTTCATAATGATCTTGTCCCTTTCGAATAATGATGACAGTCCCTCCAAAAATGCTTAATACACCCCACAGTTGCCTACATAAACAGATGTCCCTTCATATGTCCCTTACATCCAAGGTAATGACTACCTATTCCTTGATAATAGGGATAGTCTTACCATTTAAATGATATTTAAGAACAGAAAAGACTTAACTTAGGGTAGGTTCCTCTTATGTACTTGCTCACCTTTTCAAAACATTTCAAACACTTCACACTTCAAATAATTTTCAAAACAAAGGCTTTATATATATTCGTACATGGATCATTATAAAGTACTTAAGAAAATTTCTAAACACACACTACACTTCTCAAAAACATTTTAAAGTGAGCTAAGTAACTAAGAGCCCATGGATAACCATGGATGTAAAGGGTGGTAACACCTTCCCTTTACATAACCTACCCCCGAACCCAAAAATCTTTTAAGGTCTTTCCTGTTCTTTTATGCCCTTTCCTTTTGGATAAAATAAAAGTCGGTGGCGACTCTTGCTATCCGCAACATAACTAAAGTCAGTTCTCCCACCGTGTTACACACGCAACCTTCAACCATATCAATAACAAATTCAATATATTTTTGTTTTCATTCTTATAATTGTATTCGGCTATGGGTTTAAGGGATTTATTTATAGTTATGTTTTTTATTTTTATATTGATAGAAATTATAAGGTATGTTTTTTTATTTTTATATTGATAGAAATTATAAGGTTATGAACAAATTTCTAAAAGTGATATTCTTTTTATATTAAAGTTTTAAAATTATTATTTTTCCTTCCGGTTTGTTAAACGCAAGATGATAATTGTTGTATTTGATAAATGATTAGGATTCTATTTATTTTGATGTGTGTGTAATATGAATTAACAAACAATATTATAACCAAGTGCCCATGCGATGTACAACACGATGTTTTTCTTCTGCTTTTCTTTAGACTCGTTGGCCACTGAAAGTTTTAATTATGAGTTTTAATATTTTGTTTGTTTTCTTAAGCCCATATTACAAAATTAGTTAAAATTTATATAGTATTAAAATATATATTTGATCATCGTGCCTTCAGTATTCGAAAGGTTTCTAATATTGAGATTTTTTTTTCAATTTGTGTAAGATTCATTTATTTTTTAATGTTGTTAATCAATCACAAGTGGTATATGTCTGCCTGCCTGTTTTATATAAATCATAGAATTTAATTGAAATGCATTGACAGTGTAAAGAAGTTTTATATGGCCAGCGATCCGCAAATGGTTCCGACAGTTTGTCTAACAATAAGAAACACACTCGCAGTTACACTCTCAAGATGATGTTGAACGAGATACACAGTAGGGACATTTCTAAAACACCTGTGATAGATGGCGAGGGAGGGTCAAAGGTGAAAACTGAACCTGGTATGGAGTCTCACCCGACAAATGGAAATAATCAAGGTGTCGCCAGTGGTGCTCAACACCCTTCACATCACAATATTGCGGGTCAATCGTTGTGTCCCAAGAGGTATATGTCTTGTGATTGTTATAAATCTAGAAATATGATGTTTAACAAATAGGGTAGATACCGATAATTCTTATGATGTTTAACAAATATGGTAGATATTGATATATCTTATGAATTAGCCTTGAATTATTGGATGCATGTACTGTGAATTGCTTTGATATAGTTTCATCACTTTATTTTGTATTATTTTGTAGTCGCCTATATGGTTCTATGGTGGATGCCCAACGCGTCTCGAACGTAAATATCAAATCTGGTACGGAGTCTAGAACACAAAAGGGAAAAAATGAAGGTGATGCCATTGGTGGAAGTTTTTTTAGTCGGTGAAGGGGAGTCGGATCCCCGCCTTTCGAAAAGCGAATTCGTACATGGGGAACCGTTTTCCTCGGAACACCGAACAGATCTGTTGATCAGGAAGAGGAGGGTAACATATCCAATTGTGAGGTTAATCAGGGCCCAATTCCTCCATGATTGTGTGAGCAGTAGTATGGTCATCGATAAAGCGTGACCTCGTCTCCAACGGTTTGTCGGCGACCCAAGAGAGATCCCCGCTTCCAGATGTAGATGGCGTGTTCCCTTCTGCGGGAAGTCCTTGATCTGCCTTACTTGAAAAGCAGAGGAAACAAGTGAATTCGACGTCGCATCAAATTCACACTTCCATCGCAGTTCAAGTGAAAGAGCGAGGGGGAAAACTACCCGACACATTCATCGCAACGCCACGGATGCCCGGGACATTCAACAAAAAACTGCCTGGGATATTCAACGGATGCCCGAGACATTCAAAGGATACACTAATGTTTCGCCCGAGATATTCAAAGAAAATACTACGATTCCCGGGTGTCATACCCTAAATTTTGACCATAAATTTTTCGTTTTGTTCATTTTCTGACTCATTTTATCATTTTATTTATTTATATTCTAATTTCTTAGTTAAATAAGTTATCTTAGATTATTTAAAATTATTATTGTTATCAGTATTATTTTTTTAATTTCAATTTAGTTTTACCTTTTATTTATGTTTTAATTAGTTGACTTTAATTAGAAAATTATATCTAGTTATTAATTTAATCGGTTTATATTTTTTTTAGAAAAAAAGTTTGATCTTATTTAGCTTATATTTAGTTCAGTTTTTTTTCTATTATTTATTAATTTTTATATTTTATTTTAACTTTACAATTTAATTTGATATTTTACGAAGTCTATTTTAATTGGAGCATTTGATTGGTGTCATGTTAGTTGTTTTTACTACTGTTAATTTAAGTAGATTTATTTTGCATTAGTATCACAACCCCCTTCATCCCAATGCAAGTTGCTGCTACACACTACCAGCCTGTATAGCCTTGTGCTATTCTTTCACCAAAATGACAATTCATCACCTGCAACACAAAAAGGGGAGGACAGAAACACTTCAATAAAACTAGTTAAAACCTTTTCTCCGTGGACAATAAGAGGAACCATGAAACAGAACATCTGAAAAAAGGACACTTTTCTTCAATACCAAGATATCAACAGAAAAGGACATAACAGGAGGGAAAAAAGCTCCACCTGCAGAAAAAAGGATCAATCCTCTCAGGCTTGTCCTTCAGGCATCACCGCATAAAACAACGGGGAAAACCTTTCAGTTTTTAGGGGGTCTCACAGACAAAAACCAACTCCTTTACTCTTCGGTAAGGTGCTCGCAGCAGCTCTTTAAAATAACAAAAACCTGTTAATAACAGAAAACCTCCGGAGATCACCAAAAATCTTCCTCTTCTCCGTAAACACAACTTCAACCAAACTTTTTCTTCTTTCTTCATCAGAAACCATATCACGCAAAACTCCTCCGCAGCAACAACACTGAAACTTCAAATCATAAACCAAATACTAGATCAAAATCACAACCCTCAACACCTCCATAACCATTACCCTTCAATCAAACTCTTCATTTGCTCAACCAAACAACAAATCGCAAACCACCATAAGTCCTTCAAAACACCAAAAGAAAATGAGATGAAAATAGAGAATCAGAACCGAAACGGCAAGAACCAAGATTTCTGAATAAAACCAAACCTTCCAAATCTGAGATTAAACCGCGAAATCAAACCGTCGACAACCGAAATCCACCACCGCCGTGCGAAACCGCAAGTCGGAATCGAGAGGGAGAGGTGCGAGACAGACGCGAGAAGAAAACGGGGAGAGTGAGTGAAGTTTGAACCGAACGCCACTGTCGCCACCGCGAGCGGAAGGAGAGGGCCGGAAGCAAGCTGAGCAAGTGAAAACGAAGAGATCTTGAGTGAGAGCTGAAGGGAGTTTCCTTTTTGTTTTTTTTTCGAAAAAGTGAAAACGGTGGGTGTTTGGTTCTGTTGTTTGCAGATCGATGAAAGTAACCTTCCTTTTCTTTTATATATATCATGTTTTATTCTTTCTGCATTTTGTTTCATTTATTTATTTTCGTTATATTGTATTTATTGTTTGGTAAACCAGGTCCTAGCCCATGATTTTAACTTCACTACACAATATAAACCTGACGCACCTCCCTTTATGTTTTTATGATTTATTGAGCAAAGGATTTTTCTTCTTCTTCTAACTATGGGCATTTAAGCCCATTCAGATTTCACTCTATATACACCACCAGATCCAGTGATTTGCACCTCCTGTTAAGTTTTTTTTCTTACTTTTTGTTCGTGTTATTTTATTTGGTTAATATCTGATATTATTATTGATTTATGTTCTTATTAATTTTCTTGCATAAATTTGAAGTATATTTTTGTAAGACTCTTAGTTAGATCTAATTATTTTTTTTTCCATTAATTTTGATTAGTTTAGGTTTTAATTTTTAATTAATATTGGTGTTTATTTTCTATTAATCTTTGTTTATATATAATTAAATTTTAATTGAACTATTTGGACTTTAATTGAGTTCTAGTTGATCCTTTTTGTTAGATCTTGGTTGACTTTTTTCGATTTCCTTGGTATGCATTGAAAAGGCAACGGACCTTCTCCGTTAGGTACCTCTAAACTCGATGTTATCTCTTTCGTACCTCAATTCGGTCTTATTGCCGTGTTTGCGTTGCTTATTTATTCGTACATCACCCTCGTGTCTAACCATAAAACGTATAAAAAAAATTTTCAATCCATCTTAACTAATTTACGAAAAAGGAACCCCGGAGTCTAGCACTCCGCACGTTCTGGATTGAACCGCAAATGGGCTAGCCCCACGCGTTGGTTCAATCACCATTCGTATAAAAAAAATTCAAATCATTTATTTAAATTAAATCAGGAAAAAAGGAACTCCGGAGTCTAGCATTCCGCACGTTCTGGATTGGACTGCAATTGGGCTAGCCCCACGCGATGGTTCAATCACCATTCGTATTCAAAACAATTCAACAATCTTAAAGGATCAGGCATGATTCATCTCCATAGGAAAGTTGTTCCTCTTATCCCCACAAACACAAACAAAATCTTACAGAACAATCACTTTCAAAGGAAGAACGTGGCATTGCTTGTCGATCTTATATCCAAGTTAAAGCTTCTTCCGATTTTACTTATTTTCAAATAAAGAATGTGGCATTGCTTATCGATCTTATATCCAAGTTTAAAGCTTCTTTCGATTTCTCATTTCTCAAATGTTTGTGGTGGAATAGGTGAGATACTTCTCTTAAGGATGACGACTTGTCTCTTTCTTTCAAATACAAATTAAAACTTACCAACCAATTCAAATCATTTTCATAATTAATTAGCGAGTAACTGAACTCCGGAGTCTCGTACTCCGCACGTTCTTGAATGCAACCGCAACATGGGCTAGCCCCACGCGTGGTTCATTCGCCCTCTCGTTTTAAAACATCTTTAACAAAGATCAAACATCTTTTCTCAAAACGAATATTGTTTAAATCATTCTATCTTGCAAACAAGCTAGCGCTTCAGCCTCCTATCATGAGCAGATAAGCCAACGCTTAGCAGTAGAATGCATTTTCAAACGATCGTTCAATTAAAAAAACATAAATCGTAGTAGCACGAACTACGAAGCTCTGACTTTCCCATTGCACAGGGGAATACGTAGGCACGGGGATTTTAATCCTTCGCGAGCACAATAAATAAAAATTAATTATCTCTCTGTCACAATAATAAAAAACTTTAACCTTTCCCTATTGCAAATAATAAACAGACATCGATACTTAATCATTAAAAGAAGACAATAATAACAAGTTAACATTTTAAGCGCAAACTAGACTAAGCGGTTCCCGTTGAGTACAACGGACGTGAGGGGTGCCTAACACCTTCCTCTTGCGTAACTGACTCCCGAACTTAGATTAGTGGTTTTGTTGACCATTCTTATCCTTTATTTAGGTTGTATCTATATCTTCATTTTCTCTCGTAGAATAAATAGAATTAGGTGGCGACTCTGTTGTTTTGTTTTAGGATCGTATATTTTTCGAGGTGCGACAGCTGGCGACTCTGCTGGGGACCTAACAAATGCTTTATGCATAAGAGAGTCGAGCCTAGTTTAGGACAGTTTGCGTTTGTTTGCTGATTTGTTTGATTGTCTTCTTTATTTACTGTTGATATTCTATCTATTGCTTCCTTCTTTATTATCTGCTCATTATATCTGCCTGTTGGATCTCGGGATATCACGGGTTTGAATTTGTACTTGAGTTATGAAAAAGAAGAGGGAACACCTAAGTTAGAATTGGATGTTATTAGTTTTAGTCTCCAAGGACTCGCTCCTTGCACGCCTAACATGAAAGCTCCCCCAGATAGTTAGACTTTTCATAGATCTTGTCACAACGCAGCTAGCCTGTCGCGGGACTTGATTCATGAAAGGGCTGTGATTCTGGGACCCCCACGACCTGTTTCAATTTTGGTAGTTGTGTAATGTTAGGCTCCAAGGACTCGCTCCTTGCACGCCTAGCATGAGAACTCCACTCAAGGTAGACCTTATCGTTATTATCGTCACAATGCAGCTAGCCTGCGGCGGGGCGTTAGTACGATAAACGTCCGTGACCTTGAGTATCCTTATACCATCACCATAGGAGCTACCCTGTGAGTGGGTGTTATGGGTAAAGAATTTAGAACGCTCCACTTAAGGCTTACCAGTTAGGAGATTCCGAGTTACTTGTACCTTGGATCCAACATCTTGCCTTTATATCCAATTTTGGAGCTGTTTATGTTTGTGATTTTGAGCTTTCCGAGTATTGCATTCATTCGCATCTCATTTGCATTTGCATTTGCATTGCATATCATCTTCCAACAATCCAACTCACCCATGTCTTATTCTCCGTCAGTCAACTGTACTCGACCAGTCACCGGAAAAAGATGGACCAACTTGAGCAGGAAAACAGGGAGCTTAGAAACGAGGTCACCATGTTGAGAAATCGTATGAGAATATTCTCAAATACAATGAAGACTCTAGTAGACAGCCTTGTGCAGGAGAACACTGAACTCCAGGAAGAGGTTCACATCTTGAAGATTGATAGAGGGCGACTGATTTCTTTGGCCAAAGATCTGGCCATTTTTCAGCGTCGGTCAAATTCTACTTCTACTCGTCAGCGACGTCAGAATCAGCGGAGGTCTCCAAACAGTCCTGAAGGAGCGGCCCATCAATTTGACCCAATCCCAATGACTTACAGTCAATTGTGGTCTCATTTCGCCCGGAACTCAATAATGACACCCAGAAAGACCAGAGCCACGAGGTCTCGGCCCCGTGGGATCAATCCAAATACCAGTTGTGAGTTTCATAATGGAGTACTGGGGCATCCGATTGAAGAGTGCAGAGTTTTCCAAGAAAAGGTTCAAGAGATGATCGACTACGGGGTGTTGGCCTTCAATGAAGGAATCCCATCTGTGGACGGAGTGCCTTTGTGCTGATAAAAACTCAAGAGAGTCTTGTCTAAGTCAATCTGTTGCTGGAGCATAGGACAAGTTCCTGAATACACGCGATCGTTTCGATGCTTTGGAGCTATCCTCTCAGATGTTTAGCTCATTTACTGCTTTTCATATGTATTTTGCTATATTTTGTTAATGCATTTGTTTTGGCATGTAAGAACTTATTTGTTTTGAATGATTAATGCAATGAATGTGTTTGTCTTGAAGTAATCCATTCGTATTCACTTATAATGCTTTTTTCAACTTTATAATGCCAATATTATCCCATCTCTTGCTTAGGAATAGAATTGGAGGGAGGATGACGAAATTAAAACACAAATCCTCTAGCTGAATGCTTTTGATTAAAACCCTACTGACGATGTACAGGCATTGTTTCAAATTCCCAAACACTGAAGAAATAAGGAGTTAATCCCTAGTCAACCACTTCGAGCCTAGAAGTAGGAGTTTCTTTCAGATATTTCAAAACCCTTATGCTTAACCTGGGGCAGGGTAGTGTTCAGTTAATCTGGTTACACATTCAAATCATAAGATGAAACATCCCATCAGGGAATCCACTACAATTAATGACGTGACAGTCTCAACTTTCAGCCTTCCAATGATTTAAAAAATAAATAAATAAAATCCCGCTAAGTCAAGCACCCAAAAAGAGACTTAGGCAAAAATCAGGGACCAAAGAGAAATTCGAGTTGGAAGAGGCCTTTTAATCCTCAACCTCAAAAGCTTAAGATTTAGTGACCACCGTACCAAAGTCAAAGGGGTCACTGATATCCATAGAGGACAAATAAGAGGACTGTCATTTCAAGCAAACCTTGGATCTTCATCTCTACGCTATCAAGACAAATGTATGTGTCGATTTAGCTGAACCTAGGATTGGAGAACATCACGGAGAGTGGGTGGGCACCAAATAAACTTTGAGCCTTTATCCTTTGTTTCTAAAACCGTGAACCAAACCACATTACAACCCTCAAAAGTCCTAATTGAAGTAAGGTTTATTTCGAAAGCACACTCGATGAGAAAGTGTTTCCCGACTCCCATGAGCTTGGCTCAAAAATTTGTGTTGGCTTTATAAAAAAAAATATGAATATCACCTCCTAGCTAGTGATTCGGTCACATGCTATTGTGAAAATCTTTTCAAAAAAAAACTTCGAGACAAACACGTGTGTTGCATTAGCAGTCTTAGCATTAATCTTTTTGCTTGTTAGCATTTGCTTGATATCATAGAAGCCTATGTTTGAGTATCAGTGACGAGCTTAATCTCTTGAGATTTGAAACTCTGATGAGTAGTTGAACAACCATTTCAGAGAATGATCATCCCCAGGGGCAAGTTGTTTGACGACTTTGCCAGACAGGGGCAGGTTGCCTTAATACTTTGCCAGCCAGGGGCATTTTGCCTGAAGACTCTGCTAGACAGGGGCAAGTTGTTTGAAGACTTTGCCAGACAGAGGCAAGTTGCTTGAAGACTCTGCTAGACAGGGTCATGTTATTTGACGAACTTGCTATACAGGGCCAAGTTGTTTGAAGATTTAGCCAGCCAGGGGCAGGTTGCCTTAGTACTTCGCCAGCCAGGGGCAGGTTGCCTTAATACTTTGCCAGCCAGGGGCATTTTGCCTGAAGACTCTGCTAGACAGGGGCATGTTGTTGGAATACTTTGTCAGATATGGGCATGTTGCTTGAAGACTTTGCTAAACAGGGGCAAGTCGTTTCCCAATTTGTGCTTACACAGTCTGATCATCCCTAAAAAGGATAAATATTGAAGACTCATTTGTGCCAAGTACATTTAATCTGAGGCAGTGACGTCGAGATTCGACGAATCTCTACAAGAGTTTGAAGACACTGGGTCATCTTGAATGACAAGTCTTCTATAAAATCCTCTTGAGATGATCTCTTCTCATCAATCATTCCGTGGATGCATGACCACGTGTTCCCCTAAGCAAGACGCTTTTGGGATATACCTTGCAAGTACTTCCAGATATTGGGGTCCTCACGCTAAGTTGCTATGGTATGTCAGGGGCATGACTCATTATTTTCTGGTGGATTTCTTTTACTACTTAGTGCTTCCAGTGAGTTACTAAGTCTAGTACCCCCGATTGAGCCTTGATTCAAGCTTCTCCAGCTGAATCTGATTTTCTCCCCCCAACGGAGTACAAATTTACTTCATCCTAAGCAAGCGTAGTTTGTATGGTTGCTTCCTTCTGATGGACGTCGAAGTTAGAATACTTGTCTGGGTTTATTTCCCAAATGAAGTATCTTTCTCTCCTCAAAGAGATTTGAGCCTTGTAGCAGGACTTTATTCCATGGATGGCTCTTTACCCTATCTCCAGTGATTGCGTACACTTTGACGAGATTGGTCGAGTATCCATTTGTTGTGATGTTTATTTCATCACCAGTTCACCTCTTGTGTCTGTTTTGTCTGTCTGTCAGCATAAACATAACGCATATACATACATGTACATCATAAATGAATTCATATTCATATGCATATTCATGTTGCATTCATTAATGCATACCTTCGCCTTGGTCACATTTATCCCCAAGTGATGTGTCTCTCTCCAAATAGAATTGTCAGCCTTAGGCAGAAAATGTACATTCTTTCTAATTCCCCACTGAGATTTTACCCTCGTGGAAGATTTTGCTTTAGTTCTCCTTTCCACACTTGGATAGGATAAATCCCAATTGAATTCATTCCTCATGGGTTAGTGTCTTGCTTGACAGTTTCTTTCCAGCTCGTTCCTGGATTGAATTTTGGTCTTTGACAATTTTGATGATTGAATTCCCATATGGAAAGTGCATTTAGTTTGCACCTGTTAACACTTTGTCTCCTAGAAGGAATTGAAGGTTCCCCATTGAAGACAAATTTGTGCTCTCCAGCAGTGTTGTTACAACATTTCTCCTGGATTATTTATGCCTGGAATAAACAAGTGGCAGTCTCTTTATTTGAGAAACTTGTTTTGCCTTCGAATTTTTGAGTAAATCAACAGATGGCGGCCTCTTTCCGAGCAGTCGTTCCATCCCCAGCAATTCCAGGTGGAAAGTGAGTTCATTTTGTGCCTTTGAGTACTTTGTCTCCTAGAAGGAATTTGTTGACATTTCCCCAGTAAAGACAAATTTTGCTCTCCAGCAATGTTATTGCAACATTATCTTGGAAAACTTATACCTGACAACAAGTGGCATTCTCTTTTCGAGCAGTTTGTTCATCCTCAGCAAGGTTTATGTTCTATCAAATGGCATCTCCCCTGTTCAGCGGAGAAGTTTGGTATGAATTTATTTTTCAACAAACGACATCTCATCCAGACAAGGTGAGAAGTTTGTTCGGCAAATGGCATCTCATCTAGACACGGTGGGAAGTTTGTCGTGATTCCAATTTTCAACAAATGGCATCTCATCCAGACAAGGTGAGAAGTTTGTTCGGCAAATGACATCTCATCTAGACAAGGTGGGAAGTTTGTCGTGATTCCAATTTTCAATAAATGGCATCTCATCCAGACAAGGTGAGAAGTTTGTTCGGCAAATGGCATTTCATCTAGACAAGGTGGGAAGTTTGTCGTGATTCCAATTTTCAACAAATGGCATCTCATCCAGACAAGGTGAGAAGTTTGTTCGGCAAATGGCATCTCATCTAGACAAGGTGGGAAGTTTGTCGTGATTCCAATTTTCAACAAATGGCATCTCATCCAGACAAGGTGAGAAGTTTGTTCGGCAAATGGCATCTCATCTAGACAAGGTGGGAAGTTTGTCGTGATTCCAATTTTCAACAAATGGCATCTCATCCAGACAAGGTGAGAAGTTTGTTCGGCAAATGGCATCTCATCCAGACAAGGTGGGAAGTTTGTCGTGATTCCAATTTTCAACAAATGGCATCTCATCCAGACAAGGTGAGAAGTTTGTTCGAAAAATGGCATCTCATCTAGACAAGGATGGAAGTTTGTCGTGATTCCAATTTTCAACAAATGGCATCTCATCCAGACAAGGTGAGAAGTTTGTTCGGCAAATGGCATCTCATCCAGACAAGGTGGGAAGTTTGTCGTGATTCCAATTTTCAACAAATGGCATCTCATCCAGACAAGGTGGGAAGTTTGTCGTGATTCCAATTTTCAACAAATTGCATCTCATCCAGACAAGGTGAGAAGTTTGTTCGGCAAATGGCATCTCATCTAGACAAGGTGGGAAGTTTGTCGTGATTCCAATTTTCAACAAATGGCATCTCATCCAGACAAGGTGAGAAGTTTGTTCGGCAAATGGCATCTCATCTAGACAAGGTGGGAAGTTTGTCGTGATTCCAATTATCTATCAAATGGCTATCTCTTCCATACAAGTCGAGAAGTTTGATATGAATCTCTTTTATTTTACCAACAAATGGCTATCTCTTCCAGACAAGTTGAGAAGTTTGTTGTGAATTTTCCAATTTCCGTCAAATGGCTATCTCTTCCATACAAGTTGAGAAGTTTGAGCGCGAAGTTGTTTTTCGTCATATGGCTGTCTCTTTCAGAAGAAAGGAAGTATGATGAATGTTCTATCAAATGGCTATCTCTTCCATACAAGTCGAGAAGTTTGATATGAATCTCTTTACTTATCCAACAAATGGCTATCTCTTCCAGACAAGTTGAGAAGTTTGTTGTGAATTTTCCAATTTCCGTCAAATGGCTATCTCTTCCATACAAGTTGAGAAGTTTGAACGTGAAGTTGTTCTTCGTCATATGGATGTCTCTTTCAGAAGAAGGGAAGTATGGTGAGAGTTCTGTTCAATGGCATCCTTAGTTGAATCTCGGCAGAAGATTTGACAACAGGTGATTCCTTTTATTCCTGGCAAGTCTCGGCAGAAGATTTCCAGTCAACCTCGGCAGAAGGTACTTACTTTCATAAGCTTGACGATAGCATCCTTAGTTAAATCTCGGCAGAAGATTTGGCAACAGGTGTATCCTCAGTTAATCCTCGGCAGTAGGAATTTCATTTTGATACCTCGGCAGAAGGTATCTCATTCCTAGAATCTCTGGTAATCTCGGCAGTAGATCTCCAGCAGACTTCAACAGAATTTGTTTTCGTTCCAAGATCTCGACAGTATATTTTTGGTTCACTTTAATACCTCGGCATAAGGTATCTCATTCTTAGATTCTCTGGTAATCTCGGCAGAAGATCTCCAGCAGCTTTCAACAGAATTTGTTTTCTTACCAAGATCTCGGCAGTAGATTTTTGGTTCATTTATTATATATCGGCAGAAGGTATTCCATTTTTAGAATCTCTGGTAATCTCGGTAGTAGATCTCCAGTAGACTTAGGAAGAATTGGTGTTCGTTTCAGAATCTCGGCAGTAGATTTTTGTTTCGTTACTGATACACCAACAGGAGGTTTTTTCCCAAATGAGGTCAAATCTCGGCAGTAGATTTCCTCAAAGTGGAATTTTGTTCAAAGATTTCGAGCCATCTTGGGACCTACAGACGTTTGTCGTCTGGCTTTGTTCAAGATAATTTCCTCGTGTGGTCTATACTCCAGTCATGTGTGTATAATCCCCAGTAGTGTCGTTTTCTTCCCAGCAACGTTATAGCCTTTCTCTTGCATCTTCGCATTGCATATCATAGCATTTTCATCTGCATTTTCGGTCAAAATTCCCGGTACTCTGATATTTAATCACCTTCCACCTTGAATGTTCAAAAAAAAATCTTTGTTGCTCGTACATTCAGGTTTAGGATGATTAAATAGGGGCAGCTGTCATACCCTAAATTTTGACCATAAATTTTTCGTTTTGTTCATTTTCTGACTCATTTTATCATTTTATTTATTTATATTCTAATTTCTTAGTTAAATAAGTTATCTTAGATTATTTAAAATTATTATTGTTATCAGTATTATTTTTTTAATTTCAATTTAGTTTTACCTTTTATTTATGTTTTAATTAGTTGACTTTAATTAGAAAATTATATCTAGTTATTAATTTAATCGGTTTATATTTTTTTTAGAAAAAAAGTTTGATCTTATTTAGCTTATATTTAGTTCAGTTTTTTTTCTATTATTTATTAATTTTTATATTTTATTTTAACTTTACAATTTAATTTGATATTTTACGAAGTCTATTTTAATTGGAGCATTTGATTGGTGTCATGTTAGTTGTTTTTACTACTGTTAATTTAAGTAGATTTATTTTGCATTAGTATCACAACCCCCTTCATCCCAATGCAAGTTGCTGCTACACACTACCAGCCTGTATAGCCTTGTGCTATTCTTTCACCAAAATGACAATTCATCACCTGCAACACAAAAAGGGGAGGACAAAAACACTTCAATAAAACCAGTTAAAACCTTTTCTCCGTGGACAATAAGAGGAACCATGAAACAGAACATCTGAAAAAAGGACACTTTTCTTCAATACCAAGACATCAACAGAAAAGGACATAACAGGAGGGAAAAAAGCTCCACCTGCAGAAAAAAGGATCAATCCTCTCAGGCTTGTCCTTCAGGCATCACCGCATAAAACAACGGGGAAAACCTTTCAGTTTTTAGGGGGTCTCACAGACAAAAACCAACTCCTTTACTCTTCGGTAAGGTGCTCGCAGCAACTCTTTAAAATAACAAAAACCTGTTAATAACAGAAAACCTCCGGAGATCACCAAAAATCTTCCTCTTCTCCGTAAACACAACTTCAACCAAACTTTTTCTTCTTTCTTCATCAGAAACCACATCACGCAAAACTCCTCCGCAGCAACAACACAGAAACTTCAAATCATAAACCAAATACTAGATCAAAATCACAACCCTCAACACCTCCATAACCATTACCCTTCAATCAAACTCTTCATTTGCTCAACCAAACAACAAATCGCAAACCACCATAAGTCCTTCAAAACACCAAAAGAAAATGAGATGAAAATAGAGAATCAGAACCGAAACGGCAAGAACCAAGATTTCTGAATAAAACCAAACCTTCCAAATCTGAGATTAAACCGCGAAATCAAACCGTCGACAACCGAAATCCACCACCGCCGTGCGAAACCGCAAGTCGGAATCGAGAGGGAGAGGTGCGAGACAGACGCGAGAAGAAAACGGGGAGAGTGAGTGAAGTTTGAACCGAACGCCACTGTCGCCACCGCGAGCGGAAGGAGAGGGCCGGAAGCAAGCTGAGCAAGTGAAAACGAAGAGATCTTGAGTGAGAGCTGAAGGGAGTTTCCTTTTTGTTTTTTTTTCGAAAAAGTGAAAACGGTGGGTGTTTGGTTCTGTTGTTTGCAGATCGATGAAAGTAACCTTCCTTTTCTTTTATATATATCATGTTTTATTCTTTCTGCATTTTGTTTCATTTATTTATTTTCGTTATATTGTATTTATTGTTTGGTAAACCAGGTCCTAGCCCATGATTTTAACTTCACTACACAATATAAACCTGACGCACCTCCCTTTATGTTTTTATGATTTATTGAGCAAAGGATTTTTCTTCTTCTTCTAACTATGGGCATTTAAGCCCATTCAGATTTCACTCTATATACACCACCAGATCCAGTGATTTGCACCTCCTGTTAAGTTTTTTTCCTTACTTTTTGTTCGTGTTATTTTATTTGGTTAATATCTGATATTATTATTGATTTATGTTCTTATTAATTTTCTTGCATAAATTTGAAGTATATTTTTGTAAGACTCTTAGTTAGATCTAATTATTTTTTTTCCATTAATTTTGATTAGTTTAGGTTTTAATTTTTAATTAATATTGGTGTTTATTTTCTATTAATCTTTGTTTATATATAATTAAATTTTAATTGAACTATTTGGACTTTAATTGAGTTCTAGTTGATCCTTTTTGTTAGATCTTGGTTGACTTTTTTCGATTTCCTTGGTATGCATTGAAAAGGCAACGGACCTTCTCCGTTAGGTACCTCTAAACTCGATGTTATCTCTTTCGTACCTCAATTCGGTCTTATTGCCGTGTTTGCGTTGCTTATTTATTCGTACATCACCCTCGTGTCTAACCATAAAACGTATAAAAAAAATTTTCAATCCATCTTAACTAATTTACGAAAAAGGAACCCCGGAGTCTAGCACTCCGCACGTTCTGGATTGAACCGCAAATGGGCTAGCCCCACACGTTGGTTCAATCACCATTCGTATAAAAAAAATTCAAATCATTTATTTAAATTAAATCAGGAAAAAAGGAACTCCGGAGTCTAGCATTCCGCACGTTCTGGATTGGACCGCAATTGGGCTAGCCCCACGCGATGGTTCAATCACCATTCGTATTCAAAACAATTCAACAATCTTAAAGGATCAGGCATGATTCATCTCCATAGGAAAGTTGTTCCTCTTATCCCCACAAACACAAACAAAATCTTACAGAACAATCACTTTCAAAGGAAGAACGTGGCATTGCTTGTCGATCTTATATCCAAGTTAAAGCTTCTTCCGATTTTACTTATTTTCAAATAAAGAATGTGGCATTGCTCGTCGATCTTATATCCAAGTTTAAAGCTTCTTTCGATTTCTCATTTCTCAAATGTTTGTGGTGGAATATGTGAGATACTTCTCTTAAGGATGACGACTTGTCTCTTTCTTTCAAATACAAATTAAAACTTACCAACCAATTCAAATCATTTTCATAATTAATTAGCGAGTAACTGAACTCCGGAGTCTCGTACTCCGCACGTTCTTGAATGCAACCGCAACATGGGCTAGCCCCACGCGTGGTTCATTCGCCCTCTCGTTTTAAAACATCTTTAACAAAGATCAAACATCTTTTCTCAAAACGAATATTGTTTAAATCATTCTATCTTGCAAACAAGCTAGCGCTTCAGCCTCCTATCATGAGCAGATAAGCCAACGCTTAGCAGTAGAATGCATTTTCAAACGATCGTTCAATTAAAAAAACACAAATCGTAGTAGCACGAACTACGAAGCTCTGAGTTTCCCATTGCACAGGGGAATACGTAGGCACGGGGATTTTAATCCTTCGCGAGCACAATAAATAAAAATTAATTATCTCTCTGTCACAATAATAAAAAACTTTAACCTTTCCCTATTGCAAATAATAAACAGACATCGATACTTAATCATTAAAAGAAGACAATAATAACAAGTTAACATTTTAAGCGCAAACTAGACTAAGCGGTTCCCGTTGAGTACAACGGACGTGAGGGGTGCCTAACACCTTCCTCTTGCGTAACTGACTCCCGAACTTAGATTAGTGGTTTTGTTGACCATTCTTATCCTTTATTTAGGTTGTATCTATATCTTCCTTTTCTCTCGTAGAATAAATAGAATTAGGTGGCGACTCTGTTGTTTTGTTTTAGGATCGTATATTTTTCGAGGTGCGACACCGGGACATTCATCACAAAGTCACGAAGCGCCCGGGGGATTCAAAGAAAACGCCTAAGTGTGCCCGACACATTTATAGTGTGCCCAACATATTCATCCTAAATCCCTAAAAAACATCCTAGGAAGGGGATATTTTTATCCACTCTGGCGAATAAGTCACCGTTCTAATCGTTCTAACTAACAAATACAATTTAAAACTACCAAGAAAAGGGATCAAAAGCATTACCTGACATAATTCCAGTAGTTTGATGATAATGGCGACGACGGTGATCGTTCTGGAAAAAGAGAAGTTGCAAGTTCGGTGATTCGTGAGGGGAGAGAAAAATGGGAAAAATGAGATGGTCCCCTTACCCTCCTATTTATAGACATTGCGTGAAAGGGACGACCTAGGCAATCATTGCCTAGGCTTCCTAGATTCCCTAGGCCGACCAACATTTAATGTGCCGTAACACAGGAAACGAAGTGACGCACATTAAATGCAATTAAAAGGGAAACAGAAAGGCAAGACACGTCACCCATAAGAATCCTAGAAGACGTCGGACACAAACTTCCGTCCTCGACGCCCCTGGGTTGTTCGTACGCTAGCCGACCAGGAAATATTTCCCGACAAAGAACGGTGCTCGCAATGCTTCATACCCTATTTTACATGCACCTCGACTTCATTCACCCTCATCCTTCGAATCGCGTCATCAGCATGACAAGGTGAATTTGTGCCTCCAACAGAGCGCCCAAGAGGTGTCGAACACAAGTCGCCCAACATCATTCTCCTCGCCATACATGAGTTTGCATTTGTCCCCAACATTACCTGATTATGCCCGACGCACTCCCTCTTAAGTCATCACTCCGCTTTGGAGTTTCGACTTGGGGGCTCCTGTTTTGGACTGGGTCTCTAAGGAAGGGTCGGGAAGAAGCCCAACTAGTCAGGCAGAGGCCTAAATCATCGGGCACGACCCGCAACCCACTAACCCAGACGTGGGGAGACATCGTCTCCCCCACGTGCACCACGTCACTCAACTATCCTCCATTATCTCTTCAAATATAGAGACAGTTGGACCAAGGGCAATACCACGTGCTAGGTCTTACTTGCTCCTACGCATTCCTTTGTAGTTCTTCCTTGGGCCTCGTTGACCCAACCCAAGTAAGAACCTTGGCTCAGCGCTAGGGGCACACTATAAATACCCTCTTTCACCAGAGGGTCATGCATTTTGAAACCACTATTCTCTTTGTCTCTTATGTACATCATTCTCACTTTAGCATCAGAGTGCCTTGCGAGTACTATAACACTCACTTTCCCATTTTCAAAATTAACATAAGTTCTCATTAAAAATCAGAGTCACATAATAAAGCGAGTGATTACTCATCAAAATCAAACAAACATTTCATAACATAAGCAACGAAATTAATAATTTCAACATTAACGTGCTCAACAACTCAATAATCCAAAAACATAAAACTATTCTTCTAGTTTATTAAATTGATACATAACTATCACAAAGTCTAAAAATATAATTAAAATAAAGCAAGTGATCAAAATCCCAATTCCCGTTACGCATCAGAGCTCCTAGGACTCGAACAGGCAACGCCAAACACTTCTCAGGTACCTGGGTTATTTGTACTTCCGAAGAAGCATAGACGCCATAAAACAGCAAAGGGGTGAGAAACTATTTCATATTATAACGGTGCAAATAACATATACGAAGAAGTAATTTACACACACCAATCATAACATACAACATCAATCATTCATTCATATCAATGCAACGTGACTCAATACACAATGCAAATGCGGTATCGACTTCATCAAATGTCCATCGATTCGGACTGGATGCATCGCTTACGCTCCTACTAAGACACGATCACCCCCATACATTGATTCCCAATGAATCCGAACAATCATTTACGCTCCATCCGAAACATGATCATTCCCCCTCAACATGTATGCGTATGCAAAAACTCGATTACAACATACATTATCATAACCGCATATGGATATAATCATAACAATACGATCCTCATGATCTTCATCAATCATAAATCATTTCATCATATAATTAGCACTAAGCATATAGCATGCATCAACACAACCAACATAATTCAATTCACCATTAGTAACTCCTACCATTCACACAGTCTCCTAAGACTCACTCACTAAGTTTTGGATCATCAGGTCCTATAGTTACTACTAACATTACTCTCAATGTCTTAGTTTACTGATACAAGCCTTAAATGAAAGAACATATCGAATCCGACTTGAAAACAATGAGAAAACTCAAAATGCAGGGGCCTGACACGGCCTCCCGTGTCCCCTGACACGGCCCGTGTCAGGTGGTCTGAAGCGCAACTTTCAAAATGCTTCATTTCCCAAAGCACATAAGGGTGACACGACCACCCGTGTCGTGTGACACGGCCCGTGTCACACCCTCTGAGTCCAATCCTCTCAAAACTTCCCCCAAAACTTATTCCCGTGGCCTGACACGGCCACCCGTGTCGTGTGACACGGCCCGTGTCAGGGGCACTGCGTCAAAAATCAGTTTTCTTCATAAAATTCACTTTTCTTCTCCCTTTTACACCAGTCCAATTCCAGTTCATTTTACTTCGTTTTTAACACTCAAAACAGCCCAATTATGATCCTTATTATCCAATTATACCTCTAACATCACCTAATTTCTTAAACTAACAAATATTAATCAAATGGTTACAATTATAGGTCTTCTTCATCTCCTCTAATGGCCTCATAAATCATAACATTCCTGAATAAATTTCATATCTCCCACACATCATACAATTCAGCATCTAGATTCACACAAACATAATCCATCATCATAAAATTCATACAACATCATAATATTCATCCAAATCAATTACAATTCATAAACAATAAGGGAGTAAGAATTTCCCAATTACCCTTCTATGTTAGATTACCAATATAAAACCATTTCTCCCCCTTACCTCAAGATTGAACAAAGCTCTTCTGAACTCTTGGTCTTGAACTCTACAGACCTTGATTTTCCCCTTCTTCTCCCTTTTCTCCAGAGCTCTCTGTTCTTCGTCAAAATGCAAGATAATCAGAAATCTATCGTGTTCTCCCTTTTCATAACATAATCAATTTACACCTTTGCCCCTTAGACCTCCAATTATTACTTTATTATTTTAATAACAATATTGTAATAATATTCCACCTCATTATCATATTATTATTTAAAAACAAAATAATTCTTTAATTAATATCCCACTTATACTCCAAATTCTCCATATTATTTAATAAAATAATTTATAAAAATTGAGGCGTCACAACTCTCCCCCACTTAATTTATTTTCGTCCTCGAAAATGTACCTATATGGAATAACTTCGGATATGCTTCCCGCATCTTGGTCTCCAGTTCCTAGATAACACTTCCACCACCAGCCTCCCCCAAGCTACCCTCACAAGAGGTATCTCCTTGCCTCTCAGTTGCTTCATCTTACGATCTTCAATTCTTAATGGCAAAGTCTCCACCGTAAGATTGTCACGAATCTGCACTTCATCCCTCTGGATAACATGTGACGGATCAGGTACATACTTCCTGAGTTGCGACACATGAAACACTTCGTGTAGATTCAAAAGTTTCAGTGGTAATGCCAATCTGGTAAGCAACTCTACCTACTATTTGCATAATCTGATACAATCCGATGAACTTAGGATCCAATTTCTTAGATTTCAAAGCACGTCCAACACTTGTCATCGGGTTGACCCTCAAGAATACATGATCACCTTCACTGAACTCTTAGTCCTTTCTTCTATTATCATGGTAACTTTTCTGCCGATTATGAGACGCTTTCATTTTCTCTTTAATCATCTGAATAGTCTCGGTAGTTTGTTGAATGATCTCAGGTCCAAGCATAACATTCTCACCCGTCTCATACCAACATAGAGGTGTTCTACACCTCCTACCATATAAAGCCTCGAAAGGTGTCATTCCAATACTCGAATGGTAACTGTTATTATATGTAAACTCAATTAATGCTAAATGAGTATCCCACACACCACCTCTTTCCAACACACAAGTTCTCAACAAATCTTCCAATGACTGAATAGTCCTCTCGGATTGTCCATTCGTTTGTGGGTGATAAGTCGAACTCAATTTTAACTTAGAACCCAAAGCTTCATGTAAACCTTTCCAAAATTCAGAAGTAAACCGCGGATCTCTATCCAACACTATACTAGACGGCACACCATGCAATTTCACAATAACCCGAATATAAATCTCTGCCAATTTAGTTAATGGAAAACTGATGTTAATCGGAATAAAATGTGCAGACTTAGTCAACCGGTCTACAACTACCCAGATAGCGTCACAACCTCTCGCCATATTCGCTAAACCTGTCATGAAATCCATAGCAACACTATCCCATTTCCACTCCGGAATATCTAATGGTTGCATCAGTCCCGAAGGCTTCTGATGTTCCACTTTAGATTTCTAACATATTAAACAAGCATAAACAAATTGCGCGATATCTCTCTTCATACCGAGCCACCAGAATAATTTTCTCAAATCATGGTACATTTCTGTAGCCCCTGGGTGAATACTTAAGCCACTTCGATGACTTTCTTCCAGAATTGCTTTCTTTAACTCAACATTGTCAGGTACACAAATTCTTCCTCGGAATCTCAGAATACCATCTTTATCCAAACTAAAGTCACCACCTTGATCATTTCCTTCAGTAGGCATTAAGTCCACCAACTTCACATCCCGCTTTTGGCTCCCCCTAATCACATCAAGAAAATCATTATTTATCCGCAACATACCCAACTTGACGCTTTCCTGTGTCATTTCACAAACCATCCTTAAATCTCTAAATTGCTTAATTAATTCCATTTACTTCATCATCATAGCCGACATATGAATTGCCTTTCGGCTTAATGCATCTGCTACGACATTTGCTTTTCCTAGATTGTAACTTAAATTAAAGTCGTAATCCTTCAAAAATTCTAACCATGTCCTTTGCCTCATATTAAGCTCCTTCTGATCAAATAAGTACTTTAAGCTCTTATGGTCACTAAAGACTTCAAACCGTGAACCATAAAGGTAATGCCTCCAAATTTTCAATACAAACACCACTGCAGCCAATTCTAGATCATGGGTATGATAATTTCTCTCATGTACCCTCAGTTGCCTTGAAGCATACGCCACAACTTTACCAACTTGCATTAATAAACCACCTAAACCCCTTTTAAATGCATCACAATACACCACAAAAGCTTCACTTGGATTTGGTAAAATTAATATCGGTGCCGAAGTCAATCTCTTCTTCAACTCTTCAAAACTTTTCTCACAAGCTGCATCCCAAATAAAGGCTTGACTCTTCCGGGTCAATTGAGTCAATGACAACACTAAATTAGAAAATCCTTCTATGAATCTTCGGTAATAACCAGTTAGACCAAGGAAACTTCTAATTTCTGTTACCGTCTTCGGAGGTTCCCACTCAAGCACAACACTGACCTTTGAAGGATCTACTACTATACCTTCACCAGATATCACATGTCCCAAAAAGCTCACCGTCTTCAACCAGAATTCACGCTTGGAGAATTTAGCGAACAACTTGTTATCTTTCAACACCTGCAATGCAATTCTCAAATGCTTCGCATGATCCTCCTCAGACTTTAAATATATCAAGATGTCGTCAATAAACACCACAATAAACTGATCTAAGTAAGAGTGAAATATACGGTTCATATACTCCATGAATACACCTGGCGCGTTAGACACTCCGAAAGGCATCAATGCATATTCGTAATGACCATATCGAGTTCTACACGCCGTTTTCTGAATATTTTCTTCCTTCACTCTAATTTGATGATATCTCGATCTCAAATCAATTTTACTAAAAACACAAGCTCCAACAAGTTGATCCATTAAATCGTCAATCTTAGGAAGTGGATATTTGTTTTTAATGGTCAATTTATTCAGTTGTCGGTAATCAATGGATTTTCCATATTTATTTTTATTTTTTACCAATCACCACTAATATCGTACTATTAATTAAATAATACTAATTAAATAATTAATAAAAATCAATATAATTAATTATAAAATAAATGAATAAAACTCTATAACAACCACTCATTAGTCGGAAATTATAACCCACCCATTTTTATCATTAATATTTTTCTATTATTTAATTAATTATTCTTTAACTTTTTCTACTATCCATTTCTTCTCTAATTAATTCAACTTCTTAAATTCTACCTATTAAATCACAATAGATATAAATCCTCTCTATTATATTATTATTTTTTTTTCTCACTTCTTATTTGCATATTAAGATTAATTGGTTAATTCATATTTATAGCAACTTTTAATATTTTTAAATTATTTATTAATTTTTAAGTATTAATTTTGAAGTTCTATTAATTTCAATGTTGTTTATTAATTTTAAATTATTAAATTATGTATATTTTATCTTTCTTTATTTCTATTTCTTAATTATGTTTATTTTCATATAATTAATATTCTTTGTTTTTTTCTTTTTTTTTTATTATAGTTTATCCAATTGTATTTATCTTTAATTTTATATTTTATAATTTACTATATAAGATAATTTAACTTGTATAAAATAGATTAGTATATGAATTTTTGTTTATAAACACATTGCATTTTTTATAAATATTTTGTGTTTTTTAATTATATTAAAAGTAAATATAGTTATTTTTTCATTAAATTTAAATTATTAGATTATAATTTACCGTACATTGCGGATAGTCGGCTAGTTTTTCAATTAATTTTATTAGTTTAATCATATTAAAATTAATTCTATCACATTTTATTTTCTTAAAATCAATTATGTTTACCACAAATCCAAGATTTTTTTTAAAAATAACTTAGTTTAATAAAAAAAAATCCAAAATAACCTAGTTTTCCAAAATATTACCAAAGTAACATAGTTTGTATATTTAGTCGTTATATGGATTGGCGAATGAGAACAAAAGTGTATAAGCATTCGCCAAATCATTTGCCTAACATGCATTGGTCTGAATTTTTTTTTCATTTTTAGAGTGGATTCGCCATATGGATTGGCGAAAGTGTGTATTTTTTAAGTGGATTCGCCATATGGATTGACGAAAATGTGTATTTTTTTATTAATCACAATCTAAAAAATACACACTTTCGCCAATCTATATGGCGAATCCACTTAAAAAATACACACTTTCGCCAATCCATATGGCGAATCCACTTAAAAAATGAAGAAAAAAAATCTGACCAATGCATATTAGCCAAATAATTTGGCGAATGTTTATACACTTTTGTTCTCATTCGCCAATCCATATGGCGACTAAATATACAAACTATGTTATTTGGTAATATTTTGGAAAACTATGTTATTTTGGAATTTCTTTTATTAAACTAGTTTATTTAAAAAAAAATTACAAATCCACTTACACATTTAATCATAAATGAATGGGCATTTGCATGTGCAATTTCGCGTGCCTTTCCATTTTGAAAATATAAAAACAAATGCTAGAGTTGGCCTTTCTTAATCTAAATTTTTAAACAAATAAAAAAATTATTTTCGAATAGAAATTTCGACGCAATTCACGTGAAGAAGTTGAATTGTTCTATCAACAGCACATCATCGCCGTATTCGTAGTACTACTACACACCTAATCGCCATGACGCCACCAATTGACAAAATTGTCCCTCTATTATTTTTAACGGGACAGACAGATAATAAACAACATCTTCTCTACCTTTAAACATGCCGCACCTAACGTTACACGTCATTAAATCTATACCGTCAGCCCAAGTAATCTTAGCCGTCCATTCATAAAAAAACCATTATAAAAGATAGGGTTGACACCTTCTATCATATCGCCCATCAGTTTCACGGGTTTCACCTTTCTCTAAACATCTCCGCCTCGTAAATTTCAGTTCTCGTGTGAAATTTCTCGCCTTCATTCATATCAAATTTTCACAGATCTGATGGAGATCTACAAACCGATCGTTCAATCGATACCAGCTCTTCACAGGTCTGACGTAGATCTACAAACTGATCGTTCAATCGATAGCAGTTCTTCACAGATCTGATGGAGATCGAAAAACCGATTGTTCAATTGACACCAGTTCTTCACAGATCTGATGGAGATCTACTAACCGATGGTTCAACCGATGCCATTTATTCATAGATCTGATAGAGATCTACCCACTGATGCTTCAACCGATATCAGATATACACTCTGATGGTGGTTTTGAGGTGGTAAGACCTACTTTTTCATCTTTTGCTCTCGTTTTTTAGATTCTTCCTTTGGTTAATACCTGTTATTAATTCATTCTCTCTCTTTTCATATATGTCTGAATTTCGGTCCGTCGGATATATGTTGCAGAGGTGCAATCTTAATGTTCGTTTTGGTTTTGGTTTCTAGAATAATTCATAGGGAGGTCCCATATTTATTCTGAAAATCAAGGCTCTTGAGGATTTTTCGAGCAGGTTGCCGATCCAGTGTTCCCTCTTGTAGACGCTTTCATGATTTAGAACAAGATCAATGTCTTCCAGATTCATTCATGTTCCTTATCTCAAAGTTTGTAATTATATTATGATCGGGAGCTTTATGGTTGTAGGGCGGGGGAATTTAATGGATGTAGGATGTATCAGGATTATATACTTCATGCGTTGAGCGTGTTGAGAATTATATCCTGAATTATCTTGTCATCCGGCCTTTGCCATGTCAGGTGCGCTTGCTTGGCAGGTCAACAAAATAATAAAAAAAGATTTGTTGGTTTTTGGGAGAGATCGCACGGGGTTTTTTTGCCCGGGATCTCTCCTTGTGTGGTGTTTGCCTTGCTCCTTTCCTTATTACTCTTTACTCTATAGAATCACGCTCTAGACAAATCGACTTTTCACGGTACACTATCATCGAGGAATTTCGCCAACGAGGTATTATCTATCAAATTTTAGTCCAATTTTAATTTTGAATTAACTTAAACAGTTAAAATTAAAATATCAATTTCATAAAATCAATGAGACAATAATTTAATAAAACAATCCCGTCCACATTCGAATTGAATTGATAAATGGTTACAAAATTCTCTTTTCATTATCAACAATTCATCATCAACCATCAACAATCCCTTGACCAAATACGAGAGATTGCTACATTTCCATGATTTTTTTTTACTTACATTATTATTCTATAATTAAGGTGAATAAATCTTTGATACCTTATTGTTTAGTATTTTCATCTCAAATGTAAAGTAAGTCCTGTTACTCCTGTCAACAGTTGTAAAGTGCAGTGATAAGTTCATTGTTAAGAATTTTGAGGATCTGCTATCAAATTGGATTCTCTATAAGTGCAGTTTGGTCAGCTATCAAATTGGATTCTCTATAAGTGCAGTTTGGTCAGCTATCAAAAATGCGTTACCATCGTGAGACCTGAAGCCACAATTATCAGTTAATTCTTTGGTTGTTGCCATCGTGAGGTCTGAAGCCATAACTATTAGTTAATTGTTTGAAGCACCGGCGTCCTTCCTTTTCAATCATTATGGTGAAGATGACACCGGCTCTATCATCTTATGATAAGTATTTAAATTATAATCATTTTTCAGTTGTCGTATTGTTTCAGTAATGCATTTCTAATCGTTTATTCCATTAGATTGATAGTTTTCTATTTGATATTTCATTTGAAGTTATTAGATTGGTACTTATGTTTAATTTGAAGTTATAATATTGACAATGTTAAAAGTTCTGCAGTTACAGTTAGAATTACATCTGTATAGGTGATTCAGTTTGTTTCAGAAGTCGAATTTGTTTCTGTATTACTCTAATTTCATATTAATAATCTGGAGTAAGTCATGTTATTTTTAATTTGTGCTTAGCATAGTTAACTACCATTATTATTAGTCTTTGTGGAGTTAGTTGTACTATCGGTTCTTTGATCACATTCCTACTTATATATATATGTTTATAAATTATATTTTGAGTCTGCTTACTTAATATACGTGATAAAATATTTTTTTACGAACTCTAGAATTATTGTTTTATTTATTAATTATTCTTCCTATTTTTTAATATCCTATTTTTAATTGGTTCAATAATATTTTATTCGTTAATTTTTTTATAGTATTATTTTCAATATTACTTTTATTTCAACTTATACATTTAATATAGCATATTTTCATTCTTAAAATATAGACATTTTTAGAAGTCTGTTTGAAATTATTTAAATTATTTTAGCTGTTAAATTTTTGAATTTTTTTACTCTTTTTTAAAGATTTTGAAATTAAGTGTGATTTTGATATTAACTATTATCACATTCCACACCTGGTTCTAAAAACAGGTAATTCCTTCATTCAACATGTCTTCTTATTCGACTTTTTCATATTATTTGGGAATATCCCTAGCCGTATTTTTATTGGTATTTTTATTCTTAGGTTTTACTATGTCTCTTTAAAAAAAGAGCATTTTGTCAACTTCTAAAACTTATTTATACCCTCATATTTATCTTCTGATTATTTCAACATTTCTTCAACGCTCATGCCATCCCTAGCAGAAATATTTTGATGTAATTATTTCTTCGTATATGACTGTTGCCATGAAAGATCTGTAGCTTAAATTGGTAGAGCGCTCAGAGTATTTTCTTAAAATCTCTGAGAAGTGGGGGTTCGAATCCACCCAGGTCTACAGTTTGTTTGTTTGCTTTTTTTTTTATGTACGGTTATTAATATTGAAAGTATCTGTAAAATTTATGAACTGAACGTTAAAATCTCTGAGAAGTGGGGGTTCGAATCCACCTAGGTCTCTGAGTAGATTTTTTTTGGCTACCAGGGACATGGGAAACAAGATGTGTACTAAATATATTTATTGTTGTTACGGGTGTATCTTAGCATTCTTTTACAACTAGCAAGTGCGATTTCATTAATTTGCTCAAGGAGTTGCCTACCTCACAGAAAAGCAAGCCTTTCTTGCTACTCAAGAATAACACTTAATATAAGGGGGCATAGATGCTTTTCAACTAAGTATGGCGTGCAACCGGAGCTATACAAATTGCCAGATCGCTTGTCATAGGATGCTTTTCTAGTCTTGAATGTTTTATATTTTGTCAGCACTGATTACAAAACCAATCTCTGATCTCCTTGCATTATAAAAGCACATTCTACATGCCTTACTTCCATTAAATTATTCACTATTAACTTCATGTTGTTTCTTTTTGCTAGGATCAAATTGAGTGAGATGCTTATTGTTTGAATTGTTGTCTCCATGAACATCAAGAATTTAGAGTAAAGAATGAAGCATTCTTATGGCTTGGTTCTTCTTCACTCTTATGAGATTTCTTTCCATAATCTTTTTTGTCATAGGGCTTCTTGTTTTGATTCTTCTCACTCCCTCCTTATTTTCTATGAGAAATTTCGAGCCTGTCTTCATGCTTTATCTTTCCTTTTCAGTTAATGCTAGTTTGCTTCTTTTTTTTATTTGTCACCACAATATGATCAAATTTTGTGGTTAGTGTTTTATCTTATGAAATATCATCTCCATAATTGATTTGATTGGTCATTGTCATTAACCTGGTGAAATAATTAATTATCTTCTTATCATTCTTCATCGCCATCCATTCATATTGTCCTAAAGCTTCATATTCTAGAAATTTGTTTGGTTTAGCGTTTGGTTTGGTGGAATCACGGTAGATATCACGTTTACCCAAAGGTACTTTTGGAGTTTTTTCATTACTTTTGGAGCTTCTTTTGGAGTTTTTTCATTACTTTTGGAGCTTTTTCATTTGGTAGAATCACGTTTACCCAGAAGCTACTTTTGGAGCTTTTTCATTTTCACGACAAAACGTTTACCCAGAAGCTACTTTTGGAGCTTTTTCATTTTCACGGCAAAAGAGCTTTGAAACATGTATTTGCTTTTGAAACCTCAAACCAAATATAGACACTTAATTTGTTGATTTTGCCACCTTTTGTTGCCGCATCCTTACCAGCATTCTTATGTGTAAGTCTTATGTGTATCAGATGAATTTGCAGGTAATGGTTCCACATCATTAATTTGAAATATTTATTATATTATATTACTTTTTTTTAATGTTGTTTGAGAATAAAATTTGATTGCCCTTAGGTCGATCAACTTCCCTTATCTTTGTTCTTTATTGTGTCCAAAATAGAATTAAAGGCACATAGTCCCCAAGTATCAGACGCTTTAGAGAAAAATGATTTCAGAAGAAGACCGTGTCATTTACATAGTCCATCAAGCACGAGACGTGCACGGTCGAAGTGATTTTAGTGAGATCAATCATCCTTTAAGGGTGAACTTCCTCTTATAGTTTAGATTTCAGAAGAAGACCGTGTCATTTACATAGTCCATCAAGCACGAGACGTGCACGGTCGAAGTGATTTTAGTGAGATCAATCATCCTTTAAGGGTGAACTTCCCCTTATAGTTTAACTTTTGTGTCTGATTGAGTAATTTTGCCTAATTGTTTTGTCTCTTTAAAAAATTTGAATTTTGTTTTTACCCTTGTTTATGATTTTTTTGAAGTTGATCATGAGTTTTTTTGTATTAATTTTGATTGTTTGTACACTTATTGCCCCATTTTCCATTGGGTCTCACCGTAAACTTAAGAGTTATGTAAGACTATTATGTGTACCCTAGTGAACTTTAGAGTTCTACTAAAATTTTAATGCATAACCTAAAGAACTTCAGAGTCATCATAAGATTCTTATGTGTACCCTAGAGAACTTTAGAGTCATATTAAAATTCTAATGGATAACCTAAAGAACTTCAGAGTCATGCTAAGGTTCTGATGGATGACTCACATGGCTTTATAGTCCTATTAAGGTTCTGATGAATAGTTAGAAAAACTTCAGAGTAAGGTTTTAAAGGAAATCCATAGAGTTTTTGAGACTTCCTACGGTTTTGATGGAAATCCATAGAGTTTCTGAGTCTTACTAAGTGATCTTACCTGATCAAGAGGGTCTTCCAGTAGTCGAACGTGAACAACAATAGTGGTTGAAGTGGAAATGGGGTGTATCTGCAAGGCACTCCGATGCCAAAGTAAGTAGAGGTACAAAAATGGTAAGCAAGAAGAAAATGTTTCAGAATACCTGACCCTTTAGTGAAAAAAGGTATTTATAGTGAGCCCGCAGCGCTGGGCCAAGGTCCTTCCTTGGGTTGGATCAGCGAGGCCCAAGGAAGAACTATCAAGGTACGCGTAAGGAACGTGTAGACCTAGCAAGTGGTCTAGTCCTTGGTCCAACTGCCCCTATCTTTCAGGAAATAATAGGGGATAGTTGGGTGACGTGGCAAATGGAATAGAAGACTTGTTACTTGCCCGAAGTGTCAAGTGTATGCTCGACCCATGAAGTGTTTGCTCGACCATTAAGTATACTTGTCCGAATGGTTGGGCATCTGCTCGACGTATTGGACCACGGTCCAATACAGTCTAGAGGCCTAGTCCAGAACACTAAGGTTCTAATGGATAATCTTGATGACTTCAGAGTCCTACTAAAGTTCTGATGGATACCTTATAAGTATTCAAAATCCTACCAAGGGTCTTATATACCACATGGCTTCAGAGTCTTGGAGGTATTCAGAGTCTTACTAAAGTTCTAATGGATATCGTTGATGGCTTCAGAGTCCTATAATATTCTGATAGACACTATTAACGTTTATAGTTCTATTAAGATTTTGATGGATGCCTCAGAAGACTTTGAAATCCTACAATGTTTATTTTGACATTTTACATCCTTTACCGGTGATTCAAAGAGGAACTCAAATTCACAACGTTGATTCATAAAGTTGATAGAGGATCAATGAATAACGAATAATTGTCTAATTGTCGATCTCTTGATGTTCATGATCGAAGTATGAGGTGTATCTTTGAGTTCACACATGTACTCTTCAAAATTTCGAAGAGCATATTTTGAACTGAAAAATCCATTATTTAAACACTTCAACCTCTGTACTTTGCGACCAACATGTGAATGCATCGTTTTCGCATAAAACTCAATAGGTGCAATTAAAACACAATGATACTGATAATTAAAGGCTTAGGGTGTGATTGGCTTCTACAAGCTCTAAAGCACTTCTAGATCATTTCAAAATGAAAATGGATTTTTTTTTGTTTGGATACTTTTTTCAAAATCAATTTTCCTCCACCAAAAGCAATTATATTAGAAGCTAAAATTCCTAGCTTTTGAGTTTGGTAGAATCATTTCTACATATATTATATATTATTTGTTACAACTCTTAATAATTTTAATTCTTTATTCTCTTTAATTGTCATTAGTTACTTCTTTTCTTTTTGATTTGTATTAGAATTGATTACCCTTTTGGTAATTATACCATTGAAACCCAATTTTGATAAAACTATCCAAAGAATAGTAATTATTAACAATCACTTATATATTATTGTATCCAAACATAAATCAATTCTATTAGACTCAATTATGTTAAAATCAATTCTACCAAACTCAATTCTCTTAAAATAAATTTTGTCCACCGTCAATCCATAAACACACTTAGACACAATGTTAAAAATGAAGGAAGACGAAGAAAACATAGGATGTGTGTGTAACACAAGATTTTATATTTAATTTGAAAAATTGAAAGGTCGACTTCAATTTAAAAGCAACATAATCCCATAGACAAGATTTTATATTTTCTGAATGTTTTGCTCGAAAGACATCAGAAAAGTGGCCTCTGTTCTCAATTAACATTGATCAAAACCATCTTCGAAACTCATTATTGTCAAAAGAGAATTTTTTATCCCACCCCATGGTTCTCTCAGGCACCAAGTGTGTTTCCCTTTTTGCCCTCACTACTTCCGCTGATGTATCTCCGGACGCACCTTTTTTATTTACTTAAACGTTGATTTGTTTCGTGGATACATCAGCGGAACGTTTCCTCAAATGTATCTACGAAACATATTTTTATATATTTCACGCGCATAACCCTTCTCCTCCTTCATATTCATTTTTCATCTTCTTCTTCATTCAAACAAACCCTCATTCTCAAAACTTCCTAAAAAAACTTCAAACAAATCACACGGTTTTTGCTCGACTTCGACAGAGATGATCATCTGCGACGATCAACTACATCGTAAACATTCGAAGCTTATTTCAATCGGTAAGTGTCATACCCCAAATTTGTCTTACCCGCACCTTTTATTTTACTGTTTCATCATTTTTTTTAGAAATTCCAAAAATGCGTACCAGTTTATTTTCTGTCTGATACTATAAAAATTCAAAAAATATGTTCCATTTCCTTTTATTTGAAAAATGCATTCTCTCCTTATTTCAATTTTTTTTTTATTTATCATTCTTCATTATTTAGTCATTACAAAAAAAAATTCTAAAAAGAAATCAATTTATTTTAATCCATATTCCATTTCTAGCAATTTCTTTCAACACCCTATTACTATTTTCTTTTTCATTACTAACAACTTTCAAGTCCATTAATTTTGACCAATTCCAAAAATTATTACAATTTTTTTTTCTTATTATTTGCATTACATTTACTATTATTATTATTATTTTTATTTTTTATTTCGTTTTCTTATTATTATTATCCCGAATTTCATATTATTATTTTTATTATTACTATTATTATTAGTTTAGTTTCATTCTTGTTATTATTATTATCATAAAATTTATCCAAAAAAATAGAGAAAGAAAAAGAGAAAGGTTGAAAATTGTCAAATATGTGGAGTATATATTTATTGATGCAATTTTACTAATGGATGTATACCCGCCCCAACGAATGGAGTTGTGTTTGTGTTACTATAAGGACTGTGGTTTGATTCTGGCCCCTCATCCTTTTTCTTTTTTTTATGCCTTCTTTTTGTTCTTCACATTACTTTAATACTATTATTATTCTCATTTTCTATTTTATTATTAGCATCATTCCATTATTATTATTTCTTATTACTATTATTATATTTTCTATATTATTATTACAGTTATTATTATTATTATTATTATTATTATTATTATTATTATTATTAGTATTATAGTTATTATTATTTTTTTTTTTTAGTATTAGTTGTTTTATGTCTAACAAACCCATGTGACTTTTAATAAAAATGAAGCCACCCAAACTTTTTCTTTTGCCAAGCAACAACAAATCCCAACACAAATCCCGTATTCCTCCACTCATAACAAAATTCCAGCTAGCATAACAAATAATTTTCATCCTTATCCTTTCTTCTCAATTTCCAATTTCACCCTTTTTAAAATCTTTCTATAAAATCAGTTGTTGATTCATCAATAAGGAGGCTGGAAAAAACCTAAAGGAATCCTGCAGAAGTCCATGCCCAAGCTTCAAAATACCAACAAAAAAAGAGAAACAAAACAGAATCATAATTTTTATATTCTCATAATCTCATTCACAAAACCTGTAAATAATCTGATTCATCACCATCCACAAACGACTTTTTTTCTTCTTCTTTTTTTTTCTCCTTTTCAAATCACCAATTCCACTATCCATAAAACTCACCACTTTTTTTATTTTATTTTATCAACACAGAACAAAAAACCTGTAGCAACAAACCTTCACCGCGAACAACCAAAACACACGCCTCTTACCACCTTCGTCAAACGCAGAAAACGAATTCACACCATGAAAGAATCTCAGCCGCCAAGAAACACACTATAAAAAACGCGAAACGCGACCACCAACAAAAAGCAGAACTGGACCGCGCGAACCATCTGAAAACTCCATAACACAAACATTATCCGAATCCCTCACCTTCATTAACACTACCGTCACCACCACCAAAAATCGCCTCCGCCGAGAGTAAATTCGTGCAAACCGCATGCGAGAGAGATTCACAGAGACAAAACGAACCAAAACCAAAACAGATCGGAAAAAAAAAACAAATCGTGTTGTGAAACCTTGAGAGGCCAGACGAACACCACCCAACACCCATTGCGATCGAGAGTGAGACGAAAGGAAGGTGGGTCTAGTTTTTTTTGTTTTTTTGAGTGTGTGTGTTTTTTCTGCTTTGAATCATTCTCTTTTATCTCATGTGGGTAAAGAGAGAATATGGTAGTGTGTGAATCTTGAAAGAGGCTGAGAGAGGGTCAGCTTTGACCCTATTGTTCATTTTCTATATAATTTAATTTTAGGTTTTTTAATCCTGATTTTTTATTTTTTTTATTTTAAAACTCTGTTGGGCTTAGCTTATTGTTATTGTTAGTTGTTATGTACACCCTATGAATCACCGGTGCACTCCGCTCTCACTTTTTTTTTATTGTTCTTTATTTTAGTGTTTTATTATCATTATTACAAATTGATGGGTTGTGGATAGCCCATGTTTTCTTGCTGAATTCACACTGCATTTACACATTGTATCCTCTTAGTTCTGTTTTTAAGAGTTCATTTTTTATTTATTAATCATGAGGTTTAATTTTGTTCGGTATTTCTTTGTTTAGATCTTATTTTACTTAGTTTGATATTCCACTTATTTAGTGAATTTTTTTTGGGCCAATGATATAAAACAAATTAAATTATCTCCAATATTTTTAATTGGAGAATTTAATTAATATGAGGCCTTTATTTAATTTAATTACAACAAAACAAATTTAATTTAGTTTTTTTATTTTTATCATATCATTTCGATTATTAAACATATTATTAAATTAATTGTCGATTTAATTCAATTATTTGCATTTTATAACCTTATTGCGATTTAATTTTTTTTACACTTCAATTTAATTCACTTATTTATGTTTCTCACATTTTGTTGTTTTAATCGATTCGCGAACCATGTAAGCCGAGCGCATCGTGCCTCGCCATCAAACTTTTCAGATCCATCTTTTGATCATACATCGTCGAAGATCGAAGTGTCGGGAAATCAATCCCTCCACCCACCCAAAGTCCAATCATTATTGGCAACTACCAAACCAAAAGTCCACCAAGCTGGCATCTTTCAATCGCTCATATGCATCATCAACGTCATACGCATCATTTACATCAATCATTTGCAACATGTGCATCATATGCATACCTAAATAAATCAACTTTTCATACTCCCAACGTTTTAACTTATCTCAGTACATAAACATTTGCATCGTATCTCCATCCTTATGGAATACCATCTCAAAAAAATCCAGCATAGTTGCATAATTCAGGATCCAGGATCAATCCGAGTTTCCAGTCCTTTCCCCAGCGGAAGTCAGGATCATATCAATCGAAGATTCCAGGCATCTCCTCGGTAGATTCAATGGCCGTATTTAAATTTCATTCGCCTTATCATCCTCTGGTGATAAGTGATTTTTATTTTCCGTTATTTGCCTTATCATCTTCTGGTAATAAGTGATTTTTATTTTCAGTCATTCGCCTTATCATCCTCTGGTGATAAGTGATTTTTATTTTCAGTCATTCTCCTTATCATCCTCTGGTGATAAGTGATTTTATTTTCAGTCTTTCGCCTATCATCCTCTGTTGATAGTGATTCTTTTTTTTTCTGTCTTTCGCCTATCATCCTCTGTTGATAGTGATTCTTTATTTTTCTGTCTTTCACTTATCATCCTCTGTTGATAGTGATTCTTTATTTTTCTGTCTTTCGCCTATCATCCTCTATTGATAGTGATTCTTTATTTTTCTGTCTTTCGTTTATCATCCTCTGTTGATAGTGATTCTTTATTTTTTTATCTTTCGCCTATCATCCTCTGTTGATAGTGATTCTTTATTTTTCTGTCTTTCGCCTATCATCCTCTGTTGATAGTGATTCTTTATTTTTCTGTCTTTTGCCTATCACCCTCTGGTGATAGTGATTTTTTATTTTCAATCATTTGCCTTATCATCCTCTGGTGATAAAAGATTTTATTTTTTTAGTCGTTTGCCTTATCATCCTTCGGGGATAAGTGATTTTGTTTTCAGTTACTCGTTTTATCATTCGTCGGTGATAAGTGATTTATTTTGTCAACTTGTTTCTTGTTGTGTCACCCATCATTTCCAATTTCAATCATCTGCTTTCTTTGTTGGACAAATTTGGAGTCTGTTCATATCTAATTATCTTATACCTTGAAAGATTGAACGCAAACCAGTTCATTTTACTCGGTCTAAGCCAATTCGATAAGGGCATCTGTCATACCCCAAATTTGTCCTACCCGCACCTTTTAATTATTTTACTGTTTCATCATTTTTTTTAGAAATTCCAAAAATGCGTATCAGTTTATTTTCTGTCTGATACTATAAAAATTCAAAAAATATGTTCCATTTCCTTTTATTCGAAAAATGCATTCTCTTCTTATTTCAAGTTTTTTTATTTATTATTCTTCATTATTTAGTCATTACAAAAAAAATTCTAAAAAGAAATCAATTAATTTTAATCCATATTCCATTTCTAGCAATTTCTTTCAACACCCAATTACTATTTTCTTTTTCATTACTAACAACTTTCAAGTCCATTAATTTTGACCAATTCCAAAAATTATTACAAATTTTTTTTTCTTATTATTTGCATTACATTTACTATTATTATTATTATTCTTATTTTTATTTTTTATTTCGTTTTCTTATTATTATTATCCCGAATTTCATATTATTATTTTTATTATTACTATTATTATTAGTTTAGTTTCATTCTTGTTATTATTATTATTATCATAAAATTTATCCAAAAAAAAAATAGAGAAAGAAAAAGAGAAAGGTTGGAAATTGTCAAATATGTGGAGTATATATTTATTGATGCAGTTTTATTAATGGATGTATACCCGCCCCAGTGGATGGAACTTGTGTTTGTGTTACTCTAAGGTTCAATTCTGGCCCCCACCCCTTTTTCTCTTTTTTTATGCCTTCTTTTTGTTCTTCACATTACTTTAATACTATTATTATTCTCATTTTCTATTTTATTATTAGCATCATTCCATTATTATTATTTCTTATTACTATTATTATATTTTCTATTATTATATTTTCTATATTATTATTACAGTTATTATTATTATTATTATTATTATTATTAGTAGTATTATAGTTATTATTATTATTATTTTTAGTATTAGTTGTTTTATGTCTAACAAACCCATGTGAATTTTAATAAAAATGAAGCCACCCAAACGTTTTCTTTTGGCAAGCAGCAACAAATCCCAGTACAAATCCCGTATTCCTCCACTCATAACAAAATTCTAGCTAGCATAACAAATAATTTCCATCCTTATCCTTTCTTTTCAATTTCCAATTTCACCCTTTTTAAAATCTTTCTATAAAATCAGTTGTTGATTCATCAATAAGGATGCTGGAAAAAACCTAAAGGAATCCTGCAGAAGTCCATGCCCAAGCTTCAAAATACCAACAAAAAAAGAGAAAAAAAAACAGAATCATCATTTTTATATTCTCATAATCTCATTCACAAAACCTGTAAATATTTCGATTCATCACCATCCACAAACGGCTTCTTTTTTTTTCTTTTTTTTTTCTCCTTTTCAAATCACCAATTCCACTATCCATAAAACTCGCCACTTTTTTTCTTCTTTTATCAACACAGAACAAAAAACCTGTAGCAACAAACCTTCACCGCGAACAACCAAAACACACGCCTCTTACCACCTTCGTCAAACGCAGAAAACGAATTCACACCATGAAAGAATCTTAGCCGCCGCGAACCACACTATAAAAAAACGCGAAACGCGACCACCAACAAAAAGCAGAACTGGACCGCGCGAACCATCTGAAAACTCCATAACACAAACATTATCCGAACCCCTCACCTTCATTAACACTACCATCACCACCACTAAAAATCGCCTCCGCCGAGAGTAAATCCGTGCAAACCGCATGCGAGAGAGATTCACAGAGACAAAACGAACCAAAACCAAAACAGATCGAAAAAAAAACCAAATCGTGTTGTGAAACCTTGAGAGGTCGGACGAACACCACCCAACACCCATTGCGATCGAGAGTGAGACGAAAAGAAGGTGGGTCTAGTTTTTTTTGTTTTTTTGAGTGTGTGTTTTTTCTGCTTTGAATCGTTCTCTTTTATCTCCTGTGGGTAAAGAGAGAATATGGTAGCGTGTGAATCTTGAAAGAGGCTGAGAGAGGGTCAGCTTTGACCCTATTGTTCATTTTCTATATAATTTAATTTTAGGTTTTTTAATCCTGATTTGTTTTTTTATTTATTTTAAAACTCTGTTGGGCTTAGCTTATTGTTATTGCTAGTTGTTATGTACACCCTATGAATCACCGGTGCACTCCGCTCTCACTTTTTTTTATTGTTCTTTATTTTAGTGTTTTATTATCATTATTACAAATTGATGGGTTGTGGATAGCCCATGTTTTCTTGCTGAATTCACACTGCATTTACACATTGTATCCTCTTAGTTCTGTTTTTAAGAGTTCATTTTTTATTTATTAATCATGAGGTTTAATTTTGTTCGGTATTTCTTTGTTTAGATCTTTATTTTACTTAGTTTGATAATCCACTTATTTAGTGATTTTTTTTGGGCCAATGATATAAAACAAATTAAATTATCTCCAATATTTTTAATTGGAGAATTTAATTAATATGAGGTCTTTTATTTAATTTAATTACAACAAAACAAATTTAATTTAGTTTTTTTATTTTTATCATATCATTTCGATTATTAAACATATTATTAAATTAATTGTCGATTTAATTCAATTATTTGCATTTTATAACCTTATTGCGATTTAATTTTTTTTTACACTTCAATTTAATTCACTTATTTATGTTTCTCACATTTTGTTGTTTTAATCGATTCGCGAACCATGTAAGTCGAGCGCATCGTGCCTCGCCATCAAACTTTTCCGAACTCGACATTCAAATATTTTTATAATCAAAGTAACGGATAAACTGAATTCTGGAGTCTCGCATTCCTCGAATTCTTGAATGAACACTCCCGAGGCTTGCCCCGCGGGATGCAGTTCATTCGACTTTCCGTAATTAAAACTTTTAATCCACATATCAAATAATGAAAGAATTGAATTCTGGAGTCTTACATTCCTCGAATTCTCGAATAAACTCTCCTGAGGCCCGCCCCTCAGGACACAGTTTATTTATCCTTTCATTCTTAAAAAAAAAACTAATCGAATCAAGCATTTCTTCAAGTGAACATTGTTTAAATCCTTTCTATCTCGCAAACAAGCTAGCGCTTCAGCCTCCTATCGCGAGCAGACAAGCCAACGCTTAACAGTAGAATGCGGTTTAAATAACTGTTCATTAAAACAAACCAACCGATCAGCCTTAGTACCACGAACTACGAAGCTCTGACTTTCCCATTGCACAAGGGAATACGTAGGCACACGGATCTTACTCCTTGCCGAGCATTCTAGGAACAAAACAACCCATTTCTCCTATTAACTCTAGTTTAGAATCGTTCGCATATATTTTATTATCCGAAGAAAACAGAAAACATAAGTCAACATTAGATCGCAAATTAAATTAAGAGGCTCCCGTTGAGTACAACGGACGTAAGGGGTGCTAATACCTTCCCCTTACGGAATCGACTCCCGAATCTAGAATCTGGTTTCAAAGACCTTGTCCTATCCGCTTTTTTTTCAAAAAAGTTTCTCGATATTTTCCTTTTCCTTAATTGGAATAAAATTAGTTCGGTGGCGACTCTGTTGTTTTAATTTTCATCCGCAGTATCTTTTTTTTATCGCGAGGTCGTATTTTTTGAGGTGCGACAGTAAGTTTTTGAGTTAATTTCGAATATTCTTCGTACTCGATTTAGAATACTTATTTGGGTGTAGAAATAACTGGATAAGTTTAAAAATATAGTTTAGAGACAATGTAAATACATTTTAGGGGTTTAAATGGGCGATCAGGGGGTTGCTTATGATTTTTTTCTTCAACTGAGTCGTTAATGGTGTTCGTTACTATTTTCTCATCTTTCAGAAGATTCTGCAAGTATATTAGCGGAACAATTGAACATTAACACATTCAGTAGATGCACTTGCGGAATAACTCAGACTTTTTATATTCTAGGTGCTTTTGTATGTGCACTTGTGGAACAACCCAGACTTTCTATATCATGTGTGCTTCCTTAAATACACTTGCAGAACAATTGAATGTTATTTTTTATTTATTTTCTTTATTTTATTTCCGTTGTATCTTAATTTAACTTATTGGCATGTAGCTCGACCATCACTATGCGATATCTGCCCAAGCACATCATGCATCATCTCGGCTATGCCCAAACCATTTTCAAGCACCCTTTTGTGTCCGCTCCTCTACCCATTACCCGACGCCATATAGAATGGATCTTTGCTGAGTTTTAGCATCATCTGGAACTAGACAAGTCTCGTGCGATCAGAGTTGAGTACGAATAGAGCTACATCGATAGTTACATCAGGTGGTTCTATACCGTCTCACACCCCTTGATGATTCCCACTGCGGATGGTGATCCTCTCAAACCAGCACATTAGGAGAAATTAGAGGATGAGCAGTCCGAGATAAACCACACTCAAGATCTGGTGCAAATATATCTACATGTAGTTAGGATTGGGCAGACACACATTGAGGCCGGTTTTTTCCCTCAGGTGTCTGATGCCATGTGTATAATGGAGGAGATGATTCGAGTGGCATTGAGTGACACACAGTACCGCAGACATCACGCCAGGACTGCTGGGATAGGCAGTCGAGGAGGACGCAGAGGCAGACGAGGCGGCATAGGCAGAGGCAAACAAAAGCGTGCACATGGGGCAAGCATAAGAGAGGGTGGAGAGGATGTACTCCCACGCACACAATAGTTATATGTATTTTGTTTATAACAACGATGTATTTGTTTTGGATTATGACATTGATGTTATATATATATATATATGTATATATATATATATATATATATATATATATATATATATATATATATATATATATATATATATATATATATGATACTACTTTTTTAGTAAAACTGGTTTAATTTATTAAAAAAACTCTTCTGCTAAAATTCCGCAGATGTATCTACGGACTATTTCCGCATATGCATCTGTAAAATGTTTCAACATAAAACAAAAATGGTGCGTCCAGAAGTGTATCAGTGGAACCAGTGAACATACTTGGAAATGCAACAAGTGACTAAGGCTATGTTTGGATTGATGGAACGTAACGGAGCGGAGCGGAGTGAAACATAGCGAAGCGGAATGAAGCGGAACGGAATGGAATATAGATCCCACTCCATTGTTTGGATATCTTATTAAAAATATCACATTCCATCACATACACCCCAAATTGGATGGAACAAAAAATGAGGATTTGGATGGAATGGAATGGAATGGATTCCATCATGTTCCATTCCATTCCATCAATTATTTGCAAATCCAAACAATGGAATCACATTAGATACCACTCCATTCCATCACGTCCCACCAATCCAAACATACCCTAAGAGTGTTATGGGATGGATTGAGAAATTCTCTTGTCAAAATGAGGTCCTGCATCACATTGTTCAATTGCAAATGGTGCAATATTAAGATCCCCAACAACAAAGGTTCTCCTTACTTAATGTAGGCGAGAGTCCAATCTTGCTTGATTTCTAACTAATCTAAAAACTATAAATCATAATTCATTATAGAAACAATTGTATATAGTTCACTAAAAGCTACCATAATTAAATAGGTAGCTTCTGCTTAAGGGCCAAATGCAGATCAAATCAAGGGCATAATGCCTTTGCTTATTATTAACACTTCAATATATATTTCTAATTTTTATTTGTTTTCTTCAATTGCAAAAGCATACATACATACATACATACATATATATATATATATATATATATATATATATATATATATATATATATATATATATATATATATATATATATATATATATATATATATATATATATATATATATATATGAAATTGTGTTACGTAATAAAATGCTCATCAAAATTCTAGAGTTAGTTAAATTCTCTGCTTATTTCTAACTAACAAAATTAACATGAGAAGCCTACAATCATTCATAATATTAAAGCAAGTTCAACTGAGTTAGACACACTTCGATTCTGGTTCCTGTTAGCATATGTTGCAGTTCAGATTTCTATCATCCAATCTTAGAATTCTTCGTTTACCATTACGGTTGGTTACAATTGTTGAAGTATTAATGGCTCAGATTCAAGTAGATCTAATGGTTGCAACTAAATATTATCTTTCTCTTGTATTTAGTGTATAAATTGTTATTCATTGTCATTTGTACACTTTATCCAAAATGAGTTAATATGAGCCTTACATTCCTTTATAGTTTTATACCTCTACTATTTTCTGTTACTTTTTTTGTCATACTAATCTCCATCTTCCTTGAATTTTCTGTTATGGCTATTACCTTTATTCTTGCAATATGGTATCATTGAGCCTACAAATCCATGGCTCCTCGCAATTATGCTTCCACCTCCAATTCTTCTGATCCCGTTCTTGATCAAACTAGCCCCTATTATGTACATCCCAACGATAATTCTTCTTCAATCTCCATCACTATGGTTCCTAATGGATCAAACTACCATAACTGAGCGAGATCTATGTGTAGAGATCTCAGAGGAAAAATGAAATTTGATTTCGTTGATGGCACGATTCTAATTCCTACCGATCCTTTTGATCCATCCTTTCGTGCTTAAACTCGCTGCAACATGCTGGTACACTCTTGGATTATGCGTTTTTGTATCAGATTCGATAGGTCAATCAATCGTCTTCATAGAGAATGCTATTGATGTTTGGAATAATTTGAAAGAACGCTTTGTACAAGGTGATTTAGTTCGGATTTCAGAACTGGAGCAAGAGGTTTATTCTTTGAAGGAAGTTATCGCAAGGTAACTTATATCTTTTTTAAACTGAAGATACTGTGGGAAGAATTGGAATTGTATATGCATATACCTCATTGTAGTTTTCGAATCCGTTGTTCTTGTGAAGCTATGCATATTGCTAGAACTAATCATAATATGCTATACGTTATACACTTTCTAACTGGTTTGAATAAATATTTCAATGTAGTGAAATCACAAGTTTTACTTCTTGATTTGTTCCCACCATTGAACAAAAAAGTTTCCTTGGATTATATATTTTTGGGCCAGTGACCATATTTATGGATTTATTCATTGGTTTCAATCTCTTCATGATATAAATCCTATCAATATTAGGCTACCTAATGGTAACTTTGCCATTGTTAAACAAATAGGCCCCATAAACTTATTCCTGAATTTACCATTAAAAATGTCTTGTATGTTCCTCAATTTTCTTTGAACTTAATCTCAGTTTCCAAACTTTGTCTTGAGTTACCTTGTCTTGTCAATTTCACTAACTCTCAATGTATAATTCAGGATCCTTGGTCATTGAAGATGATTGGTTATGGTTATTTCATTGAAGGCTTGTATCACCTAAATCTGCAAAATGAGAAGCTCTCTAGTATTGTTGGAGTTTCTGCTTTTAATGCCATCACCATACTTGACCAAGCTTTGTGGCATTTTAGGTTAAGCCACCTTTCTAGTTCTATAATGATCATGCTCCATCATGAGTTTCCCTTTATTATTGTAGATCCTAAAGGCACTTGTGATATATGTCATCTAGCTAAACATAGAAATCTGCCTTATCAAATAAGTTTTAATAAAGCTCTTAAACCTTTTTATTTAATACATTTTGATATATGGGGACCACCGACTATAAAACCAATTCATTGTTTTCATACTTTCTTGCTGTTGTTGATGACCATAGTAGATATACATCGCCCACACTTATGAAATCTAAGTCTGAAATTGGGCAACACATCATAAACTTTGTAAACCCAATACACACACAGCACAATACCATGGTCAAGATCATTAGAATTGAAAATGGTTAAGAATTTCTAATGCCCTAATTCTATTCATCCAAAGGAATCATACACCAAACCAATTGTGTTGAATCTCCATTAAAAATGGAAGAGTGAAGAGAAAACACCAACAAATCTTAAATATAGGAATAACTATTCTCTTACATTCAAATTTAGCCCAACATTTTTGGTGTTATGTTGTCTCATGTAGTGTTCATTATGAATAAAGTAGCAAGCCATCTCCTTAATAATACATCACCTTCTTTTATAATGCAGAAAATATTACCTGATTTACATATTCCAAAAGTGTTTGGTTCACTTGTCTATACTTCCACACTTCAATTCCACATAACCAAACTTGATCCAAGGGGCAGAACATGTGTTTTCCTTGGTTTTAAACATGGAATAAAAGGATGTATCCTATATGACCTAAAAAATAAAGAAATATTTGTATTTAGACACACAAAACATCATGACCTAAAAAAAAGAAGAGAAAAGAAAAGACTTTTCAGTTTAGGTCATGGGGGACATGCGTTTGATCCAATGGTGGTGATTAAAGGTGACGGTTGGTAGGGAGCCATGATTTAGCTAGGATATAGGGTTATGGAAGGTTGTGTAAACGTGGGTTAGACGTGACGTTTTTCAGAAAGTGGAAATCATGTTGTTTCCTTGGGACTCAACAAAGTCACTTTATAATTAATGAGACTGACATGATGACAGAAGTCATTTCGACAGCAAAAGATATTTCTCCAGAATTAGTCGAAAACATCTTTGTTGAGGGGCAATTTGTAAGCTCATAATTTCGACATTTTTGAAATTTGGAACTTGAAGTCTTTTCTGTTGCTGAGAGGATAATCAGTAGAGAAGGATAAGAAGAAGTGAAGATGTTCAAGAGATGTTGACAAGGTTAAGAGCTCAAATGTTTCGACAGGAGAGCAAATAGTATTCTGGCAAGCCAAGATTGGGAACCTGTTAATAATTGGGTGTTCGACAAGCTGAGTGCGTCATTCGACATTTCGACAGAAGGAAGGTGTTTGACAGAAGCGTTGTTTCGTAAAAGTTTGAAGAGTTTCTTCTTCTTAGACGTTTCGACAAATGAAGGGGTGCAAGGCTTCGTCACTAAAGGGAGGAATTCAAATTCAAAGGTTACAACCTTTGGCAGTTAGACACATGGAAGTTTCAGAGAAGAAAATTGCATGCAGACTGACACTTGTCATTTAATTATAATTTTTCCGTTCTAGGCAGTTACTTTGTTTGTATATAAATAGGATAGTTTGTGTTTAGAATGTGTGTGTGAAAACTTATACAAAATCCTGTAAATACTCTAAGTACCTAGTGTGAAAGAAAATGAGTCTGATATTTGGAACAATGTATGTGTTGAACACCATTTTGCTTTCAAGTCATTTAAATCATTAAGTTTGTTTCATCAAGTTATTTTATCTTCAGTTTTATTTACTTTCTTGCAAAGTTTTATATCTTTCGCCATTTTTCTTACTTTTGTTTTAACTTCAACTTTATATTACTTTCAAATTCAAAGTATTAAACATTTTTGTACTATTAACAAAACAAACCACAAATCATTCACAACCCTAAGAGTAATTCGACAAAATAATTGCACATGTGTCCTAGGACTTGTTTGGTTGGTCCTGCAAGTAACCCAATTTTCTGAGAGATTGGTTAACCAGAGGTTGTTTGTCAGAAATCACAGCGAACAAATTGGCATGCCCAGTGGGACAGGTGCAGTTAATAAGAATTAATAGAGAACCCTCTTAGACAAATTGTTCCTTGCTGCGTTGTATGATTCTTAGAAGCGGTAAACTAGCTGTAACCGACGTAGAAAGACCAAAGAGAACAAGAGGAAGAAGGATGGCTAACTTGCCAAATGCTTCAAACAATCCTAGCGAAACCATTCCAGTTTCCAATCCTATCCCTTCGTCAGAAGGAGTAGCAGTTTCTGGCCCTGTGTTAGAACAGATTAGGCCTCCATTAGTGGATTCAATACCAACGGGTTCAGGGTCCCAAAATGCTCCTAGTTCTTCCACCATGGGACACTCAAGGCCTATGGGAACCCCTCCCCCTAGAGGAAACGCCTTTAGGCCATTTACTAATTTTACCATGTCCTTGTCTGGGAGAGAACAACCATATGGAATGCCAACTTCAATGATGGCAAGCTTACATAATTCGTCACCATTATTCTCTGATGCTATGGTTCAAATGTCCTCACCATTGCAAGGATCAGGATATGGTGGAAATGGAAGTAGATTAAATCAAGTTCCACCAGGATTCCATATGCCCACTATGACAACCCATTCTGCGCAAGTAATTCGTCAACAGATGGATGAAAGCAATCATGATATGGTGCAGGCATTGACACAACAAATGGGGGAAGTGTTTAATCCTTTAATACAAAATACTACCCAAACAAACCAGATATTGGCAGAACAGATGGCACGCATTGCTGACTTTTTTGGAGTCCCTCAAGCACAGCAAAGAATGCAATTGAATCAAAATCCTGCCAATAGGCCTGTCGAAGAGGAACTTACTATAAACCAAAGGCCATTAGGAAACCCTCAAGAAAATCCCAGGGGCCAAGAGGTAATAGTCGAACAGCCTAATGTAGAGGAACCCATTCGACAGGAACCAAGAAGAATAATAGTCCAAAGAGACCAAAATGCTGATGAAATATTACAGCAGAGAATGCGTTACAACAACCTGCCTGTCGAAAATAATATTACAACCATGGTGGAGAGAATAATGGCGCAAAATGGAGTAAACGTAGGATTATAAAGGCCTAGTTATACTTCCCCTTTGTCTGAATTTGTTTTGTAACAAGAATTACCACCAAGGTGGAAAGTCCCCAAATTCACCAAATTCTCAGGGGATACTAGTGAGTCCACCATAGAACACGTAGCGCGTTATTTGATAGAGGCAGGAGAGATTGCTAATAATGAGAACTTAAGGATGAAATATTTCCCAAGTTCTTTGACAAAAAATGCTTTCACTTGGTTTACTTCTCTGCCTGCAACTTCAATATTTACATGGACCCAATTAGAAAGATTGTTCCACGAACAATTCTATATGGGACAAACTAAGATAAGTTTGAAAGAATTAGCAAGTGTCAAAAGAAAATTCTCTGAACCTATAGATGATTATTTGAATAGGTTTAGATTGTTAAAGGCCAGATGCTTTACACAAGTGCCGGAACAAGAATTAGTCGAAATGGCTGCAGGGGGTCTGGATTATTCCATAAGGAAAAAACTAGATACCCAGTACTTGAGAGACATGGCACAACTAGCAGATAGAGTAAGGCAAATAGAAAGGCTAAAGAATGAAAAATTTAGATCAAATAAAAACAAGAAGGAAAGAGTTGCCTATGTAGGAATAGTTCAGGAAGATGATTATGACGAAAACGAACCAGTAATTTTCGACCAGCAAGAAATTGATCTGGCAAAACTAAAACAAGGCCCTCCATATTCCTGTAAAGTTTTAGCCCCGTCGAATGGAAAAAATCCAGTCGAAGGGGAAACGAATGACAGGTTCCCTAAAAGAACCTATACATTCGACATCACCAAATGTGATGAAATTTTTGATTTATTAGTTAAAGATGGTCAGTTAATAAAACCAGCAGGCACTAAGGAGCCTCCTGTAGACCAACAGAAAAAGAGAGGTTTTTGCAAATACCATAATTTCTTGGGTCATAAAACTTCTCAATGTTACCTTTTCAGGGATCTTGTCCAGAATGCAATCCAAAATGGAAGGCTGAAGTTCGGAGACAAAGCTAAGCAACATATGAAAATTGATTCCAATCCCATGCAAGTTGTGGAAGCCAACTATGCTGAACCAGAGATGGTGAATGTGGTCGAAATGGAATTCATGTTTGAGGAAAGCTTTGAAATAGTAGAAGCCACTGAAGGTTTCGACACCAACTTCGCCATGATAGAGGATGCTGAGGGCTTCGACACCCATGTAAATGTGGTGGAGGGGGTTGATGACCTTACTGACCAGGCTGAGGAAGAAGAAGTCAAAGCTTCTGAAGACTTTGACAGGGAGAACGCCATTGAAACTACTGAAGGTTTCGACGGAAGAAATACAGTCAAGGTGGGCAGAAGCTTCGACAAGAAAAACTATAAAAGAGATGTTGAGCATGGGGTGATCTGGGACACTCTAGGAGAACCCAGTGGGAAGTTTGACTTCATGGTAAAGTATTCAGTACCACCAAGCTCCAAGACTGACATCAGGAAAATCAAACCCACAGGATGGGGAGATTCTTTCAAAAATAATGAAGAGGAGGAAGATAACAAAGCCCTCATTGTCCAAAAAGAGGCCACTGAAGGCCTTAGCCAGGACGAGATCAAAAGAACAAAGACTGCTGACAATGTCCTCATTGTCGAACCAATGAACAGAAGTACCATCAAAATTGAAGAAGATTTTGTCGAAGGTGTGGCACAGTGCTGCAAATACATCTATAAGGGCTTACACCCAAAAGGCGGTGTGAATCGGTTAAAGGAGAATATCCCTGAGGAAATGATGCTAGTCGAAAAATGAACAAATTGAAAATCACAACTGAACAGAATGCAGGGATTCATATGGTGGAAGTCACTCAGAAGATAGGACCAGACACCAACAAGGGAAAGAAATATCAAGAGAAGCATCAGAAGCTGGTTTACCCAGAAGAGAACGAAAGTCTTGTCGAATTCATCCAGAGGTGCCAGAGGAAGAACGCAGAAGTTATGCTTTGCCCAAGATGCAGCGCTGTGTTCGACAGGAAAGCAGCTGATGACTTAGAAGCAGCATAAAAGACCCAAAGGAAAAGAAACTGGGGGGCAGTCCCACCAATCAGGAATGAAAGGTTCGACCCAAGAAGAAGGGAGCATCATATCCAACGAATGGGAGAAAGACGTTACAACACCTATAAACCATCCAACAAACCGAACGATGACAAATGGGTCCAACCTATAAGGGATGCCCAAGGTCAGAAGAGATGGAAGAGTTTTTAAGTGAACAAGGGTGCCTCAATAGAAGTAAAAAAGGAGGCAGAAAAAGCAAAGCCAAAGTACGTCTCTGAAAACTACAAAGGGAAGAATCCTATGTCCAGGTCCCAATGGAGAAGATTCCAAAGGCAGAAGAGAATTGAGAAAGAAACTGTAGAACAAAAAAGGATTGGTGAGAATAAAGCTGAGCCAAGCAAGTGTATACAGACAATAAGCAAAGGGAAAGCTCTGACGAAAGAAGAAACTCCCCAGAAAGATAAATCTAGTGACACAACAGAAAGGCATAAAACAAACAACAAAATACCAGAGGACGAAGAAGTCACTGATGACTTCAGTTCAGAGTCTGATGCATCCTTCGACGTGACTTGCAATGTGGTTTCTGTATTGCCCAGAGACTATGACAGGATAATGGAAGTCGAAGACGAAGAAGATGATATGGCAGATGATAGCATAGGGCTTAAGCCTGTATGTTACTACATAATGAATAATGGTTGTGTCGAAGAGCAAAATGCTTTCTTCGAAAAGCCAGATGATGCAATGAAGGCTCATTTAAAGCCTCTGTTCATAAAAGGAAAAGTGGAAAACGTGGGTGTCAACAAAATCCTGATAGATGGAGGAGCAGCTGTGAACCTAATTCCTCATTATATGATAAAGAGGATTGGAAAAGATGACTTAGACACCAAGCCTCACAACATGGTGTTGTCCAACTATGAAGGTAAGGTAGGGAAAACACTGGGGGTAATACAATTGAACTTGACTGTAGGATCCATTACCAGGCCTACAATGTTTGTGGTGATAGCATCAAAAGCAAATTACAACCTGTTGTTGGGAAGAGAGTGGATCCATGGAATTGGGGTTGTGCCATCCTCCATGTATCAAAGGATAGCAATCTGGAGGCCAGATGGGATTGTCGAAAACATAGAAGCAGATCAAAGTTACTTCACGGCTGATGTGAACAATGTCACTGGTCATAACTTCGACAAGAACTTGGCCCACATAGCACCATGCAATCCTGCTGGTTTCGACCTAACAGCCTCCGACAACGCTTACTGTTCCATGTACCTCCACCCTACGCATGGTTTCCAGTGGGATAAAGAAATAATTGGGGAGACAAATTACACTTGGGGAACTGCCCATGTCAACCCAACTGGGGGGGGAGTGAGTTCAGTGAAAATGACTGAAGCATCAACAATGGAAAGGATTACGGCTTATGTGGCCGAAAAACAACTTAAAGCGGCCCTAGAGGCCGAAGTAAGGAATATGACTATTAAAGCCAACACCCAAGTTGTCGAAGAACAACACCCTCAAGAAAATATTGAGGAACAAAGACTTGATGAAAAATTTAGTGGCGAATGGCAGAACCAAAGACTTGATGCCATTTATGATGACGAACCCTTGGGGTTTGAAAAAGATCCAGCCCCAACCAATATGAAAATGGTGGCACAAGATCCCTTAGAAGAGATCAATCTGGGACTGGGGGCAGAGAAAAGGCCAACTTACATAAGTGCCAGGATGGATCCTCAACTCAAAGTCGAAATAATCCAACTGCTGAATGAGTTTAAAGACTGTTTCGCATGGGATTATGACGAAATGCCTGGTTTAGACAGAAGCTTGGTCGAATTGAAGTTGCTATTACTGGAAGGGAAAAAGCCAATAAAGCAGACCCCCAGACGCTTCGCACCTGAAATTCTGTCGAAAATCAAAGAGGAAGTCGAAAGACTTCTAAAATGTAAGTTCATCCGTACAACAAGGTATGTCGAATAGATTGCTAATATTGTTCCTGTGATTAAGAAAAATGGCAAGCTTAGGGTATGCATTGATTTTAGAGATCTAAACTCAGGTACCCCTAAGGATGAATATCCTATGCCAGTAGCAGAAATGCTAGTAGATTCTGCAGCAGGCCATGAATATTTAAGTATGCTTGATGGATATTCTGGTTATAACCAGATTTTCATTGCTGAAGAAGATGTTCCAAAAACAGCTTTTCGTTGTCCAGGAGAAATAGGAACATATGAGTGGGTAGTCATGCCCTTTGGTTTAAAAAATGCTGGAGCTACTTACCAAAGGGCAATGAATTCTATTTTTCATGATTTCATTGAAACATTTATGCAAATTTATATAGATGATATTGTGATTAAATCTGCCTCAGGCTCAAACCATATTGACCATCTTCGACAATCCTTTGAAAGGATGAGGAATTTGGTTTAAAAATGAATCCCCTTAAATGTGCTTTTGGTGTGCAGGCAGGTGACTTCTTAGGCTTTGTGGTCCACAAGAAAGGGATTGAAATTAATGAAAACAAAGCCAAGGCCATAATGGAAGCGAAAGCTCCATCGACAAAGAAGGAATTACAGTCTCTACTAGGGAAAATTAACTTTCTTAGAAGGTTCATTTCCAACCTTAGTGGAAAAACACAAGCCTTCTCACCTCTACTTCGACTGAAGAAGGAGGGCTTCACTTGGGGGAGAGAACAACAAGATGCCTTCGACAAGATCAAAGAATATCTAGCAAGTCCTCCAGTTTTAATGTCTCCTTGTCGAAAAAGAAGTATGAGGCTCTACATCTCAGCATCCGACAGAACATTGGGAAGCATGCTTTGTCAGGAAGATGAACATGGCGTCGAAAGAGCCATCTATTATCTCAGCAGAGTCTTAAATGATGCTGAAACTAGATATAGTATGATAGAGAAATTATGTTTATGTGTATATTTCTCTTGTACAACGTTAAAGCATTATATAAAACCCATTGATGTATATATATCTTCTCATTTCGACGTAATAAAACATATGTTGTCTAAATCTATTCTACATAGTCGAATTGGAAAATGGGCTTTAGCCTTGACTGAGTATTCTTTAAAATATATGCCTCTAAAAGCTGCCAAAGGACAAGTGGTTGCTGACTTTATAGCTGACCACTCCATAGTTGGGGATGAAATAAAATATGTCGAAAGAGAACCTTGGAGATTATATTTCGACGGTTCCAGTCATAAGAATGGAACAGGTATTGGGGTATTAATCATTTCTCCCAATAAAATTCCAACAAAGTTCAAGTACAAAATAGAAGGTTGTTGTTCAAATAATGAAGCAGAATATGAAGCTTTAATTGCTGGACTTGAAATATTGTTGGAATTGGGGGCAACAGAGGTCGAAATAATGGGTGACTCTGAGTTGGTAATAAAACAATTGACGGAAGAATACAAATGTGTCAAAGAGAATTTGATCATGTATTTTGTGATAGCCAACAGACTCCTCAAGAGATTCGACAGTGCAACCTTTAGACACATTCCTAGATTAGAAAATCAGGAAGCAAATGATTTGGCTCAACTAGCATCAGGCTACAGAGTGTCGAAGGAAAACCTGGAGAAAGTTGTCGAAGTAAGAGGAAAAGTATTATCCACTAGACTGTCCCCATCTGATTTGGAGACCATAAGACTAGGATTTGGTGATGAAGAAAATTTTGAAATTTTCAATGTAGATGATCCAGGGGTAGGAGATTGGAGAAAACCTATTAAGGATTATTTACAAAATCCAAACCAGACAGTCGAAAGAAAGATAAAGTATAGAGCTTTAAGTTATGTACTATTTGGAAATGAGTTGTTTAAAAAGACTGCCGAAGGAGTCTTACTAAAGTGCTTAGGAGAGACTGAAGCTTATATAGCTTTGTCGAACGTGCATAGTGGTGCATGTGGTGCACACCAGGCAGGGCACAAGATGAAATGGTTACTATTTCGACAGGGGATGTATTGGCTGACAATGTTGAAGGATTGTGTCGAATTTGCAAAAGGATGTCAAGAATGTCAAATTCATGCAGGCATACCTCATGTGCCTGCAAATGAGTTACATTCCATTATAAAGCCTTGGCCATTCAGAGGTTGGGCTTTAGATTTGATTGGTGAAATTCGACCAGCTTCTTCAAAAGGGCAGAAATACATTTTGGTTGGAGTAGACTACTTCACTAAGTGGATTGAAGCCATACCACTGACGAATGTAGATCAGGAAGTAGTTATAGACTTCATCCAGAAACATATAATTTATAGATTTGGAATACCAGAGACTATAACCACTGATCAAGGATCTGTTTTTACTGGAAGAAATATGCAGGCATTTGCAAAAGAGACAGGTTTCAAGTTGCTAACTTCGACACCTTATTATGCCCAAGCAAATGGACATGTCGAAGCAGCCAACAAAGTGGTGATAAATCTAATAAAGAAGCACGTGGGTAAAAAAACCTAGAAATTGGCACAAGACTCTGGATCAAATCCTTTGGGCTTGTCGAACGTCTCCCAAAGAGGCAACTAATTCTACCCCATTTAAGTTGACTTATGGACACGAAGCAGTACTATCAGTCGAAATCTATTTACAATCAATACGAATTCAAAGACATCATGAAATTCCATCTGAGATTTATTGGAGTATGATGATGGATGAGTTAGTTGATTTGGATGAGGAGAGGTTACGTGCTTTGGAGTTGATAAAAAGGCAGAAAGAAAGAGTCGAAAAGTTTTACAATAAGAAAGTAAAATTTAAAGCCTTTTTAGTTGATGATTTAGTTTGGAAAGTAATTTTGCCCATGGAGAAGAAAGATAGATTGATGGGAAAATGGTCCCCTAAATGGGAAGGACCTTTCAAAGTTTTAAGAGTTTTTTCAAACGGCGCATATGAAGTCGAAGAAATTGAAAAAGACAGGAGAGTGATGAAAATAAATGGCAAATATTTGAAGAAGTATAAGCCAACATTGCAAGAAATAAAAATAGGAATAGAATAAAGTTGCAAACAAAAGCTTGTCTTCGCCAAACAGATGGCGTTAAGTAACATTACATATGAAAATGCTAAAATTCTTAGAACAATAAAATTTCCTATTTTCTATTACAAACTACTGTTGAAGGAAAGTTGCTTTGAGTTCGTCAAATTTCTTCTTTTGAAGCTGAATTCGACGTTCGCATAGACTTTTACTAATAGTCAGTTCGTCAATTTCTCTATGGAGTTGTTGGGCTGTTTCTGCATGTTGGAGGCTTTTTGAAGCTCCCTGTCAATTTCTTCTTGGTTGGGCTATTGGAGGCTGGCTTGACGTTCCTTCTCTTGGAGGATCTTCTTCTGGAGTTCAGCAATCTGAGCTTGATAAGCCTGGATGTTGTTTTCGCACTCAGCAGCAGCTTTGGAGTAATCTTCAAAAAGCTTGTTTAGCTCTGAGATTCTGTCTGTCGAAGAGGCTACGACATTCCATTCTGAGACTTGTTCTTCAGATTTGGCTGTGATGTTCTGAGAAAATTCTTTTTGACGAACCAAGTCAGCACTTACAGAATCAATCATAGACATCAGGTCCATCACCAGACGACTCTCTTCAGTCGAAGCCTCCAGGAGATTGGCTTGTTTTAGGAGTTTCTTCAAGTCATATTGTGCAGAAGGGTTTTCAGCCAGAGTCTCAAATAGGTCCACCCCAAGGATTTTTGCCTTAATCTCAGCCATGATAACACTAATGGGTTGAATTTCAGAGGTAGCCCCTGAAGCTGTCGAGCTGATGTGGGAAGAGTCTTGGAAGTTGTACCTGGAACTGAGTAAAGCTTTTAAATATTCCAGAGGCTTTCTTACTTTCAAGCTTTCAATTTCCTCATGTGACAAGCTTGTCGAACCCGTATCCAAAGGGGTTTCTGCTGGAGTTTCTGTTGGAGTAGGAACAGTTTGGGTACTTCCTCCAGGGTTCAAGTTTGTGTCTGGTTGCTTTGACAGGTCTTCTTCTTCTTCGACAGTTTCTCTATCAGCCTCTTTTGTGTCAGTTGGCCCTTGAGGTTGTGCATCCTGGTCTGGGGCAGCCTTTTCAACTTCTGTTGTATCAATTGGCCCTTGAGGTGGCGCATCCTGGTCTGGGGTAGTCTTTTCCTCCACAGTAAAATCTGGACGAAGAGGAGAGTTATTGCCAGAAGACTCAGAGTCACTGATGTCGAAATCGTCGAAAGTCTGAGGGCCATAGACACCAGCATCTGGAGTGGCTTCTTCTTGAAACCTTTCAGCTAAAGTCTTCTCAGAGTCAGAAGGAATAACTTCTTCTTGAACCTTGGAAGTTTCTTCGACATCAATAATAACCTGACGAAAACAGAAAAGGGAAGTTTAAAATTAAAAAAAAACAATGCAGTTAAGACTATGAATATTGTCAATCGAAAATTAATACCTGAGGGATCTCAGTGTGAGTGTTTGAGTCCCCACTTTTCTCACTTCTTGAAGGGATTTTGTTGGTTGGACTAGCAGGAGGAGTTCGTCTATGAACTATGGATCTCTGGGAGGCCACTGTTTTTATTCTCATGCCTTTGTTTCTTTTCAGAGGTTGAGGCTCAGGAGATTCATCCTCGGACTCTTCGACACTCACCTCTTTTTCTTCTTGTTTTCTTTTCTTGGCTGGTGTGCGAGTTACCTGAGGTATGCAAAAAGAAAACGTGTTCAGTATAAAGAATATTGAAATATATATAAAAGAATAAGAGTGAGGTGTCTTTATTGGTCGAAACCTTTTTAGCAGCTACAGGTGATTTTTCGAATGGTTTGGACGAAGTTCCTTCACCAGGAGTTTTCTTGATGATTCTAACAGCTGAAAGAGAAAGAGTTGGATGAACATTGATATAAAACATAAAAAGAGTTAGAAACAGGAAGAGGAATTTAATTTATTCGACACCTTCAAGAATAGGTTCTTCCACACTGACATGTTCTATTCCAACATGAAGGTGCCCAGTGAAGTTGCCCAAATAATACTTCGTCGGAACCACACGTTCGGCAAGTTTTTTGCTGGACTCGCGAAGCAGCTTTAAGTGAGATCCACACACAAACCAGTATGGGAATGGAGGGCACAAGGCCACACCAAATTCTGCAGAAGGGAGTGGGGGAAACTTTGGGGGAAATGAAGTATATGCAAAGTTGTAACGTGCATGTGGTGGAATGTATGAAGGCACCCCAACCTATCCAACTTTTCTGAAAATTTTTGTTTTAAAGTTACTGCTGCTTCGCCTATGGTTCGACGAAGAGCACTGGGCCTGTAAATAGTTTCGAAATATTTTTGAAAATTTTGAATTTCTTTGATATGCTTATCTGTACCTTTCTTCTTCTTATCCTGCACAAAAGCAAAGGCATTCGTCAGGAGAGTGTTGAAAGTTGCTACATCAAAGAAATTGTTAATATAATACTCCTTCCACCAAACGTCGAAGTCTTCAGTGCATAAGAAGTTTGGTCGAAATATGGTGGGGTAAACCTCCAAAGATGCGTCGAAAAATTTGTTGTATAATTCTAAACTTCTCTCAAAATTTTGAAATGAGTTGTAGAACAAAATGGAGCCTTTCTTGTGGTAGATGGGTTTTGTCTTCGTCTGTGTTAGCCCAAATTGCCTAGCCACCAGATTAGGTTGATAGACAATGAGAGAAACTTTAGTGTTGTTAAGACTGTGATGGGAGAAAAGGTGTCTTGGCATAAGGAAGGCCTCCCAGATGGATATGTAGGAGTCTTCTTCTTTTTGGTTTTCAACTGGGAGTTGTCTTGTGAACCAGCTGGGACCAACAGTCTTGTTGGCAAAGGGTGCCATGGATGGAGTAAACTTGTAACGTTTGGCGAACATCATTATATAACTGGTTAAAGCTTGTCGAATACCTATACTTTCGTCAGTAGGTGTGAGTTGGACTAACCTAGGCCATTCGACGCGCCTGTCTTTCACCTCTTCTTCGTCAACTGGCATCTTGATAGGGATGCAGGCTTTGAAGGTTGTGTTCAACCATAACTGTAAGAGCCAGAAGGGACCTGTGAGACTGATGGTTCCTTTGTCCTTGAGGGTCTTTAAGTTACTCACACTTTCACTCAGAGATTCATAGAGATTTGCCAGAAGCAATTCACTTAGACAAAATGCAACTCCATTATGGAGTTGATTAGTCATGATGATATAACTTCTGGCAACCTGGAGTGACCTAGTGCAGAAGACGAACTTGGCTAACCACAGAGTAAGAAAAGCAATATGTTCTCTGTCGGACACTTCCTCCATGCCTTCGCCTTGGTGATAAGCAATGAATACGGAATAGCCAGCGTGCTTGGTGTCGAATCCTATGGGATCTTTATTTAGGTGCTCAGGATTAAAAATTTCTCCTAAGGGACTGAGGCCAGTGATGGCTGCTATGTCGAAAAGGGTAGGAGTAACCATACCACAGGGGAGATGGAAGTTGTTGTAGCTACTGTCCCAGAAATATAAAGAAGTCAACAACATATTCTGACAATAGCGTGGGCCTTCTTTCGACAGCTGAATCAGGTCGTAAATGCCAGTCTTCTTCCAGAATTTCTCTTTGACCTTTTCGACTCTAGTGAGCCAAGCTAAATAGTCTGAAGGGTCTTTTGTTAGGGGAGGGCTCCTAAAAATCCTAGTTTGATTCAAGTAGGACAAGTCTAATTCTGTCGAAGCTATGGGAATTTTAGGTTGCTTAGATGATGTTTCGACAGACTTAGGGTTCTTACTAGCAGCTATTGGTTTAGAGGCAGAATAGCAAGGATAAAAATCCTTTAAACGATTTGGGTTAGCATTAGGATCAAAGATGGGACCTAACATTGCATGGTGAACTCCAGAAACTGAGATAGGGATCATTACCTGAGATCTGTAGATACTAGCTTTCTCCCTCTCATTTGGAGGTTCTGGGATGTATTGCTGTTGCTGCACTTGCATGGGTCCAGACAGTGTGTGAGCAGGAGGGAGGTCAGCAGTCTTCTTTGCTTTCTTAGCGCTACGGTCAGCAATGTTCTTTGGAGGCGCCATTGGTATGAGAAGATTAAGAGCTAGAGTAGCAGAGAGCTTAAAAAGGGGGTTTTAATGGAGTTTTCTGTGTTAAAGAAAGAAGAGTTTGAGAGTGTGAAAAGGAAGAAAAGTTTTAGAAGTTGGTATTTATAGAAGATGATAAGATATAAAAATTAAAAAAAAAAAGAAGAGAAAAGAAAAGACTTTTCAGTTTAGGTCATGGGGGACATGCGTTTGATCCAATGGTGGTGATTAAAGGTGACAGTTGGTAGGGAGCCATGATTTAGCTAGGATATAGGGTTATGGAAGGTTGTGTAAACGTGGGTTAGACGTGACGTTTTTCAGAAAGTGGAAATCATGTTGTTTCCTTGGGACTCAACAAAGTCACTTTATAATTAATGAGACTGACATGATGACAGAAGTCATTTCGACAGCAAAAGATATTTCTCCAGAATTAGTCGAAAACATCTTTGCTGAGGGGCAATTTGTAAGCTCATAATTTCGACATTTTTGAAATTTGGAACTTGAAGTCTTTTTTGTTGCTGAGAGGATAATCAGTAGAGAAGGATAAGAAGAAGTGAAGATGTTCAAGAGATGTTGACAAGGTTAAAAGCTCAAATGTTTCGACAGGAGGGCAAATAGTATTCTGGCAAGCCAAGATTGGGAACCTGTTAATAATTGGGTGTTCGACAAGATGAGTGCGTCATTCGACATTTCGACAGAAGGAAGGTGTTTGACAGAAGCGTTGTTTCGTAAAAGTTTGAAGAGTTTCTTCTTCTTAGACGTTTCGACAAATGAAGGGGTGCAAGGCTTCGTCACTAAAGGGAGGAATTCAAATTCAAAGGTTACAACCTTTGGCAGTTAGACACATGGAAGTTTCAGAGAAGAAAATTGCATGCAGACTGACACTTGTCATTTAATTTTAATTTTTCCGTTCTAGGCAGTTACTTTGTTTGTATATAAATAGGATATTTTGTGTTTAGAATGTGTGTGTGAAAACTTATACAAAATCCTGTAAATACTCTCAGTACCCAGTGTGAGAGAAAATGAGTCTGATATTTGGAACAATGTATGTGTTGAACACCATTTTGCTTTCAAGTCATTTAAATCATTAAGTTTGTTTCATCAAGTTATTTTATCTTCAGTTTTATTTACTTTCTTGCAAAGTTTTATATCTTTCGCCATTTTTCTTACTTTTGTTTTAACTTCAACTTTATATTACTTTCAAATTCAAAGTATTAAACATTTTTGTACTATTAACAAAACAAACCACAAATCATTCACAACCCTAAGAGTAATTCGACAAAATAATTGCACATGTGTCCTAGGACTTGTTTGGTTGGTCCTGCAAGTAACCCAGTTTTCTGAGAGATTGGTTAACCAGAGGTTGTTCGTCAGAAATCACAGCGAACAAAAGGTAAGAGTGAGATTCATATATTGTAACCGGGAGAAAATAATCTGTATGTATGGGATAAGGTTGTTTGATTTTCCTTGTTGTTTTTGTATGATGCTTGTGTGCGATTTCGTATGATGATGATGAATTGATGTTGGTATGTCTGTTATGAGTATATTATTGTTGCTGGTATGAATAATTGCTATGAAGATTTCTTGAGATGTGTGTTGAATTTGTGACGAATTTGGAGTTAGATGATGGTAATAGCCTGATAAGTGGTGTAGTAATAATATACGAGTGATAAGATGAAGAATTGCGAGTCTAGAACATGTTAGAAACCCAAATAGGACCGAATCAAAGTGATATAATGATGAATCCCGTAGCAGAAGTTGAACTGAGGAGGTCTCTGGTGGATTGTGTATCAGATCTGAGATACGCGTATGGGGGCAGGTGTTACGCGTAACATCTGATGGTTACGCGTTTGGGGAAGGGGATACGAGTTTGGTACGCGTTTGGTACGCGTTGTTGCGTTTTCGTGATTTTATAGCATTTCGTCTATCGTTTGGCGTCCGTTCCTTTTCTGATGTTCAGGAAGATGTTTGAGGACTAATAATTTATGAGAGATGTTATTAGAGGTTAACAATATGATTATTTGACGAGTGTATTTGAACCATTTTAATGATGAATTATTAGATGTTAAACTAAGACGATTGAGATGATTTTATACTGTTGCGATGATGTATTCTGATGTGGGTCTTATGACCAACGATGTTATGATGTTACGATGATATAAGATGATTAAGACGATATATTTGAACGATGTTTATGACATGTGATTTTGTTGTATGTCATTTCATACCGCATGCATGTGCATTATTAAGATGACCTGGAATGGAAAACACAATGATTAAGTTGAAGACTTATGTCTTGTTGATGCCCACCTAAATGACATGAATTTTAAGTTGGGAGTTCGCTCCGAATGGTACCACATGCATGCATTGTCGAGTCGCATTTGAATTGCATTGTCAAATGAATTATTGAGATGTTATAGATGTTGTGATGATACGATGTTTATGATAAATATGAAGTGAATAGGTGATTGAATGACTTTAACTTGTATATGCCGATTATTGTATCATGTTTATAATTGTCGATATCTCACCCCTTCTATTTGAATGTTACCCTCTGTTGGTAAGGTGCAGGTAATCCTGAGTAGCGAGGAGTTTCCGTTAGATGGTTTGAGTCGTCGGTCGCTCTGATATGTAACACTTCGGGGGGATTAACGAATGCATGATTTTGATTGAACCTTTGTTTCGTTTGTGATTGAATAAATATGTTTCCTTTAAAATATGATGTTTTTATGATGTTTGAATTAAGATGAATTATTATGAAGTATCTAATGCTAAACAAAATAGAAACAAAAACCCACTCTACAAGAAACAAAGAAAAAAAAACTTACATGGTTGTTCCCATGCCAAACTCCTTCTCCACGCATTCTACAAACAGAGGAATGAAGTATCTAATCTTCAATGCAAGATGTGGCTTTGGAAATAAAATAAAATAAATATATCAGTAAAAGAAATCAAATCCTAATAAAACAATAACAATGATATTAACAAACCAAAGAATATATCTTTCAAATAATCACAAGGAGAATATTATTTGAGTAGATTAAGAAGAGATTAAAAACAAAACCTAACTTACAAATCGATTTTGATTTGCTTATATTTCAAAAGGAACCATAATTTTTCAAACATCGTGAGTTTGGTGGTGATGACGGTGATGTTTGTAGTGAGACACGTCGTGATGGTTGTTTGGTGGTGACGAGGACGAATGCGATGAAAGAGGCGACGATAATGGAGATGCTTGAGTTGAGGTGTGAGTGGGTGGGAGTGTTGCTATTAGGGTTATAGAAAGGTTAATTGTGTCTTGGTAGAAGATGTGAAATTATTATATATTATTAGGGGTATAATACAATCGGTCGGATTCGAATTCCGATGGGCCCAACAAAACCATGAAGCTGACCATACATATCTGTTAAAGTCCAAAGTTTTCACCCGCCCAACCCGTGAAACCGAATGAAACCGACCACAACGTTAAAATATCATTTGGATCGGTCGGTTAATTACAGATGATACCGAAGTACCAACCCCTAAATAAATTATAAAATATAAAAAATAAAAGAAAATAATGAAGAGTAACTCTAGATAGATAAATAGATAAATAATTAATTCTCTTAAAATAAGAAAATGGTGTCAAACTTTCCTTATAACTCATCTTTGCTTTATTGTATTTAATTTAAAACAAACATTTGACTCAATTGACGTGAGTAGCACGCAAAGTTGAATGATTCTATTGGCAGCTCATCAATACCGTATTTGTAGTGCAATTAGTACACACCAAACCGCCATGAAAACACCATTTTACAAAATTACCCCCTTCCCTTAAATATGCCGCACCTAACAATGCACACCATTAAATCTAAACCGTCAACCAAAAAAATCTCAGCCGTCCATTCAACAAAAAATCTCTATAAAAGATAGGTCTGAGAAACCCTATTATTATCCTTCAACAGCCTCTGCCTTCTAGGGTTTCGCTTCTCTTTAATTTCAATTCTCCTATTCGTCAATTTTGTTTTTTGAGATCTCAGATCTCGTCAGCAACATCCCGTCTTACTTCGACATGTACCAAATCTGTTCCAATACGACGGTGATCTATCCGCCGGTGGAGTTTATCTCGAGGTACGATCCGCTTTCTGTAGTTATTATTGTTTCCTTATGATTTTTTTATCGTTAATTGTGATTTATTTTGTGTTTCCCTTTTCTTATATAGATTTGAATCTTCGTCCGTCAGATATACAATTCAGTGGCGCGATCTTCACGTTTGTCATGGTGTTTGGAATCTACTAAGTTTTTTTTGCAGGTATAGTTGTAGATCGATAGATCGATGACCTGACCGTAGATCCGAGTCATGCTGGTTCTACCTTGGCCACAGAAAATGGTGCATCATCTTCTGATTTCTGGAAGTGCTGTGATTTATGGTTCTAGATTGATGTATTTCAGATCCATGTTGCAGATCTCGGTTCTTGTAATTATGTATTTGATTGTGATCTTTGCGGGAGAAGTTTTATGGATGTAGGTTGTCTCAGGATTACTTAACTTAATTCGCTTAGCGTTTTGAGGATTGAATCCTGATTGATCTTGTCATCCGACCTTTGCCATGTCAGGTGCGCTTGCTTGGCAGGTCAACTAATTAATAAAAAAGATTTGTTGGTTTTTGGGAGAGATCGCACGGGGTTTTGCCCGGGTTCTCTCCTTCGTGCGGTGTCTGCGTTTCTGCTTTTATTTTTTTGCTCTTTATTGTTTTGTTTCGTTTTATGATCTTTACGTGCACGTGATGAATTCATAGAAGGATATCTCGGACTCCATATCGAAGCACTCATCAGGTATTATCTATCCCGTTTTTTTTCCAATCACTTGTCAATTTAAAACCATTTAGTTAAAATTAATTTGGAATCGTTGATTAATAGTATCTTTTTGTATCAACAAAAGTTACGAATGATAGAATATGTTCACTGGAATAGTTATTTTCAAGCATTAACATACCATTGATTTTTCTAAGTTAGTACCTGTTGAATGCAGTTGCAAATCCTTCTGGATACTTCCATGCATCGTTTTTTTATTCATAAATACTGTCACATATGGAATACAAAACTTCCATGCATCGTTTTATTTTTCCATAAATACTCTCACATACGAAATACAAACTTAATTTACAAGTCGATGAAGTTACCTACTTCATATATTACCCTTTGTTTATTTTCCCTTATCCTTAAATTACAAGGCAATGAAGTTACTACTTCTGCATATAAGCCCTTATTCTCTCTGTAATGTATGCCAATGATTGGAAGTGTTCATTTTACAAACCAAGGTCATGTGAAGCGGTAACAATTTCTGCATAATTTAAATTCCAGTTTTAGCTCAAAGTCATGTAAATTTATTATAACAATTGAGGATGTGAGGACATATGTAGCAATAGCATTTAATAATTATAAGTGCAGTTTTGGCTGGGCAAGTGTATCATTGGATCTTTCAGTTGTGATTAAGTATATCATTTCTCAATTTTAAATCGAGGAGGAAGGACAAAGATGTGTGAGCATAAACCGTTGTTGAATTTCTTGGAGCATAAACCGTTTTGAATTTCTTGGACAGCCAATTGATTGTCTAAGAAGCGTCAATCATAGTAAGGTGAAGATTGCTTTGACTATAATTTTTATTGCAATTTAGATAAGCGTCACTTCAATTCAGTATAGTCATTTTTATTCATTTAATATTTAACATTTTTGTCTTCGATTCAGTCAGTATATTCATTTTTAAGTTTGTATTTATTTATGATTCTATAACTTCTAATTTATATCATTATATCATATCCAAGAATGAAGATGTTAAGTTTTATAATTATTTATAAGGTTATAGTGTGTTTAAACTTATGTCATTTTAAATGTATTCAAGTTTCTAGCTCTTGTCCTCTAATTTGGGATCTTAGTAAGATTATTATGCAATACTCTACTTAACTGTCTAGAAATATCGTGTAGTAGTTTTTATATAGTCATGATTTGGCCGTTATATTTATTGTGTTTGAAGATCTTGGTTAATTTCTATTTTTTATTAATTGCTTGTTTTTTAAAATTTACTTATTGAATAATTACTTTTTTTTTTAAATGGTTCATCATAAAATATTGAATTATTCTCCTCTTAAAATTTACGTTCATCATAACTAAACTCAATAACTTATAAGATTAAATGGTTGATTTTTATAATTTATATGTTTTCACTCTGATATGGTTAAATCAAAACTTTAAATGGTTGATTTTTATAATTTATATGTTTTCACTCTGATTTGGTTAGAGCAAAACTTTTAATTAGTTCTTAGTTATAATTTCCTCTTGCAATGATTTATTTTGGAAGCTTAGAAAACTTTTGTTTCTTATAAATATATTTTTCTTAAATAGTAAGGAATTAGAAATAAATTTTGAAAGATTTTGCGTGATTTTGTGGATTGAATTTATCCTTATAATCAAATATCCATTGTTTATTATTGTTTTTTTTAATGAAATGACAAACAAAATTTAAATATTTTTTTCCAACGCATCTTTAAATTATGATGACATTTAATTTTATTTCAATTTAGTTTGTTTTAAATTTTCCTACCTTATGTTTGATTATAATTCTATATGATGTTTTTGTTTTAAATAGTTGATTTTTTCAATTTAGTTTGTTTTAAATTTTCCTACCTTAAAATGTGTGTCATATATAATTATTTCATTTCACTTGTTTTCTTTTTAATTTTATAACAATTTTTTAATAATTTTTTTAGAACTTTGTGAAAGTCTTATTCTCTTTACTAATTTAGGACTTATTGTTGGTAATTCTTTTGGGACATGAAAGATCTGTAGCTCAAATTGGCAGAGCGCTCTGAGAATTTTATATATAAATATCTCTGAGATGTGGTGGTTCGAATCCATCCAGATCTGCAGTTATTTTGTTAGTTTGTCTTTCGATCCAATGTAGTTGTTCATTATAAATTGTTTTTTAAGTATCTGAATCCCTGCATTTATTTATCTTTTTAAACTTTTAAGATCTTCATTATTTATTTAGTATCTGAATCCCTGTGATTGTTGGATATAATTTTTTTAATAAATAATGTATAGAATGAAATTAACTCTTGATCAAATGTTTTTAATTTTATTTTTTATAAACTCGGGTTAATACTCAAAACTAATTTTATTTTTTATAAACTCAGTTTAATACTCAAAACTAATGACCAGGGAACTTCACCGAGATTTACGCCATCGTCTAATAATGATCTAACCTTAAATCCATTTTTGGATTTTTTTATGGGATCTATTAAGTCAGTTTGAAACAATTTTGATCTCACAATTTTACTTCATATAAATATATTATTCATATTAAATTTTATATTAATTAAAATAAATATAAAAGCACATAGTTGTTATTTTATATTAATTTAAAAAAATAGAAAAAGTACATGCCTGTCTTTTCACCGTTTGACATACTGGCTATCAAATTTGGGGTGCCATGCTGGCGACCAGCACAAGAACCCAGCAAGCATCCACCGCTAAAGTTGGTCTAAACATGATTCCGAGATAAGTGGTATGTGTCTAGGCATAGTTTGTCAATTAATAAACAAACACCAATTCATTTGCTCATAAAAAACAATTCCTTCAATTTTATCATTTTTAAATAACAGCTTTACATGATTTCTCAAATAATAGCTTCACTAAATAATATTGAAATCCCTATCACATACAAAGTATAAATAGTCAATACAACATGATCAAGTGAAGTTAGGATTCATATTGGAGTTGTATCCATGATTCATATTATTGTTGTCCTCGAGGTGATATCTGCACCTTTTATCCCATCAGTTTCTAATGAGGAATTAATTGAGAATTTTATCTGCAGATTATGTTTGCATTGGAATGAAGGTTTTAGATTTCATGAACTTGGACTTACCTTGGGATCTTATTGGCCAATTGTGATTTCGTATGAGACCAAATTTTGAAGCATATGCATATAAGTGAAAAAAAGATTCATATGAAAAAGAAAACTCCTATTTCTAGTCTTTCAATTAGTATCACATATTGAAATCCGTATCACATACAAAGTAGAATAATCATGTCACACAGTCAATCCTCTTTCTAGAACCTTCTCATCTAATCCCTATCACATATTGAATTTAGAATATTCAATACTAATCCCTGTCACTTATTGAAATCCCTAACACTATGTGGCTAGTTGTTAGGGGGGGATAAAATTAACTTCTATCTGGATAACTGGTGTGAATAATCCAATCATATAAGCGTTTCTCAATATTGAATTTAGAATATTCAATACCAATCCCTGTCACTTATTGAAATCCCTAACACTATGTGGCTAGTTGTTAGGGGGGGATAAAATTAACTTCTATCTGGATAACTGGTGTGAATAATCCAATCATATAAGCGTTTCTCAATATCAAGCTTTCTTTTACCTGTGTCCTCGTTTCAAATGAAATTCCTGCAGTACTTCTCGATGTCCTTCAAGTGAGAAACAGGCAAATCATAAATGAGGAGAGTATGCATAAGCATTTTTTGAATAACTCTCCTAAGAGGAAGCAATCTACCTGCAATTGATAAGACATTGATTTTGCATATACAATCGACTTGGAATGATTAATGTGTTGCCCCGAGAAGCTTCTTTGCCTGAATAAATCTTAGATAACTCTAATGGAGGCCAAATTACCCCTAGAAAATACCATAATGTAATCAACATATAGAGTATGAGATGGAATGGTTTGGTCCCTAGTTGCCTTGATTAGCTGAATCTTCTTTGAAGATGCCAGATTGGAGAGAGCTCTGCTCAAAACTTCCTCTGCCAGACAAAAAAGAAAGTGGGAAAGAGGATCCCCTTGCCTCACTCCTTGCTTGCAATTGAAGAAACATTTTTGCTCTTCGTTAATGGAAACAGATACCTGAACAGACTGAAGAATGCAATTAATCCATCCACAAAAGGTAGCATTGAACCCAAAACTCTTCAAGACTCTAATAAATAAATCTCAGCCAATTGTTTCAAATAGTCTTCTTGTGCAGTAAATTAGTCACCTCTAAAATTAACAAAATACATTCCCTAAGCACTCTACTACTTCAAACTGAACACAAGACTATAGGTTTCCTCTATAGAAGGGAGTAAGGTGAACAGGGAGTTAGTCTGATCTCTAACCAACTTTGAAAGTACTCAACCACGTGACCCACAATTTGGTCTTTGTCTGATACCATTTGGTTCCACTTTGAGAGAATGAATCAGACTGGTAGCATTCTTAATTTTACCCACACTATAGAAAAATTTGGTGTTTTTATCACCCTCAGCATGCCACTTCAACCTATCCTTATATCTCCAAAAAATCTCCCTCAAGATTAAGGGTTTGATCCTGAATAATCTGTGCCTTTCTCTCTTCATCAACAAGAGAGTTTGAGTGACCTATGGCAGCAATTTGGAGAATTTAAATATTGAAAAGCTATATGATACAAATCAAGTGAATAAGGCCAATACTTAAGGGCCTCGTGTGGAAAAGAATAACATTCTCAAGAGAAAAATTAAGAAGTTAGTTGGCTATGGATAATAGAAGGATCTAGAATTAATTGAATTTCATAAACAAAATAAAGTTATATTGTCATGAGCTGTATTTTAATAGTAAGATGCATATTCGAATATGAAAACACGAAGATCTAAGGTACTTTGTTACAAATGTGGCGAGCGTTATGCTCTCGATCACCATTGTAAGATGCATCTTTTCCTTCTTCTCTTATCTAAAGACAGAAACCCTCTCATAGACACAACCACCATAAGTGAGTAATTACTGTTATCCACCCTTTTTTCCCTTGTCACTACCTTCACCATCTATTATTATCTCCCCACCTAGATCATTCAATGACCAGGAAGCTAAACCACTATTTCCTAAATCTTTTCATCGGTCAATAAATGTTGTTCCAAGGCAGCCTTCACCCAAAATCCTTCAATTTTATGCTACTATTTAGGACCAACTGGTTTATGTACATGTGGATTAGGGTGTTCAAAAATATGGTTAATTGAATTGTATACTTGAATTGAATTGCATTGCACTATAATAAAACTGAATCACTTAAATGATTAATGAACTGAACCATTTAATTAAAACAATTCAAATTAAGTTAAAAACCGGTTCAGAATCAATTTTCTTTTATAAACTAGTTTAATTATATAATTATTTTTAATAAAAAAATAAAAATTAATTGAGAGTTAAAAAAAAAATTGAATTTTTTTTTCTCGAAAATTAAAAAAAAAAGGAAATATGTTAAAATTTAAGTTTTTTTTCTTCGGAAATATAAACAATCGAGTTTTTTTTCTCGAAAAAATCATTTTTTTCGGAAATACGATAAAATCGAGTTTTTTTAGAAATACAAAAATTCGAATTTTTCAGAAATACAAAAAAATGATTTTTTTTTTCGAAAAAACGAACAAAATCGTGTTCTTTCGAAAATACAAAATCGAATTTTCCTTATGGATCTAGTCTTGGGAGACTTTTCATGGAATTCCTCAGTTTAAGTAACTCAGTTTCAGTGGTCGATGATTTTGACGATGTTGTTATCGACCGTGAGGATCAATTTAGTTGTGTGTCAAGCTCTCAAAGTTCTATTGGGATTGGGAATATTGTCAAGAAAAAGGAGCAATTGTCCTTAGTGGCGGAGCCAAAAAAAATTTGAAGCCCGGGCAAAAATTTAAAGACTGCAATAATTTGCAAGAAATATGGCGGTTTTAAAATGACGTTTAGTAAAACTGCCACTATTTACAGTAAAATATGACAATTTTATAAATTCGCATAATATTAATAGAAAAATGACAGTTTTGACCGTCTTTATTTTTATATGTCAGTTGTTTTACATTGAATTTTGTTTTTATTGTTTTTTTAAATCGAATATTTTCTTTTCTAATTGTGGAAATTGATTTATAGAATTGTATAAATTCTTAATATATATTTTATATTATTTGAGGATAAGATTTATTCTTTTCATCTTCTTGTTTACAACATTGTATGTTTTTTTTTAATTTTAATTTTTGTAATTGCTTCTTTTATGTTTATTTTTATATTTTCTAAGTATTCATTTTTAATTTTTGGTTTAATTTGGTCCTAAATTATAATTTTATTCTTTATTTTAATTCTTGCATATTTTGTAATTTAGTTGAATCTAAATATTATAATATCAAAAAATATTATGTAATATATGCTTAATTGTATAAAAATATAATTTATTTGTATAATTTATAATTTTTTTTGCTTAAACCCGTATTTTTATGTATAAATTTTTTTTTGGTTTAAATCATAATTTATAACATTAGACATGTATTTTTTTTCTTAACTTATAATTTATAATTTAACTTTTGGTTTAAATATATTTTTTTCCTGCATTTTTGTTAATTATGACGTTTTAAACCGCCGTAATAACATTTTAATAATTTAAATTTTGGTTAAAATTTGTATTTTTCTGCATTTTTGTTAGTTGTGGCGGTTTAAACCGCAGTAATAGCACTTTTATAATTTAATTTTTGGTTTAAATTTATATTTTTCTCTATTTTCGTTAAATCTGACGGTTTCAACCGCCGTAATGTTACTTTTTAACCATTGTAATTTACAAAATTGTGGTGTAAAGAAGGAAATTTTTTGGACCAGAGTCTGGGCACATGCCCAGCCTGGCCGGACCTTAAAACTGCCCATGATTGTCCTCAAGCATCAGTTCAAACAATGTATGTCTGTTATTTATGCTCCTCCTTATACTTTTGGAGGGTCTACTCTAGCATTGCATTATGCGAATATCATTATTGTGATTGAGAAATTACTTAACTTTTCGCATTTAATCGGCAAGGAAGCTAGAAATGATCTATATATAAGATGCTGCCAACTAACTTAAGGTTATCTTTGATGACATATTTTTTTGATACCATATGGAATTAATTGTTTTGTTTATGATGATTAGTGCCATATTTATAAAATGTTCAAAAATATTCATGCTAAACTTCTAATTAAGTTTCTGTGAATCTTACATGTTGCTTATATTATGCTTTGTTAGACGTATTACAGTAAACGTGACCACTCTAGATTGTTAATCTAGGATAAATCGATTTTTTTTCTTTTGAAATTTGAAAATATCGAGATTTTTTTTTCCAGAACTGCGAAAAAATTGAGTTTTTTTCCAGATATATGAAAAAATCGAAATTTTTGGAAATACAAAAAAATCGAGTTTTTTTTTTCGGAAAAACGAAAAAATCTAGTTTTTTCAAAAATACAAAAAAAATCTAGTTTTTTCGGAAATTCGAAAAAAATAGAGTTTTTCTTCTTCTGAAATACGAAAAAATCGAGTTTTTTCTTAAATACGAAAAATTGAGTTTTTTTTAGAAATACGAAAAATTCGATTTTTTTTCGAAAAAACGAAAAAATCAAGGTTTTTTGGAAACACTAAAAATCATGTTTTTCGGAAATACGAAAAAATCGAGTTTTTTTTCCGGAAAAACGAAAAAAAAAATTTAGTTTTTTCAGAAATAAGAAAAAATCGATTTTTTTTCTTCTGAAATACGAAAAAATTGAGTTTTTTGGAAATACAAAAAAATCGTGTTTTTTTTTAAAATACGAAAAAATCAAGTTTTTTCGAAAATACGAAAAAAATAGAGTTTTTTTTCGAAAATACGAAAAAAATCGAGTATTTTTCAGAAATATGAAAATTCTATTTTTTTCGGAAATATAAGAAAATGTCGAGTTTTTCGGAAATACAAAATCTGAAAAAAAATGAAAATATTTTTTCTCAATTTAAAAAGAAATTTTTATTTTTTTTAGAAATGAATATTTTTTTAATATAAAATAATCTAAATTTTTATGAATCTAAAATATTTGATTTTAAAAGAGTTCAAAATATATAAATTGGTTTAAAATTGGAAACTAAAGTAGTTTATAAATATAAACTAGGTTTAAATTAGTTATAAATTGAATTGAAAACATTTTAACACTTAATTGTATTTTTATTTAAATGATTATTGTAAGAAAAATGGTATTTAATACGAAATGGTTGGAAAGACAAAAAATACGAAGTTATTTATGTATCCTATTTTAACACTAACACTCTCATGATTTCTAATAAATAACACTTTACTTGTTAACCCACCATTAATATTAAGACAAATGTCAATTTTTGTAATTCTTCAAAATAAAGATTCATACTATTTTGCAATCCTATTATTATAAACTGAACCACCACAAATTTGATTCGGTTCAATACAAGTCATAAACCACGAACACTTCTAATGTGGATACAGTAAGCTTGCACAATATTTTTTTAGCCTCACATAGTTGCTTTTGTGCATTTTACCGATTACTCCACTTTCACCTTCTCTATGAAGGTTGAAAGCCCCGAATATCTGAGTTGCTTTGGATTTTGTAACATGGTACCACTTAATACGTCACTGTAATGAAAACAAATGAGGCTCAGCTTCTAGAAAGGAATGAGTCATCAATTGTGCAAGAGGGCCCACATGAAGTGAGTGGAGGGAATATTTCCGTTACTAATCAACCACAAGGTACGAGAATACGCAGAAGTGGGAGAGCACGCACGGAAAACGTGACGTTGAAGGACTATGTGACAGCATGAGATTATAAGGCTTGTGAGAGGGGTAGTGTAGGGTTATGTGTGATTTGTGAAATTTTCTGCTATTCTCTTCCTCTCAACTCTGTATCAGCTTGCTGAGTTTATCAATTTTCAATCAATATATACTTCTTCTTATCTTCACATTTTATTACTGTTTCATTGGCGCTTTCATCAGTCATGGCCGCTCCACAATACAAAGGGATGCAGGAAGATCTCAGACGCAATACCGAGGAGATGAAGTTGTTTCAGACGGAAATCCTTGAGCGTATGGAACGACTGGAAGTTGGTAACGCGTCAAAGTTTGAGGAGATTCACACAACACTCGATATACTCATCCATTAAACACCGTCGAAGCAACGCCATGGTCCCGAGCACAATAACAGACCTCCATTTTAGGTGAGAAACATCAAACTAGAGTTCCCTCGTTTTGATGGAACTAACGTCCATGAATGGATCTTTCGTGCTGAACAGTTTTTTGGGTATTATGATACTCCTGATCATGATAGATTAACCATCTCATCGGTGCATCTTGATAAAGATGTGGTTCCTTGGTTTCAAATGGTACAACGTTCCAATCCATTTCATTCTTGGCTAGAGTTTACGCGTGCGTTAGAGTTGGATTTTGGTCCGTCCATTTATGAATGTCCACGTGCTACCCTGTTTAAGCTCACTCAATCTGGTACTGTGGCTGAATATTATATGCAATTTACTTCATTAGCTAACAGAGTTTATGGCCTGAGTAATGATGCTCTAATCGATTGTTTCATTAGCGGATTGAATGTTGATATCCGTCGTGATGTATTGATTCACACACCCACCTCCATTGTTAAGGCAGTATCTCTAGCGAAAGCTTATGAGGAGAAGTATACCTCCGTTTCCAAGCCACAAAAACCAAACACAACCAATTACGTCCCCAACAAACCATTCACCAACAAACTAGAAAATAACCACAAAAATATGCCCCCCATCCTCAATACACCTCCAACCAGACCAATGAGTCAATACCAAAAAAATCCTAATATTAAGAGAATGTCACCAGCAGAAATGCAAGTGAGAAGAGACAAAGGACTTTGTTATTGGTGTGATGACGAATTCTCTTTCACCCATAAGTGTCCTAATCGACAATTGATGTTATTACAATATGATGACAATGATACATACCAGGTGCTCGACAAAATGGCCGAACCACCAGATATAACCTCAAACAACCTTGCAACCAACCAAACTGAACATCACCTATCCTTTAATGCTATGAAAGGGACTAGTAACATGGGTGTGTTGATATTCTCCGGCTTTATTTATCATATTCAGGTGCAAATTCTCATCGACGGAGGTAGCTCGGATAACTTTGTCCAACCAAGAATAACCAAGTTTCTTAAGTTACCAGTGGAACCAACACCAGTTTTTAAAGTATTAGTAGGTAATGGTGAGATCATGACTGTTGGGGGTGTGATACAAAAACTGCTAGTCGTAGTACAAGGACACAAACTAGAAGTGCCAGTGTTCTTACTGCCTGTGGCGGGAGCTGATGCCATATTGGGTGCATCTTGGTTAGCAACATTAGGCCCACATGTTGCTGATTATGCAGCGTTGACTCTAAAAAATTTTCTAAATGGAAAATTTGTAACCTTGATAGGAGAAACTAATACTACTGCACCTGCTTCAGCTCAACTCCATCACTTTAAGAGACCGCAAACTACGGATGCAATTGCAGAATGTTTTACCATTCAATGGCTGAAATCTCATGAGTTGGAAGATATTTGCAATGAGCTACCTACTAACACTGAGCCAGAAATAGCTGTCTTGTTACCCACATACAAAGAGATTTTTCAAGCCCCGTCATTTCTACCGCCGGCTAGAGCACATAATCACACTATACCATTATTATAAGGTTCAAACCCTGTTAAGGTCAAACCTTACAGGTATCCATATAGTCAGAAAAACCAGATTGCGAAGATGGTTCAAGAAATGTTGCAACAAGGAATCATTCAACCCAGTACTAGTCCATTTTCATCACCAATCATTCTGGTGAAAAAGAAGGATGGAACATGGAGATTCTGCACTGACTATCGAGCTCTTAATGCTTTAACCATTAAAGATAGTTTCCCTATTCCGACGGGGGATGAATTGTTAGATGAGCTGTTTGGAGCTAATTTTTTTTCTAAGTTGGACTTAAGATCAGGCTACCATCAGATATTGGTACATCCAGATGACAGATACAAGACAGCTTTCAGAACACATCATGGCCATTACGAGTGGTTGGTCATGCCTTTTGGTCTAACAAATGCTCCTGCAACATTTCAAAGTCTAATGAACCACATATTTCAGCATGCCTTAAGAAAATATGTTTTAGTGTTTTTTGACGATATATTGGTCTATAGTACCAATTGGACAGAACACTTAAAGCATTTAGAGGCAGTCCTCAAAGTACTACAAGAGCATACGTTGTTTGTCAAGTTGTCTAAATGTGATTTTGGAGTCAGAGAAATTGATTACTTGGGACACGTGGTGAATGGAGATGGTGTGCACATGGATAAAGACAAGGTCCGAGCTGTCTTGGAATGGCCAACTCCTAATAATATAAAACAATTGTGAGGATTTTTAGGCTTGACAGGGTACTATCGAAGATTCATCAAGTCATATGCTAACTTAGCTAGTCCTTTAACTGAATTGCTGAAGAAATATAGTTATGAATGGAACCCACAAGCTGAAAAGGCTTTTCAACAATTAAAGTTAGCAATCACTTCTGCCCCTGTGTTGGCCTTACCAAATTTTCAAAAGCCTTTTGTATTGGAGACGAATGCATCATGTATTGGAATAGGCGTTGTACTCCATCAAGATGGACATCCAGTGGCTTACTTTTCAAAGAAGTTAGTGCCTCGAAATCAGAAAAAGTCTGCTTATTTTAGAGAAATGCTAGCTATCTCGGAAGCCATTGCTAAATTTAGACACTATTTACTGGGTCATAAATTTATAATTCACACTGATCAGAAAAGCTTGAGGAACTTGATGGATCAAGCTTTGCAAACACCAGATCAACAACAGTGGCTACATAAGTTTCTTGGCTATGACTTCACTATCGAATATAAGCCATGAAGGGAGAATTTAGCTGTCGATGCCTTGTCTAGAATAATGACGTTAACTTGGTCTGAACCTCGCGCAACAATAATTCAAGAGATCAAAGTAACATTACAAACAAATCCAATCTTATTGGATATTATGAACAAATGCAGCACTGACAATCAATCGCAACAGTAGTACACAGTCAGGGAAGGCTTGTTATTTCGGAAGAATAAGATTGTGGTTCCCACTCCATCTGACTTGGTTCGAAAATTACTGCATGAATATCACAATTCACCAATAGGTGGTCATGCTGGCATCACCCGAACAACTGCTAGAATTAAAGCCCAATTTTATTGGCCAACACTGCAGAAAGATATTAAAGAATTTGTTCAGACGTGCTCGATATGTCAATAAGCTAAGGTGGCTAACACACTGCCTGCGGGGTTACTCCAACCTCTTCCGATACCCTCACAAGTGTGGGAGGATATAGCCATGGATTTTATTACGGGACTGCCTCCTTCACATGGCTATACTACTATTATGGTAGTGGTGGATCGTTTGATAAAATATGCTCATTTTATGGCTATGAAATCTGATTACACTAGTAACTTAGTAGCAGAAGCCTTTATGAACAACATCGTCAAACTGCACGGTATGCCTAAATCTATTGTGTCAGATAGAGACAAGGTTTTCACTAGTGCTTTTTGGCAACACCTCTTCAAATTACAAGGCACAACACTAGCCATGAGCAGAGCCTACCACCCTCAGTCGGACGGCCAGACGAAGGTGCTAAACAAAGGCTTGGAATTGTTTTTGAGATGCTTTACATTCAACAATCCTAAATCGTGGTTTAAGGCTTTAACATGGGCATAATATTGGTACAATACGGCTTTGCAAACGAGTATAGGCATGACTCCTTTCAAAGCTTTATATGGAAGAGACCCTCATACATTGACAAGATATGTGTCTCAGGCTTCTGATCCTTCAACACTTCAAGAGGAGTTGATGGAGAGGGATATAATCCTACAATAGCTTAAAGATAATTTGGAGAAAGCTCAGCAGTATATGAAAAAGCAGGCAGACAGACATATAAGAGATGCCCATCTACAGGTAGGAGACTTGGTCTTAGTGAAATTGCAGCCTTACAGACAACAATATGTAGCATTGAGAAAGAATAATAAACTGGGAATGAGATATTTTGGGCCTTTTGAAGTCTTAGACAAGGTAGGAGAAGTTGCTTATAAACTGAAGTTGCCGGACCATGCTAAGATTCACCCAGTTTTCCACGTATCTCAATTGAAGCCTTTTAAGGGTGTTCCTCAAGATCAATACATGCCACTACCTCTTACTATGACTGATACATGCCCAATCATTTGGCCGGTAGAGATTTTGCAAGCTAGGACGATCACTAAAGGGTCACAAAGAGTTCAACAAGTTCTGGTTCAATGGGATCAGCAGCCTAGATCGGAAGCTACGTGGGAGGACATAGCTAGCTTACAACAGAAGTTTCCTCTTTTTAACCTTGAGGACAAGGTTGATTTTAAAGGGGAGAGTATTGTAATGAAAACAAATGAGCCTCAACTTCTAGAAAGGAATGAGTCATCAATTGTGCAAGAGGTCCCACATGAAGTGATTGGAGGGAATATTTCTGTTACTAACCAACCACAAGGTACGGGAATACGCAGAAGTGGGAGAGCACGCACGGAAAACGTGACGTTGAAGGACTATGTGACAGCATGAGATTATAAGGCTTGTGAGAGGGGTAGTGTAGGGTTATGTTTGATTTGTGAAATTTTCTGCTATTCTCTTCCTCTCAACTCTGTATCAGCTTGCTGAGTTTATCAATTTTCAATCAATATATACTTCTTCTCATCTTCACATTTTATTACTGTTTCAGTCACCTCACACTTTTCATGTGCATTTTTACTTGTTATCCATCCAAAGTGAAGATGTGGTACTTGGTGTACAATGACTTTAAAACGCTTGGCACTTTTGTCTCTTTTTTTTGTACCATCCATGAAGTTCTACCATGAGGGTACTTTGATTGCTATTACATGGTATTCTTCCCCATCACTTTTCTTGCATGTCATTATATCACACATATAATGGACACTGACTCTATTGTAGCCTGTCATACCGTTTCCATGATGGCTATCACACCATAGCCAAGGGTCATGCATTGTTAGCCTCCATTCCCTTTGAGTTGTTCCCATGAGTCGGGTTTGATTCCTCAGTTGTTACTTGAGTTCCACTCCTCAACTTTGGGAGTGCAATTGTCCATCAAAGCCACTTTGTCATGTTTATCAACTTCCTTTTGCAGGCCCAATATACACAAAACTTTATAGAATTTGTCAACAAATGCTCCACCTGAAGGTATAATAAATATAAGAATCATCGTTGCCTTAAAACTTATATGTGTTGCTTTGTGAGTGAAGAACCCTGATTGTGGCCAAAGTATTTTCCTCTTGCCACGTTTTGGTTAAAATCCTCTGTACACTATGCAATTGGAATGTTCCCTCTAAAGCCCTTTATGGTCGTCATTCACCACTCATATCTCATATCTCAAAAATTGAGTTTCAAAAATTAAAAACAAAATTTTACTATCACGAGTTGTATTTTAATCAGTAAGAAAATAGTGACAAGTGTCATATGATCTTCATTGCTAGGAAATGTTGTTAGAATTTATCTATATTAGTAACAAATTTGAAATGGAAAAGCAGGCAATCATTGAACTTTTACCACAACATATTTCTTTTGTAAAGTTTAATTAATTAATTCCTCAAAAATAATCTAAGGATTTAGATGACTATGACATTGGGTAATTCTAAAAGATCACGAAAGACAGTTTATGAATGACATGACAAAGTATAATACGACTCCAAGATACATAGTTGCTACTTTGAAAGGAAAAAGATCCATAAAATCTCGCTAGTGTTACTCAGATGTATAAAGCTAAAGCTACATGCAATACAATCAAGAGAGGTCCATTGACAAAAATTTAAATGTTGTTGAGTCTTATTCATAAAGAGAAATACATGTGTTGGACTAAAAATAGGGACGACTCAAATGTTGTTGCTAATATCTTTTGTACAAATATCGATTCAGTGAAGTTGTTGAATATGTTTCATTTGGTGTTGATTTTTTATTGTATATACAAGACAGATAGGTAATGACACCCACTCACTAAAAAATGCAGATTTTGGTTTAATAGATTTTTTATTATATGCATCATGATCATACAGGTACTGACTACCACTACATGAGATTGTTGGTGTTACGTCAACAAAGTTGACATTTTCGATTGATTTTGCCTATTTGGGACATGAAAAAGAGGAGAACTTCAAATGGGAACTAGAGAAGCTCAAAGAGTTATTCTCTTCCGAGAATTTGCTACCGAAGGTTGTGGTGATGGACCGAAAACTTACGTTGATGAATGTCATGGAAGTTGTGTTCTCGAATTCAACTCATCCGTTGTGTTTGTTCCATGTTTTAAAAAACGTTAGTATGAAATATAAATAGTATGTTAAATAAGAAAGACAAGAACATGTCACAAATCTATGGAACAATATCATGCATTCAAATAGAGAAACTGAGTTTATCGAACACTTGAAGTACTTTGAGACTGTTTATGATGATATTTCTTTATTTGTTAAATATGTGAGTGAAACAAGGTTGGCACCTTATAAAGAAAGATTTGTTGCTGCTTGGACTAATAAATTCACTCATTTTGGGAAGACAACAAAGAACATGTACACGAATGTCATTTTGATGTTATTACATTACTAAACATGATTCAATATATATTTTTATTTACGGTTTTCATGTTGGAGTATGCTCACTAAAGGCTAAAAAACATGTTGACTACAAGCTAGGGAGATTTATGCCGAAGTTTGGATGTTGTGAACACCTTGTTGAAGTTGCAACTAGGTTCAATTAGAGTCCCGTTTCAAAAAAAGTATTGTCAACATTGATCATTGATATAACATTATATTTTATGCCAACTTGCATATTTTTGTTTCAATACAATCTATATATCACATTGGAAAGGAACTAGAAGGGCAAAATTTGTTGGTGCGAGGCAAGATGCATGTGGTTGCTTCATTAGAACAACATATGGATTCTGTGTGTGTCAACTTGCTGGTTTTCAAAATACAAGACAATTATGTTCCTTTAGAATCAATTCATGAATTTCGAAAGAAATTGAAGAGCATGAGGTCAGTCATGAAGAAAGTGGTTCACAATTGGATTTAGAAGTAGAATGTGAAGATTTGAAGATATATTTCAATACTTTGGATATTGTATGCCAGAGGGTGTTGAAGAAAAAGGTTTGGGAACTAACACGTTCATTCACAACTTCTATGTGTCCACCGCTGGTGAATTACAAGCCAAAGATGAGAGTTGAGAATATCATAAAAGATCAAGAGAGTGATGTGCATCGTGATCCTTCACAGTGAGAGTATGTTGATGGCTCATAGATGAGTCAGACTACAAAGAGATCATGCACAAAATCAACTAGAAGTCAACCGTCAAGTGTGTCAGCTAGAAGTTAATCGTCCACTGCATCTTCGAGAGATGTTTACTTATCTCAATTTTTTTGATTTCTTACATCCATACATTGATGACATTGTTGATGTAGGTGACAGTGAAAATTATGGTTTTCGGGCTATTGCATTACAACTTTAATTAGATGAGGCGAAGAGTCATGACATTTGATATGGACGCAGTTAGATACTCAAGTTCATCAACACCCTCAATTATTTTTCAATTTGCTCTATGACACGGTCTTTACAGTTATGAATGCATGACGATTAAAACACTTGGGTGTGCATGATATTGATAATAAATGACGATTCTTGATCTGAATTATCCAATTGCTCGTAGATATAATGTCGTATTTGTCTCCATGTCCAAGAGACTTAACATCACATTTTCCCCAGCCTTAGTTTCACCTATGTATACGAGCAGACATAAAATCATTGTTGTTGGTTTTGTCAACAACAATCATTGAGTTCAAGTAAAGTTGAAACGTGATTGTACATTGTCTCTTGTCACTAACAGTTGGAGACACAACTATACTGAAGACAGAATTATACATTGTCTCTCGATAATAGAGAGACGAAGTTAGGAAATATCCTAATTTGTTTTGTATTTTTATATGTAGTACATCTTTTATTATATGTATATATTTTATTGGGTAGTTTTGTTATCGAGCCAGTTATTCGAAAAAAACTAATGCATGAAAAAATGAAAAATTTATCTTATTATATAACTGCAATTTCATATTTCTGAAATTTTGTAGTAAATACTTGAAATTTTACAATTTCCTATAAGAGAGCGCACGCCATTATCAGACATTCAAGAAGTTTTGTTATTTATATATTTGGAAATTCCAAATTGTCAACTTTTACCTTTGTTTCATTAAAAATTATATATATATATATTTTTTTCAAATTATCGACATATTTTGAAAATATTAATTAGAGGTATAATGGTAAAATAACTCTAAAGGGTGCCTATGTGAGGGTGCCCGGTATAAATGGGGTTTGCAAGTTAAAAGCTCAGGAAAAAAGCACCAGGTAAAAAGGATAAGAAGAGAGGGTAAAGTTCATGAACTATTTTGCCAATACACCAGATTAAAAGCTGATCAAAGCATTGATGGTTAGAGTAATCGACCACAAGAGCATAACATAAATTATCTTCCAAACAAGAATCACCGTTCAATTCATCAATCTCAAGAATATTCACATCTTAGACATAACAGATTTACAAAATCAGAAACTAATTAAGATAACAACTTGATTAAAAACAGTCACCACCCTTGAATTGGCCAGCGTCTGTCTGGATCTGGAAGCCAAGAAGAACGTTTCTTCTCCTTCTTCTCCGCCTCCGTCACCGCCACCTCCACCTCCACCTCCACCTCGTTCGCTTCTTCGGTAGTGGAAGTTTTTGTCAGAGTTAACATCTTATTTAGAAACCCAATACCTTTCTTATTCTTCTTGTGTTCATCTTCCTCATCAAGCTTCATGGATTGTGAAAGTCTTTCATAGCCAGCGATTTTAGCACATTCGGGTGAAAGTAATATGCGTTCTGATCTCGACATACTAAAGCTTCTTCTAAATTCCATAAACTCAACTTTTATGTGAAACAACAACCATCGAACGAGGATATATGTTCGGTTAAATAGTACTATGTTGTTAGTTCGGAAATGTTAATGATGGTAATATTTATATGTTTTACATATTCTTTTTAGGAAGGAAGTGACGGTCAACTATATGTGGACATTATTTAATAACTGTGTCATTGATGACTTTAGTTTTAACCTGTTAGGTCATGCGTGATGAGGTTGATTGAGAGAGACGTAACTAAATGGAAAACCATAGAATACAGCTTGGAATTTTGGAGGATTGTTATTCTTTCTTTTTTGTCTCTATGTTTTAGTACTACTTTGCTTTATATGTTTTTGACTTTTCTACGCGGTGCATAATTCAATGGTCAAAAAAATTGCAAGGCAACTTATTTGTTTTTATCTAAGTACGAGTTTTTTCATCAAGCAATCATTCTTAAAACTTGTTGCCACATTTTGAATTTTAGATTTTTTTTTTTGTTGGAGATGCTTTTATGACCTAAGTTTTGATTGGGACATTTTTATTAACTTAAATCTGACTTAAACTTGAAAAAGATCAAATCAAAATTAGTGCTCTCATAAGTGGTAAGACCAATCAAGTACCAACTATATCCACTTATGGTGCTAAGTCAATTTCTCAAATTTTTTAGTGTCCAGCAGGTGTTTAGAGCTCAATATATATAACTAGTTGACGTAGTTACAACTTTCCCTAATGACGGCACTGTCACACTGTTACTTCTCTGAAATTTTATTTTGACAGGTGTTTTGGGTCCGAAAATCAAATTGTTGTTATCTTGCAGCTTTGCTGGATCGTGTTTTAGTTTTTCTCGTAGGGGCTGGTGGTTCGCTGAGGGTCCAGTTTGGTCTGGGCGTTAGTAGTAACTACTATCACAGAGATGTGCTCGAGTCGCGGTGTTCTGAGGGATTGTTGCAGTCTAGCTTTCTGGATCACCAACCAGCTGCTATGTTTTTTTCCCCTAAAGCTATCAAGGTTTGAGTGCATGGTAGTGGCTTAGCGAGGCCGCATTGGAGTCTTGCTGATTGCAGTTTTGTTTGTTTCGGTCTGTGGTATTCGGATAGGGTGGTTTTAGAAGTCGTAAGTTAGGTGGTGACCGTATTGGCATATTTAGACTTCAATTAGATTTGTTCTTGGCTGGGTCTGTAAAGTCTGGTAGGAGTATCTTTTCTGTGGCGGTGCCTTATTTTGTTGTTTATTGCAATTTGCAACAGTTTGTTGTGTACTGGCTTGGGGCATTTCAATATAATTCATTTGCTGTTTTAAATAGAAAATACAGAGAAATTGGGAAAACAGCTAATGCACACTAAAGAGGAATTCTAATAAGGACCCCACAATTGCCGTTGTGGAAACAAAGACAAGATGAAGCATGTGAACAAACACTGGCACATGAATAATTGATTCTGGTGCAACCAATAAAATCTTATTGTGGAATGATCTTTGGACATGTTATAGTTGAACTTTAAATTCTACTTTTATTGTTTCATCTCTGAATCATAAGATTTTATTAGTTTTCCAAATAGTAGTACCCTATTTTAGTGCTGTAATTTGTAAGCCAGAAATTTGTTTAAACATATGCTAAAGCATTTTTGCTAACTCTTCACCTAAAATTTAAAAGTTTAACATGAACTTTGAGTATGAAGGCTTGGTTAACCCACACACTGCTATACATTAAGGAATATATCTGCTGTTACAGATACAAATATATGGCATAATGATTTCTAGCTTAATTTACATACATAGATACCACAAGCTGAACATGGAGCTGGGCTGGTTGGGAAGATGAGGGAAAAACCAAAGAACTAAAGACATAACAATACTTTTATTGTATTCATATGTGGCTAATGTCTTCGCAATAGTTATTGTTCACAGTTCATTGGAGTAGAGACACTCGTCCACAAGCTGGCGTAGGTTTGGATTCTCTAAAGCGGCAGCAATTCTTTCTTTATCATTTAATTGCTTATTGACTGCATCAAAATATTATTAGAAGTTCATGTTGTAAAGATCAAATCATATAAAATTTTAGTTTGTATGAGAATTTAATTGCTTATTGACTACAATCTTAGATGTTTTTGTTTTAGCAAATTTTTAAATTTTACCTGACTCTTCATTGGCATGAGATCCTTCAGACACTTTGATGTCCACCTGCAAAGAAGAATTTGAGTAACAAATAAGATTACAAACAGAGAGAATACAATAATACTATGATATAAGCAGTGTGGAAACTAAATTTTAGAATTGAGAATTGTGATTATAAAGAAAAGAGAGAGTGCAGGGGAGAAGGGATTCAGATTCCCTGCATTAGAGGTTTCACACGATTACACACAATAGTTAACTTCAATCATTGATTTCAAATCGGATGGTTCTAATTACATAGTTTGTAATTTGATTTTAAACAATCTTAGTCATTGATTTAGATTAGACAACTGAAATCTATAATGTAACTGCATGCCACTTTCCAATATGTACATCAAATATAGGGGAAGAATATCAAACCATGTGAACATAGGGGCAATAAGAATTTAATGCCGCATACTCGTTTGGCATCAAAATATGCATTTAATGATACCTCAATAGAGACACTGGAAACTTGCACACATGATGTTCTTGTTGATATATCCTACCACAGTTAAGAATCTCAGCAGCAACAACAACTACCAAACTTGATCATACTAAGTGGGGTCGACTACATGAATCAACTTTCGTCATAACTTCATTACATTGTACATGGTGCAAGAATTGCATCCCCTAGAGTCATAGCTCATAAGTCTAGTCAAGTATGATCAATGTGGAAACATAATTTGAGAACATAACTTAACTTATTTTAAACTCTTTTCCTACTTTAAAAATGCTAAAGTAGAAAATTACTAACTCTTACAAGTCCAAAACAGCTACACTTTCAAGAAAAATATTAGAAATGTTATCTTCACGTTACACATTGATGTAACTCCTACGCAAACTCAATCTCCACATGTTTTTGGGTGATTTGAAAGTCCAGGACAGGTAAACCAATTTCCATATAAGAAATGTATGAGATTGATGTGCAATTTACATCATTCAAAGAAACACTAAGATTGAAAAACCAGTTAATCAAAGTGTGTGTTTGGATTCACATTATGTTGGGTGGCATAAAAAGTGTGCCACCGTGATTTTCCCCAAAGCTATCTATGAAACACTTGACACGTCGACACCCATAATACAACAACAACAATGACAACAACGGCAATGGCCCAGCCATATCCCACTAGGTGGGGTCGGCTACATGGATCAAATTTTGTCATAAATTCTATCCAAGACCATATTTCTATCCAATTCGTTAATCTCATATATTTATTAATAGCTTCGCTTATAGATATTTTAAGTCTTCATCTACCTCTAGTTGTTTGACTCTCTCAATCTAATCTACTCTCCTCACAACAGAAACTACAAGTCTTCCCTCTACATGTTCAAACCACCTAAGTTTGTTTTCTAATATAGGTATTACCATAACACTCTAATGGTGTCATTTCTAACCCTATCTCATCTAGTCTTACAAAACCTCCAACACAACAACTTCATCTCTCCTCATCTTTGCTACACACAAGTTGGTTTTGTGTTGGACAACAAACAAACACGCCTTCATAGAAAGCAACACTTTAGAGTTTCAAACAAGTCTTAACATCACACTGATTCCGCAAAACTCACATTCAATCAAACATGAAAGAAGGTAACAAACAAAGTAAAACAAAAACCATATATCCATTCATTCACAACACATGAATACATAACAATAACCAGTGAAGCAAAAGGGTTAAGAGGGAACAAACTTTGAAATGTGGAGGAAAATAGTGCTTGAGCTTAACTCTGAGACAAAGACCAATCACAGTAACCATGCTACAGTGTGGAACAGTTGGCGTAAAAGTTATCCTGCACAAATAAAACTTCAAATTCATACTTCCATCAAATCAAACCTTTCACAAATCCCAAAACAAAATAACAATTAAAACTAACAGAATCCTCCCCAATTTGTCATCAACAGAAATCGATTCTTCAGAAAGAACATTGAGCTGCTCCAAAGAATAAGGATGTTCAGGATCCCTAATATCCCTCACGAAATTTATCAAAAATCAAAGTCAAGGATCCAAAAAACACATGCATAATTTCAATTTCAACTCAAGCAAATAATGAAAAGAAAAAATAAAATGAAACAAAAGAAGGATATCATAAATATCGAGAGGATCAACGGAATCATCGGTATGAAGAGGATCTTCGGAACGAGCGATTCTCTCTTTTTTGGCGTGAACTACAGGATTTGCATTGATCAAACCTAGTGTCATCGTTTTCAGAAGTAACGGAATTTCGTCTTCTTTTTTTTCTTCAAGTTCAGTGTGGTGATAGATGACTGATGTTAGTCGGAATCAGTCTGCATCATTTCGCTTTTGGTCTAACTTTATAAATGTTTGTTTGTTCGTTCGATTTTGGTAGCAGAAAGCCACTGTTTTCTTTTGTAATTTTTTTTTTTACGTGAATTTTTATCGATATGCACAAAGTATAATATATTATATTCTTTAGATATATCACTTAAATTCATACCGTGTATATTTGGATGAAAAGTCTAAAAGTATTTTTTTAGGTTAAGATATACACTTTCCTCGATTTTTTTTTTACCAAAATAATCTTTTTTTTAAAATTAATTCTCACACTAATCCATATTTCAAAAAAAATTACAAAAATATTCCACTTTCAAATAATTTCTTTTGGAACGAATTGTTGTAAGACGAATTGACGACAACTCTATATTTTTTAATAGAGACGTCAATTGGATTGATGATTATATTTGTTGTTGTCAATTCAGTTAACATTAATGTACACGTTTTTAATAGAGACATCAATTGGTCTGACACTAATGCACATTGTGAATTTTTTTAGTATAATTAGAAGTATCTCCAACCATTTGCTTGACTTCACATTTCATTTCAAATTCTTCTTTCATTTTTATCATTAGCTTTATCATGATCGTTAAAAGATATGGGCATGTATGTTATTCTGTAATAATTGAAAATGCTTTTTTGAAACATCAAAAGCTTGAAGCATTTTGAAAGGAGTTTGAAAAATTGGTTAAACGAAGAGATTAATGATGGGGATAAAATTAGAAGTATCAAAATGCTTGTTTCGTACATCTCAATTACAAATGACAATAGTGTTACACATTGTATGTGGGTGCAAGTTAGAGATGACGATGATGTCAGAGATATGATGTACAACATATGACATTGCTTTGATTGTGTAATCTCTTATACATGTTGTGGTGTTAAGTCTTTTTTATTTGTTGTTTGTGTTGTTCTTTTATGCGTAAATATTTTGATATGATATGTCTTGTGTTATTCTTGTATGTATTTGTTTTTTTAGGGGTGTTTAGGAGAGTTATGTTATTTATATTGTAATCAAAAGTTGTATTACAAAAATTTAAATAAAAAAATAAATGTTCATATAGAACTTGCTCCAACATTGAGACATTTTGTCCAATTGTGTTCGGGTTGACGACATAAACTACATAATCTTACCATTTTACTAGCCATATCCATTTATGTTATAATTTGCGTGTTGTTAGGGCAACCCTTTTTCTTTTGTCACATGTTTTCGTTGTGTCAAATCATGTCCCTTTGATATGCAGGTCAATAATCTTGCAATGCTACAACAGGAAGTTATTGTTGTACACATTGAAAACATTTACGACTTTGTAAACATCAGATATATGCTTAGAATTGTCTTGGTGAGCATATGAACATGTCACAATGACATGGGAGCAAGGCATACAAAAGGTTGAAATTTTCCACAGTCGTACCAACCTTTATTTATTTTGACTCAATAGTCTCCATTCAACCTCCCCTCGTTATGGTCTTATGTTTCCTTTACACTAAAAGTGTGTTTATGATAGTCAAAGATTGTAATGACATGTGTGCTAGGTTTGAGAGTTTTCTCCTTCATCATTTTCATGCAATTTTCACTAAATATTTGCCCTGATCATAACACTGAACTCCATTTTACGCTCTAGTTGCGAAAAATGATCCCAACCTAAAGTAGGTTGCTCTCACCAACGAAATTATTGTTAGGTTTCTAATGCCTTTGAAGACACCACAACGACCATTTCAACCTTTTTATAATGAATCATTCACACCAATGTCTCCCTTCAATCGTCCAGACCACATACCAATTACCCCATCAACACATCCTAATTATTTTGGCATGGGTCGCGAACCCAGTTACGATTGTGTGTCACTCTATACACAAGACTTCTTATAAATGCAAGAACTTCTTAGAGTATCTGGTGATGTTCCTAAGACCTCAAATCCTCAAACACTTAGAGTGAATCAACAACAAGTGTAACGAGTTAGGATAGCTAGGGGTGTGGAACCGGTGACCGGTATGACAAACCTGATCGTCATCGTTAGTAACTGTAAAAGTATTTTTAATTAAATATTAATGTTGACTATTCATGTTAAAAAATTCACAATGTACATTAGTGGCAGGCCAATTGGTGTCTCCCTTAAAAGGTTGTACATTGGCGCCAATTGAATTAACAATACCATGTGTAGTCGTCAATCCAATTGGCGCCTCCTATCAAAAATATAGAGTTGTCGCCAATTCGCCTGACAAGAACAACAAAATATATATATATATATATATATATATATATATATATATATATATATATATATATATATATATATATATATATATATATATATATATATATATATAAAGTGGGATACTTAGGAATATTTTTTGAAACATGAGTTATTGTGGGAATTAATTTAAAAAGGTGGGTTATTTAGGTCAAAAATTTCACTTTTATCTTATACAATTTTTTTTCTTCATAAATACTTATATTACACTATCCTTATTTCTTGTGTTAAATACACATTCTCTTTCCTTCTTATGTAAAATATGTTGTATTTTTCTCTCCTGAAAGATGTACATCTTACGTTATCTTTCTTCTTATTTTTTATGTATTTTTTGTTTAACTGCAGTTTTGGTCTTTCTTACTATCCATTTTTTTCATTTTTGATCCTCCAATCTTAAAATTCGAATTTTTAGTCCCCTAGCTGTGATTTTTTTGAGGACATGGCGCTCAATTTACTGACGTATCACATACCAACTCATTTATTTATTTCAGATATATTTTAATATTTAAAAAAAATTACATAATATATTTTTATTTCAGAATATTAAATTCACCAAATATGTTTATTACATAATTCTTTTAAGTGAACCTTGATTGAAATTAACCATTCCTTATTCCCCCTTTCCATTTTCACCTAGAAAGTATAACAAAGCAAATCACAACATCCATTCCTTCGTCTTTAACTGATTATCAAAGAAACCGAAGACATCTCAGGTCCTTTATCTTCAACTCGTGTTCGTATTCAATTCAAATTCCTTCGTCATCCAACTTTTGCAGTCGTTTGTCAGTCATCTTCAAGTTGTGTTTATGATACTGTCTGGCATTACAATGTTAAATTCAACCTAAGGTAAATGATTCTTATTTCAACAATTTTTCTTTGTTTGACTCTTAGCAGGAAATTTATGTTTGAGTCTTTTTGTGTTGGTTATGTGTTACATATGTTGTTTACCTACTTTTGTGTTGGTATTGTGTTGGTCTATGTTTGAGTTTCATTTGTTATGTTATTGGAGTATTTATTGTGGTCACAAATGTATATTAGTCTATTACAAAGTGTGCTCCCAAATGTATTCCACAATACTTTATTACAAAGTTCTGGTTATGGTCCAAAATGTATTCCATGAGTATCTTATTACAAAGTTCTGGTTGTGGTTCCTAATGTTCCTAATGGTTATTTGTTGTACATGCTTTGTGTAGGCCAACTACAAAACAACAAACTATCATGCTTATAATACACCATAAGGGATAATTTATACATCATCTTGTAAAGTTGTATGTAGGTGAATTAGTGTCTGAAATAAATTGGGATTGGGACGTGGACTTAATGTCCTATGTGCATATTTAAAGCATGATAAAAAGTGAAGGTCATGGTAATATAAAGTGTCTTTGGTATTAGAACCTTGTGTTTTTATTTACTCGAGACCTTCAACAGTTGAATTAAAACCAAGATGTGTTAACCTTTATTGTAGCTATTGAAGGTGAGAAAAATACAATAATAGGGGTTGAATTGTGTTGACTTTTTATTTCTTTTTAAACTCTTAATCAGATTATAAATACAAGGTATAAAATCTAAATCAGGGGTAAGAGGTAGGCATCAGATAAGTAAAGCAAGAAAGAATAGAGACACACAAAGTTATCATGGTTCCTCTCACAACTTGAGAGTAATTCAGTCCCCTTGTACTTACAAGAGATTTTCATTATAATCACATAATATTACAATTTGCTCAAACACACAAATAATAGACTCCCAATACTCAAACATAAAGTAAGAGGCTTATATGATCAAGCTCACAATTAAGATACTTCCAATGCTCAAGCACACAAACAAGAGACATTTATGCTAAAACACATAAGCAATAGACTTCAAATGCTCAAAGACTACGTAAGAGACTTCTAACAATCTACCTAACAGCTAAAAGATTGTTTTGGGTAATACAATTGATATACAATCATATGTGTATACATAACACAATGCAAAAAAAAACTCTTTAATACTTAGGGATTTCTAATATATACAAGGATAAGAAATCCTAAGTTCATTTTGTGTTTATATTTCAATAGAGTAACTTCTCTTTAAACATTAATAGTTCTATATAGTTCTACAAGCCTTCATCTCCTTAAATAGAGAAGGAAAAAAGTTGTTGGATAACTTGCACAAAAGATACTTTGAGAAGCTTAAATAGAGACATTTAAATGTTTCTTCAAATGATTAATGTCATTGAAAGATTGTTTGAAATCCCTTTGCTAATAAAGGAATTTTCATTTGCATCCCAACTGACTCTAAGAGAAAATAGAGCTTAGGTTTTCACATGACAAAGTGGGCTCGGAGGTTGACATTGACCTCTCAAAGCCACCTTTGTCTTTGTGTATTGACTAGCTCGAGTTCTGATCTTCATAAGTAGGCTTCTTTAAAGTCTGGTCTTTAGAGGCTGAGTTCTTCGGACTCTGACCTTCATGCGGTGACCTCATCAGAAGTTGTCTTTTTCAGAGTCTAGTCTCCAACTTCTCATCCATCAGATTCTGGTTTTTAAGCTTATCTTCATATGTTCATAGACAGAACCAATACTTGGATTATTCATGAAATTTTAGTCTATGGTCCTGCAAAGTTGAACAAATATTAATATACACAATTGTTCTTCAAATAATTTTTTATTATCAAAACCTAAGGGATATGGTACAAACCAATTTTGTTCCTATAATATCTTACTTTTTGATGATGAAAAACACAAGTATTTAAGAAAAAATGTTGTTAGTTTAATTAACAAGTTGACTTTAGGGTCTGAGGTTTGTAAACTCCCCTTGAATGTTATAGTCCAGAGGATGAGGTTTGAAAACTCTCCTTGAGTTCTATCCAGGTTAGTTAAATTTAAAAAATAAAGCACAAAATATAAATCTTCAAAATTTAAGTAGGAATAATAATTGTCAGATTCAGGTGCTTAAATTCTTCAATATCTACTCCCTCTTTTATCATCAACAAAAATAAAGGAAATAGAAAAGATACTAACGAAAAATATTTCATTCAACCAAAGAAGAAGAGATCCGGATAAAGATAATATGTTCAAAATAAATGAAAAGACAATAAAAAGGATTGCTAAATCAATAAACCTAAGGTTTTTTGCTTCAGAAGCTTGTTCGCAATGGTTTTTGACGAACAACCGCTGGTTTTCCAATTAACACTAAATTGGTTTACTTGCAGGATCAACTATACAAATCCTAGGACATAAGTGCAATTTTTTCGAAATTATAAATTTGGCAATCTTGTGATTTCACTTTTTATTAGGTTTTTTATTTATGATTCATATGACCAAGTACAAGAGTAAAGAGATTGTGTAGTACCTCGAAAAATACGATCCTCGCGATGGGACGCGGAAAGAAACAACAAAGTCGCCACTTAATTCTATTTATTCTACGAGAGAAAAGGGAGATATAGATACAACCTAAATAAAGGATAAAAAATGGTCAACGAAACCAAATTCTAAGTTCGGGAGTCGGTTACGGAAGGGGAAGGTATTATCACCCCTCACGTCCGTTGTACTCAGCGGGAACCTCTTAGTTAACTATGCGATTAAATGTTGATTTATGTCTATGTCTTCTAAATGGTTATTAATATGTTTGTTCTAAGAGAAAAAAATTATTATTAATATTACGGGGGAAAGATTAAAGTTTTTTATTATTGTGCTCGCGAAGGATTAAAATCCTTGTGCCTACGTATTCCCTTGTGCAATGGGAAATTTAGAGCTTCGTAGTTCGTGCGACTACGATTTGTGTTTTTAATTGAACAATTGTTTAAAACGCATTCTAATTGCTAAGAGTTGGCTTATACTCGCGACAGAGGCTGAAACGCTAGCTTGTTTGCGACATAGAAAGATTTAAACAATGTTCATTTAGAGAAAAGGGTTTGACTTTTGTTAAGGTGTTTTAAAACGAAAGGGTTAATGAACCACAACGCGTGGGGCTAGCCCGGGAGTGATTTCATTCAAGAACCCGTGGAGTGATTGACTCCAAAGTTCAGTTATTCGTTGATTAATTATGAAATGATTTGCATTTGTTGGTAAGTTTTAAGTGTTTTGAGAGGCGAAAGGTCGAATGAATCACAACCCGAGGGCTAGCCTCAAGAGTAATTCATTTAAGGACCCGAGGAATGCTAGATTCCTGAGTCCAGTTATTCCCCTACTTGATATGTGAATTAAGAGTTAATTGCTTGAATGATTTGGAAATGAAAGAGAGAATGAGACACAACTCGAGGGCTAGCCTCAAGAGTGACTCATTCAAAAAACCCGAGGAATACTAGATTCCTAAGTTTAGTTCTTTCATCAATTAATTGTGACGCGTAAAGTCATGCAAATGGCGATCACATAAGTGACCGACTTACGTGTGTGCGAAATATAGGCGCATGAATTGTTTACTTGGCGTTGGACCAAACAGTGGATCCCAGAATCACAGCCCTTTCATAAATCAGGTCACGCGACAGGCTAGCTACGTTGTGACAAGATCTACGAAAAGTCTAACTATCTGGGGGAGCTTTCATGTCAGGCCCTCAAGAAGAGAGTTCTTGGAGTATAACACTAATAACTACCAATTCTAACTGTCGCTCCCCTGAAAAGACACTAGTGTCCCAAGGTGCAGACGCGAACAGTCGGCGAAAAGAGAAAGGAGGTTGAATTGAATAGAGTCGCCAGCTAGGCATTTTTATCCCGAAGGAAAGGTAATACTGCATAAACCTGGAAAGAGATGAATAAGACGGTTGTGAACCAAAGAAACTGAGAAAGGGGGTTGGTTACGACCTGGGAAGGTATTAGCACCCAGATTGTCCGTCGTACTCGACGGGATCCACGCTTAAAAGATTGTGTTTAAAAGGGTAGGTGTATGTGCTATCTATGTGCAAAAGTTAAAGAAAGAAAGTACAGGTGTCGTGTCAGTGCAAAAGGGTGAATTGCTCATGAACTGAGGCTTAGAAAAGAATGCTGAAAGAGGGGGATGACAAAGAGACTTTTGTTTGATAACAATTAAGTTATGCCTACGTATCCTCTCGTGCAATGGGGAAGTCAGAACACCGTAGTTCGATTCAAAGAGACTGAAAATGATTTGACTATGAACTGCCTACTTGTCTGTGCTCAAGTGTATGACTCGTCTGACTCGAGTGCTAACTGTCTTGCATTAGACGGAAGAAGCAAGTTCTCGTTTATGAATGAGTGTGATGAGAAAAGAATCCCGGAGGAGAAGATTATTGTTTGTTTTTGTGTTTTCAGTTTTTTATTGTTTTTTGGTGTTTTGCATAAGTTAATGAACTTAGCCTAAATCAAGGGCTTGTAAACTCATTATATCCTCCCTGATTAGGGATAATGAGCCTACTTAAGTATGAGATAAAAGTCTCAACTTAATTACCATGATGATGTAGGATTAAGATCATTAACCTATTTGTGATTATTAAAATGTTTTTGGGTTTTTGTTTAGTGTTAAGTAATTAGTTTAATCTCTAATCACAGATTAGTGAACTCATTACACCATCCTAATAGAAGGATGATAGATGAGAACACTTAAGTTGAGGAAGATACCTCAACTTAATCCATGGTTAGGGATTAAATTCATTATATAACAAGCCTTTATTAAATGGATTTTAATTAAGGGGTGAGATTAAGAAGTGGATTTTATGGTTTTCAAGACAACTTGAGGGGGACTTGTCCATTAAACACTAGGGTTAGTCCCTCTTAACCAAAAGGAAGAGATAAAACCCTAATGTAAGGCCCAAGTTACAAGATAAAGTCTTAGTGATTATTAATGTGTTTTGATTAAGAGGTGTAAACAAATTAAAGGTTTAACACTAAGGATTAGAGTTATACACTCCATCTTAAGATAAGGATCCAAGCATAACCCTAACTCAAAGTCCTAAAGCTTTAAGTGTTTAGCCTCTAATTAAGAGATGAGAAGAGAGACTCAAGGAGTCTCAAAGGTAAAAAGCTAGGGGGGACTATACAACCCTAAAAGTTATCATGCTTGGACATCCTATGATTTGTGAGGCTTAAGAGGAAAGATCTTCAAGGCCACCAATGGAAGAAGCAGATGAAAAGAGAAAGAAGAAGAAGAATAAGTTACTTACTTCCTGAAGAAGATAAGTAACTTAAAAGAGAGAAATTAAGAAGGAGGGAGCATAAGTGAAACAAGTTCACTTCAAGAACAAATAAATATGCAAATGAGGGGAAAGAAAAGGTGGGAGGTGAAGGCAAATCCACCTCCCAGATAACTTACCAAAAGTTACTGAAATGTTAGTATGAATGCATAAGACATGGAGCAAAAGGAAATGAGATGAAATGAGATGCAAAGACTAAAGTCAGAAGTGAATATTCACTGTAAATGGCATATGAAATGATGCAAATTCATACAAAATCCATATGGATGATCATACAAAGATGAGATGCAATGGAAGCATGTTTAGAAGCATGAAAACACATGGATGTTCATGAGATGTAATGGATGCAAGGCATAGCAAATGAATGAAGAAATGATCAAGCAATGTTTAAGCATGTCTTATGATGTCTAAGATGCCATACAAATGCTTGAAATGTCATGACAAGTTCATATGATGATGATATGCAAAGGAGAATGCAAATGAAGATGCAAGATTAGGGTTTTAAGACAAAATGAGATGCATATGACCAAAACAAAAGCATTCAACATGATAAAAAATTGAAATCAATCTCAAACAAATCCTAATCCCATATAAGATCACACCCCAAAGGAGAAAGTCAGAAGCTTAACCTAGTGGAAGTTATGAAATTCGTAAGTTAATAGGGTTCTTGGGTGTTTCTAAAGGGAAAATGCAAATCAAATTGAAAATGCAAGATAAAATCATGAGGTAAATATCCTAGAAACTATATGCAATATGTGAAACAATGCAAGAAGAATCAAGTTCAAACTCATCATAGTTAGACAGAAATGAATTTTTCAAGTTAGGGTTAAAAATGTGATTTTTAAGAACCCTAATTCAAAGAAAATTGTGAAAATGTGATCAAACCTAAAAATAAATTTGTATGGTGAGTTTGAAAATGTTTCTAAATGTATTGAGATGCTTCATGAATTTTTTGGTGATTTTTAAAAACCTAAATGCATTTTTAATTAATTAAAATCCATTAATTAATTAAAAATAACATTTGAATGTTTTAAAAATACTTTTTTAATGCAAAAAAATAAAAATAAATTTTTTTTCAGGTTAAGAAAAATATTTGAAACAAAAATGCAAAGTTTGAGAATTTTTTGATGTTTTTTGCTATTTTTAATAAAATGATCAAAAGAAATAAAAAGAAAATGAATTAGAATGAATTAAATGAAAAGTATGAATATCTGATGACCAAGATTCAAACTAGGGAGATTTATGTTGACTGCGCGCGTTAATGAATGGTCAGGATGGTTTCTGGCTAATTAATTTTGATTTATTTAATTAAACAGAAATTAGCATTAATGAACTAATCTGGTCCGTCCAAGGCTTAAGCTAATCACGCATCCAACGGTTCTCATTCAATCTGGGCACTAAACCCTAATTAGGGCTAATTACTTTCAGGTGACCGGAGACAAGCTCCGGTCATCTTCTCTGGTGGCACCAAAACTCTAAATCCTTCTATAGGCTACCCCACCCCAAATTAACTGCCCAGAAATGATCCCCATACCTCTAGCAACTCAAATCAAACATCAAACAACATTTATCATTCATGAACAAGCTGAATCGAATCAAAACATAAATACGGACAAAATTTCAGAAGTTCATAAAATATTCATTCATTCACCATTTTCAATTCTAAAAGCATCATTGTGATCCTTAGAGCATGCAGTTTCAATTTATAATAAGAAATCAAAGCTTTGAAAAAAATGTTCTCGAGTATACCTGAGTTGGAAACCTCCAAATGTGAGCTTTCAGAACCTCCCACTTGTGCAAATGAACTCCTTTGATCCTCCTGAAGCTATTGGGATGCTTAGAATGCCTTGAAAGTGGCTATTTTGAGTGGCTCGATTCTGATATGGCAGAAATGGAGGCTTTGGTTTATGAGGTTTTAGGCCATGGTAATGGTTGCTTTGTGTTCTATGGATAATTTCTGAATGGATGGTGAAAGAATTCTTGAGGTTTGATGGATTGTTTGAGAGAATCGAAGAAGGGAAGTTTTTTGCAATTTTTATGAAAAATGATGTTGTGTGTCCTCTGACCACTTAGCATGCTTCTCTTATGATCTTGAGGCAATCCCTAAACTATTGGAATGAGTCAGAACATTAGGTATGCACTGTGGGAATGATATGGCTCCATTGGCCAAAAAGTCAAGATTGGTGTACCATAGGTATGGGCCATGGCAAAGCTGGTTTCTGTGGCTGGATAGCTTCAGCATGATTCATGGATGGCCCTAGGATCATTTTTATGCACCTGGAACACTTGGATCAAGAGTTGTCATAGTTTTTGCAAAGTTTATGCATAATTGTCATTTTGAGATTTCTTGTGAATCAAGCCATGAAAACCATGCATTCTTGGGCCAATTCTGATGTTTTGAAGTTTCTTTGACATGTTATGGTACATAGAAGTTTATTAGAGGTCATGAAATGACTTGAAACTTGAATTTGCAAAAATCCCTCTTTGGCATGAACTTGAAAATTATAGGACTTTTGCCAACTTTGAAAGGCAATATCTTGAGTTCTAGGATGAATCAAGACATGTTCTTGTACATTTTGAAAATGGGAATACATAATCTACAACTTTCATGCGCAAGAATTTTTCATTTGAAGCATTTTTGGTTATGAAAGAATAGGTTGAATATCTTTCGCAAAATGGAAAGTTTCCATTTCAAGTCATTTCCAAAAATAGCAAGTTTGCATTTGGCTCAAAATTCTTCAATATTGTGAACTTCTAACCACTTCTAAGATCAAATAAAGATCATGGAACCTAAAAATGATGAAGGTGACCTTTTGGTACCATTGTTGGGGCCTCAGATGCCCTGATTCTGACTTTACTTGCTCAAGAAGTTACCCAATGATCAAATGACTTCCACATTGAATTTCTTCATCAAATTTGATACACATGATCCTTATAACATATTAAGACCGTTAGAAATAAGAATGACCAAAAAAATTGGGATTAAGGCCTCTGAAACCAAAACCCTAATTTTAGGTCATCTGTGCATGAAATCTTTAGTCTGCCTTTATGCCGTTACCCTGCTTTGTGATCCCTTGACTTTTATGAACTTTGGGGAGTATATTATGATCATGAAACACACATGGACCCTCTTGGAAAGCTTCAAGACCTTTGGGATGACTCAGATCACTCCTTGGATTGCTCAGATCACAAACCCTAGATGCAGATGAAATGAAACTATGCAGATGAAACAACTATGCAATATGAGATGCTATGCCTATGCTTATGAAAAATGAAAGATCACAAGCCCTGGTGTGAGAAAAAGTGAGGGAAAATTTGAGGTTTTACACTAACCTAGGTGTTCGCTCTTCTTTTTCCACAACTCAGATTTTACTTGTGATGTAACCCCAAGATCCCACAGACAAGTAATATAATGAGCAAATAAGAGAAAATGGTAAAAGAACAAATAAACAAACATAAATAATAAACATAGAGAAGAAAAAAAGATAAGATCAAACAAATAAACAAACAAAGCGAAGTTAGGCTCCACCCTCTCTAGCATGGAGCTAGTCCCCAGCGGAGTCGCCAAGCTGTCGTACCTCGAAAAATATGATCCTCCCGATGGGACGCGGAAAGAAACAACATAGTCTCCACCTAATTCTATTTATTCTACGAGAGAAAAGGGAGATATAAATACAACCTAAATAAAGGATAAGAAATGGTCAACAAAATCAAATTCCAAGTTCGGGAGTCGGTTACGCAAGGGGAAAGTATTAGCACCCCTCACGTCCGTTGTACTCAATGGGAACCTCTTAGTTAACTATGCGATTAAATGTTGATTTATGTCTATGTCTTCTAAATGGTTATTAATATGTTTATTCTAAGAGAAAATAAAATTATTATTAATATTACGGGGGAAAGATTAAAGTTTTTTATTATTGTGCTCGCGAAGGATTAAAATCCCTGTGCCTACGTATTCCCTTGTGCAATGGGAAAATCAGAGCTTCGTAGTTCGTGCGACTACAGTTTGTGTTTTTTAATTGAACGATTGTTTAAAACGCTTTCTAACTGCTAAGTGTTGGCTTATACTCGCGGCAGAGGCTGAAGCGCTAGCGTGTTTGCGAGATAGAAAGATTTAAACAATGTTCGTTTAGAGAAAAGGGTTTGAATTTTGTTTAGGTGTTTTAAAACGAAAGGGCGAATGAACCACAACGCATGAGGCTAGCCCAAGAGTGATTTCAGTCAAGAACCTGTGGAGTGCTTGACTCCAGAGTTCAGTTATTTGTTGATTAATTATGAAATGATTTGCGTTTGTTGGTAAGTTTTAAGTGTTTTGAGAGGCGAAAGGTCGAATGAATCACAACCCGAGGGCTAGCCTCAAGAGTAATTCATTTAAGGACCCGAGGAATGCTAGATTCCTGAGTCCAGTTATTCCCCTACTTGATATGTGAATTAAGAGTTGATTGCTTGAATGCTTTGGAAATGAAAGAGAGAATGAGACACAACTCGAGGGCTAGCCTCAAGAGTGACTCATTCAAAAAACCTGAGGAATGCTAGATTCCTAAGTTTAGTTCTTTCATCAATTAATTGTGACGCGTAAAGTCGTGCAGATGACGATCACATAAGTGACCGACTTACGTGTGTGCGAAATGTAGGCGCATGAATTGTTTACTTGGCGTTGGACCAAGTGTTTAAATTAACTTACTAAACAATAATATTTTTTATATTTTTAAGTGTTAATAACCTATATACTTTACTTCTAAGATTACTAAATAAATTAAACAAAATTATATTTTGAAATGAAGAAACTAAAGTCAATCTAATAACTTAAACTAATAAGGAATTTTTTTAAATAATTTAAATAGATAACAAACTAAAATAAATAATTAAAAAACTAGTAAAATAAAAATGAAAGAGAAATAAATAAACATGGATATTTATCATAAACTAACCTATACTAACACTATACCAACACAGTAAAATATGAACACATAAAAAAATATTACATTTTTACAACATAACTTCACAAACTAAAATATAAATAAATAAAGGATGAATGATACTCACAAACTCCAAAGCTAGCAAAGGTTGAACTTGTTGTGTAGAAGAAGATGAATGTGTTTTGATGGAGGTTGTTGTTGTGGTGAAAATGATGAATGTTTGTGGGTATTGTGTAAGTAAAAAAAAAGAATTTTGACTTTGAAAAATATGTAATGAATGTGCTAGATTTTGAGAATTTAAGTGTGATCTTGTTAGTCCCAAATGAGAGAAAGAGAGATCATATTTATAGTGTGAATGAGGTAGGAGCATTGATGTGGCAATACATGTGACTTTATGAGAATGATTTTTGGTCATTGATAAGTCCAAGTTGGCAATCCATGTGAAGTGTGAGAATGATTCTTGGTCATTGATAAGTCCAAGTTGGCAATCCATGTGAAGTGTGAGAATAATTCTTGGTCATTGATAAGTCCAAGTTGGAAATCCATGTGAAGTGTGAGAATAATTCTTGGCCATTGATAATTCCAAGTTGACAATCCATGTGAAGTGTTTGTACTACATTGTAGTGGACCTCACTCATCATTTTTTTCTATTTTGAACATGAAGAAAAAAACAAAGAAAAGTAGTAATAATAATAATAAATAATATTAATAAAACTAATAATAATAATAATAATAATAATAATAATAATAAAAGATAATAATAATATAACTAATAATAATAATAAAGATGATAATAATAATAAAACTAATAATAATAATAATAAATTGAAAATGGTTATTAAAAAAAAGAAATTATATTGAATTAAATAAATTAAAGTTAAACTAAATCAAAGATAAACTAAATAAATTGAAATTGAAATTAAACTAAATTTAATATAAAATTTAATTAAAATATAAGTTAAAATACAAATTAAACTAAGATCAATTCTAAATAAACTAAAATAATTATCTAAATAGAAATCATAAAAAAATGGTATGGAATGATAAAAATCAGTTAAAAATGCATGATTATTGACCAATGAAATGTTTATGCTAAAATGACTAACTATCGATACTATGATAAAAGTACGTCAGACGAATGAAAATTTATTGAAAAAGTCCGGTCAAAATTTAGGGTGTGACAGATTGGCGAAAACTTAAAGAAAGTAAATTTTGCCAATGCATAAAGTAAATGGCAAAGAACAAGTAAATGACTGGTAAATGTAAAGGAATGATAAATAACTTTTAATTTTATTAAACTTGATAAGATAAATTGGTGTTGCACACGTATATTTTCCAGAATAAGACTCTTTTCTCACACACGGGTACTTTGATTATTTTACAGGAAGTTTGTACAAGATTTTTCACACACGATTTATGACAAGAACTACTCTATTTATACATAAACAAGATAACTTTCACTAATATAAATCCTACAAATATGACACTTGGCCTTCGGCATGTCTTCTTTCCACCAAACGCTTCCACGCGTCCTTCTGCCAAACGTCTCAATCTTTAAATTTTGATTATCTTCTTTGTGTCAAAACGACGCACCTTTTCAAGGTTGTCGAACTTGCCGAAAAAACAACATAGTTATCTGACTCTGTCGAAACGTCGAAAAAACATTCTTCAACTGGCTTGGTCAAAAGCGTTGAAAACACCCTCTTTGTCTGACTCGGTCGAAATTGATGTCTGAAACATCTTCCCTTTTCTAGTCGAAGTACATCACTTTGACCTTCATCTTAATGGCATCGGAAATCCTTGTCTACAAAGCTCCAAGATAACCTTGAGATTATAACTCATATAATCTTGTCTTGCAACCACCTAGCTTGAACTTCTTTAGAAGCTCCTTTGTATATTTTGTTTGATGAACATAAACTCCTTCTTTGAATTGATTGATTTGAATGCAAAGGAAGAACTTCTACTCTCCTATCATACACATCTCAAACTTAGCCTGCATTGACTTTGAAATTTTTTGGCAATGGAAAACATTAATGGAACCAAAGATAATATCATCCACATATATTTGGACAATTAAGATATACTACATATAATACTAAGTGTCTTTCTAAAGAGTGTAATTCTACTTGCCATTTTTTAAAATCATTTTCTAACAGAAAATTACTCAGTCTCTCATACCAAGCTCTGGGAGCTTGTTTAAGTCCATAAAGTGATTTCTTATGTTTGAAAACATAATCTGGGTGATTGCCATTCAGCTAGAGCAGGCAGAATCGTAACTTTTTATGTACTTTCTTCAGTCTTTAGCTCGACTTTTGCTTATTTCCCCACACTTGCCAACTAAACACCTGTCGACATAAAAACAAAGGAAAACATAATAAATCAAAGCAAATATCATGAAAGAATCGATAAAACGATACTAAAATGTGCTTAATGGTTCAGAAAATACGATATGAATTCGAGTTATCAACCCCCCCCCCACACACACACTAAGACTTTAGCTTGTCCTCAAGCAAACTCCCCACTAGGTAAACAATTAAGTGCAACTTTCGACTCTTAGGTACAATAAAACCAAATGGTAAGGGACTCGAATGCTAGTCTAATGTTAAACAGATAGGTACTAAATAGTGAAACTAAGGATACCATAACGACACAAATCTACCTAAAGCGGACAAGGATTCCCCTCCTATGAAACATCAACCTGAATCATGACGTTATACTTCGACCTACTGTTAACCGTTCTATTTCGCTTCTTTTTCATTCTTGCGCAATTACATCAAGCCTATTATCCTTTTGCTTACATGGTAATCAAACTTGTTAGTGTTTTGATCTCTTATTCATAAAATTTGTCTTTTTTATCTTCTTTTTCTCTTTGCTTTTTGCTTACGAATTTCAAGATTCTGATCCTTTGGGCTAAATGGTCGGGTGAGGACCACCTAACTTTCTAAGAACATGTCTTTAATTCGCATTTTTCTATAAAAACACATAAACACAATTTTGAGATCAACACATATTTGCATTAGTTCGTTACTTAGTTCACATATAAGGATGATGCCGACTGCTAAGATAAACTAATCAATTAGCTATATAGAACTTTATAACATGGTCTCAGCATAATGCATATCTAAACTAACATCACATAATTGGGGGTTCTAGGGTGTAAAAACGGTACCAATCTTTTAAAAACTTTCCCAAGTCCAGCCTAACATATCCTAAGCAAAATAAAGTAACTTATTTGGTGTCATACCACAAATCAGAACAAATATTTTTATTTTTAAAATGGGCTAAGTTTTAGGGAGTTTTCAAACAATCGAAAAAGTAAAGTAGAAATTGACTCAACTAGCGGATATGACTCAATAAAAACACAAACTGAAAGTAAACTAACTAGAAAACGGTAAAATGAAAGCGGTAAAGTTCCTCCCCCACACTTAAACCAAACATTATCCTCAATGTATTGATAAAAGGCGAAAAAGGGAATTATAGAACTTGTATGAATGTCATTGCATGCCACCACGACCAAGTTCGCTTTAATTCTTCCTTTGTTGTCCTTGTCTTTACTGGCTACTTCTACTTCGGCGTCTTGTACTACAAGATATCTGAATTTGCTGAAACTTCACTTTCCTGAAGCCGCTCATCATACTACCTGTTTCCGAAGGAAGTACCTACAAAAATGTTAGAAAAAATATGATGCGGTGTGTGCAGGTGGAATCTGACTATGCAAAGAGAAACGGGGGGGGGGGGGGGGGGTAAGTTACGGATAGGAGATAAATGCTCTTTCTTATCATACTCATCATCGGTGTCACCACCACAAGCGACATTCGTAGGAATGTCTGTGGGCACCGACTCATCTTAAGGGATTGTCATCTAGAGATTTTTCTCCAAAACGTAGTTGAGACATGATAAGCGATACAATTCTTTATTTTCTACAAACACAAACAATAAAAGAAAAACATTAAATTAAAAGTTTGTGGGTTACCTCCTACGCATGGCTTTGTTTAACGTCGAGAGCTCAACTACTAATAATATTTGGTTTCGATGGCCACTTATCAAGCCATCTCACATATCCCCTCACCTTTTCTTTTCTTCCTTCTGTGGGGCGGGTCATTCTTTTGGTGGTGGTTCTGGATCTATTCTAAGTATCATCTTTTCAAGTTTGGGCTTAGTTATTTTGTCCACCATCTCAAAGTCTAACCTTACCCTCTTAACAATAACAATTTCCCTAGTTTTATGGTCCTCTAATTTTTCTATTTTTATGCAGGACCTCAAACAAAGGTCCATCAGTGTTGATATTTTCCAATACCTCCACATACATTTGGGATTATGAGTCTACTTTGGCCTCTAAAACCTTTGCGGGAAAGTAATCAGTGAGGTATATGGAGGAAGAACAACAATAGGTGATTCCCTTTCTACCTCTTTGATAACCTCCTTTTCGGGTGGTGTCAGTGGACTTTTCTCAACCTCTACTATTTTATCACCAAAACTCTCCTCAAACTTATAATCACTCTCCTCAACCTCATTATCACTTTCCTTAGGATTTTCAATTTGTTTCCCACTGATGGTTGTTACAACATCCAGATGTTTCTCAAGGGAGGGTTCTATAGGTGTTTGTGCAAACAGGGAGATTTTAGTCTCCAATGCCTCGGTGTGAGTCTCGAGGGAATCTACCACAATGTTTATCCGCCTAAAGGTTTCATAAGTTTGGGGATGTTGGCTTCTAAACTCTTCATACTGGATAGTTTGTGTCTCCATAAAGCACTCAATCATAGATTTTAGCCTATAATTAGTTGTCGTTTCAATGAAATTCTCCATTGATCTTTAGAGGTTGGAATTATGGGATTATAAGGGTTACTCAAAATATTAAGAGTGGTAATCGTAGGGGAAATTTTGGTGTTATTCTTCACAATACTAGGAGTCTTGCAGTTGGTAATTATAGAGAAAGTTTTGGTGCGGTTCCTCAAAATATTGGGAGTGGTCATCATAGAGGTAATTTGTGTTATACAGGGTTATAGAAATAATAATGCCTTAGTCTAAACGGTGCAACAATGAAATAACAATATTGATCGCTGGTCTCCGACAATGACGCCAAAAACTTGATGCATCCGCAAGTGTACGAAAATATCGAAGTAATATAAAAGATTATCGAACCATAGGGACTAATGTTAAACTACTGTAATCTATCATCGCTTTGTAAAGTTGAGGCTATGATTAAAAGGAAATGAACGGGAATCAAAGGACTAACTTCTAAAGGTTAGAAAGTAATACTAAAACGAGCCTGAAATATGATTTCCGCCCGCCTAAGGGACTTATAAAACACAAATACTAATTATGATTGTATGCCTATTCCGTAGAATATACCGACTTAAAGGCTCTTCCTGACTCTCTCGCGGTCTTAACTAAAGACATATCTCTTAATCCCAAGATTTTGCTCTCGCTCGCCTGGTAACTAAGAAACACTATTTCAAAGCCAATAATATCCTAATCAACAACTAAAGCGCTCTCGCTGTATTTAGATATGACACCTAATTTCTACTATCTGGTTCGCTCCTCATGCTCTCGCAAATCTCGACTCAAACCTTTATATGATTCTCACTCTCATGACAAAGCAATGTTAAATAACCTCTCACTCTCATGATAAAGTTACTTAAATTACGCATAGAAATTATAATCAAAACGACATACAATCACAATTTCATACTTAATAAATCTACGGAGTCCCGTCGGTAACGACGATCCTCACATGACGGTCCCAAGACAGTTTAACTAGACAAGAAATTAAATGAAAACAAACTAAACATGGTAAATATAATCAAGGACAACATGCTTAAACAATTATTGAATATGATAACAATAATAATAAAATGATAAATAAAGAACCTGTAAAAAATGCGCTAAATGAAAATGATCTCGAATACGAAAATGGCGATAAGTTTTGTGAGTAATATAAAAGATTATCGAACCATAGGGACTAATGTTAAACTATTGTAATCTATCACCACTTTGTAAATCTAAGGCTATGATTATAATGAAATGAACAGGAATTAAAGGACTAACTTCTAAAGGTTCGAAAGTAATACTAAAACAAGCCCGAAATATGATTTCCGCCCGCCTAAGGGACTTGTAGAACACAGGTACTAATTATGACTGTATGCTTATTCCGTAGAATATACTGACAAGATTTGTGAGTAATTGTTGCTTTAACGATAAATTTATGCTTAATTCTAAAATGTGATTCGGCAGTGCTTCCGTGCAACTTCTGGATGCTAAATACATCCCTGCAAGGCTCTATTTATAGATGAATTTTGGCTCCAAGAAGTCTGGATCAATTTGAATTCGAAATGAAAAAAAACCGCCAAACTGCTGCTGAAAAATTGCTCCCGCCACAAATGGAGATCACCTTTACCTAATGGCGATCACCATATGTTTAAAAGCCAATTTCCCTCCTTTTTGGGGGTAGTGGTGAATGCCATTCCCCAAGGCAAAGCAAATGGTGATTGCTATTCAGCTAGAGGAGGTAGAATTATCATTTCTTCTGCACTTTCTTCACTCTTTAGCTCGACTTTTGCTTATTTTCCCATACTTGCCGATTAAACACCTGTCGACATAAAAACAAAGGAAAACATAATCAATCAAAGCAAATATCATGAAAGACTCGATAAAACGGTACTAAAATGCACTTAATGGTTCGGAAAATACGATACGATTTTGAGTTATCATTGCCTGTGATTCTTCTGAGCCAATCATAAAAGGAGGGTTGGTGACGATGATTGTTGTTGCATTTGGAATGAAATATCACATGAACCGTTCCTTTGCTTTCGGTGGAATTCGTCCTATGGACATCAATTTCTATTTCAACCAAGGCATAATTGGAACTCCGGGCCCTGTTGAATTTGAGCTTCTTATTGACAATGATGTAGTTCATGACTTTACCCTACCTAACCATGTGAAACTAGTGTGCACAATAAGGATAGCTGGATTTATGATTTGGATGTCTTTAATTAGTCTCTAACTTCTCCTGATTCTCCCCAAGCTTATGAGAATCGTGATACTACTATGCCTGACACCACAACTAAATGTTCTGAGACTGATCCTGTCATTCCAACTATCCCCATTATATATCATTGTAGGTGAAGCTATAGAAGGCATCCGATCCGAATTGGATTTTGTTTAAGATGAGATTAAGTCTCTACAAATTGACTTTATAGGACTTATGGATATTGAAAATGAGGAGCTAGATTATTTGTTCCAGATTGTCTACTCGCTTGGGCAAAGTCGATGATGATTCCATAGACTTAGCAACTTTCCCTACTTTCTTAGGACATGTTCCATTCAAATGTATTGGTATTTCCCTTTCCCTGCAGACACATATTTGTAATGTATTGTTGTTTCGATCAATGTATTTTTATTTTCCTCGTTTACCTTATTTCCGATATTGTTTTAGCATTATATCTAATCCCTTTAGCACTTAGTATCTTTTATTTAAGCTAAAAATCATAAAAACACAAAAAAGAGAAATTAATGCATTCTGGTGCCACTAGAACTGAAATAGGCCGCCTGAAGCAAATGACGACCGCCATATGCCTAATGGTGAATTCCATCCAGTCCTGGGAGGCAGAAGGCACGTTTTTCGAATTCATATGCATTTTCCATCCTAACTCCCATTAACACCACCATTTCATATTCTAATTCACCCATAACCACCCTATTAACTCCCCATTAACATATCCTAACCTCCAACCACCCAAATTCCTCACCTATTCCCTATTTAAACCATTCATATTACATAACTTTTCATCATCATTATCAAACAACTATACCACCTTCTATCATTAAATCACTCAAAAACTTTTCACTTCCAAAGCATTTCCCAAAAATGGAGGGTGAGCAAGAAATTGATTAGATGGGTTTCATGTTCCCAGAGGGAGAACTCATAGACAACATATGTTTAAACTATCAAAGAATATGCAGAAGACCCGTTTATGCAACAAGCTATCCTGACCCTAAAGCCATTCGTTCTCTATGTCTCTTTCAAAGCATCTCTTGGATGCTCAAGAACTTAGGTATGTCTTGCTTCTGCTCTATGTCTAATGTAGTTTCTGTGAGATTAACATATGAGTTTCTTAGTTACATCTGCTATATCCATGACATTTCTCGTACCTCTGAAACCTTGCATTTTAGGATGCTTAGTGTAGATTACTCAGAATCCCAAGAGAATTTAGGAGAGTTTTTCAATTTTCCTTCCGGTGATTAATTTGCAACAGAGGCGCCGCTTGAAAGTGAGTGGGAGACTGGAGCCTTTAACTTTTGGCGCCAACTCACCACCACTTTATGGGAAGGCCTAAAGGCCACTACCATACATAACCCAACCATCAGTTACCTCCACCACATCCTTGCTTCCCCAATATTTGGACGCGATAACACATGTAATGTGAACTCGAAAGACTTATACCTCATCTACTGTGATCTCTACAAAACCAAAGTAAATCCCACTCTGTTCCTCCTGTTCCACATCATCACTGTCTCTAATAGAACTAGAGGACCCATCTGTATCGGCAAAATCATTCCCGCCTTAACTTACTATGTGGACTTAGATCCTAATCTTGAAAATTCCGATGTCATCCATTGCCTATTGTTGATCTCGAATTTAGCTGCAATATGCAGCTCATAAAAAGGTTGTTTGGTAACAAGTATCATGTCAAGGTCCGTACCAGTGAGGTTCGAGGTTTTACACTGGTTGATCAAGATCGTATTAATGTTCTTCATAATGCTAATTGGTTATTCGACTTAGGGGCGCCTAATTTAAATGAGGAGAAAGTAGAAAGAGTACCACAAAGTTTTGGAACAAGCTGTTATGCATCCCTATACTTGTAGTCGTACTACTGACGCATATGGGCCTAACACCCAAGCACACACCGCACCCTCTTCTGATGATTTTGCAGGTATGCGTGCTTCGCTGGACGAGATCCTATTACATCTTAGGAAGTAAAAAGAGAGGGAAGACGAGCATGATGTGATGATGCATGATATGCAGAAGAGGCAGTTAGAGTTTATGGAGAGGACCCAACTTAACTTGAGAGACATTGTCTCTGAGATGGCGGGATTGCGTAGAGAGGTGCACCGTATCGCAGATTGTGTTCATCATGTTCCGTACGACAACCCGAATATCAGACAAGATCGTCACCCACATGGAGGTCGTGCCCGCCATAATTGATCTTTCCACCAGGTTCCATCACTCCTTCTTTCACCTTAGGCCAAGACATTGAGGACAATGTCTAGTTTAAGTGTGGGGGATGGGTCCTTTATCGCTTTCATTTATTTTATTGTTATTTTCTGCTTTCTAGTTTTAGTTTGTTTTATTGAGGCATATGCACGTTTGAGTCGGCTTAACTTTACTTTTTCATTGTTTGAAAATTCCCTGAAACTTAGCCCAATTTAAAATTTTTTCTTTTGTTCTGATTTGTGGCATGACACCAAATAAGTTACTTTACTTTTATTAGGATATGTTAGAATGGACTTCGGAACATTTTAGAAATATCAATACCATTTTTACACCCTAGAATCCCTAATAATGTGATGTTAGTTTAGATATGAATTATGCCGAGACCATGTTATAAAGTTCTATGTAGCTTATTGATTAGTTTATTTTAGCAGTCAGAACCATCCTTATATGTGAACTAAGTAACAAATCAATGCAAATACATGTTAATCTCAAAGTTGTGTTTATGTGCTTTCATTGAAAATGTGAATCATAGACCTGTTCTTACTAAGTTATACAGTCCTCACTCGACCATTTAGCCCAAAAGGAGTAGAATCTTGAAATTCGTAAGCAAAAAAGAAAGCAAAGATAAAAAAATAAAAGACAAATTTTATGAATAAGAAATAAAAACACTAACAGGTTTGATTACCATATAAGCAAAAAGATAACGAGCTTAATGTTATTGCGCAATAATGAAAAAGTAGCAAAATATAATGGTTAACAATAGGTCGAAGTATAATGTCATGATTCGAGCAGACGTTGCATAGGAGGGGATCTTTGTCTGCCTTAGGTTGATTTGTGTTATTACGATATCCTTAGTTTCACTATTTAGTACCCATCTGCTTAACATTAGACTAGAATTCGAGTACCTTACCATTTGATTTTGTCGAGTCTATAAGTCAAACATTGCACTTACTTTTTGTATTTTCATTGGGAGTTTGCTTGAGGACAAGCAAAAGTCTCAGTGTGGGGGAGTTTGATGACTCAATTTTGTATCGTATAGTTTGATCCTTTCGTACATTTCTACTTGTAAATTTATCGAGTCTTTATCATTTTAATTGCTATTTTCTTATGTTTTCTTTCATTTTATCTTGGCAGGTACCTTATCGGCATCTTAGAAGAAAGGAACCAAAGTGGAGCTAAAAAATGAAGAAAGGGCATTAAAAACTGAAGTTTTTGTCCCTCTAACTGAATGACGTTCGCCATTTTCTCTTCCTTGGGGAATAGTGATCCCCATTTCCTAAAAGGGAGGGAATTCTGATTTTTTCAAACCAATGGCGATGACCATATACCTAATGGCGATCACCATTGGTAGCGAGAACAATTTTACACCAGCAGTTGGGTAGTTTTGCAGTTTTGAAGTTCAAATTCAAATCTCAACTTCCTGAAGCCAAATTTCTCTATAAATAGGCACCCTTAGGGATAATTTTGACATCCAAGAATCTCGTGGAAGTGCTGCCAAATTCATTCCATCCCTTTATCCACATATTTACTTTCCCAAAGTAACAATTGCTCGCACTGAGTGATTGTTGCACCTTTGTATCCATTTCTTTCTACTTTTGTTGTATTGTAACACTTGGATCAAGATTAATAAAATTTTTCATTTTTCAGTTTACCTTCCTCGCATTTATCAGATTTATTTATCCTTATGTTTTTTCTGCATTTTGTTTACACGTGTTTGCAATCATAACCCGTTTTTCCAAAAAAATCCTAAATCAATATTTTATTAAAATAAATCGCAATGTATGTTTTATCTTCCAACATTGATAACATGTTAGGTTTAGAATTTAGTATGTTAGGCTAAATTTCTTGAGCCCGTAGTCTGAGGGCCTTCATTTCAACATGACTCTGTAGAAACCACCGATGTATTGTTTAGACTGTTGCGATTTTAGTTTTAGTGTCTAAGTGGAATTTAAGTTGTTTCGTCGCGAGAGCGAGAGGCCTTTTAACAACATTTTGTCATGAGAGTGAGAAACACATGAAGATGTGTCCGGTAGAATGAGAGTTTGAGGTAATCATTAGATAGTAGACACTGAACACTGAACCTAAACACAACGAGAGCACTTTAAGTAATGTTTTAGGTTTTGTTGGTTTTTGAAAAGGGTATTTTAATTGCCGAGTGAGAGCAATATCTTATGGTCATTAGGCGTGGCTTGGTCAATAGTGCAAGAGTGAGATCGAGTCTTTAAATCAGTATTTCCTACAAAACAATTTTGAGATCCCATTTAACACTCGGAATCTACTGAGTCCCTTAGGAGCACGAAAATCATTCTCCAGTCTCGTTTTGTCGTTTATTTCATACCCCGTTAGAGTTAAGATCCTTTTCAGCCGTATTTAAGTCTTAGCTTTACACAACAATATCAATCACTTTAGGTTGAATTTTAGTCCTCGTGGGTCGACAATCTTTTAAAACTACGCAATAAGTTGTGTACTTACGATATCAATCCGACCAGTATGTACAATCACGATCATCAGACCAAAACTTCAAATTATAAACGAGCTAGAATTTAGTTGTCAAAACCTAACCCTTTATGGGTTATAGTTTTTTAACTACATCTGATTTATATAAAGCCTAGTCCTTTTACATTACATATACATCTTGTTGAAACATGGAACATGATTATGCAACCTTTACTCACAATGGAAGACTAATAACACCATACACAAATGAAAACACCAAACACCATTGCTACAATAATAATTTTTATCGAAGCCACAAATAAATTTACGGTGAAAGTCTTTAGCTAACTTACCACAATCAAAATTTTTTGACGCTCTAATGTGATAACCAAAGTCTTAATACATCCTCAAGGAGGTGGACACCAAGCCACGTCAATTACATATATTTATCACTCTCACCAACTTGGTTGAAGTGTTTTATGTGAAGAGAAATAAATAAGCCAACTTGAAAATATGAGTGAACACCAAGCCACGTCAATTACATATATTTATCACTCTCACCAACTTGGTTGAGGTGTTTTATGTGATGAGAAATAAATAAGCCAACTTGAAAATATGATAATAAATGTAATGTCTGGTCCGATACCCAAAAATATATCATATTACTTGAGAATCAAAGTCAAATGTAGTTTATGTACAACGTTCACTCACTCTTAATCCAAGGATTTGTCTTTTTCTAAAGGATAAAACCGTGAAGGAATTCCACACTCAAAATAGACAATTCTTTGTAGATACATTGTTGTGGATTTGAAATCGGTTAAAACATTGTAGATGTAAGGAGGAGATGAACCTCCAATCATGATCGAGATTTCAGAGCCTTTAACCCCTTAACCTTAAGGGAGAAAGATTTCACTTCCAAATTCAAAACATAAAATATCTTAGAGAAGAAATTCAACAATTTTGAGTATGTTAAAAAAATATCCAAGTCAGTCTTATGAGAGAAATACTATTTCTATCTTTCTAAATTTTATAAACATTCACACACACAAAAACACCAATTATCCCACCAATCATACAACAAAAGAAAACTTACTTCATTGATTTAGTACAATTATATTTATCTAAGAAAATTACAAACAATCACAATGTCAGATCTAGCTTTCTTTCTTAGTATGCAAGCAATTTAGCATAAGTCATTTTTTTAAAGAAATTTGTGTATTTGGGTGGGCAAACAAATTTCAAGTTGCACGAAAATAATAATATGAAATTAAACTAAATTTTAGAAACAAATAAGTAAATCAATATAAATATATAAAAAAAAGAAGATTATTGGATACATACCTAATTCAAGTTAAAAGAAAAACAACAAATATTATTGAAAGTTTACAATAGTGTGTGATTAAAGGTCTTTGCCAACCACAATTAAAGGTATATTAAAAAAATTATTATCCTGTAAATACGTAATATTTAAATTCATAAAAAATCCATTAAGATTAAAAAGTGCATACAATTTTATTTAGATTTTAATATTCAATGGAAAAGAGGACAATATACGCTGATACATCACTCACAATTCTATGCATTGGTGTAATGAAAAATATATCCAATATATATTAAAGATCAGAATAATTAAACAACAAGGTCCCGTAGCTCAGTTGGTTAGAGCGTTGGTCTTATGAGCCGAAGGTCGCGGGTTCGAGCCCCGCCGGGACCATTTTTCTAAATTCTTTTTACTCATTTTTATATTTTTTTCATTTTATTTATTTTGAATTGAATTGAAGTAAACATTTTCCTTCAACGAGTCTCTGGGTTTCAAAGAGTAAGAACAAGTAAGCTTCAAGTCATGAATGATTGAATTTAAGATCGAATTTGTGAAAACAAAATGGTGCACAGTGCATACGATTGTTTAGAACTAGTTCCCAATTTCAACGGCAAGATCGAATCAATCGAATCAATCGAATCCTACGGCTCCAAGCTTCTACTCGGTTGCTCTGATGGATCTCTCCGAATTTACGCGCCGGAATCTGATTCTTCCGATCGTTCTAAACCCTACGTGCTCGAGAAGAACTATGCTGGTTTTGCGAAGAAGCCTGTTGTGGCATTGGAAGTTGTAGAATCGAGAGAGCTGCTTTTATCGCTCTCTGAATCCATTGCGTTCCATAGGCTCTCGAGTTTGGAAACTATAGCAGTTATCACCAAAGCTAAGGGTGCTAATGTCTTTTGCTGGGATGATCGTAGAGGTTTTCTCTGCTTTGGGAGGCAAAAGCGCGTTTGCATTTTCAGACACGATGGTAATAAATTAATAATTCCTTCTCTCTTAGTTTCTTCGTAGATAGATAGTAGTAGATGAATGTTTTGCTATGATTGATTGAAATTCAGATTCAAATCAATGTTGTCAACCCTCCGTTTGCTATTCGATAATACTGGTTAAAATTGAAAATGAAATTGAAGTTGTAGTTTGAAATTGAACTTGACATTGATGATGAAATTGAAACTGAAATTGTTGATGTAGGTGGTAGGGGATTTGTGGAGGTGAAAGAGTTTAGTGTGCCGGATGTGGTGAAGTCCATGAGTTGGTGTGGGGAGAATATATGCTTGGGGTTTAGAAGAGAATATGTGATTTTGAATGCTTCAAACGGTGCTTTGTCTGAGGTTTTTACTTCAGGGAGACTAGCGCCGCCTTTAGTAGTGCCTCTTCCGTCTGGTGAGCTGCTTCTTGGAAAGGTATTATTCTCTTTTGTGAATGTTTATGTATGTGTGTGTGTGTTTGTGTGTGTTTTTTGTTTTCATTGGTTGTTTTGTAAGATTAAAGGGAGTAATTAGATATGTTGATGCATTGTTTAGGAGAACATTGGGGTCTTTGTGGATCAAAATGGAAAACTTATTCCTGAAGGCAGGATTTGTTGGTCAGAGGCACCCTTGGAAGTTGTGATTCAGAAGCCATATGCTATTGCTTTGCTTCCCAGATTTGTGGAGGTAACCGACCGTTGGGAAAAAATATGGTTTTTTCTTACTGTGAACGAGATTGTGGATCTATGTTTTTATTTGCCATTTGTTTTGCAGATAAGATCTCTTCGGCAACCTTATCCGCTGATACAAACTATTGTTCTTCGCAACGTTCGTCGTCTTTGCCAAAGTAGTAACTCCGTGATACTTGCTTTGGATAATTCTGTTCAAGGCCTCTTCCCTGTTCCTCTTGGAGCCCAGGTACTGTAAATACTTTTAAATGATAGATGCATTTTGCCACAGCTCTTGCTTTTGGATTCTATTGCAAATGGAAAAGCAGTGAATCACGTGACTTAATTTTACATTACCTAGTTATCAAAGTTTTGTATTTGTGCATCTCATTGGTTATTTTGAAGTTAGGGATATGGATATTTTGTTGCAGATTATGAAAGTCATGAATTTTAATATATCGTTGCAGATTGTCCAACTAACTGCTTCTGGCAATTTTGAAGAGGCCTTGTCATTGTGCAAGCTCCTTCCACCCGAAGACTCAAATCTTCGTGCTGCAAAGGAGGGATCAATTCATATGAGGTTATTTGTCATTAAGGATTATTATTTCTAAAGAAACAGACTAGACAATTTTCCTCTATTGAATTGAATACCTTTGATTTATTAGTTCATCCTATTTCTGAGGGCCCTACTAGCTGAGTAGTTGGTAGATTAAGTTTGGATTGACTGTTGATGTGGACCATGTACCAATATGATCATGATATTTAGTTTAAAGCCAAAAAAAAAATCGCATTGCCTGTTTTGTTCATTGTAAGTGGTCCTTGTAAAAGATTACCTTTAGATTGGCTCACTTGGTAAGGAGTTGGCTCACACACCGAGAGATCGTGGGTTCAACTCCCACTGTTGATGTGAGGATCTCTTTGGTGGGTGATCTGTAAGTACCTCTATAAGCGCTCTTTGAGCCTTGAGGGCTGCCCTGACCCTGGTGAGCCCCCGAGCCCAACTCACCTAAACTTTTTGTAACAAAAAAAAAGATTACCTTTAGCGTGTCTTTAGAGATTAGCTTGAGTTGAGACGCACTTTGTATATATTGTTTATATACTTATTCTTTACGGGAACTAATTTGTGGATAAAAAATATTAATTGCTAACTAAATTTTTTTCGAGGATACATCATGTAATTGAGTGTGGCTGTAATGTAGGGAAATTTTTTGCATTTTGGAAGAAATATCCCGAACTATATGTTGGGCATAATCATTTTGATCCTGTTCATAAATTTAAAGAGTGAAAAAAAAGTAAAGAGGGTAAATAAATTTATAATAAAATCATAATAGGATTTGAATTATATCTATATTGAAATCATTACAGTCTTATTTGATAGCAATTGTTTGACGTTTCATAATTTAATTGTATAATTAAGCTCACATATTATTTCATGATAATTGCATCATTAAATACTCATGATCAATGTTTATGCACTCTGATTATTGAAATTATACAAACCCAACTTTCTGTAGAGGTAACATTTAAAATATTAGTACCTTTTTCAAGTAATCAGAGTCTATGTTTCGGCTTTAATATTTGAGTAAATAATTAAGATAATGAAATACAAGGCTAAGTGTACGAGCTGGTTTAACAATGTGTTCTAGCCCTATCTGTGTACATATGTTCCACTAGTATGGGTTAAATGTTGCCTATAGTAGTGATAATAGTTATTACTGTTTAGTGGAAGATTTTACCTTATATAAATTACGCCGAGCTTAACATATCATTGCTTACTTTTCATTTTTCTGAAAGTGCTGTTGAGTGTGTTCATTTCGTGTCGTTACAGATATGCCCACTATCTTTTTGATAATGGAAGTTATGAGGAGGCAATGGAACATTTTCTGGAAGCTCAAGTAGATATAACCTATGTACTGTCTCTTTATCCATCCATTGTCCTTCCAAAGACAACTATTGTTCATGAGCCAGAGAAGTTGGACATTGAAAGGGATGCTTCCTATCTCTCCAGTGTTTCAGATGATATGGAACCCTCACCATCTGACGAAAATGCAGCGCTAGAATCCAAAAAGACAAACCATAATATGCTTATGGCTCTCATAAAATATTTGCAGAAGAAGAGAGGTTATTTTATTGAGAAGGCTACTTCAGAGGGAACTGAAGAAGTTGTTTTAGATGCAGTTGGGGATAACTTTACATCCTACAATAGGTTTAGAAAAGCAAACAAGGTGAAACGAGCTATTTTTTATTCATTATAATGGGTTAAATTTGGTATAACTTGCAACTCATGCCTTTCAGTTGGAGGCTAACTAGGCTAGTGTTATGCTCATGTAAAGGTTTATTGACAAATACACACCCGCACACACATTTTCATTTCTACACACTATCGATTTTTTTGTAAAACATGCGGGATGAATGGTGATTGATGAAGCTGCTGGACACATGATGTCCTTAATTTTTTGAGTTATCAAAATAGTTCAATAATAATAATTTATTATTTATCAGTTGTTAGTGAAGTTATTAAAATTATTGGTGTCAGGGGCGTGGTAATGTATCGGTTAGTTCTGGAGCTCGGGAGATGGCTTCAATATTGGATACTGCTCTTCTCCAAGCATTGCTTCTTACTGGACAATCTTCAGCTGCTTTAGAATTGCTTAGAGGTGTTAATTACTGTGATATGAAAATATGTGAAGAAATACTTCGAAAAGACAACCTTAATGTTGCTTTGTTAGAACTTTACAAGTGCAAGTCACTGCACCGGCAAGCTCTTGAACTTCTTCACAAGTTGGTGGAAGAGTCAAGATCCAGCCAGTCTGAAATTACACAAAGGTTCAAGCCCGAGGACATTGTTGAGTATCTCAAGGTAGCTTTTTTAGAAACATTTTCTATTTTTCCTGTTAATTTTAAAGGGTTTTATACTGACTTAAAGACTAGAGAACTGATTTGACCGTTTCAACAAAAAAAAAGAACTGATTTGGGTTGGTTCTTAGGAGTTAGGAAGCAATAGTGTCTGAATGCGTGACATCATATAGTCTTGAATTAGATAGAGTAAGCCTACTCTTCACAATGTTTTTGGTCAATTTATTGGGTGATATTATTATCATTAGCTTTAAGTTTTTTGTATGGCGTGGAAATGGAAAATGTTTGTTGTTATTTTGGTAGAGGGGGGAGTTTAACCGATGACCTCCTTATCAAATGAAGGTATTACTATTTTGCTTAATTTGGAAGCCTAGATCAGCTGAAATTTGTCATTTAATAAATGATTTTTTGTTCCGTGGAATCAATTTGCTAACTGGAATTGTTTTTGGATTTTAATGTTTGGCTAACTTAGCTTTTTTCCTCTGCATCTATATATGCTGGAAAAATGCTGTTGGTGTATTCTCATACAGATTAATTAGAAAAATGTCTTCAATTTCCATTTTGTACGGATATAAGTTTGCCAGAAGACTCGTATTCTCCAACTCAATGAAGTTTATGATTCTCAATTTTTGATTTGGTGGGTTTCTGATGCAGCCGCTATGTGGGACAGACCCCATACTTGTTCTGGAATTCTCAATGCTTGTTCTTGAAAGCTGTCCATCCCAAACTATTGAGCTCTTTCTTTCTGGAAACATACCAGCAGATATGGTGAACTCATATTTGAAGCAGCACTCTCCAAACATGCAAGCTAGGTACTTGGAGCTCATGCTTGCAATGAATGAGAATGCCATATCTGGCAATCTGCAAAATGAAATGGTGAAGACCTCTTGCAATCTTATTTTAAGGCTATAATAAATTAATCAGTTTTCTGTTTTCTTTTGGTTGTGGAGAAAGGCTGGGTATTTCATGACAATAGCTTTTAAAAGTTTTGTAAAAGCTTCTTAGTGATGATTGTACAAGCTCTGCTGCTCTTTTGTCCGCATGTTTTATATATGGCTAATAATTAATATTAAGAGAGAATTCTGTATTTACGTACATTAATATGCAATGTAGGTAAACATCTACCTATCTGAAGTACTTGAGTGGCATGCTGACTTAGATGCTCAACAAAATTGGGACGAGAAAACTGTTACCCCAACCAGGAAAAAGTTACTGTCAGCTTTAGAAGGTATATCTGAATACAATCCAGGGGCTCTGCTGAAACGTCTTCCTCAAGATGCTTTATACGAAGAGCGGGCATTGTTATTGGGAAAAATGAACCAACATGAACTGGCGTTATCTCTGTATGTTCATAAGGTATACCGTGTTTTATATAGTCATGTTCATAAGGTATACCGTGTTTTATATAGTCATTTTCTGATATTCCAAATGCACTTAAGTTCATTCTTTCCTGTACAAGTGTGGTACTGTCATATATATCATGGTTTTTAAAGTGAGAAATAACACTTTGATAGTAATTAATTGTGTTTTTCATTTGTAGCTTCATGTTCCAGAATTGGCATTATCTTATTGTGATCGGGTGTATGAATCCATGCATCAGCCATCTTTAAAAAGTTCTAGCAACATATACCTATTGCTAATGCAAATCTATTTGAATCCTCGAAAGACCACTGCTAGCTTTGAAATGAGAATTGCCAATCTATTATCCCCGCAAAGTTCATCCATTTCTAGAGCTAGTGCAACATCTGTAAAAAGCAAAGGAGGCAGAGGAACGAAGAAAATTGCTGAGATTGAGGGTGCAGAGGACACAAAAGTTAGTTTGAGCAGCACTGACAGTAGCAGGAGTGATGATGATATGGATGAAAATGAGGGTGGCTCGACTATCATGCTTGATGAGGTTCTTGATCTGTTGAGCCGCAGGTGGGATAGAATAAATGGAGCTCAGGCCCTTAAACTTTTACCCAGAGAGACTAAGTTACAGGTAACCATTGCTAGTTGCTGCACCATATCTAAAGATCACACTTCAACTGTTTTTACTGGTCTAACTTATGTTCTTAGGATTTTCTTCTGTTCGAGAAAAAGTTTATGTCTTGATCAGACATATTTTTTTTAGTTTACTCAGTTTTTTAAGACATTTGTTTTAGCTTATTCAGTCTGTTAAGTATATCTGTAATCTGCAGGATTTGCTATCATTTCTTGGGCCTCTTTTAAGAAAATCTAGTGAAATGTACCGTAACTGTTCAGTGATCAGGAGTTTGAGACAGAGCGAGAGCCTTCAGGTAAGCATACCCCAGAATAAAAATCAAAATTTCTTGCTTTCTAGTACTTGTATGGTTAGACGTACACTGACAGGGCCAACAAGCTGCACACGTGCATATTCAGAATTTCAGATCCTTCTATTTTGTTGTTAGCAACTCACAAGTTTCAATTCGTTTTGCACAGGTGAAAGATGAACTTTATAGTCAGAGAAAAGCAGTTGTGAAGATAACCAGTGATAGCACGTGTTCGCTGTGCCGAAAGAAAATAGGGACTAGTGTTTTTGCTGTCTACCCCAATGGGAGCACTCTAGTGCATTTCGTCTGCTTTAAAGATTCTCAAAATATGAAAGCAGTGACTAAAGGGTCTCAATTGAGGAAGCGATCAAACTGAAACTGATGGTCCAACTGCCCTGTTTGTTGTGCTTGCGAGTTGGTGGATTATGATGACAGTGTTTTTTCCGTCTCTGTTGGTTAGTGTGAAAGTGAGATTTGAAATGTAAAGAGTGATGTGTTTCTCCTTTGTTTTCATGTGATTGTAAATATTGGTTACAGGGTTGGGCATTTATTTTTAGCATTGAAAGGGAGAAGATTCTCCCTTTTTTTCGCGCTGTGTTGTATAATTGTATTTAGGTGAATTCTTATCTATCCACTTCAAAAAGTTGGGTAGAGTTATCTATAGAGTAAATTACATTGAAATTGTTATGGACCGGGCCTGTGACTGACCCACTGTCGAGCATGACCCAGTCCAATACTATGTCAAGGACGGTCAAACACAAGGGCCCAATCTATTATAACCGTTGGGGAGCACATTCTCCACGTGCTCCTCACTCCTGGAACACGTCGTCAACTGACCCATGCACTTCGCAGAGTGGTTTCGCACTTCGTAACGGACAAGTCCACCCACCACCCGAAAATTATGGGGTAGTTGATCTAGGATGATGACCACGAGCTAGTCATCCTTACTTTCACGTAAGAATTTTGATAGTCATTTGTAATTAGCTTGAGAATCCAACCCATCACGGGGACTTTTGGTCTAGCACCAAAGGCATTATAAATACCCTTTTATGCTAGAGGGTCAGGTATTCTGAACTTTCTTACTTAACCTCTGTACTTGCTTTTTTCTTTTTACTTTGAACATTACTTTGTCATCGGAGTGCCTTGTAGGTACATCCCCTCTCCACTTCTCCACCGTGATTGCAGAAGATCAACGACGTGTTGTTGGCCATTGCAACTTTTGATCCCGGTAAGATCATTGGCGATGTCTTTGGGAACCCATTTTGGTGTCGCCCAACGCCAATCCAACCATCGTGGCCCTATTTGCGGCTATCAATCTGACCAACTTGCTGATTTTCCAACAAAACGAAAATCAGGATACTGGAATAAGACTGTCACTCACGCGACGACAATGACGATCTGAATCTCGAAGCCCGTCTCCGCGACAACAATACTATTCACGCTCTCCCCACTGAGACACCAACGAAATGAGTCTCGGAGCCCCTCTCCGCGACAACATGGCCATCACCCTCAACTAGAGAGGTCGCAATCCGCAGTTACCAAGAAACACAATCATACTTCTCCCCGCAGGGATCAAGGCTCCCCGATTTCCAAGGAGAGCAAAGCTGGTGGATAATCGGCCGACCGTCATTCTCCCCCCCACAAGTCAAAAGATCGATTGATGAACTCGCCACGCAGCGCCAACAGTCCTTGGTACGACCCCTCCCCGTCGCGCTCACCGGTCCGAAGTGATGAAGACGACCCTCGCGGTCCTTTGTCTCGACCGATCATGGAAGCTTATCTCGTTACTGAGATGGAAAATTTTCAGTCTTTGGGGACCAATGATGGCACGACAGACCCGAACGGGCACATCGAAGGCATCAATGTCATGCTCGGCTACCGCAACGTCAGAGGCACCATCAAGTGTAGACTGTTCCCCACAACTCTGAGGAAGGGCGCCATGGTATGGTACAAAAGCCTCGCTCTGAAATCCATCACTTTCTGGAAGGACTTTAAGAAAGCAGTTCACGAGGCATTTCACCGCTTCTCGTCGGCATCCGAAGTCTGAGGCTATCATATAAAGGAAAGATAAATCCCTCAGAGCCTACATTGTGAGGTTCATCGTGTAAGGTTGAGTATATAATCGAATGTTATACTGCTTGTCAAGCAATCTGGATTAGATTTGTGCAATATGAGATAAAAGTCGAAGTAAAGAAACCTATGGTGTTGGAGATCGAAAACAAGTCAACCATCAATCTTGCGAAGAATCCAATTCTGCATAGAAGGAGTAAGCACATTGAAGCCAGATTTCACTTCATGAGAGAGAAGGCAAATCAAGGTGAACTTGAAGTGAGACATTGCTCGAATGAAGCATAGTTGACCAACATTTTCAACAAAGAATTGAAGATCGAAAAGTTTCTAACTTTGAAAAAGAAATTAGGAATAGTTCATATCGATTAGCTTATGTTTAGTAACTTGAATTATAAAGGGGTATGTTGTGATATAATCCAAATTAGTTAGTTAGTTAATTAGGTAAGTAGTTAGACAATTTGTTATAATTACTTGGATTACAAGTAACCAACCTATATATATATATATATATATATATATATATATATATATATATATATATATATATATATATATATATATATATATATATATATATATATATATATATATATATATATATATAATGTAATTTTTAAAAAAATTAATACAATTACATTTCACTCATTCTCTCTCACACACACCCAAATGCGTTGACACTAACAATTGTATTCTATCATCAATGATGAAATCTTCCTTATGTTTGTTGATCAAATGTACTTGATTTTTGGAAGTGATTTTCTCCAATTCAAGGTTATGAATCGTTTTGTTTCTGAATTTGTTGTTGTCTTTTTTATTATTGTTGTCTTCGTGATCTTTATTAATTTTCTTTTTTTATACATATCTTTCAATAATAATATTAAAATGGATAAATAATATTGTGATAAGAAGAGTACTTTGAGCAAAAATAATTATATAATAATAATAATAATATAGATAATAGTATTGACATAATTTTAAATAAAAATAATGGAATAAAAAGATAGAGTTACATATATTTTTAATCTCTACAAAATCACAAGCTTTTAAATGTAATTTTTCAAAAAAAAAAAAAAAATTCATTCTCTATTTATAGATAATAGAAACAATTTAACAACTTAATGAAAATTTTCATTAACTCACTTTTACAAAACTTAACGGCTTGTGAATTCTAGGGACTAGGGAGTAAAATGACAAAAATATTAGATTATTATTTTAAAGGACAAACAGCAGAATATTAAATTCTTTCAAATTATAATAACTTGATATAATATATTTAGAGCCGAATCAACAAGCATCATTGGTCCCATGGTCTAGCGGTTAGGACATTAGACTCTGAATCTAGTAACCCGAGTTCAATTCTCGGTGGGACCTTATATTTTTATATTTTATGACTTTCATGCTATTATTTAGTTGTGAATAAAAACAGACTTTCATTTTTCCTGCACTCAGTTTTCTAGGTCAATTCTTATTATGTACTTCCTCCTACCGTTATTGTGTTTATATTGATGTTGAAATGTGTTGGTGAAAACAATCCAAAATGGTAGATCTTTAAAAGAGAAAGGAAAATAATAACCAATCCGATACCCAAATAATCCCTTTTATATTTGAATTTCTTTTCCAACTCTATAGAAAATGAGTCCGAATGTTTATACAAAATGTAATAAGTTACTAACAGAATTTATACAATTAAAATAATGATTGCAAAAATATATAATATTGATGTAAATAAGAGAAAATATTTGTACAAGATACAAATATCAGAAAAATATGCGTCATTATTAACTAAAGAAGATACAATTATTTTCTAATATGTGTCATTTTAGATAAAGAAGAAAATGTCTATTTTTTTCAATTAGCTAATAAATTTACATTATTTTTGCTATAAACTTGACTAGAATCACAACCTCCATTAGAGTTTGTTTCTGCCAAACAGAATTTGCTACGTGATGAGATGTATGTGAAGGAAAAGAGTACCAAAAAAGTAAAACATGCAGATTCATTTTTTCTGCAAAAAGAAGATGAGCTTTCAAAAAGCGTATCATATCATATTGTATCATATCATATAAAAATGCTGTGATTGGAAAAAAGGATAGAGACAAAGAAGTCGAAGAGGAAACAAATCACGCCTAAGACGTTAAAACTGAGTCACACTTAAGAAGTTTTCCAAAATTTGTTTCGAAGATGCATCTTTGGAACAACCCCATGTGTGAAAGTGCAGTCACGTTGGTACCATGTTCTTGTTTTGATATTTTTGTCAAATTGAGTGTATATATTTATTCTCGTACTTATTTGTAATTTGCCTATCATTCAATTATTTATGTGTTTGTATTTTATTCGTATTTGGATTGTATTGTATCCTCTTCGGATATTTTAACATTGTACCTTTAAGACCCTTCATTAGTTAATAAAATTATAGAGTTGATCCATAATTGTGTTCCTTTTTCAGCCTAGCAAATTGCTCGTTTGTCATATCGTCAACTGTGGCTTGAATCACAAGTTAAAACGCTTAAATCAAGATGTTAAGTGACTTGATTCAAATCAAGTGGTAAGTATGATTCGAATAAGAAACCTTGTGATAATTGGGATTTGTCTCTGGACGATTTGATTCGAATCACAAAATGAACTTGACTAGAATCACAACCTCATGTGACACGATCATGTTGTAATTCTGACTCGAATAATAAATCTCCACAAAGCTAGGATTTTGCTTTGTTTAAATTGACTCGAATCATGAGTTTAACTTGAGTCGAATCACAACACCTTGTGACTCAAATCATGAGTTCTTCTTGACTCGAATCATGGCTTCACAAAATCAATTTTTCATCTTAGATTTAAATAGTTGTTTCTTTAATGAAAGTTCAATAAGAAAGTGTGAAACATGTGGTTGAAACACACAAAGAAAAAAATGTCAATTTGTATTCTCTTCTTTAGTGTGTTTATTCTTAGCACCTTTCATCTTTCTCTTGTTTCTAGAACAACTTATTGAGTTATAATTCATGTCAAATTCACTTTTTTCTGTTCACTTTGTTCTTGTGCAATTTGTTGTTATTTAGAGGGAATTAGAGAGAGTAAGTTGATTAATCTTGTAGTGATTCATGATTTATCAAGTTAACGATATCCATCAATAACCGAGACCCATTTATCCATAAATTTGAGAGAACATTGTGTGTGTATTCTTCATTCGCCTACATTTAATTCCTTGACTAACACCTTCAGAATTAAAGTGTTTGTAAGATTTCTTGACATTGTTCATCATCTTCATCCTCAGTCCTTTTCCATTGTTAATGACCTTCATCTCTAAAGATTGAATGTTGAGGGAAACTAGTGGCATATTAGGATATCTAATGTTTTTGTGTGAAGTTTGTTGTTTGTAACAAATGCATGTATAATTTCTGGAATTCAGTTTGGTTCTTATTGGTATCTATAAAGAGAAGAGTTTCATTATACTCCATGGAATACTTTGGTGAAGCTTAGTACAAATTGTTCGTAAGGAGGAGTTGGAAGATGTCAAACGTTTGTGAGATTGTGGAAAGGTTGGTCGCAGACAAAGTTGAGAGTTGTTCAATCAACGCTTAACTATGACAATCACTTGAAGAAGAAATCAGTGGGATTAGGTGGATTGCCACATACGAAGACTTGAAGTAGAATTATTGTAGATAACAAGGTTATTGGATCAAGATCTTGTTTTTGTTGGCAGTTTGAGTGTCTTCATCAACAGAGGAAATCATCGTGTGATATTTTGTTGTAATAAAAAAGCTTGTATCAAAATTATCAAAATAGTGGAAGATCATGATTATTTCCCAATGGTTATGTAACACCATTGAAGAATGGAGTAGGCAAAGCGAGAGAGAATGCCAAACCACTATATATCATTGTGTATCTTTTCTCTCTTCCATCACTTCTTTTAATTTTATAGAATTCATTAATTTCACTATGCATCAATGCATCAATGCATTATTGCATTATATTTCATTTAGGTTAGACTCTGCTTATATATATATTTAATGTGTAAGTCTAGGTCTGCATTGCATCAATCTTATTGGATCACCATAAGTTCAATTATATCATGAATGAATATCTATGTAAAGTGTTTTTAAATCGCTTTGTTTTTAAGAAACTTTGGTTGTCTTGAAATTCACTTGCAATTGAAGTAATCAAGTCCTTAGTGATATCTTGTAATATTTCACTTAGTTTAATTCTTTGAGATGCTTCCAAGCTATCTTAATGTTTTGTTTGGCTTACACATTTCTTAAAATATCTTATTTCGTTTATGGGACCTGGAATATTTTTGAAATTGTCTTTTAGGGGATAGGTCTATTCAAACCCCCCATTCTAGACATTTTTTTGTCCATATTCTCACGCAACAATATGCACATCACACATTCCTCACTTAAACTCCCTTTTTTTTTGTAATAAACTGATCTGGAGATGCATCTCTGTATTCACCAGACATAATCTGTAGACGCATCTCCGAGACCACACCAGACACTAATTTTTTACTTTGATTTAGAGATGCTCTAATGAACTTGACGATATGTTATAACTATACTATCATTTTCTATTTTTTTTTTTATAAATTAAACCGTGCAATCAATATGATGAAAAAGTAATAAATCCAAATTACACAATGAAGTCAAAATAAAATACAAATGATGATAAATACATAATACAAATACTATAAACTAGTGTGTATAACAGACTCGGGATCCCATGTACATACGTTGCCTCTTGTATTGCAGTGTCTTCACCATCGTGGCATCTAAACATTTCTTACCTCAGAGACATACGAAAAGACTAATTTGTCTATACCCACCTGTAAAATCTCCATGATACGATGACATCTCGGCAACACATCAACAACATGATCTTCCCTAGCCTACTCATCCTTTAGTATTTGCTGATGAGTTGGGCTAGGTGGATCTTGTAACGCCCACATTTTATTAATTGATTTAATTAAATATTATTGCGTATTTTTCTCGATTAATTGTTGTTGTTAAGTGATGTTTTGTCGTTTGTGTCGTTAAGTTGTTTAAGTTGATATTATGTTGCAGGTTAAGTTGTGTTTGGATAGTTTAAGTTAGTTGAGTCGGATAAATAAAATAAGTATTAGTGATATAATATATTAAGTTGAGCTTAGTTGTAGTGTGAGAGTAGTAAAGTCGGGGGTGTTATTTAGGCCCATTAGTAATTAAGCTGATAAGTGATAATTTAGTAAAATTAGACAAAAGACCTAATTAGGGTATAATCAGAATTTTGTAAGAAGGGAGAACAAGTCTTAGAGGAAGATCAAGAAGAGGCTAGGTTGAGGATTTTCTTGGAGATTTTTGCTGTGAATTCGAGCTGCCTTCAATCCAAGGTAAGGGTGGGGTTCAAATTCCATAATCGGGACTAGATAATTCGTATGTAGGTTGGGATTTTGTATGATTTCATTGTTGAGTTTTTCGTATAATCTGTTGTTGCAATTTTGTATGAACATGATATGGAGAATTATGTTGTTCTTGTTGTATTATTGTTTTGAAAGTTGTTCATGTTATGGTAATCGTTGTTGTATCTGTGTTGTAGTTTTTGAACTGGTTGTTACAAAAAAATGTGTAGAAAAGGAGATTAGGGTTCGTAAAATCAGTAGTAGAACTTAGTAAATGAGTACATACATAAGATTTAGAGTGTAAAATCAATGTATAAACCCCATTAGGCTTGAACGGAGAGATAAAATTGTGTGATTCGTAGCAGAAGACAGTTTTGTATGCTATCTAGTTGTTTGCGTAACAGATCTGGCTGTACGCGTATCACATCCCCATTACACAGGCATTACGCGTAACAGGTAAGGCATTAAACGTAAGAGGTTGCGTGGAGTAGGCATTACGCGTATGGGCAGAGTGGGTGCAGAAAAATGCAGTTTTTGGCGATTCGTCCTGTTTTCGCATTCGTTTCGAGTTGAGTCAATATTAGACCTTAAATAGAGGTAAAATAAGTTGATTTCAGTAGTTTTGAGGATTAAAAATAATTAATTTAGGAAATCTAATTGATTAAGCCGTAATTCAGTCGTTTTACATGTTGAAGTTGTATTAAGTTGTTATAAGTCGTGTTGTCCCGATCTTAGGGAAAATTATTAAGTTGCAGGTCGATGGACCAATGTTGAATTATGTTGTTAAGTTGTTAAGTTGTGGTTCATGTTATTGTGGCATGCCATTAATAGTTGCATACATTTTCATATTTTCAAGTTGGAGCGAATGCTCGATTCAAGTTGGCCTGGATTGGAAAATAAGTTGTTGATGCCTCGATAAACTGGCAAGATTTCAAGTTGGGAGTTTACTCCAAATGGTACCACATGATATGAGTTGAGTCACATTTGAGTCGCATTTTATCTATGTTGTTATTGGTTGTTGGTTGCAAGTTGTATGTTGATGTTGCTAGTTGTGTGATTGTATGATTTATTGCTTATATATTGATTATCATACTCCTATTTATGTTATTCGATATCTCACCCCTTCTGTTTGAATGTTGCCCTCTGTTGGTAACATGCAGGTAATCAAGATTCGAGTACTTAGTCATCTCAAGTCAGTGTTTGTTGCTCTGATACGTAGCACTTCGGGGGGATGAATGCATGTTTTGTTTAGTGGATTTTATCCAGTTTATGAACTAGTTTAAGTTGTTTTATGTTGAAAACCATGTTGAAGTATTTTGTGTTGAATATTTTGAAAGTTGTTTTAAAGTTGCAAATTTTTGTTGAATCCGCTGCGTAGTTTGTGAAACCTGATTATTAATGAAGTTTTGTTATTCAATTTTAAAGTTGAAATGTAATATCCCATGTTTGTTGATGAATTTTTATAACTCTGATTTAAATTATAAAGTCGGGTAGAATGGGGTGTTACATTAGTGGTATCAGAGCAGGTCGGTCTGTCTGACCAAATTGTCGAGTTGTAGTTGTCTAACAATAAAGTATTGTTATGCAATTCTAACTTTTGTTGGGTTGTAGTGTTAAGTTGAGATGACTGGAATAAATGATGTTATGATGGCTGCTGCAATGCAAGCAATGGCTCAAGCTGTGAAAAATTTACCGAATGCTGGCGGGAATGATGAGTCCCGTACTTTTGAGACCTTTCAGAGAAAGAATCCTCCTACCTTCAAAGGCAAGTATGACCATGATGTTGCGTTGGTTTGGTTGAAAGAAATTGAGAGATTTTTCTGTGTGATGGATTGCACTCCAACACATAAGGTTCATTATGGAACTCATATGTTGACGGTTGAGGCTGATGATTGGTGGTTGGAAACCAGAGAAAGGTTGTAAGCTGCAGGTGAAGAGATCACTTGGGTTGTTTTTCGTAGAGAATTTATGAGGAAGTATTACCCTGAAGATGTGCGTGGTAAGAAGGAGATTGAATTTCGTGCGCTGAAACAGGGGAATATGTTAGTGACGGATTATGCTATAAAGTTCATGGAGTTGTCGAAGTTATACATGCACCATGATGTGGAAACTGCTAAATTTTTGAACTGCATCAAGTTTGAGACCGGGTTGCTTTCAGAGATTAAGAAAGTTGTAGGGTATCATAAGATTCGTGTTTTTGCCGATCTGGTTGATAGTTGCAGGATCTTCAAGGAAGATAACAATGCTCACTACAAGATTGTTACTGATAGAAGGGGAAAGAATCAGCAAAACCATGGCAAGCCTTATGATATTCCAGCTGGTAAAGGTAATCAGAAAGTTGCTTTAGGTCAGAGAACTAGTGGGGGAGATACTTCTGCTAGTATCGTTTGTTTCAAGTGTGGGCAAGCTGGACATAAGAGTAATGTATGTACTGTTGAGGTAGAGCGTTGTTTCCGTTGTGGAAACGCTGGTCATGCAATATCTGATTGCACACATAAAGAGATGATATGTTTTAACTGTAGTAAAGAAGGACATATCGGTAGCCAGTGCCAGAAGCCAAAGAAAGCAAAGTCTGGAGGAAAAGTGTTTGCTTTAGCTGGGACTCAGACAATTAATGAGGACAAGCTAGTCAGAGGTACGTGTTTCATTAATAGTATTCCTTTAAATACTATTATTGACACGAGTGTTACCCATTGTTTTATTGCTGCTGATTGTGTTAAGAGGTTAGGTCTTGAGTTGTCTGAGATGAAGGGAGAAATGGTCGTAGAGACTCCGGCTAAGGGATCGATGACTACTTCTCTAGTGTGTTTGAATTGCTCATTATCTATCTTTGATAGAGACTTTTATGTTGATTTGGTATGTTTGTTGCAACACTCCAAAGTCGATTTTAATCATATTGTTGTGTTTTCTTATGAATTTTGATGTTTATGAGGTTATTTGATGTTTGTGAAGTTTTATGGGTAGCTTATTATTTTAATAATATTAGAATAATTAAGTTTATGGGGCTTAGTTTATTATTTGAGATTAATTGAATAAAATAAAAAGAATTAGAGAATAAGGGCATTGCGGTCTTTTGGTTGAGGATAAGTGAGGGTGTAACACGGTGAGAGAAATGACTTGGTGTTTTTGTCTGATAAAAACATGTGCGGATAGCAAGAGTCGCCACTGACTTTTATTTTATCCAATAGGAAAGGTTATAAAAGAACATGAAAGACCTTTTAAAAATTCTAAGTTCGGGGGGTAAGTTATATAAAGGGAAGATATTAGCACCCTTTATATCCATGGTTATCCATGGAATCTTAGTTACTTAGCTCACTTTAACTTGTTTGAAAAATGTGTAGTGTGTGTTTAGAATTTTTTTCCAGAAGTTCTTTGTAATGATCCTCGTATGGATGTATACAAAGTCTTAAGTTTGAAAATATTTTGAAAGTGAGGTGTGAATAAGAGTTTTTTTGAAAAGTGAGCAAGTAATTAAGTGCTACCTACCCTAAGTTGGTCTTTCATGTTTCTTTATTTCCTTTTAAGGGTAAGACTGTCCCTACTATCAAGGAGTATGTAGTCATTACCTTGGATGTGTTTAAGGGACGGACGTAGGGTCATTGTATGGTCAATGAAGGCAATTTATAGGGGTGTCTTTAGCCATTCGTAGGGACTATCATCATTTATTTCGTAGGGTCATCAAGGGACGAGATCATTTATTCCGTAGGCAACTTCGAAGGGACTATGATCTTTTTAAAATTTTGAAGAGACTTGATGATTTATTTGTAGGGACATTTGCTTTAGACACCCCCACTTCTGAGGGACTTGACCATTTATTAAGACAACCAAAAGGGGAACCCTAGGAGGTGCAGATGGCGATTGTAGAACGATCGACTTACATGTGTGAATATTAATTTCCAATATTTATCTTGAATTTAATGGGCTAAGTCCAATTAATTTAGCATACAATATTTGCACTCCCTAAGTTACTAACCACGCATTTATAGTTTGCAGAAATTAAAAGGCGGAAATAAAGATCCTACGCTATTACATTAGGGGAGGGGGTACATTTGTCTTTTAGGGGGATTGCGGAAAATAAAAGACGGAAATTTAAACCTAAGCTATTACATAAGGAAAGCAATTACATAATCGAGCGGAAAAATAAATTACATAATAAGACATCCTATACAATTTTCTAATAAATAAAAATAAATAATTTAAGGCAATCAAAATAAATTAAGTTAAACAATTAATTATTATTATATTTTTTTTAATGAAAATATTAGGGTTTTGAAAAAGTTATAGAAAATCATGGTTAAAAAAAAATTAGGGTTAAAAAAAAGATTAAAGTTTTCTTTTAAAGTTAATTAAATCCTAATGATTAAATTAATGAATTTACAAAAATAATTAATTGGGAAAAAAATAAAATAAAATGGTGAAAATAATGATTGGTTTTGTTTTTTAAGAAAAAGATTGAAAAAAAAATAATTTTAGGGTTAATGGTTAATTATTTGATTATTTGATTAATATAGTTAATATAATCATAATTAAGAAATAAAATATAAAAGAAAAAGAAAATCAGCGCAAAAAACAATATGGGGAAATCCTGGATTCGAACCCAGGACCTCCCTCTTGCAGCCTCAACGCGCTTGCCACCAAGCCACTTGCACTTCTGTGAAATATAACGTAAATAATAAATTATATAATAAAACCAAATTTCAAAATCAGAAAACGCGCGCGAATGGTTGTCGTCTTCTTCCTCCAGTTTCCAAGTTTAGCTACGGTTTGGCTTCAAATTAGCTACGAAATTTTCGTAGCTAATTGACCTGCGAATTTCAATATCCCAAAATACAACAGATTAATCCAAAATAATTACATCAATCGATCGTCCATGACCTGCACAATTCAAATATATCATCAAAAGTTCTTGAGGGCGCCTTAACCGAAAGTTCCTAATATTTATCCCAAAACCCTAACAATGGTGGTTTGCATGTTCGACCATGAAACTTTGAATTAATTGCCCAGAAACAATCCTTGCAACACCACAAACACAAATCATTAGTCAAATATTATTTATAATGCATGAATATACGAAATTGAAAAAAAAGCATAAAAGTGAGAAAACAAGAATCATGTTTATGCGTTTTAAGCTGGATTTGATGATGATGATGCCTTTGTGTCCAGAATGTATCAAGGACGTGACTACCACCTTCAAAACTCTTGGAAACAAGCTAGAACAAGGAAACCAAATGTGTATTTTTTTTGTAAAATTTTGAAGTTGGAAAGTGATTTTTGAGCTCTGATTTTTGTCCCTCCTCATTCTGACCTTGTTGTGTATATAAAGTAGTGTAAATTAGGGTAAAAAATTGGGCCTTGGTTGGAGTTTTATGGTTGCTTGAAGATGAAGAAACCAATTATCACAATTGTCCAAAAACTCAAATTAAATCATACTATATTGGTCTTGAAAGAATTTGGATGATTTCAATCACTTTGAATACCATATATTTGATCCCAAAATAAGTTATGAGATCAAATATTTGATTTTCATATTTTATTTCTATTAAAATTAAATTTTAATAATTAAAATCCAAAATAATATAAAATAAATGATAAAAATCAGAATAATTGATCATTGGATCGTGCATGACTTCATCTTCAAGTTTGGGTTGCAATATTATGGGCCCATTTGACAAAATCTTGATTTTAGACCCTTTTTGCTTCATATACCCCTTGAAAATTTCCCAACTTTGACAATGCATAACTTCCTCAATTTTATTGACATGAAGGTGTTCTAGGACTTTTTAGAAATCTTAGAGTGTCATCTAATCAACCCTTTTGGTACCATGTCTATATCATTCACCATTTTCAAATTATGAGCTTTGGAAGAAGTTGACTTTTTTGTTGACTTTCAAAAAGACCTATAAGTTTTTGGCTTATACCTTCCAAATGAAGCATTTTTGGACTTGGCTTGTGAGACACAAAGTTGTAGAGAATTGAATTTAATTTAAAATGAGATTTGGATGGGAAATGTTTGATGAAGTATGTGAAAGTTATGGCTGGTCAAAGTTCAGTTGACTCTTCCTATGAAAACCCTAATTTAGCAACTCTTGATTCTTGATGATTCTGAGGTTTCCTTGATGAATCATGATCAAACCTTGATCAAATGATGAATTTCACCTCATAATCTTGACGTTGACCAAAAAAATTGAAGTTTGACTTTCAGTTGACCACCGTTGACCTCAGTTGACTTTCCGACCAAGTTAATTGATTTTTAGGTATCTGAGCATCTGACTGACCAAACTTGTTGGGAAAGCTTTGAAACTTGACATGAGGATTGTTTAAGGTATATAGGATGTTATTAAGTCCACTTGAGGCCTTGAAAATGCACTTTTCTTGGGGAAACTCAAAACCCTAGTTCTAAAATCCATTGTTCTGGAGGAGGCTTTGTCTGGTGAAACCTTCAATCCTTTTGACCAATTAAGAATCTTGTGACTATTAAGAGACCTCTTGAAACACATGGTCTTGAATGTGGGAGGGAAAATTTTGAGGTACAACAACTTCCCCTGTTCAATTTTCTGAAACCTGAGGAGTTAGATTGACATGTACCCCATTCGTGACTTGAAGGTTGAAGGGGATTGAACACTAAAGCCCAAAAATTTGCACTCGCCAGTGGGAAAAATAATGCCGTTGGTTGGTTGTATTGCTTGAATGGGCTTAAAGATTCCATTCAGAATAAAAATGTTCTTCAAATATACCTCTTGGAAGATAAAGCAGTCCAAAACGTAGATTGATGTAATCTTGGGGGATATAGCAGCCCAAGAGGTTGTTTGGTGTGGTCCTGGAGGATAGAGCAGTCCAAGATGTTGTTATGTGTAATCATGGATGGTAGAGCAGTCCAAGATGTTATCCTGGGGGTTTATAACAGCATGTGATATTATTTGAAATAGCCCTTGGGGGGGATATAACAGCCCAAGATGGATATAGATGTAATCTCAAGAGATGTAACAACCTAAGATACTGGTTTCTGTGGCCCTAAGGGATATAGCAGCCCAAGATGTTGATGAATGTAATCTTGAGGGATGTAGCAGCCCAATATATTGGTATATGTATTCTTGGAGGATAGAGCAATCCAAGATTTTGTTATATGTACTCCTGGAGGATAGAGCAGTCCAAGATATTGTTATATGTACTCCTGGAGGATAGAGCAGTCCAAGATATTGTTATATGTAACCCTGGAGGATAAATAAGTCCAAGATATTGTTATATGTACTCTTGGAGGATAGAGCAGTCCAAGATATTGTTATATGTACTCCTGGAGGATAGAGCAATCCAAGATATTGTTATATATAACCCTGGAGGATAGAGCAGTCCAAGATATTGTTATATGTACTCCTGGAGGATAGAGCAGTCCAAGATATTGTTATATGTACTCCTGGAGGATAGAGCAGTCCAAGATATTGTTATATGTACTCCTGGAGGATAGAGCAGTCCAAGATATTGTTATATGTACTCCAGGAGGATAGAATAGTCCAAGATATTGTTATATGTACTCCTGGAGGATAGGGCAGTCCAAGATATTGTTATATGTACTCCTGGAGGATATAGCAGTCCAAGATATTGTTATATGTAACCCTTGGGGGGATATATCAGCCCAAGAATAAGTTGTTGACGATGTTCGTCTGTTGGGGAATTAACCTGAAAAAATAAGGTTAGTTATATGCAATGTCATGATGCATATAGCGCTTTGCAAGACAATATTCTTATCATAAATGTGAATGTTATACGCGTATGATATGAAATGATATATGGAAAAATTATGTAGTTGAAGCTCATTAGTAGCTTCATGTAACAACTGTTGGCTGGGGAAAATAAATCCCGATTTGTTGCTGAGGAATATAAAGACTTCGCTTTCGTTTTGCTTTTGGAATATCGTACTTAGGATCTTCCGTTTTCTGTTCGTCGTACTTCTTATTGAAGGATTAAATTCCTGAATACCCTGATTAAGGATAAAAGATGGACATTCCCCTGGGATACTTATCTGGATACGTGTCAATTCTTCGGAGGATATCATGCTTGAAAGGAATTTGCTTGAAGATCTCGTAGAGTTGGAAGTACAAGAAGCTACTTGGAGTATTTCGTTAGAATATCCGTAAAGATTACTCTGTGGGGATGAACCAATGAAGATTCGTTGGATTCCTACCTCTGATCGTCCTTAGTAAATACTATTGTTGTATTTTATGCATTTCTGGTAAACATCAATCATATTCAAAAGCATATATACATTCATACATAATCAACGGACGTCTTCGCTTAAGTAAAAAGGGAAAAGTAAACATGAATTCAGAGATAGAGTTGTATCAATTTTGAAAATGTATACTCATTCAAAATAACCAATGGATTTAGAACTTCTGATATTCTCGACTTCCCTGAGTAATTTTCTAGGAATTCTCATGACTGAATCTGAAGACATGATACTGACACCATCTGATATAATGGCTTCTGCTGAGAATCCAATATCAAGGCAATGTAATGAGAGGAATATGCTTTCAGACTGTGGTGGACCATATACACTCCAGGTATTAGATTTGGAAAGAGAGCGTTGCCCCTAGCTGAGGATGATTTGTCCCAGAATGGAAGTATCTGAAAGGAGCTACCTCAAGAGAAATAAGCAGAATGCCCCACAATAATATGCCCCTGTCCTCATGAACTTGGTGATGTTACCTATGGTAATTCATATGAGGAGACCTACCCCTGGCTATTTAAGCATTGTTGAATCTTGACCTGACTTACCCAGATGAATTGGACAATAACATGGCGTGCCCCCTTGAGTGGAAGATAGTGACCATGCCCCATTGGCTTTGATCTAGGAATCAACTTTGTCTTTCAGGAGGACTTTGGTTTATTGAATATTCATCATGTAAGTTTCTCTGCTATCAAACACTTATTTATATGCAAACAATGATTTTCAAAATGCAATGCTTATATTTGTCTTGAAATTTTAAAAATAGATTATTTTAGCAAAACAATGTTTGTAAAAACTGTGATATTAACTCGAGATTTATAATAAGCCCTAAAGGACTCAGGATACCTTTTTGCAGCAGTACGCTTTCAAACTAACCATGCTTCAGTTAGGAATTTTAAAGGGTTATAACGTGGCCTGGTTCACGGTTTAAGAAACAAAGGATAAAGGCTCAAATTTTATTTGTACCCAACCGATCCTTCGTGATGTTCTTCAGTCCTATGTTCGGTTAACTTATGCATTAAGGCTCTAAAGTAGTTTGGAATTGTAATATTGACAACAATTTATTTGAAAATCCAACCATCTTTTTTTTTGTTGAGAATTTGTAGTGACCTCTTTTTTCTTTTGACTTTGTTATCCCTTCCTTTTTCCTGAACTGTTTGTTTCAAAATTACAGTCAGCGGGATGTCTCAATTTTTACTAAGTCTCCTTCATAGGTTTTGACTTAGTTAACTTTTCTTTTGCTAGATATTGACTGTCAGACTTAATGATTACAGGGAACCAACATTAGTCGTGTACAAAAGGACAACTGGCATAATTGAGTTAACCGAGGAACTACCCTGCCCCAGGTTATGATTGAGGGTTTTAATTTGAGTGAGAATGAAAACTCCTACTTCATAGGTTCAAAAGGGTTGACTAGGGATTAACTTCCTTATACCTCCACTATTTAGGAATTCCTGTACATCGTCTGCATAGTCTGTTCAAAAGCATACTACATGAAATTATGGTATCGTCTTTGTCATCCTCCCTCTACAGGCTTATAGCTTTAACAAGAGTTAAATATCACAAAAGAGGAGTAAAAAGCATATTTTAAATTTAGTGAAACTAATGGATTAATTAAAGACAAACATACACAATGCATTAATGTGAAAACAAAGTTTAACATAATAGTAAATGCTTGGACAAACAAAAGAAATTACAACTGAATAAATCAAATGATGTCCCACCCAGTTGGCTGAATGTCTTCGATTGCAATCTGTGAACTTTCAGGAGTGGTATATTTTACCATGAAATCAAATATGCCACTTGGCTATCCTAAGGTATCCCAAACTTCAACAGTGATAGGTGGGCTTTCTTTCTTGCTACCTCGGGCAATTTGTCTTGCAGCTTCGATGTTTGATGGAAAATAGTATAATTAAATATGATCTTTTGGTGTAACCCCGAGGATTCCTTCGTCAATCAGGTCTTGAATCTTATTCCTTAATGCCCAACAGTTATCAGTGTCATGTTCAGGACAATTGGAGTGATACACACACCTTGTATTCGGATTATAGAGAGGGGAGGAAGGATTGGGCTTTCAAGGAGAATTTTTCAAGTAAATTAGCTTCATCTCTAACAAGCATTGCAAAGTTTGCAAAATTGGCGTCGAATTTGATGATCTGCCTTCTACATTCCTTGTGTTGAGGTGGATTAACCTTACAAGATCTTCTTTCTTCAATTGAAGAACTATCAGTAGTATCTTGTCTCTTTCCTTCTCTTATCCTTATCTTCCTTTCAACCAAGTCAGCTTGTTTCATCAGAGGTTGACTGATGATTAGATTCCCGACTCCGTTACCTTGAAGTTTATTGACAAAGATTCTCATCTCTTCTTGCCCCTGGGCTAAGCTCTGGATAAGAGCCACCCGACCATTCATCTGGATTCTCATATCTTCCATCTCATCTTGCAGTTGTTCCAACTGATCATCCTCGTTGTCTTCGGGATTCTTCTTTTTCATGTCCTTAGAGAGGAGTGCTTTCAACTCTTCTCGCCCCTTGGACAAATTCAGGACCGCTTCTTGAAACTGAGCTTTCTGAGTGTCATACCCCAAATTTGTCCTACCTCATTCTCATTGCATTTTCAGGCCATCTACATCGACATAATCATTTCATCTTGATTTGTATATCATCACGGTAAAGTCCGATTCTTCATTAATGAACCGTTAAAAGATTGACTTTTCGATTTGATTGTGTTACTTTGCAATTTTGAATCATTCGTAATAATACCTTTTCACAATCATATCACCCTTATTTTAGTAAATATTTCATTCTAATATGCATACTATTTTTGCTTTGAACAATCATCTTATCCCATTCTAACAAACAATTCATTTTTCTCATTAATCAAAGTTATTTCATTTTTCATTATTATTCCATTTTTATAATTATATTTTCATCTTTATAAGTAATTTCATTTTTTATTTATTTATCACAAATACTTTTTTTATGAATCTTTCTTTTTCGTATAAGTTTATTTCTTTTCAAAGCCCAACGCCTCTAAAGCCCATCACAAGGCAAACATAATTAAAAATTACAAGAGAGGGCTGCAAGTGAAGTCTCAATGCAAGGTCCTCTATGTTGGTCCATCGACCACATCCAATCCTCACAGCAATTGCACAAGCTTATCCACATAAATTTTCTGGTATAATTCCTTCGTGACCCCACCTTGACATTCCGCATTCAGCAACGTAAAGAACGAGCATCACACACACATTACACAATTTGTAATTCCACTCGCAAATAACATAATCACAACAACAAAAACAAATAATTTCCAGCTCACTTAAATCCTTCGAAAAATCCTATTTCACCCTCACATTTCTTCTTTATAACAGAGGGAGAGGGGCTGAAAAAGGGGAAAAAGGAGAAAAAACCCAGAATGAAAGCTCAGATAAACCTTTAAATCACAGAAAAATAAATCGTTAAAAACCTTCTTACAACCTCAAACCTCATCACCTTCATAAAACCAATCTTCTTCATAAACCTCTTCAACCATCAACAACCTAAGCAAACTATGAAACGAATTTAAGGAAAAATAACCATACTCCATCATCATCGTCAAACTATCCTCCATAATTCCACCACTCAACACTATTAACGAAACCTTTCCATTTCTAACAACACAACTAAAATCATTCCACCAACAACACTCACAAAAAAAACCCAGAAAACAAAAGAAAGGAGATGATATGAAACAAATTAAAACCGAAACAAACTCACTCGAATCAAACCACCGCACAAAACCTGAAAGAACCACCACCTTCACCTTGGTTTTTTTAACCGAAACTTAAATTTCGAAATGTTTCATAGAAACTAATTTTCAGGTGATTTTTTGCTTGGACTTCCATCATAACCTTCCCTCCTAACATATATAAATGATCTGAAAAGTATCGTATCATTTCAAATAGTCCCAGATTTTATTGGATTTTTGACCGAAACTAGTATAAACTAGTGTATAATATATTATGATTTGTTGACTGAGACTTGCATTTCTAAAAGTTTGATAGAATCTAATTTTTAGATGATTTTTTTTCATGGACTTCCATCATAACCTTCCCTCATACCATATAGAAAGGATCTGAAAAGACTCATATCGTTTCGAACAGTCCCGAATTTAATTTGATTTTATGACTGAAACTAGTGTATAATATATTATGATTTTTTGACCGAAACTTACGTTTCGAAAATATTCATAGAATCTAATTTCCAATTTATTTTTTGCATGGAATTCCATTGAAACTAGTATAAAATATTGTATGATATATTATGATTTTTAGACCAAAACTTGCATTTCGAAAAGTTTCATTGAATCTAATTTTCAGATGATTTTTTGCATGGACTTCCATCACGACAATCCCTCCTAGCATATATAAATGATTTGAAAAGTTTTGTATCATTTCGAACATTCCCCAATTTAATTTGATTTTTGACCTAAACTAGTATAAACAAGTGTATAATATATTATGGTTTTTTAACCGAAACTTGCATTTCGAAAAGAATCATAGAATCTAATTTTTAGATGATTTTTTGCATGGAATCCATCATAACCTTCCCTCCTAACATATATAAATGATCTGAAAAGTATCGAATAATTTCGAATAGTCCCCAATTTAATTGGATTTTTGACCAAAACTAGTATAAACTAGTGTATAATATATTATGATTTGTTGACTGAAACTTGCATTTCGAAAACTTTGAGAGAATCTAATTTTCAGATGATTTTTTGAATGGACTTCCATCATAACCTTCCCTCGTAACATATAGAAAAGATCTGAAAAAGTTCATATAGTTTCGAACATTCCCTGATTTATTTTTATTTTATGACCGAAACTAGTGTATAATATATTATGATTTTTTGATTGAAACTTGTATTTATAAAAGATTCATAGAATCTAATTTCAAAATAATTTTTTGCCTGGAATTCCATCATAACCTTCCCTTGTAAAATTTAAAATGCTCTAAAAAGTTTCTTATGATTTTGAACATTCCTTGATTTAATTGGTATTTTTTGACCGAAACTAGTATAAAATACTGTATAACATATTATGATTTTTTGACCAAAACTTGCATTTCGAAAAGTTTCATTGAATCTAATTTTCAGCTGATTATTTTGCATGGACTTCCATCATGACCATCCCTCCTAGAATATATAAATGATTTGAAAATTTTTGTATCATTTCGAACAGTCACAAATTTAATTTGATTTTGACCTAAACTAGTATAAACTAGTGTATAATATATTAGGGTTTTTTAACCGAAACATGCATTTTGAAATGTTTCATAGAATCTAATTTTCAGATGATTTTTTGCATGGACTTCCATCATAACCTTCCCTCCTAACATATATAAATGATCTGAAAAGTATCGTATCATTTCAAATAGTCCCCTATTTTATTGGATTTTTGACCGAAACTAGTATAAACTAGTGTATAATATATTATGATTTGTTGACTGAAACTTGCATTTCGAAAAGTTTGATAGAATCTAATTTTCAGATGACTTTTTACATGGACTTCCATCATAACATTCCCTCGTACCATATAGAAAGGATCTGAAAAGGCTCATATCGTTTCGAACAATCCCCGATTTAATTTGATTTTATGACCGAAATTAGTGTATAATATATTATGATTTTTTGACCGAAACTTACGTTTCAGAAATATTCATAGAATCTAATTTTCAATATATTTTTTGCATGAAATTCCATCATAACCTTCCCTTGTAACATTTATAAATCGTATAAAACGTTTCGTATCATTTCGAACAGTCCTTGATTTAATTTGTATTTTTTTGACCGAAACTAGTATAAAATATTGTATAATATATTATGATTTTTAGTCCAAAACTTGCATTTCAAAAAGTTTCATTGAATCTAATTTTCAGATGATTTTTTGAATGGACTTCCATCATGACCATCCCTCCTAGCATATATAAATGATTTGAAAAGTTTTGTATCATTTCGAACAGTCCCCGATTTAATTTGAATTTTGACCTAAACTATTATAAACTAGTGTATAATATATTATGGTTTTTAACCTGAAACATGCATTTCGAAATGTTTCATAGAATCTAATTTTCAGATGATTTTTTGCTTGGACTTCCATCATAACCTTTCCTCCTAACATATATAAATGATCTGAAAAGTGGTGTATCATTTCAAATAGTCCCCGATTTTATTGGATTTTTGACCGAAACAAGTATAAACTAGTGTATAATATATTATGATTTGTTGACTGAAACTTGCATTTCAAAAAGTTTGATAGAATCTAATTTTCAGATGATTTTTTGCATGGACTTCCATCATAACCTTCCCTCGTACGATATAGAATGGATCTGAAAAGGCTCATATCGTTTCAAACAGTCCCCGATTTAATTTGATTTTATCAACAAAACTAGTGTATAATTTATTATGATTTTTTGACTGAAACTCACGTTTCAAAAATATTCATAGAATCTAATTTCCAATATATTTTTTTTCATGGAATTCCATCTTAACCTTCCCTTGTAACATTTATAAATTGTCTAAAAAATTTCGTATCATTTCGAACAGTCCTTGATTTAATTTGTATTTTTTTGACCGAAACTAGTATAAAATATTGTATAATATATTATGATTTTTAGACCAAAACTTGCATTTAAAAAAGTTTCATTGAATCTAATTTTCAGAAGATTTTTTGCATGGACTTCCATCTTGACCATCCCTCCTAGCATATATAAATGATTTGAAGAGTTTTGTATCATTTCGAACAATCCCCGATTTAATTTGATTTTTGATCTAAACTAGTATAAATTAGTGTATAATATATTATGGTTTTTTAACCGAAACTTGCATTTCGAAAAGTTTCATAGAATCTAATTTCAGATGATTTTTTGCATGGACTTCCATCATAACCTTCCCTTCTAACATATTTAAATGAGATGAAAAGTATTGAATAATTTCGAATAGTCCCAAATTTTATTGGATTTTTGACCGAAACTACTATAAACTAGTGTATAATGTATTATGATTTGTTGACTGAAACTTGCATTTCGAAAAGTTTTATAGAATCTAATATTCAGATGGTTTTTTGAATGGACTTCCATCATAACCTTCCCTCATAACATATATAAAAGATCTGAAAAGGTTCATATCATTTCGAACAATCCCCGATTTAATTTGATTTTATGAACGAAACTTGTGTATAATATATTATGATTTTTTGACCGAAACTTGCATTTCGAAAAGATTCAAAGAATCTAATTTCAAAATGATTTTTTTGTGTGCATGGAATTCCATCATAACCTTCCCTTGTAACATTTATAAATGTTCTAAAACGTTTCTTATGATTTTGAACATTCCTTGATTTAATTGGTATTTTTTGACCGAAACTAGTATAAAATACTGTATAATATATTATGATTTTTTGACCAAAACTTGCATTTCGAAAAGTTTCATTGAATCTAATTTTCAGATGATTTTTTTGCATGGACACCCATCATGACCATCCCTCCTAGAATATATAAATGATTTGAATATTTTTGTATCATTTCGAACAGTCACAAATTTAATTTGATTTTGACCTAAACTAGTATAAACTAGTGTATAATATATTAGGGTTTTTTAACCGAAACATGCATTTTGAAATGTTTCATAGAATCTAATTTTCAGATGATTTTTTGCATGGACTTCCATCATAACCTTCCCTCCTAACATATATAAATGATCTGAAAAGTATCGTATCATTTCAAATAGTCCCCTATTTTATTGGATTTTTGACCGAAACTAGTATAAACTAGTGTATAATATATTATGATTTGTTGACTGAAACTTGCATTTCGAAAAGTTTGATAGAATCTAATTTTCAGATGACTTTTTACATGGACTTCCATCATAACATTCCCTCGTACCATATAGAAAGGATCTGAAAAGGCTCATATCGTTTCGAACAATCCCCGATTTAATTTGATTTTATGACCGAAATTAGTGTATAATATATTATGATTTTTTGACCGAAACTTACGTTTCAGAAATATTCATAGAATCTAATTTTCAATATATTTTTTGCATGAAATTCCATCATAACCTTCCCTTGTAACATTTATAAATCGTATAAAACGTTTCGTATCATTTCGAACAGTCCTTGATTTAATTTGTATTTTTTTGACCGAAACTAGTATAAAATATTGTATAATATATTATGATTTTTAGTCCAAAACTTGCATTTCAAAAAGTTTCATTGAATCTAATTTTCAGATGATTTTTTGCATGGACTTCCATCATGACCATCCCTCCTAGCATATATAAATGATTTGAAAAGTTTTGTATCATTTCGAACAGTCCCCGATTTAATTTGAATTTTGACCTAAACTATTATAAACTAGTGTATAATATATTATGGTTTTTAACCTGAAACATGCATTTCGAAATGTTTCATAGAATCTAATTTTCAGATGATTTTTTGCTTGGACTTCCATCATAACCTTTCCTCCTAACATATATAAATGATCTGAAAAGTGGTGTATCATTTCAAATAGTCCCCGATTTTATTGGATTTTTGACCGAAACAAGTATAAACTAGTGTATAATATATTATGATTTGTTGACTGAAACTTGCATTTCAAAAAGTTTGATAGAATCTAATTTTCAGATGATTTTTTGCATGGACTTCCATCATAACCTTCCCTCGTACGATATAGAATGGATCTGAAAAGGCTCATATCGTTTCGAACAGTCCCCGATTTAATTTGATTTTATCAACAAAACTAGTGTATAATTTATTATGATTTTTTGACTGAAACTCACGTTTCAAAAATATTCATAGAATCTAATTTCCAATATATTTTTTTTTCATGGAATTCCATCTTAACCTTCCCTTGTAACATTTATAAATTGTCTAAAAAATTTCGTATCATTTCGAACAGTCCTTGATTTAATTTGTATTTTTTTGACCGAAACTAGTATAAAATATTGTATAATATATTATGATTTTTAGACCAAAACTTGCATTTAAAAAAGTTTCATTGAATCTAATTTTCAGAAGATTTTTTGCATGGACTTCCATCTTGACCATCCCTCCTAGCATATATAAATGATTTGAAGAGTTTTGTATCATTTCGAACAATCCCCGATTTAATTTGATTTTTGATCTAAACTAGTATAAATTAGTGTATAATATATTATGGTTTTTTAACCGAAACTTGCATTTCGAAAAGTTTCATAGAATCTAATTTCAGATGATTTTTTGCATGGACTTCCATCATAACCTTCCCTTCTAACATATTTAAATGAGATGAAAAGTATTGAATAATTTCGAATAGTCCCAAATTTTATTGGATTTTTGACCGAAACTACTATAAACTAGTGTATAATGTATTATGATTTGTTGACTGAAACTTGCATTTCGAAAAGTTTTATAGAATCTAATATTCAGATGGTTTTTTGAATGGACTTCCATCATAACCTTCCCTCATAACATATATAAAAGATCTGAAAAGGTTCATATCATTTCGAACAATCCCCGATTTAATTTGATTTTATGAACGAAACTTGTGTATAATATATTATGATTTTTTGACCGAAACTTGCATTTCGAAAAGATTCAAAGAATCTAATTTCAAAATGATTTTTTTGTGTGCATGGAATTCCATCATAACCTTCCCTTGTAACATTTATAAATGTTCTAAAACGTTTCTTATGATTTTGAACATTCCTTGATTTAATTGGTATTTTTTGACCGAAACTAGTATAAAATACTGTATAATATATTATGATTTTTTGAACAAAACTTGCATTTCGAAAAGTTTCATTGAATCTAATTTTCAGATGATTTTTTTGCATGGACTTCCATCATGACCATCCCTCCTAGCATATATAAATGATTTGAAAAGTTTTGAATCATTTCGAACAGTCCCCAATTTAATTTGATTTTGACCTAAACTAGTGTATAATATATTATGATTTTTTAACCGAAACATGCATTTCGAAATGTTTCATAGAATCTAATTTTCAGATGATTTTTTGCTTGGACTTCCATCATAACCTTCCCTCCTAACATATATAAATGTTCTGAAAAGTATCGTATCATTTCGAATAGTCCCATATTTAATTGGTCTTTGACCGAAACTAGTATAAATTAGTGTATAATATATTATGTTTTATTGACTGAAACTTGCATTTCGAAAAGTTTGATAGAATCTAATTTTCAGATGATTTTTTGCACTGACTTCCATCATAACCTTCCCTCGTACCATATAGAAAGGAGCTGAAAAGGCTCATATCGTTTCGAACAGTCCATGATTTAATTTGATTTTATGACCGAAACTAGTGTATAATATATTATGATTTTTTGACCGAAACTTACGTTTCGAAAATATTCATAGAATCTAATTTTCAATATATTTTTTCATGGAATTCCATCATAACCATCCCTTGTAACATTTATAAATCGTCTAAAAAGTTTCGTATCATTTCGAACAGTCCTTGACTTAATTTGTATTTTTTTTTACTGAAACTAGTATAAAATATTGTATAATATATTATGATTTTTTGACCAAAACTTGCATTTCAAAAAGTTTCATTGAATCTAATTTTTAGATAATTTTTTGCATGAACTTCCATCATGACCATCCCTCCTAGCATATATAAATGATTTGAACAGTTTTGTATCATTTCGAACAGTCCCCAATTTAATTTGATTTTTGACCTAAACTATTATAAACTAGTGTATAATATATTATGGTTTTTTAACCGAAACATGCATTTCGAAAAGTTTCATTGAATCTAATTTTCGGATGATTTTTTGCATGGACTTCCATCACGACCATCCCTCCTAGCATATATAAATGATTTGAAAAGTTTTGTATCATTTCAAACGTCCCCGATTTAATTTGATTTTTGACCTAAACTAGTATAAACTAGTGTATAATATATTATGTTTTTTTAACCGAAACATGCATTTCGAAAAGTTTCATAGAATCTAATTTTCAGATGATTTTTTGCATAGACTTCCATCATAACCTTCCCTCCTAGCATATCTAAATGATCTTAAAAGTATCAAATAATTTCCAATAGTCCCAAATTTAATTGTATTTTTGACCGAAACAAGTATAAACTAGTGTATAATGTATTATGATTTGTTGACTGAAACTTGCATTTCGAAAAGTTTTATAGAATCATATTTTCAGATGGTTTATTGAATGGACTTCCATCATAACCTTCCCTCATAACATATATAAGTGATCTGAAAAGGTTCATATCATTTCGAACAATCCCCGATTTAATTTGATTTTATGACTTAAACTAGTGTATAATATATTATGATTTTTTGACCGAAACTTGCGTTTCGAAAAGATTCATAGAATCTAATTTCCAAATTATTTTTTGCATGGTATTCCATCATAACCTTCCCTTGTAACATTTAAAAATGTTCTAAAAAGTTTCGTATGATTTCGAACAGTACTTGATTTAATTGGTATTTTTTGACCGAAACTAGTATAAAATATTGTATAATATATTATGATATTTTGACGAAAACTTGCATTTCGAAATGTTTAATAGAATCTAATTTTCAGAATTTTTTTTGCATGGACTTCCATCTTAACCTTCCCTCCTAACATATATAAATGATCTGAAAAGTATCATTTCATTTAGAATAGTCCCCTATTTATTAGGATTTTTGACCGAAACTAGTATAAACTAGTGTATAATATATTATGATTTGTTGACTGAAACTTGCATTTCGAAAAGTTTCATAGAACCTAATTTTCAGATGATTTTTTGCATGGACTTCCATCATAACCTTCCCTCCTAACATATATAAATGATCTGAAAAGTATAAAATAATTTCGTATAGTCCCAAATTTAATTGGATTTTTGACCGAAACTAGTATAAACTAGTGTATAATGTATTATGATTTGTTGACTGAAACTTGCATTTCGAAAAGTTTTATAGAATCTAATTTTCAGATGGTTTTTTGAATGGACTTCCATCATATCCTTCTCTCATAACATATATAAAAGATTTGAAAAGGTTCATATCATTTCGAACAATCCCCGATTTAATTTGATTTTATGACCGAAACTAGTGTATAATATATTATGATTTTTTGACCGAAACTTGCGTTTCGAAAAGATTTATAGAATCTAATTTCAAAATGATTTTTTTTCATGGAATTCCATCATAACCTTCCCTTGTATCATTTATAAATGTTCTAAAAAGTTTCTTATGATTTTGAACAATCCTTGATTTAATTGGTATTTTTGACCGAAACTAGTATAAAATACTGTATAATATATTATGATCTTTTAACCAACACTTGCATTTCGAAAAGTTTCATTAAATCTAATTTTCAGATTATTTTTTTGCATGGACTTCCATCATGACCATCCCTTCTCGCATATATAAATGATTTGAAAAGTTTTGTATCATTTCGAACAGTCCCCAATTTAGTCTGATTTTGACCTAAAGTAGTATAAATTAGTGTATAATATATTATGGTTTTTTTAACCGAAACATGCATTTCGAAATGTTTCAAAGAATCTAATTTTCAGATTATTTTTTGCTTGGACTTCCATCATAACCTTCCCTCCTAACATATATAAATGATCTGAAAAGTATCGTATCATTTTGAATAGTCCCATATTTAATTGAATTTTTGACCAAAACTAGTATACACTAGTGTATAATATATTATGTTTTATTGACTGAAACTTGCATTTCTAAAAGTTTGATAGAATCTAATTTTCAGATGATTTTTTGCATGGACTTCCACCATAACCTTCCCTCGTGCCATATAGAAAGGAGATTAAAAGGCTCATATCGTTTCGAACAGTCCCCGATTTAATTTGATTTTATGATTGAAACTAGTGTATAATATATTATGATTTTTTGACCGAAACTTGCGTTTCGAAAATATTCATAGAATCTAATTTCCAATATATTTTTTGCATGGAATTCCATCTTAACCTTCCCTTGTAACATTTATAAATCGTCTAAAAAGTTTCGTATCATTTCGAACAGTCCTTGATTTAATTTTTATTTTTTGACCGAAACTAGTATAAAATATTGTATAATATATTATGATTCTTAGACCAAAACTTGCATTTCGAAAAGTTTCATTGAATCTAATTTTCAGATGATTTTTTGCATGGATTTCCATCATGACCATCCCTCCTAGCATATAAAAATGACTTGAAAAGTTTTTTATCATTTCAAACAGTCCACGATTTAATTTGATTTTTGACCTAAAATAGTATAAACTAGTGTATAATATATTATGGTTTTTTAACCGAAACTTGCATTTCGAAAAGTTTCATAGAACCTAATTTTTAGATGATTTTTTGCATGGACTTCCATCATAACCTTCCGTCCTAACATATCTAAATGATCTGAAAAGTATCAAATAATTTCGAATAGTCCCAAATTTAATTGGATTTCTGACGGAAACTAGTATAAACTAGTGTATAATGTATTATGATTTGTTGACTGAAACTTGCATTTCGAAAAGTTTTATAGAATCTAATTTTCAGATGGTTTTTTGAATGGACTTCCATCATAACCTTCCCTCATAACATAGATAAAGGATCTGAAAAGGTTCATATCATTTCGAACAATCCCCGATTTAAGTTGATTTTATGACCGAAACTAGTGTATAATATATTATGATTTTTTGACCGAATCTTGCGTTTCGAAAAGATTCATAGAATCTAATTTCAAAATTATTTTTTTTGCATGAAATTTCATTATAACCTTCCATTGTAACATTTATAAATGTTCTAAAAAGTTTCTTATGATTTTGAACAGTCCTTGATTTAATTGGTATTTTTTGACCGAAACTAGTATAAAATACTGTTTAATATATTATAATTTTTTAACCAACACTTGCATTTCGAAAAGTTTCATTGAATCTAATTTTCAGATTATTTTTTTGCATGGACTTCCATCATGACCATGCCTTCTAGCATATATAAATGATTTGAAAAGTTTTGTATCATTTCGAACAGTCCACAATTTAATCTGATTTTGACCTAAACTAGTATAAATTAGTGTATAATATATTATGGTTTTTTTAACCGAAACATGCTTTTCGAAATGTTTCATAGAATCTAATTTTCAGATGATTTTTTGCTTGGACTTCCATCATAACCTTCCCTCCTAACATATATAAATTATCTGAAAAGTATCGTATCATATCGAATAGTCCCATATTTAATTGGATTTTTGACCAAAACTAGTATACACTAGTGTATAATATATTATGTTTTATTGACTGAAACTTGCATTTCTAAAAGTTTGATAGAATCTAATTTTCAGATGATTTTTTGCATGGACTTCCATCATAACCTTCCCTCGTACCATATAGAAAGGAGCTTAAAAGGCTCATATCGTTTCGAACAGTCCCCGATTTAATTTGATTTTATGATTGAAACTAGTGTATAATATATTATGATTTTTTGACCGAAACTTGCGTTTCGAAAATATTCATAGAATCTAATTTCCAATATATTTTTTGCATGGAATTCCATCTTAACCTTCCATTGTAACATTTATAAACCGTCTAAAATGTTTTGTATCATTTCGAACATTCCTTGATTTAATTTGTATTTTTTGACCGAAACTAGTATAAAATATTGTATAGTAAATTATGATTTTTAGACCAAAACTTGCATTTCGAAAAGTTTCATTGAATCTAATTTTCAGGTGATTTTTTGCATGGACTTCCATCATGACCATCCCTCCTAGCATATATAAATGAATTGAATAGTTTTGTATCATTTCAAACAGTCCACGATTTAATTTGATTTTTGACCTAAACTAGTATAAACTAGTGTATAATATATTTTGGTTTTTTAACCGAAACTTGCATTTCGAAAAGTTTCATAGAACCTAAATTTCAGACGATTTTTTGCATGGACTTCCATCATAACCTTCCCTCCTAACATATCTAAATGATCTGAAAAGTACAAATAATTTCGAATAGTCCCAAATTTAATTGGATTTTTGATCGAAAATAGTATAAACTAGTGTATAATGTATTATGATTTGTTGACTGAAACTTGCATTTCGAAAAGTTTTATAGAATCTAATTTTCAGATGGTTTTTTGAATGGACTTCCATCATAACCTTCCCTCATAACATATATAAAGGATCTGAAAAGGTTCATATCATTCTGAACAATCCCCAATTTAAGTTGATTTTATGACCGAAACTAGTGTATAATATTGATCGTACCTGGAGATCAGGATCCGATATGGCTGGCGTCGAGCGTTGCTGAAGGACGGTTGGTAAGGAGAAGAGGGGGGTGTACCTGCAAGGCACTCCGATGCTAAAGTAAGACACTGAGCAAAGAGTGTGCAAGTACGAGAATTAAGGTCAGAGAATTGAATACCTGGCCCTCTCCTCTTAGAGGGTTTATATACTGTCGTTAGTGGATGATTATTGGTTCATACCGTTTGGTGCGGATCGCGGAATCAGCACGAATAGGTAAGATCAAAACTAGCCGTTGGGGGATTTCATTACTGTCGGTTTGGATCTGGTCGACAAGGACCGTTATCCTTGGTGTGGTGCTCGACGCCGAGCGTTTCATAATGCCACTTTGCCTTGCCCAATTCTGGGAGTTGGGCCTGCCCAGAACAGGAGCCCCCTAAGTCGTTGCTCCTGCGGAGAAGCGATGACTTAGTTATGGTTTCCTGTCTAAGGCGTATGCAGTGCGTCTGGTGTCTTTCGTGCGTGGACCAGGGAGTGATCGTTCGATGACTCACGGCAGGCGGGCAGTTGTTTGGTCGCTCGACAAAGAGGGAATATGAAACGAAAAGTTGGCGTGTCTGGGAATTCGCGCCTATTTAATGTTCTGACGGCTAGCCTAGGGGCTAGAGCGTAAGTAATCATTTCCTAGGGGTAGAGGTCACGCGTTTCTGCATGTGTTGCCTTCCCTATAAATAGGAACCTAAGGCATTCTGTATGCTTTTTCCTTTCGCCTTCTTCTCCACTGCACTGCTCGTAAGTCAGCCGCTGTTCTCAGCCGTCGACCACCATTTTCATCCGTCGACCACCACATTCCAAGCTAACTTCTTCTGCAATGGCCTCCCAAGCTCCAGGTACGGATCTTATTTGCGTTTATCTTAGTCATAGGCTTGATATTTTAGCAATGCACGTGGCATAAGATATATTTTCCGGTAGTTTAGGCTTAAAATAAGTAGATTATAGATCTCCTGTCACCGTTGCTCGTCGACTACGAACCTTAATTCGTGGTCGACGATGGTCCTGGTCGATTTTGACCTAGGACCTGGCAAGCATCTAGGTTTTGATCGTATCCTCGCCGTTGTCGGGCGTTGGCCATCGCCTTGAGCGGTGGCTAGCCGAGGGCTATGGCTCGGGATCTTATTCCTGGGCCGATATGCGCCCTTTCACTTGTTGAGCGGTGGAAGGGTGGATTTGATATTCTAATCGAATTCAATGACGCCTTTCTTCTGCTTTTTAGGTGAGAATTCGCTTATGGACCCGCTTGATATCTCCTCGGAGGAGGTATCCTCGGAAGACTCTGGTTCTTCCGCATCTGTCCCCTCTGACTCCAGAAGCTCGTCGGGCGAATCAGACGCGACCATGATGGAGGAAGGAGCCCCTGTCTTGGGAGAGACGACAGATTCCCCTCGATGTCCGGAAAAAATAATCGCGCCCGAAGAATGGGTAGTGGAAGACCTGCTTGATAAGGTGTCGTCATTCTCGAGGCCTCACGCGGAGCCTTTGCCTACTGTTGGCGATCCGGTGGATTGGGTCGTCACCTGCCCGGGAGATGACTACCGAATATTTTCAGACTTCGACGGTCATAAATTTTCAATGTACGAGTACGCGACATCGATCCTAGGGGTGACCTTGCCCTTTAGTAATCTGGTTTGTTCCGTGCTCGGGCACTTGGGTGTAGCCCCGTCTCAGCTGCACCCCAACTCTTACGCGTTCTTGAGAGCGTTCGAGGTAACGTGCGCCCATCTGGGTGTTGGGGCCACACTTCCCTTGTTTTTTTGCTTGTTCTCGCTGCAGTGCCAGGTAGGGCGGGGGACCGACTGAAAGGGATTTATCTCCTTCAAACAGCGGACCAAGATCTTCAAAGCTCACTCAGAATCTATTCAGGCTTTCAAGACAGATTATTTTTTGGTAAAGCCGACGAGCGCGGAAGCCTTGAGGGCACTGAGTTTCCTGGGGGTGGATACCGACGAAAATGACGAGCCCAGACTCGATGACCGAGGGGAGGTGATTTCGAGGCGGCTCTGGCTGTTTCCCTTCTCGTGGAGTTATTCTCACTACGGACGCTTGGTTAGTGATTTTGTCCAAGTAGGGGACTCTCTTAACGAGGACGATGCGGCCAGCTTCGAGGCTTTTTCAGTAGTTGGTAGCCTCTTTTACTCCGACTCCTCTGCTGGACGGGGAGGGCAAGATAATGCTGGATCAGGACGGGGGAGAGGTTGTGGAGCGTCCTTTGATAGACGTCACAGACCTGTTGGCTTGTAACACCGGGCAAGAAGTGTCCGAGTTCTTTGGTATTTGTTTTTATTTCTGCTAGTTATTATGTTTTGATAATTTTGGGTGTTCGTGACTAATCTTGTATTCTTTTTCTTTGTAGGCTCCATGTCAAACCCCCTAGACAAAATCCAGGAGCGACTGCGCCAACAACAAAAGAAGAGGTCGCGGGTTGTCCAAACCAAGATGACCAAAACGAGCGGTTCTGGGTCGGGCCCCCTGGTTCAAGGGTCTCCGAGCGCATCTACTGGCTCGCTAATGAAGAAGCATAAATCTGCAACGACCGTGGATTTGACGGTCAATGCTCCCCCTAAGCCGAAACATGTTTTTCCGCCTTGTTTTGTGAAGCGGAATTATTTTGAGGGAACGAGCATGGAGGTCGATCGGGCGGATTCTTTGTTCGTTGAGGCAATGGATCGCCCTGCCCGGCATCTGTCTCTGGCCCAGGAGGCAAGCACAGTCATGCAGGTCTTGTCTATGGCCTGGTTGACGGCCGAAGGAAACCCTGGGCAGGAAATGAAGGTGGAAAAGCTGAAGGAGCTCTTGGCTGCTGCCGAAAGGAAGTTGGCAACGGCCTCCGAAGAAGCCGCTTCCTCTGCTAAGGAGCTGACCGATCGAGGGAACATCATTGCCAAGCTAGAGGTCGATAAGAGGAGGGCCTTGGACCAGAGCAAAAAGCTGAAGGACGCCTTTTTTCCAAAGGAGGATGAGGATGCCGACACCAAGAGTTTGGTGACCAGGGCTCAATTTCTTGCTTGGATCGACCAGGACATGGAAGATCTGAACTCGTCGACTGAGCTTAGTTTCCAAAACACTGTGGACCAGATACGAGCTCTTCATCCTGAATTGGCTTTGGATATCGGCCGCATCAGCTATCTCTACAAGGTCGAGGATGGTCAGATAGTGGTCCCCACAGACTTGATCGTGGAGGACTCCCAGCCCGGGGTGATTGCTCAGCCTGACCAACCAGAGGTGCAGTCGCCTCAGAGCGAAGGTCAACCCGGTGCTCCAGAAGGGGAGGGGAAATAGTTTGGCCTGCGCGTCGTTACTTTGTAATTTATTATACTTTTTGCTTTGCTCGGGGACGTGGTCCCCTTTGTGTGTAATTATGAACAAGTCGGCCCTTCGGGGTCGCAACCTCTCAGTAAAATTACCGATCTTGGTTGTCGTTTGTGATTCCATAATGTTTTTATTTTACAAGTATTTCATTAACTATGCGTCCGTCGGAGGACTTCCTTTTATGTTTCTATAAACGTTAAGTTTTTGACGTCTTTATGATGATTAGATGTAATTAGGCAAATACGGGGTGTGTGTTTGTAATATGTTGGTTTGGGGGACCATCCAGATGTTGGAGTATGGCTCCTGGTCGGTACCCGGGCCAAGATAATGACCCGGGCTCCGAGGCTTGAACGTCCCATCGCGAGTTGGGGTTCTGCCTGGTCGTGGTACTTAGGCGACGTCAGACTCGTTTGAGTATCTGCCCGTGCAACAGTCACCTCCTTCCCTTGGAAGAAGATCCTGATAATCATGTTATTTGGGTTGCTGTGCTTGTACTTGGGCACGCAGGTCTAGTCGGACCTATTGCTCCTCGCTTGAGAGTCGAGCAAGGTGACTCTGTAATTAACTGTAATATTGCTTGAGCTTCTCGGCGTTCCACGGCCGAGCAAGTTCTTCCCCGTGAAGATTTTCTAAATAATAGGCCCCGTTTTCGGTCTTTTCCCGGACGCGATACGTGCCCTCCCAATTAGGCATTAGTTTTCCTTCGCGGGAATCTCTGTGATTTCTTCTTAGAATGAGACTACCCACCTCGAATTCTCGTCTTATGACTTTAGAATCGTACCGAGCTGCTATTTTCTGTTTAAGAGTGGCCTCCTGGAGAGCGGCTCCTGATCGGATTTCTTCGACCAGGTCAAGCTCGTCTCTTGAAGCATTGGAGTTGGTGTCTTGGTCCATTGGGGACTCTGTCCGCCTAGATCAGATGTGCATTTCCACAGGAATTACTACTTCGGTCCCATATGCTAATCGGAACGGGGATTCACCGGTCGTTGAGTGGGGAGTGGTTCTATATGCCCAAAGTACACTGTGTAGCTCATCGACCCAGTGTTTCTTGTGCTCGTCCAGTCTCCATTTCAAACCTCTTAGGATTACTCTATTTGCAACTTCTGCTTGTCCGTTGGTTTGGGGATGCTCAACCGAAGCGAAATGTTGTTTTGTTCCTACCGAAGCAACAAATTCTTTGAAACGTATATCGGTGAATTGGGTACCGTTATCGGTTACAATGGCAAGCGGTAGCCCGAACTGAGCGAGAATGCTCCTTTTGAAGAAGCGTAGTATGTTGAGTGCAGTAATCTTGGCCCAGGCCTCAGCTTCTATCCATTTGGTGAAATAATCGACGCCCACAATGAGATATTTATTTTGGCCGGATCCGACGACGAATGGCCCTAACATGTCCATCCCCCACCACGCGAACGGCCACGGGGAAGATAGCGATTTTAGCTCGGTAGGGGGTGCTACGTGTACGTCCCCATGTCGTTGGCATTTGTCGCATCTTTTTACGTGCTCTTTCGCGTCGTGTTGGAGTGCCGACCAATAGTACCCTGCCTGGAGAATCTTTCGGGCTAACGATCGTCCGCCTGGGTGCTGTGCGTTAATTCCTTCATTGACTTCTCTTAGTACGTGTGGGACGTTATCTTCCTCCACGCACCTGAGGAGTGGTGTGGATAAACCTCGTCGATACATACGCCCACCGACCAAAAAGTACAAGCATGACCTTTGACGCACGGTGCTGGCCGTTTTCGGGTCTGTTGGTAACTCACCCTTGGTCAGGTAGTTAAACACTAGGTTCATCCAGCAGTTGGTGTCGCCTATGAGATTAATGTCTAGGTGGGTTGAAGATTGTCCAATGCTTGGTCGGGGGAGCACTTTTTGTATGACGGACTTGTTGTTTCCTTTTCTTTTAGTGCTTGCCAACTTGGAAAGGATATTAGCTCGAGTATTATTCTCTCGCGGGACGTGTTTGACCTCTATGCTTGTGAATCGTTTCAATTTGTCCTTTACAAGGGCCAGGTATTCGTCCATATTGTCGTTTTTGGCCTGGAAATCTCCTCGGACTTGATTAGCGACCAACTAGGAATCTGTGCAAATTGTGATTTCTTCTGCTTCTAGGTCGGTCGCGAGTCGTATGCCTGCCAGGAAAGCTTCGTATTCCGCCTGGTTGTTGGAAGTGGGGAAGGATAAAGTTAAAGATACTTCGATGATGCTTCCCTCTTCGTTTTCCAGGATAATTCCAGCTCCACTACCCGCCGGGCCAGATGCTCCGTCTACGAAGATGGTCCATTTGGATGGAGATTTTGGCTCCTGCTCGGTGAAAGTGAGCTCTACTACAAAGTCGGCTAACACTTGAGCTTTGAGAGCTTGTCTCCCTTCGAATTTGATGTCGAATTTGGACAGTTCCAATGAACATTTTAGCATTCGCCCGGCCATATCTGGTCGACCGAGTAATTGTCTTAAGGGTTGGTCCATTCTCACGATGATGGTGTGGGCTAAGAAATAATGTCGTAGTCTTCTGGCTGCAAAAAGGAGGGCCAGGTCCACCTTTTCTACCTGGAGGTATCGAAGTTCGGGGCCGTGGAGCGCCTTGCTCATAAAGTAAATTGGTTTCTGTCCCTCGGGTAGGTCACGTACAAGGGCTGCGCTTACGGCTTCATTTGCGACATCGAGATAGAGGTAAAGCGTTTCCCCTTTGTTGGGCCCGGACAAAACTGAGGGTTAAGATAATGCCCTTTTCAAGTGGGACAAGGCTTGCTCGCACTCCTCCGTCCATTCAAAGATGGCCTCTTTGCGGAGGCGTTTGTAAAAGGGGAGGGCGTGCTGAGCGGATTTTGCCACAAATCGTGCGAGGGAAGCAAAGACCCCGTTCAACGATTGTATGGATTTTTTAGAATTAGGAGTAGGAAGTTCTGTGAATGCCCGACATTTGTCAGGACTGGCTTCAATACCTCGTTCAGTTAAATAGAATCCGAGGAACTTCCCTGGTCGGACCCCAAACGTGCACTTCTCGAGATTGAAATGCATTTTGCATTTCCGGGCTTGGTCGAATACCTTTCGCAAGTGGGATGCGTGGTCCGTCTCTTGCTGAGATTTGACGATCATGTCGTCCATGTATACTTCAAGCATGTCCCCGATTTCTGCCCGAAATACCTTGTTCATCATGCGCTGATATGTCGCGCCCGCGTTTTTTAAACCGAAGGGCATAACGTTATAATAATAGTTTCCTGATTCGATCATGAAGGCCGTGTATTTTTTGTCGGACACGACCATGGGTATTTGATTGTACCCCGAGTAGGCGTCCATAAAGGACAATAGCTTGAAACTGGACGAATTATCGACCAGTTTGTCGATGTTGGGCAAAGGATATGCGTCTTTCGGGCATGTCCGGTTAAGATCAGTATAGTCAACACACATTCTCCATTTTCCACTAGACTTTTTGACAAGTACAACATTTGAGAGCCAGGTTGTATACCTGGCCTCAGTTACAAAATTTGTCTCTAGGAGGTCTTTAACAGCAGATTCGGCCACTTTGGCTTTCTCGGTCGACTGCTTCCTCCTACGCTGGGCGACCACTTTGTGCGTTGGGTCGATGGAAAGGTGATGATAGGTGTAGACACCCTAAATTTGCCCTCTGGTTTTCTATCTTTGTTTGGATTTTTGTTTTCTTTTATCATCTGCATTTCCATTAGATCATCAACATTTAGGATTCATATCATTTGCATAAGCTTCTAAGACATGGGATCATGGTCATCCGAGGATTAAGGTTTCACACCTCATTTGTAGATTATCAGAAGAATTCAAGGTCTTTATGCCGCTTCATTGGTATCATTCTCTTATTGTTCCTGTCACTAAATTAGGGTTTATTTCCCTGACTTAGCGGTAGTCAAGGATTTCACGTCTGAAAGGACTATTTGCTATGCATCTGGGCCGTCATCAATTCAGTGGTTGATTTCTCAAACAGTGCATGTTCAAGTCAAGTTGTGTTGTGTGCTGAATTTATCAAATTATCAAGTTGTGATTCATGAGAAGTTTGGTTCAGGGAATTAGACTGTCAGTTATTCTATGCTTCTTCTGTGAATTTATTTTTCAAGAGGTTAATTCAGATTATTCAAAGTGATCCAAGAATTATTTTGTCAGAGGATGATTAATTCAGAGAGTTATTCATTTCAGTTGCGAGTTGTCTGGTGATAATTGTGTTCATTTATTTAGTGGTTGGTGAAAAAGTGCAAGTTTGAGTTTAAGTATCTATCTCGTTCCACTTTCTAGCCAAATTCATGTCCATATTCATTGTGTTTATCTTTTAAATTCCATTAAATAAACCATTTTCTTTTTGCCCATTTCCAAATATTAACCATTTCATTTTCCCAATTTTTTTTTTCCCGCCATATTCACTTAACATTCAAAGTCATCCAAATTTATTTCCAAATAATAAATCCCATTAAATCAATCCATGTCCATTTTTATTACTATCCCTCATTCACAATCATTTCTCAATTGCACGTTTATTCCTTGCCATATACAAAAGTCCACACAAAAATCATGACCCACATTTCATAAAGTCTAAAGGCAGACTCATATCCTTCTTTATACCCATGTCAAGGCCCATTATCCAAGGAAAAAGAGTTGACCTAGTATATAAGAAAGATGATAAATAATTTGGAGACAGCCAAGGCAATCAAGGCGGCACTCTCTCTTTTCTAAAAAAAAAACTTGCATAAAACTTCTAACAAAACAACTCTTCTGATTTTCACCTCAACCCTTTCTTCATCACATTACCTATTTCATAGCTTCAAATTTTCCTCAACAGCATACAACACTCAGCATACATCACGCACTCCACAACTCAAACCAAATACTCCACTCATTTTTCCATCCCCATCGCCATCACCAAGCAACCTACAGCTTTTGGTTTTTTCTCTGAAAAAACCCCAAATCAACCCGTATCATCACCAATCTCATTACGCCTCACACACCACCATACCCAAACCTCACGCAACTGCTATCAAGCCTTCACCGTCATTCTTTTCAACAACCATAGCACACAACAACTTCACCAACACCGTCCTCATCCACCACCCTTATCAACAAGCCCAACCAAACCTCCATCATCAGATCCATTCAACCTTTAACATAACCAAACCATTTCATCAACAACACATCAAACCAACAACAGATCGAAACAAAGAAGAGAGAGATGAAAATAGTTTTGAAACATAACGAAAATTAGAAGAAGAAACAAACAGAGACTGAAGATCAAATATGAGCCAAAGAGATTGACGACGGAGGGCGTGATCGGCGCGTGATTTCAAACGAGGAGAAATAAGAAGTGGATCCGCGATTTTGAAACTGAAAAGGAGAGACATCAATGGCGGCCAAGCCGTTATTCTGTACAACAATGACAAACCGTGAGAAAGGTTCGTCGGAGATGATGAACAGAGACGAACAAGTTTCTATGTCGAGCGATTGCATCTGAAGGAAAGTGATTTGACGGCGTCGTTTGTGGTTTTGAAGGGGAGAGCATGGAATATGTCGTTGTTTCAAAGTGACGACGGATTTCTGAAGCTTCCGGTGGCGGTTTTCTTGGTGAAGCTGCGGTACCGACGAAGTTGTGAGAAAGAGGGAGTGTTTTTGCGATTTTGAAAACAGGGGAAATGGTTTACTTTGTTTGATGATTTTTTTTTCTTCTTTTCTTTTGTGTTTTTTTTGACGTAGAGTTTTGGGCTGCAAGAGCCCATGTTAAGTCATTTCTATGTAGACCACTTGATTCCGCTTCTACACCACACATCCCATTTTTGTTTCTAATTTTGGGCCTAACCCATGAAATTGCTATTGACCACACCACCTGTTCCCTGCGCCAGACCCCATTGTTGTTTATGTTATGGGCTTATCAAGTCCAACTTGAATTCCTCTCAGCACACTCCCAATTTCAGCGGCACCTCCTTTTTCTATTTTGCTCATTTTCATTTTGTTAATCTAACTTCTTTTATTAAGTAATTGCATTTAGTTAATTTTTAATAAAAGTTTAGCTTGAATTTTTATTAACCTTTTATTAAAACTTTGATATAGCTCTTTAGCTTTGATATTTAATTTCAATATAGGAGATTTTAACTTTGATTAATTTATTTTAATAGGACTTTGCTTAATATTTGTTTTAGTTCTATGCTGGAAGTTTTGTAGGCTTTATGCTTAAGAGCGATGATGGAGGAAATTTCTTGATGATGGTCTTGTTGTTATTTGTTCGTGAAGTTCTTGATGCAAGTAGTGGCATTTAGTGGTTGATTTCTTAGACACGATTACTCATCTTGGTGGACCCTTTGGCTATTTGGTCTGACAAATCTTGCTTGATTCCGTTTGAGCATTGAAAGTTTTATGATGCGGAACAATTGAGACTTACTGGAATAGTGTGAATCTTCTTGGTAATTATTTTTGGATTTCTTCTTGCGCTTATTGAAGAGGCAACGGACCTTCTCCGTTAGGTACCACTGAGGACCAATTTTAAATATTGCATGCTGTTGCATCTGGAAGTCCTACTGGTGTAGGCTCTGTTTGGGCATTGTCATCCTGTCTCCATATCGCATTCTCATCTTCTTATCTTATTTCTTATTCATCCAATTCTTCTTCCTCATCTTCTTTTATTCATTCTCGACTAGAGGTGTGCTTAGGCCACCATGTTGGTGCTTCTTTTTCTCTTCTTATTTCTTCTCCTCCTTTAGGATAGTGAGCCTCACAAACCTTAGGAACAACCAAGCATGACAATGATTAGGGTTTTGATTAGTCTCCCCACTTAGTTTTACCTTTGTGTCTCTTTGAGTCTTCTTTTCTCACCTCATAATCAGGGACTAAACCCTAAAGGCTTTAAGGCTTTGTGATTAAGCTTATGCCTGCATCCTTCTATTAGGATGGAGTGTATAACTTTAATCCTAAGTGTTAAACCCTTAATGTGTTTAACTCCTTTAATCAATTCATCTAATAATCATCAAGACATCAAGCTTGTAACTTGGGCCTTGCATTAGGGTTCTAATTCTTCCTTAATTGGTTAAGAAGGACTAACCCTAGTGTTAATGGACAAGTCCCCCTCAAGTTGTCTTACAAACCCTAAAAATCACTTCATCATCCTACCATTAACTAAAATCCACTTAATAAAGGCTTTGTTTTGTCATGAGTTTAATCCCTAATCATGGATTAAGTTGAGGAGCTTTCCTCAGCTTAAACATTCTCATCTATTATCCTTCTATTAGGATAATGTAATGAGTCTATTTAATCCCTGATTATGGCTTAATCTCATTACTCAACACTAAACAAAAACAACAAAAACATCTAAATAATCACAAGTAGGTTAATGATCTTAATCCTACACCAGAGGTGATTAAGTGTGAGAAGCTGACTTCACACTTAAGGTACTCTCATTACCCCTAATCAGAGGGAAGATGTGATGAGTTTACTAAATCCACTGTGTTGCACCCCAAAATTTGCCCTCACAATACAAGACTTTGTGTTCTAAGAAGGTTCACAAGGTTCACAAACTCTCCAACACTTCCATAACCTTTCATGAGATTCATGAAGTCTACAAGTCACCTCTTTAAGGTTCACAAGGTTCACAAGCTTCTCAACATTTACAAGACCTTTCATGAAGTTCATGAAGTCTACAAGTTACTTTATGAGGGTTCACAAGGTTCACAAGATTCACAATGATTACAAAGCTCTCCTGAGGTTCATGAGGCCTACAAAGCCACTTCATGAGGTTCACAAGGTTCACAAGCTTCACAATACCTCCCATGAGGTTCACAAGACACTTTATGAAGATTCACAAGGTTCACAAAGTTCACAATTGGTCAAAGGAGTTGACAATTCCCTCAGACAATGCACCTCCTAAGCAGTGCATCCAAAACTAGGGTTTTGACTTTAATCAGGCTAAATGGACTTCCAATACTTCAAGTAAGCTTCATAACATCTTATATGTGTGTAAGAACCCCCATGACAAGTTTCAAGACTTTTCTCAAAAGTTTGCTCAGTCAGATGATCAGATAAGTCAAAATCAGTCAGTGCAGTTAAAAAGTCAAACTGGAGTCAACTGTGGTCAAACCAAAGTCAAACTTCATGATTTTTTTCCAACATCAAGTATGTGAAGTAAAATTCATCATTTGATCAAGGGTTGATCATGATTCATCAAGGAGATTCCAGATCATCAATAATCAGGAGTTTCTAAATTAGGGTTTCCTCAGTAAAAGTCAACTGAACTTTGACCAGCCATAACTTTCACATGCTTCATCACCAAGTCTCCATCCAAAGCTCATTTTGAAGGAAATTGAATTCTCTACAACTTTGATGTTGAAGGTTAAGTCCAAAAATGCTTCATTTGAAAGATATGATCTAAGACATTATAGGTCATTTCAAAAGTCAACAAAAAGTCAACAACTTCAAAAGGGAATAACTTGAGATTGGTAAATGATATGGACCTGAAACCAATGGGGTTGTTTAGAGGACTCTTCAAGCTTTCCAAAAAGTCCAAGAACACCCTCATACCTTTAAAATTGAGGGAGATGTGCTCTTGCAAAGTTGGGCAATTTTGTGATGGTTTATATTGAAAATGGGGGCCTAAAAGCAATTTTCTCCAAATGGGCTGGCCAAATTGTGACCCAACCCATACAATAACATCATGCACGAAATTTCCATAATATTTTCATATTTTTTATTTTATTTAATTAATTTATTATGATTTATTATATTTAAAATCATTTTAAATTTAAATAAAATATTAAAAATGAAGATATATTCTTGTGATTGATTCTAGAAAGTCTTAAAGGGTGATTGAAGTTAAAAGAGAAAAGAATCATATAATTTATCCCAAAATAGCAAGCATTCAAGAGCAAATATTTGACTTTTACAACACCATCTTTTTCAATCTTTTTAAATCAAATTATCCACATAACCATTGAATTTTCTGACCTAGATTGATTTACCTATAAGTATTGATCATAAGCATAACCCTAGCCACGATTTTCCAGCAGCCAAAGGTGAGTTCATAGTTCAAAAATTCATAAGAAAAGTGAGATTCGGATTTTGAGTTACAAGGCATTATAAGGTAAACTATGATCATAGAGATGTTCCTTGGTCTTCCATGATGCAAAACCAATGCCCATACGCATCCATAGCACGCATATATGAGCAACCCGTAGCCTTGTTGTTCTTGTAAATTTGTTTTTCGATTCTCATTATTTGATCATTATTAATGAAATTTGTGTGCTGATTTGATGTTAGTTGAAGCTTTGGAACAATTCTGGACAAACCAATTGAATTTTCATGACCTTATACGGATTCGGCCATTGCTAGGGTTTCTATCCTCCATTAGGGCTTTGTGTTCTAAGTCATATAAATTAATTCTGAAAACGTGGTTTGATTCCAAATGATCTTGTGATCATATTTGACTCCTTAATTTGTTGAAATTTTATAGTTTTAGCCATGTATGTGATCCGTAGGTGTTGCTGCAAAGATGAAATTCGCAGGTAGGTTCGTGGCAAGTTTCGCAGGTAAAATCGAAGGTCTCAAGGAAGAAGAAGGCTGTTCCCGCGCGTTGGAAATTTCAAATATTACTGAATATATTTTATTAATTGTGTTTGGTTTGTTATCACAAGCACGCTTGTGATCCAGTGGCAAGGCATATGCGCGTTTGAGGAAAGGGCGTAGGATCGAATCCTGCCCTCAGCAAGGTTTTGACATTTTTTTCATTTAAACTTGTTTCTTAATATATTATGGTTTGTGTTTGTTTTGTAGACAGGTAGGCTCTCCCAGCCAGGCGGTAGCGCGTGCGTCTTGTAATCAAAAGGTCCTGGGATCAAATCCTCCCCCAGGCCTTTTTGTTTTCTCATTATTTTCTGAATTTCTCAAAGCAAGGAACAAAACAAATCTCACTCTCTCATCTCTTGCCTGCGCATGGATAGTCCAGTGGTGTGTTCTCTTGGCTGCAAACATAGGGGACTGGGTTCAAACCCCAGCCCCATCAGGTTTTTTTTTACTCTTCTCATTCTGTTTCTTATTATTTTCTAATTAATTAATATCTTATATTAAAATAAATTAAAATTATAGTATTTGATTATTTTCTATATTGTAAAATAGGTGTATATTAAGTATTCTAACTTTTAATAATTATTTTCTAAAAGAAAAGTCTTAAATTCTTGTTTTCTTACTTTAAATTTTATTTGGATAATTTATATTAATTAGGATAATTCTATATAATTGGTTAAAAATAAATTTTGTATATAACAAAACCCTAATTTTTTCTAACAACCCTAATTTATTTTCTTTAAAAAAAACCTAGTTTTTTTTTTATAATTTTATTTTCTAATATAGTCATTATGTATATATATTTATTATAATTCTTATAAATTTTGTAAATATATTTATAATCCAAATTATTTTTTCTTTTAAATGTTTAAGAAACAATTTAATTTATAATAGTTATATTTTTGTATTTGGTTTAAAATAATTTGTAAATATAATAATTAATAGAGTTAAATTTTATAAGCATGAATAATATATGATATTTAAAACCTATTTTCTTCTTATAATATGTATATATTGTTTAAAAAATAAATATTAATATATGTTTATAATAATTAAAATTTTGTAGTTATAATAAAAATAATAATAACTTGACAACTTATAAAAATTAAAATAATTGTTTGTTAATATTTGTTTTTTTTAAATATAATTGTTCATATTAAAAATTGTTAATTTCTTATAATATCTTAATTAATTTTGTTTATTATTACTAACCATATTATTTATTTTGTTTTTGTTAATTTTACATTATTATTAATTCATTAACTATTATTATTTTTATGCTTATTATCTCACTAACTTTATAATTTTTATTATTTACTAACCTTTCTTATTTTATTATTAACTCTTTTTCTTGCTTATTATTATTATCACTAACCCCTTTATATTTATATTTTATTATTTATTGCTTATTTATATTTTATTTATTTTGCTATTTAATTATTTTGCTTAATATTTACTTGTTATTATAATTTTGTAATTGCTTCCGGGATGTAAATTTTATAATAATAATTATTATTATGGTTAGTAATTAGGGAGTGAAAAATATGTATGTTATTTAAAAATTAAATTAGATCACCTTAATAATAAGATAATTAAAATAAACACTCACACACACGTAAGTCGATTTTAATCGCCGTCTCACTTCCTAAGGTTATCCCTCAAGTTGCCTACGAATAATGGTCAAGTGGGGTGTATAAAGCAAGTCCCTTCAAAAGATAAATCATCAAGTCCCTCATGGTTGCCTATACGAATCGAGTCCCTTTCGAAAAATGATGATAGTCCCTTATATGTGCTTAATACACCCCACAGTTGCCTTCGTAACCAAATTGTCCCTCACATGTCCCTTACATCCAAGGTAAAGACTACCTACTCCTTAATAGTAGGGATAGTCTTACCAAGGAAAGGAAAAAGAACAAGAAAGACTTTAAACATTAGGGTAGGTTCCTCTTATGTACTTGCTCACTTCAAAATTTTTTCAAACACTTAACATTTTCAAACAAATTTTCAAACAAGTTTTTTACACATCCGTACATGGATTATTATTAAACTATTCTGAAAATTTTTCTATTCACACACTACATTTTCAAAAACAATTTAAAGTGAGCTTAAGTACCTAAGAGCCCATGGATAACCATGGATGAAAAGGGTGCTAACACCTTCCCTTTTCATAACTTACCCCCCGGACCCAAAATATTCTCTTAAGGTCTTTCCTGTTCTTTTATAACCTTTCCTTTTGGATAAAATAAAAGTCGGTGGCGACTCTTGCTATCCGCAACATTACTTAAAGTCAGTTCTCCCACCGTGTTACAGAACTGGCGACTCTGCTGGGGATCTATTTTAAGAGGGGTACCCTTAGGAATTAAGATCACTTTGAATTGCTTGCCTTGTTTGATTTACATTATGTTGTTGGGGTGCTCTTATGTGTGAAAGGTCCTAACCCGGATCTAGTGTACCTTAGGTAAATGGCAATAGACCAAGGAAACTGTACGACGTATATCGATACGGTTGATCTGGTGGCCATAGTTAGTGCGACTTCTTGGTTGGTGCTTATATTCCTTAAGTCAAGTTGAGGATAATATTGAGGCTGCCATATGTTGTCAATGCACTAACTAACTTCTAGAACCCTAGTTAACTCATCTTGGCCTTTAGAAAGTAGTGAGGTAACCGGCTTTGGTGCAGACTGAAGTTGGTTGACACTCGATACTACGCTCATTGAGATCTTAAACTTGGAGGGTTTTGGTTGGCAAGTAAGTTGCCTTCTGATCAACCACCCTTGTGAAGGATCAATGATATTGAGATCCCTTAGAACCTGGTTACTTTTGTAGGACAGGATGAACCATCTAACTTCAGGGGAGGGTACTTACCTTAAACCTCATGCAAGCCTTTAAACCTAGGGCTATGGTGTGACTTGTTTGTGTGTGCCACATGTTTGTGATTGAGCATAACATCATGACATCATCATGCATCATGAGCATATCATTTTCCCTAACCATTTCAAGGACCAAGGGATTTATTTTTGTTCTTTGTTGCAGGTCATGGCTTCTGCTCGTAGAAACACCATCAGGATCAACTTTGTGAGCATACCTCCCAAGCTTAAAGAGTTGGTTTCTCAAGTGTCTGATCACTCCCAGTTCATCAAGAGACATGGTCACCTTTTGGATTTAGTTACTTCAGGGTTCAATGAAGACATGATGAGTGTGCTGTTTCAGTTCTTTGACCCTAAGCACCACTGCTTTACATTCCCCGACTATCAGCTGGTTCCTACCATGGAGGAGTTCTCTAAACTTCTGGGCATACCTGTTCTTGATCAAAGACCCTTCACAGGCTTGGAGAAGGAACTTAAACCAGAGGTTATTGCTGCAGCTTTACATCTGAAGAAATCTGACATTGTTCTAGAGACGAGAAGCGGAGTCAAGGGTATTCTTGCCAAGGTGCTAATGGATAAGGCTCAAATGTTCTTGAAGGCCATGAGCTATGATGCTTTTGAGGAGGTCTTAGCCTTACTGATATATGGCTTAGTATTGTTCCCCAATCCAGATCAGTTCATAGATGTTCATGCCATCAACATTTTCCTGAGTCACAATCCAGTGCCTACATTGCTTGGAGATATCCTACATTCTCTTCATACTCGTACTACAAGGGCAAGAGGAACTTTGATGTGCTGCATACCTTTACTTTCTAGGTGGTTTATTTCTCACCTTCCTCGCTCAGTAATGAAGAATGAGCAAGGGTTCAGATGGTCCAAGAGGATCATGTCACTTTCTCACTCAGACATCCATTGGTGCTCCAGATCTATGGAGAATGTCACCATCATTGACCGTTGTGGGGAGTTCCCTAATGTGCCACTTCTAGGCATAAGAGGAGGCATCACCTACAACCCCTCTCTAGCTTTACGACAGTTTGGTTACGCTCGGAGCGATGGCCCACATGACATGTTGATTCTGGGCATTGTGTTTGATTACGACAACGATCTTCAGGGTTACCGTCAGAGATTCATACGAGCTTGGGGAAAGGTAAACAGGATTGAAAGCAAGACACTGGAGCCTAAGTACACTATTCCTATGGAGGCTTATCTCAGATGGGTACGATCTCGTGCTCAGACACTCATGATGCCATATCCTGCCGTCCTACCAGTTACCATGGAACCTGTTGCTGAAGGAGACACTGCTTATACCATCCTTCACCCAGACATGCCTACTGATATGGAAGACTTGCAGAGATCATGGATCCAACTGAAGGAGCAAAGGGATACTTTCGAGGCTCATTACAAAGCAAGCCAAGCAAGGATCCTAGAGCTAACAAAGCAACTTCACGAGGAACGGAACCTCAACTCATACCTCAACACAAAGAGGAAACGTCCATGGGAGACTTAAAACCCCATCTTTTGTACTTATTTTACTTTCATTTTTTGTAAGCCTAAAAGGCAAAACAAAGTTATTACTAATAAAAGTTTACTTTCGTTTTTGTCTAAGCAAATTTAAATCCTGCGGTCCTTGAAAACATTGCATATGCATTCCCATATCATTTCATTGCATCACAGGTTTATAATTGTGCACAGGTTTCTCATCTTCTCGCTGTTTATTTCAGCAATGGCACTTGAACAATCAGTTAAGGATCTTCAGGAACAAAATGCACAGTTCCAAGAGCTGATCTTGAACCTGTCCAATGGGAAGGACGAATTGAAGGCACTGCTGGCCAAGAAGACTAAGAAGACTAGAAGGTCTGCTGGGTTGCTCAACATGGGAAGAAGGTTCAAAGGTCCTGTCAAGACCAAGGAAGAGGTTGAAGACTATGAATCTGAGGAATCTGAGAAAGAGAGAGGCAGTCTCCACAACACTATAGGGGACTCTGATACTGAGGCTAATTACTATCATGAGCCTAATGAAGACAAATTTAAGAGGCTGGTGGATAGAATGGATGCTATGGAATTACAGAAATCATCTGGGCTGGATTTTGAGGATTTGAGTCTGATATCTGGGGTAGTCATACCCATTGGGTTCAAGGTTCCTACATTTGTTGTCTATGATGGGGTCTCTTGTCCCAAATTGCATCTGAGATCTTATGTTAGAAGAATTCAACCTCACACTGTTGATAAGAAGCTGTGGATCCATTTCTTTCAAGAGAGCTTATCTGGAGCTCAGTTGGAGTGGTATTATCAGTTGGAGAGTGTCAACATCAGAGACTGGAATGATCTTGCTGAAGCTTTCTACAAGCAGTATCAATACAATGCTGACTTAGCCCCCACTCGCATGCAGCTTCAGAGCATGTCTATGGGTGCCAAAGAAAGTTTTAAGGAGTATGCTCAGAAGTGGAGAGATTTAGCTGGAAGAGTTCAACCCCCTTTGACTGACAGGGAGCTGGTTGATATGTTCATGTGTACGCTGAATGGTCCGTTTTACAGTCATCTCATTGGAAGTTCATCATCTGGCTTCACTGAGTTGATCATGACAGGAGAGCGGGTAGAGAATGGTATCAAGAGTGGTAAGATCCAAGTAGGCACTTCTTCATCAGGTGCTGCAAAGAAGCCTCCCACTGGGAAGAAGGAATCCAATGCTGTTTATGGTCAACCTGATCGTAACAGAAGGCATCAGTCTGTTAGTGCAGTTCATATTTCAAATCCAACTCCTGCAACAACAGAGCAGCCTCAAGGCAACCAACAGAGGGCTAGAAGACAGTTCACGAAGATCAACATGTCAATGGCTCTGGCATTGCAACACTTGTTGAAGGCTGAACTTATTACCCTGAGGGAGGCTCCTCAGAATCCCAATGTTACTTCTCCCAAGTACAATCCCAATGCACGATGTGCATATCATTCAAACTGTCCAGGACATGATACTAATAACTGCTGGGTCTTGAAGAATAAAATTCAAGATATGATTGATGCTGGAGAAATTGAGTTTGATCCACCAGGTACTCCAAATGTGATTACAGCTCCAATGCCAAATCACGAGAAGACTGTCAATGCCATTGATGAAGACATTGATGAAGACCTGCATGTCTATTCAGTTATGGAGTTGAGCACACCATTGTCTGTTATCAAAAAGAGGTTAGTACAAGCTGGGATCTTTCCAGGTTGTCGTGAAGATTGTCTGTATTGTACCTATAAGCCGGATAGTTGCTTCATTTTGAGAGATGGAATTCAACGTCTCATGGATAAGTATACTATAGTGTTTGAAAGAAGACCAGCATTTGTAGAAAGTATGGTAGATCATCTGACTCGGGGTAAAAAGATTGAAGAGGTTGATATGGTTGACAAAGTACCGGTAAGAATCACTTCAAAGGGTCCCATTAAAATCACTCATCAGGGCCCAATCAAGATTACTGCTGAAGGTCCTGTGAAGGTTGTTGCTGAAGCCAGAGTAGCTCCTCTGATCATTACTACTCCTGGTCCTATTCCTTATACATCTGACAAAGCTGTGCCTTGGCACTATGGGTCTGATGTTTACATTCATGGTGTTAAGCAGGAGCCTTTACCTGATGTGCCTGTTGACATTGATAATATTGCTGGATCTAGCAAGATCACTCGTAGTGGAAGAGTCTTCTCTCCTCCAGTTGCTTCTAAGAGTGCAGTTACTCCTGCTGCTACCTCCACCACTGATGCTCGGGGCAAAGGTCCCGTTATTGAGCCCGTATCTACTGATGTGCCAGCTGCTGATGATCTCTCTAAGCAGATGGAAGAAGTATTGAAAATCATTCGCAAGAGTGATTATGACATTGTTGATCAGTTGGGGCATACTCCCTCAAAGATTTCCATGCTCTCCCTATTATTATGTTCTGAAGCTCATGCCAAGTCATTGATCAAGTTTCTGAAGATGGCTCATGTACCCAGTGCAATTTCTATGGACCAATTTGAAAACTGTGTTGCCCACCTGACCTATGACAATGGGTTAGGATTTTCTGATGCTGACTTGACCCCTGCCAAGAGGGATCATAACAGGGCCTTGCATATTTCAATTGAATGCAGGAGCACTACCCTGTCTCATGTGCTGATAGACAATGGTTCCTCTCTGAATGTGTTGCCTAAAGAAGTCCTGAACAAGCTGAGTCCTGAAGATACTGTATTGAAACCCAGTAATATTGTGGTAAAGGCTTTTGATGGTTCTAGAAGAGTAGTGCATGGGGAAATTGATCTTCCAATTCAAGTTGGTTCTCAGGTGTTTACTGCTACATTTTATGTGATGGATATTCGTCCTTCATACTCTTGTTTGCTTGGTCGTCCTTGGATCCATGGGGCAGGTGCTGTGACCTCTACATTGCACCAAAAGTTGAGATATCCGGTGAATGGAAAGGTTGTTATGGTCTATGGAGAAGAAGAGTACTTTGTCAGCCATGTAAACACTTTCAAGTATCTGGAAGTGGAAGGTGAATACATTGAGACTCCGTGTCAGTCATTTGAAGTGGTTCCCTGGGTTGTTAATGATTATGTAGCTCCTCCTGCTGTGAAGAAAGTTCCTGTGATCACCAGAAAACCTCCAACAATGGCAATGGCCTCCCTCAATGATGCTAGAGCTGTGGTGGATGAAGGTGGTTGTACTATTTGGGGTCAGCTTCCTGATATTCCATACAAGTCTGACAAGTTTGGTTTGGGTTTCACTGCAGAGTCCCAGAAGGCTGTTCGTCGTGCTCGTGCTGCCCGTGTCACTAATCAAGGGGTTGTGAAAGACCAGATTAATGTTGTGGGAGATCAAGATGAAGATTACAACTTGGATGCATGGATTTTTCCTACTGTGGGTGCTGGACTCAATAATTGGAAAGCTGAAGATGTTATCCCTATCTCCTTTAGTCAGGAGTAAATACTATTACTGTGTTGTGTTTTTTTTACATTTGTAATTTCTGAACAATAAAACTTTCAAGCCATGTGCCTTACTCGGGGCACAATGGTGTGCTTGTTACGGGCTGTCATTTCATTTGCATACTTCATTCAATAAAATCAGTGGACGTTTTGTTTTCGTAAATATTGTGTTCCTTGTCTTTCTTTTCTTTTATTTTTGCTTTATCAGCTATGTGTTCTTACACACACCCACATCACTAAAATGCAGATCCTCATCCACTCTGGATCCTGTTGATAACAGTTCTACTATTGCCAATTATAATTTCGAGAATCCGATCTATCAAACTGAAGGCGGAAATGAGGACGATTGTGAAATACCTGTAGAGCTTGCTAGGTTGTTACAACAAGAAGAGAAAGCTATACAGCCACATGAAGAGCCAGTCGAAGTTGTGAATTTGGGAACTGAAGAAAACAGAAAAGAGGTTAAGATAGGGGCTGATTTAGAGGACAGTGTCAAGAGCAGGTTGATTCAGATGTTACGTGACTATGTGGAGATCTTTGCTTGGTCTTATGAAGATATGCCAGGGTTGGATACAGACATTGTGGTTCACCGTTTGCCAGTGAAAGAAGATTGTCGTCCAAAGAAGCAGAAGGTTCGTCGTATGCGTCCTGAAATGTCAGAAAAGATCAAGGCAGAGGTAATGAAACAGTTCAATGCAGGGTTCTTGGCAGTGACTTCTTATCCTCAGTGGGTTGCAAATGTGGTACCAGTTCCTAAGAAAGATGGTAAGGTGCGTATGTGTGTAGACTACAGAGATTTGAACAAGGCCAGCCCTAAAGATGACTTTCCACTTCCTCATATTGATATTCTGGTAGACAACACTGCTCAGCATAAGGTATTCTCTTTTATGGACGGTTTCTCTGGTTACAATCAGATCAAGATGGCACCTGAAGATATGGAGAAGACAACATTTGTGACACAGTGGGGCACCTTTTGCTATAAGGTGATGCCATTTGGTTTGAAGAATGCAGGGGCAACATATCAGCGTGCTATGGTGGCTTTGTTTCATGATATGATTCATCATGAGATAGAGGTATATGTAGATGATATGATAGCCAGGTCTCAGAATGAAGAACAACATCTTGATCATCTGCACAAGTTGTTTGAGAGGTTGAAGAAATACAAGTTGAGGTTGAACCCAAACAAGTGCACTTTTGGAGTTAGATCTGGTAAACTCCTGGGTTTCATTGTCAGTGGCAAAGGTATTGAAGTAGATCCTGCAAAAGTGAAAGCTATACGAGAGATGCCAGCTCCCCGTACTGAGAAGGAGGTTAGAGGTTTCTTGGGACGATTGAACTACATTGCAAGATTTATTTCCCAATTAACTACCATCTGTGAGCCAATCTTCAAGTTGTTGAAGAAAGATCAGGTGATGGAATGGAATGATGAGTGTCAAACTGCCTTTGATGAAATCAAGAGATACCTGCTAGAACCACCAATTTTGATGCCACCAGTTGATGGAAGACCCTTGATTATGTACTTAACAGTGTTAGACAACTCAATGGGGTGTGTGTTGGGGCAACATGACGAGTCTGGTCGAAAAGAGCAGGCAATATACTACCTTAGCAAAAAGTTTACCGACTGTGAAACAAGATACTCACTGCTCGAGAAAACTTGATGCGCTTTGGCATGGGCTGCTCGCCGACTAAGACAGTATATGTTGACCCATACTACCTTGTTGATTTCAAAGATGGATCCAATCAAGTATATATTTGAGAAACCTGCTCTCTCCGGAAGAATTGCGAGATGGCAAATGATCTTGACAGAATATGATATACAGTATACTACTCAGAAGGCCATTAAGGGAAGTGTTGTTGCTGATCATTTGGCTCATCAAGCAGTGGATGATTACCAGTCAATGAATTTTGAGTTCCCTGATGAAGACATTATGATTATTACCAAAGAACCTGGACAATATGACGGACCTGAACAAGGATCCCGATGGACTATGGTTTTTGATGGTGCTTCCAATGCACTTGGTAATGGTGTTGGTGTTGTGATTAGTTCCCCTGAAGGTTGTCATACCCCGATTACTGCCAGACTTTGTTTCCATTGTACCAATAACATGGCTGAGTATGAGGCATGTATCCTGGGTATTAAAGCTGCTATTGATATGAAGATTCAGTTCCTTGATGTGTATGGAGATTCAGCCCTGGTAATTAGTCAGATTAAAGGAGATTGGGATACCAAGCATGATAATCTCATTCCTTACAGAGAACATGTGTTGTCTTTGATCCCACATTTCAAAGAGATTACCTTTGGACATATTCCACGAAGAGAGAATCAGTTGGCAGATGCATTGGCCACCATGGCATCTATGTTTGAGATCAGCTGGGATGATGAAGCTCCCAAGATTACTATTGATAGATTTGAAAAGCCTGCATACTGCAATGAAATTGACACTGAAGGGGCAGAGGAGAAGCCTTGGTTCCATGAAGTGAAAAGATATCTTGAAGCTCAGGAGTTCCCTGAAGGGGCATCTGTCAAAGATAAGAAGTTCCTGAGGAGGTTTGCTGCTAAGTTCTTTTTGAGTAATGGGATTCTGTACAAGCGCAATCATGATTCAACTATGCTTCGTTGTGTGGATAAGAAGGAAGCTACAGAAATTATGGAAGATATGCACGATGGAACCTTTGGCACTCATTCTAGTGGTCATACTATGGCAAAGAAGATATTGAGAGCAGGTTACTATTGGTCTACCATGGAAGCTGATTGCTACCAACACTCCAGAACGTGTCACAAATGTCAAATCTATGCTGATAAAGTACATGTACCTCCATCACCACTAAATGTGTTGACTGCTCCTTGGCCCTTTGCCATGTGGGGCATTGATATGATTGGTGAGATCAAGCCTACTGCTTCTAATGGACATCGTTTCATCCTGGTTGCTATTGATTATTTCACGAAGTGGGTAGAGGCAGCTTCATTTGCATCTGTTACCAAGAATGTTGTGGCTCGATTCATTAAGAATAATCTCATATGTAGGTATGGCATCCCTGAAAGGATTATTACTGACAATGGCTCTAATCTGAACAACACTATGATTACTGATCTCTGTACGCAGTTCAAGATTAAGCACCACAACTCTTCTCCTTATCGTCCAAAGATGAATGGGGCAGTTGAAGCTGCTAATAAGAACATTAAGAAGATTATACAGAAGATGACTGTTACTTACAAGGATTGGCATGAGATGTTACCATTTGCTCTTCATGGTTATCGTACTACGATACGTACTTCAACCGGGGCAACCCCATTCTCCTTAGTCTATGGTATGGAAGCAGTTCTGCCCATTGAAGTTCAAATTCCCTCCTTGAGAATTATGAAGGATGCAGGCTTGGATGAAGATAAGTGGATTCAGACTCGACTGGACCAGATAAATTTGATTGATGAGAAGAGGTTAGCAGCAGTTTGTCATGGCCAGATGTACCAGAAACGGATGATCAAAGCTTTTAACAAGAAGGTTAAGCCAAAGGTATATCAGGCTGGTGACTTGGTAATCAAGCGTATCATATTACCACAGGGTGATCCTAGGGGCAAGTGGACTCCAACATATGAAGGACCATTTGTAGTCAAGACAGTGTTCTCAGGAGGTGCCATGATATTGACTACAATGGATGGTGAAGATTTCCCACAGCCTGTAAACGCAGACATAGTTAAAAAATACTACGCATAAAAAGAGACCCGCTAGGTTGACAGGCCTAGGCAAAAATAAGGGCATCCCGGCAAACCAAAAGGGTTTGGGCAAAAATTAGGGATATATATGAAAAGATGTACACCCGGCAAGTCGAAAACCTGAAAAGGCGGCTTGGGCAAAAAAGGGTATCCCGGTGGATTGAAAACCTGAAAGGGCAATCCAGGCAAAAGTTAGGGATTAAAGCGTATGACTATGTCTCGTTTAGATCACTCATGAAACTGCAACCAGTTGTACTACTTATTCAAGCTCGAACAGATAAAGCTCAATTCAATCGTTTCCGTCTCAACAGCAAGAAGATGAGATACTTGAGTGGCAATAGTAGAATTGAAACTCAATAGGATTGTTTCCCACATAGTTGACTCTTTTGTAAAACTTTATGACAAAATCCTCTTACTAGGGTTTATGTCTCCTTGTACAAACTTACCCGTGTATGGGTCACTTTTGATATAAATAAATTCCATCTTTTGAATCCAGATTTACTTTTACCCTATTTACATAAGCGAAACGTCCATTGGTTGTGTTTGAATGTGTGTATGCTTTTGAATATGATTGATGTTTACCAGAAATGCATGTATGCTTTTAATATGATTGATGTTTACCAGAAATGCATGAAAATGCAGTAATAGTATTTACTAAGGACGAACGAGGGAAGGATTTCAACGAAGCTTCGCCGGTTCACCTTTACAAGACAGTTACAAACCCTCAGTAGGACGAATCCATCTTCATAAAGTCTCATCTCCCCTGGAATTTATATTCATATCTTTTATCCTCATACGGATATTCGGGAATTTACTTTCCAATAAGGGTACGACGAACGAAGACGGGATGTTATACTTATCCTACTATCAAACGAAGACGAAGGTTATATATACCCTTACTATCCCAGCATACGGGAGGTTATATATACCCTACTATCCCCAGCATCCGGGAGGTTATCTATACCCTACTATCCCCAGCATACGGGAGGTTACCCTGTTATCCCCAGCAGACGGAGAGTTATGTATAATATATTATTCAACAATGAGTCGGGATTTATTTTCCCTGGCCAGCAGTTGTTATACGAAGATATCCAGACTCTTCCGGCAGTATCATATCATACATACATCATTTACATCATACCATAGCATATATATCCATAGGCACATAGTACATTATTTGAGTACATTATATCATACATGCATACATAAAGCATAAATTAATGTTATTATACAGAATGCTACCTTGTTTTCAGGTTAACTATCCAACAAACAAACTTATGATCTTCGGGACTGCTTTATTGTCACCTCGGGGTTACTTTATCCTCCTGATAAGCTTCTTATTACTTTGGGACTGCTTTATTGTTACCTCAGGGTCACTTTATCCTCCTGATAAATTCTCATGACTTCAAGACTGCTTTAGAGCTATTGATTGCTCTATCCTCCTGAGGTCATATCACTACTTCAAGACTGCTTTAGAGCTATTGATTGCTCTATCCTCCTGAGGTCATATCACTACTTCAAGATTGCTTTAGAGCTATTGATTGCTCTATCCTCCTGAGGTCATATTATTACTTCAAGACTGCTTTAGAGCTATTGATTGCTCTATCCTCCTGAGGTCATATCACTACTTCAAGACTGCTTTAGAGCTATTGATTGCTCTATCCTCCTGAAGACACATCACATTATTATTTCAAGACTACTTTAGAGTTATCATTATTAATGGCTCTATCCTCCTGAAATTATTACTTCAAGACTGCTTTAGAGCTATTGATTGCTCTATCCTCCTGAGGTCATATTATCACTTCAAGACTGCTTTAGAGCTATTGATTGCTCTATCCTCCTGAGGTCATATTACTACTTCAAGACTGCTTTAGAGCTATTGATTGCTCTATCCTCCTGAGGTCATATTACTACTTCAAGACTGCTTTAGAGCTATTGATTGCTCTATCCTCCTGAGGTCAGATTTACTACTTCAAGACTACTTTAGGGTTATCATTATTGATTGCTCTATCCTCAGGAAGACATGCTGTTACATCAATATTACTCCAGACTCCTGACAGCTCTCATTATACTGCTGAAGAACTTTTCCCTAGTGGCATCTTTAAGCCCACTCAATCATGTTCAACCAACCATCAATATCACTCTAGGCACTGGTGAGTGCAAATTTTTGGGCTTTTGTGTTCAATCCCCTTCAACCTTCCAGGTTACGACTGGCAAATATACCAATCTAACCCCTCAGGTTTCAGAAAATTGAACAGGGGCAGCTGTTGCACCCCAAAATTTGCCCTCACAATACAAGACTTTGTGTTCTAAGAAGGTTCACAAGGTTCACAAACTCTCCAACACTTCCATAACCTTTCATGAGATTCATGAAGTCTACAAGTCACTTCTTGAAGGTTCACAAGGTTCACAAGCTTCTCAACATTTACAAGACCTTTCATGAAGTTCATGAAGTCTACAAGTTACTTTATGAGGGTTCACAAGGTTCACAAGATTCACAATGATTACAAAGCTCTCCTGAGGTTCATGAGGCCTACAAAGCCACTTCATGAGGTTCACAAGGTTCACAAGCTTCACAATACCTCCCATGAGGTTCACAAGACACTTTATGAAGATTCACAAGGTTCACAAAGTTCACAATTGGTCAAAGGAGTTGACAATTCCCTCAGACAATGCACCTCCTAAGCAGTGCATCCAAAACTAGGGTTTTGACTTTAATCAGGCTAAATGGACTTCCAATACTTCAAGTAAGCTTCATAACATCTTATATGTGTGTAAGAACCCCCATGACAAGTTTCAAGACTTTTCTCAAAAGTTTGCTCAGTCAGATGATCAGATAAGTCAAAATCAGTCAATGCAGTTAAAAAGTCAAACTGGAGTCAACTGTGGTCAAACCAAAGTCAAACTTCATGATTTTTTGCCAACATCAATTATGTGAAGTAAAATTCATCATTTGATCAAGGGTTGATCATGATTCATCAAGGAGATTCCAGATCATCAATAATCAGGAGTTTCTAAATTAGGGTTTCCTCAGTAAAAGTCAACTGAACTTTGACCAGCCATAACTTTCACATGCTTCATCACCAAGTCTCCATCCAAAGCTCATTTTGAAGGAAATTGAATTCTCTACAACTTTGATTTTGAAGGTTAAGTCCAAAAATGCTTCATTTGAAAGATATGATCTAAGACATTATAGGTCATTTCAAAAGTCAACAAAAAGTCAACAACTTCAAAAGGGAATAACTTGAGATTGGTAAATGATATGGACCTGAAACCAATGGTGTTGTTTATAGGACTCTTCAAGCTTTCCAAAAAGTCCAAGAACACCCTCATACCTTTAAAATTGAGGGAGATGTGCTCTTGCAAAGTTGGGCAATTTTGTGATGGTTTATATTGAAAATGGGGGCCTAAAAGCAATTTTCTCCAAATGGGCTGGCCAAATTGTGACCCAACCCATACAATAACATCATGCACGAAATTTCCATAATATTTTCATATTTTTTATTTTATTTAATTAATTTATTATGATTTATTATATTTAAAATCATTTTAAATTTAAATAAAATATTAAAAATGAAGATATATTCTTGTGATTGATTCTAGAAAGTCTTAAAGGGTGATTGAAGTTAAAAGAGAAAAGAATCATATAATTTGTCCCAAAATAGCAAGCATTCAAGAGCAAATATTTGACTTTTACAACACCATCTTTTTCAATCTTTTTAAATCAAATTATCCACATAACCATTGAATTTTCTGACCTAGATTGATTTACCTATAAGTATTGATCATAAGCATAACCCTAGCCACGATTTTCCAGCAGCCAAAGGTGAGTTCATAGTTCAAAAATTCATAAGAAAAGTGAGATTCGGATTTTGAGTTACAAGGCATTATAAGGTAAACTATGATCATAGAGATGTTCCTTGGTCTTCCATGATGCAAAACCAATGCCCATACGCATCCATAGCACGCATATATGAGCAACCCGTAGCCTTGTTGTTCTTGTAAATTTGTTTTTCGATTCTCATTATTTGATCATTATTAATGAAATTTGTGTGCTGATTTGATGTTAGTTGAAGCTTTGGAACAATTCTGGACAAACCAATTGAATTTTCATGACCTTATACGGATTCGGCCATTGCTAGGGTTTCTATCCTCCATTAGGGCTTTGTGTTCTAAGTCATATAAATTAATTCTGAAAACGTGGTTTGATTCCAAATGATCTTGTGATCATATTTGACTCCTTAATTTGTTGAAATTTTATAGTTTTAGCCATGTATGTGATCCGTAGGTGTTGCTGCAAAGATGAAATTCGCAGGTAGGTTCGTGGCAAGTTTCGCAGGTAAAATCGAAGGTCTCAAGGAAGAAGAAGGCTGTTCCCGCGCGTTGGAAATTTCAAATATTACTGAATATATTTTATTAATTGTGTTTGGTTTGTTATCACAAGCACGCTTGTGATCCAGTGGCAAGGCATATGCGCGTTTGAGGAAAGGGCGTAGGATTGAATCCTGCCCTCAGCAAGGTTTTGACATTTTTTTCATTTAAACTTGTTTCTTAATATATTATGGTTTGTGTTTGTTTTGTAGACAGGTAGGCTCTCCCAGCCAGGCGGTAGCGCGTGCGTCTTGTAATCAAAAGGTCCTGGGATCAAATCCTCCCCCAGGCCTTTTTGTTTTCTCATTATTTTCTGAATTTCTCAAAGCAAGGAACAAAACAAATCTCACTCTCTCATCTCTTGCCTGCGCATGGATAGTCCAGTGGTGTGTTCTCTTGGCTGCAAACATAGGGGACTGGGTTCAAACCCCAGCCCCATCAGGTTTTTTTTTACTCTTCTCATTCTGTTTCTTATTATTTTCTAATTAATTAATATCTTATATTAAAATAAATTAAAATTATAGTATTTGATTATTTTCTATATTGTAAAATAGGTGTATATTAAGTATTCTAACTTTTAATAATTATTTTCTAAAAGAAAAGTCTTAAATTCTTGTTTTCTTACTTTAAATTTTATTTGGATAATTTATATTAATTAGGATAATTCTATATAATTGGTTAAAAATAAATTTTGTATATAACAAAACCCTAATTTTTTCTAACAACCCTAATTTATTTTCTTTAAAAAAAACCTAGTTTTTTTTTTATAATTTTATTTTCTAATATAGTCATTATGTATATATATTTATTATAATTCTTATAAATTTTGTAAATATATTTATAATCCAAATTATTTTTTCTTTTAAATGTTTAAGAAACAATTTAATTTATAATAGTTATATTTTTGTATTTGGTTTAAAATAATTTGTAAATATAATAATTAATAGAGTTAAATTTTATAAGCATGAATAATATATGATATTTAAAACTTATTTTCTTCTTATAATATGTATATATTGTTTAAAAAATAAATATTAATATATGTTTATAATAATTAAAATTTTGTAGTTATAATAAAAATAATAATAACTTGACAACTTATAAAAATTAAAATAATTGTTTGTTAATATTTGTTTTTTTTAAATATAATTGTTCATATTAAAAATTGTTAATTTCTTATAATATCTTAATTAATTTTGTTTATTATTACTAACCATATTATTTATTTTGTTTTTGTTAATTTTACATTATTATTAATTCATTAACTATTATTATTTTTATGCTTATTATCTCACTAACTTTATAATTTTTATTATTTACTAACCTTTCTTATTTTATTATTAACTCTTTTTCTTGCTTATTATTATTATCACTAACCCCTTTATATTTATATTTTATTATTTATTGCTTATTTATATTTTATTTATTTTGCTATTTAATTATTTTGCTTAATATTTACTTGTTATTATAATTTTGTAATTGCTTCCGGGATGTAAATTTTATAATTATTATTATTATTATGGTTAGTAATTAGGGAGTGAAAAATATGTATGTTATTTAAAAATTAAATTAGATCACCTTAATAATAAGATAATTAAAATAAACACTCACACACACGTAAGTCGATTTTAATCGCCGTCTCACTTCCTAAGGTTATCCCTCAAGTTGCCTACGAATAATGGTCAAGTGGGGTGTATAAAGCAAGTCCCTTCAAAAGATAAATCATCAAGTCCCTCATGGTTGCCTATACGAATCGAGTCCCTTTCGAAAAATGATGATAGTCCCTTATATGTGCTTAATACACCCCACAGTTGCCTTCGTAACCAAATTGTCCCTCACATGTCCCTTACATCCAAGGTAAAGACTACCTACTCCTTAATAGTAGGGATAGTCTTACCAAGGAAAGGAAAAAGAACAAGAAAGACTTTAAACATTAGGGTAGGTTCCTCTTATGTACTTGCTCACTTCAAAATTTTTTCAAACACTTAACATTTTCAAACAAATTTTCAAACAAGTTTTTTACACATCCGTACATGGATTATTATTAAACTATTCTGAAAATTTTTCTATTCACACACTACATTTTCAAAAACAATTTAAAGTGAGCTTAAGTACCTAAGAGCCCATGGATAACCATGGATGAAAAGGGTGCTAACACCTTCCCTTTTCATAACTTACCCCCCGGACCCAAAATATTCTCTTAAGGTCTTTCCTGTTCTTTTATAACCTTTCCTTTTGGATAAAATAAAAGTCGGTGGCGACTCTTGCTATCCGCAACATTACTTAAAGTCAGTTCTCCCACCGTGTTACACACTGGTTTAGGCTTAAGCTCATTAACTTATGACAAACTTTCAAAAGTAATAAAAGACTGAAAACTCAAAAAAACAAACAATAATCGTCTCCTTCGGGATTCTTTCCTCATCATCTTCACTCACAAAAGAGAACTTGCTTCTTCCGTCTAATGCAAGACAGTTTGCACCTGAGCCAGACAGGTCATACACTTGAGCATTGACAAGCAGGCAGTTCACAAGTCAAGTCATCTTTCAGTCTCTTTGGGTCGAACTACGGTGTTCTGACTTCCTCATTGCACGAGAGGATACGTAGGCATAACTTAACAGTTATCGAACAAAAGTCTCTGTATATTCCCCCTCTTTCAGCATCATTCTCTTAGCCTCATGATCATGAGCATACTCTCATCCTTACACTGACACTGTATATATCACACTTTGCACTTCTTTTACACTGACACCTGTACATCCTGTTCCAGCTCTTTTATACACAAATTGCACTGACACTACCCCTTTAAAACACAAATCTTTTAAGCGTGGATCTCGTCGAGTACGGCGGACAATCTGGGTGCTAATACCTTCCCAGGTTGTAACCAACCCCCTTTCTCAGTCTCTCTGGTTCGCAACCGTCTTATCCATATCTTTCTAGGTCTATGCAGCATTGCCTTTCCTCCGGGATAAAAATGCCTAGCTGGCGACTCTATTCATTCCCTGTGAGTTCACTCCTGTGTGTCCTCGCATCCCTCTTTCGCCGACCGTTCGCGTCTGTACCCCATTTGACCCGGCTTCATCTGGTGGGAGCGACAGCTTGGCGACTTTGCTGGGGAACCTTATACTGTAACCAGGGCTTCTGGTTCTTTTTGTGGGTTCCTCCTAGCGCTTGTTTGATTTGTGTTTACTGGGGTGTTATGTGCTGTTTGTGTTGTATATTTTATTTTGTTTATGTACAGCTATTTTATTGTTTTCTTTACAGCTTTACATATATCATACTGTCATACTGTTCTGGCTGGATCTAGTTTTGTTGCTTTGGTGGGTGGGGTTCTACTGAGAGTTAAGGTTCTATACCTGGGACCTGAGTGACACCTAGGCTAGAGTGGTTCATGTTCTTTCCCATTCCATTTCGGTCTGGTGCGGGAATATGAAACACGGTTCAGATGTGGGTTTCTTCTTGAGAACTCTGTGCTACAGATTTCCTGTAGTGCTAGGGCTATCTGGGAAGCCTGCTAAGTCTGGATGACCTTTATTATGACCTTCAGAAACTGAGGTGAATTAGAGGAGGATCCTTTATGGTTATTGTAAACACTGTACCTCCGGGTTAGAAGTGTTTACACTTCTCATAACTGATCCAAGTCTGAGGATCCTTGTTTTAGAACACTACCTGTGAGGGGGTTGGGCTGTTTACAGGTTTGCAGGAACCCTTGACCTCAACATACCCTCATTACCAGTACAATTGTTTGATCCGGTCACTACGATCCTGAAGTTCTCGACCTTTGGTTCTCGGTTACTATTTCGAGTTATTATTCAAAGATCTTGTGGTTACAGACACTCGATTCTTGGCAGTATTCCAGAATCCAGGCAGTTTCCAGCTGTGATCCCATGTCTTTGCATCTTTTGCATCATCATATTGCATATTGCATTTGCATCTGCATTGCATTTTCCTCCTCCAGAGATCTCATCCTTCCTCTTTTGTCCATTCCAGCCAGTTGATTTCCCGGTACTCGGTTTGAACAAGTGTTAACAGTTAGAAGACGACAGAGTATGTGAAGCTAGACTGAACGGTGTCAAGAGTTAAGAAGGGTCAGTTTGAAAGCCATCAGTAGCTATGTCAGAGAATAACCGTCAGAATGTTGAGTTTCCACCTGGTTTCACTTCAATGACCAATCCTTTGTATGGTCTTTCTCCCGATGAAGATCTTCCACAAGTGAGCAATCTTTCTCAAGCTCAACCTATACAGACCCCGATCGTGAATCAGAATGTACCTGAACCATCTGCTGTCCGAGGTGGACCTTCATCTTCTTTTGATTCTACAGATTATCAGAGTTTTGCTTTCCCTATGCCAGACTTCCAAGGGGCAATCCCTCTTGTGAAAACCAAGGATCCTCAAGCTATTGATCCTGCTGAAAGGTTTCGTGTGTTGGATGAGCAACTCAAAGCCTTAGCGGATCCTGATGCCTTTGGTTTTGATGCTCTAAATCTGTGTTTGGTGCCTGGTCTTGTCATTCCTCCAGGTTTCAAAACTCTGAAGTTTGAGAAATACACTGGTGTCAGTTGCCCGAAGCGTCATTTGGTGATGTTCTGTAGAAAAATGACTTCTTATGCCTGCAATGATAAGTTGATGATTCACTGTTTTCAGGACAGTTTAAGTGGGGCATCTTTAAGTTGGTACATGGATTTGGAAAGCAGTCATATCAGATCTTGGAATGATTTATCTAGAGCTTTCGTAAAGCAATACCAGTACAATATAGACGTGGCGCCCAATCGCACGCACTTGCAGAGCCTATCCCAGAGGAGTGGTGAATCTTTCAGAGAATATGCACAGCGGTGGAGAGAATTGGCAGCCCAAGTGCAACCACCACTTTCAGACAGAGAATTAATTGACCTGTTCGTGGGCACCTTGCAGGGTCCATACTTGGAAAGAATGAGTAGCATTGGGATGACAAGCTTCTCTGATTTGATGATAGTTGGAGTACGCATTGAGAGCCTGCTCAAAAGTGGAAAGATCCAGGACTTTTCGAATATCCCAGCTAGTGAAGGTGAGTCTGTTGTTAGCTCCCAAGAGGGAGAATGGAATGACGTCAGTGCAGTCATGGCAAATATCGAATATTCTAGAACAACATCTTCTAAGAGATCATCTTTTCCTGAATCTGATTACTCTTACGGACATTCGGCAATGCTCAGAGCACCGTGTCAGAAACCCTGGGCTCCTCCTCGTCCAAATCTGCAATCTCATGGTCGAAGACCTCAGAATCAACTTCAGAGCCAGCCTAGGCCTCGTAACAATCTGGAAAGAAGGATTGCTCCTCTTCATCCAGTCCCCATGGCATACAGTGAACTCTTGCCACATCTAGTTCAGAGCTCTTTGGTGGTTCCTAAGCCTCTCAAGCCGTTACCAGGGCCGTACCCTCCAGGGTACAATCCACATGAGCAGTGCGGGTATCATGGTGGATCAATGGGGCATTCAACTGAAGATTGCAAAGCTTTTCAAGCCAAAGTACAACAGTTGATCGACAAGGGCTACATCTCCTTTCCAGAAGGAAGCTTGGTTGTGCACGTCAACCTCTCGCCTGATTGAGTTCAAAGACTTCAGAAGAAGCGTATCTTGATTTCAGTGGCTCAGACAACAGTATGTCATCAGAGTTGGTGATCGTTGTATCCTTTTATCATTTGCATTGTAGTTTCTTTCCTGTTAGCAGCTACTTGTCTTTTAAGCATTGTTATTTTAAATGGTAATGTTAATGTAGTGATCTTGCACTTTTGAATCAATTATGTCGCATTCGCTCATTTTTTCTTTCCTTGCATCAAAAACGAAAAATAAAAAAAATTTGCATCCATATACCTCCCATTACCTTTATTCATTACACCTAAAGAGGTCAAGGGACGTGAGACCACAATGGTTATCCCTCACCAACAAAGGAATGAGGCAGTCAACCCTTTCAGCAAGTCATGACAAGCCAGTGTCACACTATTTGTTCAACAAAAATCAAAGAAAGAAAAAAGAAATAAAGCCCGCTAAGTCGAAAAAATGTGTGAAAACATATGACTTAGGCAAAAATTAGGGCATCCCGCTGGACTTCAAAATCGAAAAATTCAAAAAAAAAAAAGAACCAGTCCAGGCAAAAGTTAGGGAGTAAAAAAAATGATGAAAGAGAATCTTCCATGAGAACAAAGTCGTGTGACCAGACACAAAGTCAGAATGGGTGACTGTTACTCCAAGAAACCTCATTGGTGCGTAAACCATCAACGTCATTGGTTCCTCAATCATTACAAAACCCTTGTGAGAAGCAAGCGCTTAAGTCGAATTAGCTGAACATAGGACCGGAGAACATCAAGGAGAATGGGTGGGCACAAATAAACTTTGAGCCATAAATCCTTCTTTCTAAAACCGTGAACCAGACCACGTTATAACCCTTGAAAGTCCTAATTGAATCAGGTTCAATTCTGAAAGCATACTACGACAAGGTTGCGTAAACTGACTCCTAAAGGTTTGCTAATTCAACACTACGTTTGGACTAATCGTCCATTCGTCACACACTGTCACAACATTCAAATAAATAAATTTTCAAAACTTGCATGTGCACTGCATTAAAATTACCATTTGCAAATGAACAGTTTTAATTGCAAGTCAGTCTGTGACACCAGGGAAGTTCCTACAAAGAGCAATCACGAGGGAACTTGATCATTCAACAATGATGACCAGAATCAAGCGCATCGTGTAGGCCTATGAATCAGGGGCATGTTATCCAGTGGTTTGTCGACCAAGGAATCAGTCAGGGTAAAGCAAGTTCCCAAGCATCAGTTGATTGAGGAACATCATTCAAAGTCAGTTGTACAGAGTTGAATCTACCAAACAGGGGCAGGCCACCCGAAATTTCTGTTGTCCAAGGATGAAATCTTCCAATGCTCAGTCAGAATGAGTCAAGTCGCTTTCACGCTCATACCGGGGCATGACACTTCCAGAGCTCACTAGGTGCAACTCTCCTCGAGAGGACATCCAAGTCCGCCATGCCAAGAATTGGATAATTAGTGATAGTCTGTTCAGAGACTCACCCAACAGGGGCAAACTTTAGCTATGCAGAGCAAGTATATCAGTAATCTCAGAGTTCAAGACGAGTGTCGGGAAATCATGCTACCCACCGTCGCCTTTGTCACCCTTCTCAACCAGAAGCCTTGTCACTAAGATATTTCTTCCCATCCTTGGGAGTTTTTCTAGATTTTCATAATCATTGCATAAATCATTTGCATACGTTATTCATGTCGCTTCGCTCGAGCATATAGAGCATATGCATCATATTTGCATTGGTCACAACCCCTCAATCATCAATCTCAGTTCAGAGGGCCTTGTAACCCCAACTTCTTGACCGTTCAAAGTCCAGTTCTCGTCTGGAAAACCGTTTCAAAGTCCAGTTCTCGTCTGGCAAACCAATCCAAAGTCCAGTTCTCGTCTGGCAAAACTTTTCAAAGTCTAGTCCTCGTCTGGCAGACAAACCCAAAGTCCAGTTCTCGTCTGGCGAACCAATTTCAAATACCAGTTCTCGTCTGGTAGGCGAATCTTTTACCAGTTCTCGTCTGGTCACCTTTTCATTCAGCCCATTGAACGCCAGTTCTCGTCTGGTAGTCATTCTTTTTTCAGAGTCAATTCTCGTTTGACAATGAACCCAAGGAGTCAGTTCTCGTCTGACGACCTATTCTTTGCCCATCAGTTCTCGCCTGTTGGCCTAATTTCAATAAACCAGTTCCCGTCTGGTAATTCACCTTCAAAAGTCCAATTGCTTGGCAACCAAAAAAAATATGTCTATCAACCTGGCCCTAGCGCCCAACCATCCTTGTTTCATATCTTTGGTTATGAGCATACGTCTACATTGTACATCATTTGCATTGCATCTTCATACCGCATGGTTTCTGTTTTAGCTCTGATGTGGGGCGAGAATCGTTTCAAGACGTAATCTGGGGCAGCTATCTCAAGATCTGTTGAATTTCTGCAAGAGTTTGAAGACACCGGGGCAATTCTGGATGCCATGTCTTCTGTAAAATTCTCTAAAGATGATCTTTTTATGAAGGATGCAGTATGGTATAATTGAGGAGTTAAGGGAATGATAGTTCACTCAGGATGATCAGTAATGCTTTTGTTGAGCTCAGAAGTTTGAAGCACTGTGTTAATTCTCAGGGAATGTCTGGTATTTATTTTACCAGCAGGGCATTGGAAGTTTATTTCTTCCCCGAGCATAAAGATCTTCTTTCAGCCGGCAAGATTCCCTCATGAGGAGTTGGTTATTCGCATTCAGTCAAAGCCAATTTTCATTGGCATATCTTCCCAGCACAATCGTCATGCTATACATGGGGCTTAATTTGGTTTATTTCGATCTCTAATTCTCCAACAAAGTCTCTCCTCAGCAGAGCATTGCCAAATATTTTCTCAACCATGCCAGAAGGTTGACATCCCCAGCTGAGTTGGAACAGATGATAACCCCAACAGAACTTCAAGGCTAATTGAATCGTTCTCGTCCCCAAGCGGACTTATCTGTCCACGGTAAAGTTTTCCCAACAGGCAGCTGAAGGCCTTGTTTCCCCACAAAGTTAGAATTGTCAGAGCTCTCTCTCCCCAGCAAGGGTCCCAACAAGAGTTATTTGACGAAGCGTCTTCCCTAGCCAAGTCTAAAGATGATCTTTCCCCATAGAGTCATCGGGATTCTCATTTCCAAGGGATTTCCCCAGCAGAGCAAGAAGAAATTCTCCCCAGTGGAGTCAGAGCAGGATGATCAGATCCTCAGCAGATGTTCAAAGCAGTTAAACGAAGTATACCTCACGCAGAGTCGTCTTTCCTCCAGTGAAAACCTCTCCAACAAGCATCAGGTTGCCAACACTTCGTTCCCATCAGAGTTAAAAGCTTTCAACCCGTCAGCAGTATACAGAATGCTTCCCAAATTCCCCAGCAGAGAGCTAAAGCTAAAACAGTTGCCTTACACTCCCAAACATCAGTATATACTCCTTGTGGCACCCGTCTGTGTCATATCCCCAGTAGAAAGCCAAAGCGTCCCCTTTGCACTCACAGATACATATATATATAATTTTCTTGACATCCGCCCGTGTCACCTTCCCCAACATAATTACTTAAACACTTTGTAAAGCATATACTTGTTTATATAACTTTCTTGACACTCGTCCGTGTCACTCTCCCCAGCAGGTTAAATACCCGTCTATACACCACTCATACTTATTACTCCTGTTTTCACTCATACAGATGCTCGTCCGTATCTTGTATATATCACCTATATCTCCGCAGATTCAGCACTAGTCCTTGTTCTTTGTTAACCAGTTGGTACTCGTCCGTACCATCATCTCATAACATGCGTCAAGCGTTTGTTTCTACCTGATACTCGTCTGTATCATAGTCTTAAGGATGCTCGTCCGCATCTTTAATCCATACACCGTGTCAAACACGTACGTCTTTTTGAATTTAGACACTCGTCTGTGTCTACTATTCCCCAGAAGAGTCCCCTCAGAATCAACACTCGTCCGTGTTCCTTGTTAACCAGTTGATACTCGTCCGTATCATCATCTCTGAGCGCGTGTCAGTATTTGTTTCTACTCGATACTCGTCCGTATCGTAGTCTTAAGGATGCTCGTCCGCATCTTTAATCTATACACAAACGTCAAAACACTTATACTTTTTATTTCTTGGATATAAACACTCGTCCGTGTTTACTATTCCCCAGTAGATCGCCAGCAAAGCAAAATTTCTTTTTTCATCTGACATTCATCCTATGTCATGATAAACCCTGAGAGCAGCCGTACCCTGCTAGGTGATTGTCCTTCACCTCTTGATGATCGTCCTTCATCATGCTCATCCGATGGCCGTCCCCATCGTTGACCTTCTATCCGGCATTCGTCCTATGTCGCGATATTTTCGGCAACCGTACCCTGCCTGGTGATCGTCCTTCACCTTAGATGACCGTCCCTCATCTTGACCCTTTCAGAGCAGTCGTCCCCTGCTAGGTGATCGTCCTTCACCTTTGATGACCGTCCCTCATCATTATTTCATTTATTCTTTAACCCGATGGCCGTCCCCATCGTGGTCCCTTTTTCTTTTCCTGATGATCGTCCTTCATCAGCTTAGCCCGATGGCCGTCCCCATCGTTGTTTACTTTACTTTATGAACCTGATGGCCGTCCCCATCATTTTTCATTAATCCCCAGAGAGTCGTATAGCTTTACTTGATGGCCGTCCCCATCGTAATCCCTTTTATCCCCAGCATGTCGGCCGTCCCTGTCATTGCTTTATTTCCCGCACTTTTCCCAGCATGTCGGTCGTCCCCGTCATTGCTCTTTCCCCAGCAGTCGTCCTCTGCTCGACGGTCGCCCTCCGTCGCCCACACCTTATGTTATACTTTATTTTTCTTTTACAATCTATATCCCTTTCTTCTTCATTCTATGAGTGCAAATTTCGGACTGTCTTTGGTATTCAACCACAAGTTATCTTGTTTGCCTGTTAAGCCGTAGCTTACATCCTGCAAAGCTAACTTATGTTTGAATAGGGGCAGCTGTAGACACCCTAAATTTGCCCTCTGGTTTTCTATCTTTGTTTGGATTTTTGTTTGCTTTTATCATCTGCATTTCCATTAGATCATCAACATTTAGGATTCACATCATTTGCATAAGCTTCTAAGACATGGGATCATGGTCATCCGGGGATTAAGGTTTCACACCTCATTTGTAGATTATCAAAAGAATTCAAGGTCTTGGCTATGCCGCTTCATTGGTATCATTCTCTTATTGTACCTGTCACTAAATTAGGGTTTATTTCCCTGACTTAGCGGTAGTCAAGGATTTCACGTCTGAAAGGACTATTTGCTATGCATCTGGGCCGTCATCAATTCAGTGGTTGATTTCTCAAACAGTGCATGTTCAAGTCAAGTTGTGTTGTGTGCTGAATTTATCAAATTATCAAGTTGTGATTCATGAGAAGTTTGGTTCAGGGAATTAGACTGTCAGTTATTCTATGCTTCTTCTGTGAATTTATTTTTCAAGAGGTTAATTCAGATTATTCAAAGTGATCCAAGAATTATTTTGTCAGAGGATGATTAATTCAGAGAGTTATTCATTTCAGTTGCGAGTTGTCTGGTGATAATTGTGTTCATTTATTTAGTGGTTGGTGAAAAAGTGCAAGTTTGAGTTTAAGTATCTATCTCGTTCCACTTTCTAGCCAAATTCATGTCCATATTCATTGTGTTTATCTTTTAAATTCCATTAAATAAACCATTTTCTTTTTGCCCATTTCCAAATATTAACCATTTCATTTTCCCAATTTTTTCCCCCCGCCATATTCACTTAACATTCAAAGTCATCCAAATTTATTTCCAAATAATAAATCCCATTAAATCAATCCATGTCCATTTTTATTACTATCCCTCATTCACAATCATTTCTCAATTGCACGTTTATTCCTTGCCATATACAAAAGTCCACACAAAAATCATGACCCACATTTCATAAAGTCTAAAGGCAGACTCATATCCTTCTTTATACCCATGTCAAGGCCCATTATCCAAGGAAAAAGAGTTGACCTAGTATATAAGAAAGATGATAAATAATTTGGAGACAACCAAGGCAATCAAGGCGGCACTCTCTCTTTTCTAAAAAAAAAAACTTGCATAAAACTTCTCACAAAACAACTCTTCTGATTTTCACCTCAACCCTTTCTTCATCACATTACCTATTTCATAGCTTCAAATTTTCCTCAACAGCATACAACACTCAGCATACATCACGCACTCCACAACTCAAACCAAATACTCCACTCATTTTTCCATCCCCATCGCCATCACCAAGCAACCTACAGCTTTTGGTTTTTTCTCTGAAAAACCCCCAAATCAACCCGTATCATCACCAATCTCATTACGCCTCACACACCACCATACCCAAACCTCACGCAACTGCTATCAAGCCTTCACCGTCATTCTTTTCAACAACCATAGCACACAACAACTTCACCAACACCGTCCTCATCCACCACCCTTATCAACAAGCCCAACCAAACCTCCATCATCAGATCCATTCAATCTTTAACATAACCAAACCATTTCATCAACAACTCATCAAACCAACAACAGATCGAAACAAAGAAGAGAGAGATGAAAATAGTTTTGAAACATAACGAAAATTAGAAGAAGAAACAAACAGAGACTGAAGATCAAATATGAGCCAAAGAGATTGACGACGGAGGGCGTGATCGGCGCGTGATTTCAAACGAGGAGAAATAAGAAGTGGATCCGCGATTTTGAAACTGAAAAGGAGAGACATCAATGGCGGCCAAGCCGTTATTCTGTACAACAATGACAAACCGTGAGAAAGGTTCGTCGGAGATGATGAACAGAGACGAACAAGTTTCTATGTCGAGCGATTGCATCTGAAGGAAAGTGATTTGACGGCGTCGTTTGTGGTTTTGAAGGGGAGAGCATGGAATATGTCGTTGTTTCAAAGTGACGACGGATTTCTGAAGCTTCCGGTGGCGGTTTTCTTGGTGAAGCTGCGGTACCGACGAAGTTGTGAGAAAGAGGGAGTGTTTTTGCGATTTTGAAAACAGGGGAAATGGTTTACTTTGTTTGATGATTTTTTTTTCTTCTTTTCTTTTGTGTTTTTTTTGACGTAGAGTTTTGGGCTGCAAGAGCCCATGTTAAGTCATTTCTATGTAGACCACTTGATTCCGCTTCTACACCACACATCCCATTTTTGTTTCTAATTTTGGGCCTAACCCATGAAATTGCTATTGACCACACCACCTGTTCCCTGCGCCAGACCCCATTGTTGTTTATGTTATGGGCTTATCAAGTCCAACTTGAATTCCTCTCAGCACACTCCCAATTTCAGCGGCACCTCCTTTTTCTATTTTGCTCATTTTCATTTTGTTAATCTAACTTCTTTTATTAAGTAATTGCATTTAGTTAATTTTTAATAAAAGTTTAGCTTGAATTTTTATTAACCTTTTATTAAAACTTTGATATAGCTCTTTAGCTTTGATATTTAATTTCAATATAGGAGATTTTAACTTTGATTAATTTATTTTAATAGGACTTTGCTTAATATTTGTTTTAGTTCTATGCTGGAAGTTTTGTAGGCTTTATGCTTAAGAGCGATGATGGAGGAAATTTCTTGATGATGGTCTTGTTGTTATTTGTTCGTGAAGTTCTTGATGCAAGTAGTGGCATTTAGTGGTTGATTTCTTAGACACGATTACTCATCTTGGTGGACCCTTTGGATATTTGGTCTGACAAATCTTGCTTGATTCCGTTTGAGCATTGAAAGTTTTATGATGCGGAACAATTGAGACTTACTGGAATAGTGTGAATCTTCTTGGTAATTATTTTTGGATTTCTTCTTGCGCTTATTGAAGAGGCAACGGACCTTCTCCGTTAGGTACCACTGAGGACCAATTTTAAATATTGCATGCTGTTGCATCTGGAAGTCCTACTGGTGTAGGCTCTGTTTGGGCATTGTCATCCTGTCTCCATATCGCATTCTCATCTTCTTATCTTATTTCTTATTCATCCAATTCTTCTTCCTCATCTTCTTTTATTCATTCTCGACTAGAGGTGTGCTTAGGCCACCATGTTGGTGCTTCTTTTTCTCTTCTTATTTCTTCTCCTCCTTTAGGATAGTGAGCCTCACAAACCTTAGGAACAACCAAGCATGACAATGATTAGGGTTTTGATTAGTCTCCCCACTTAGTTTTACCTTTGTGTCTCTTTGAGTCTTCTTTTCTCACCTCATAATCAGGGACTAAACCCTAAAGGCTTTAAGGCTTTGTGATTAAGCTTATGCCTGCATCCTTCTATTAGGATGGAGTGTATAACTTTAATCCTAAGTGTTAAACCCTTAATGTGTTTAACTCCTTTAATCAATTCATCTAATAATCATCAAGACATCAAGCTTGTAACTTGGGCCTTGCATTAGGGTTCTAATTCTTCCTTAATTGGTTAAGAAGGACTAACCCTAGTGTTAATGGACAAGTCCCCCTCAAGTTGTCTTACAAACCCTAAAAATCACTTCATCATCCTACCATTAACTAAAATCCACTTAATAAAGGCTTTGTTTTGTCATGAGTTTAATCCCTAATCATGGATTAAGTTGAGGAGCTTTCCTCAGCTTAAACATTCTCATCTATTATCCTTCTATTAGGATAATGTAATGAGTCTGTTTAATCCCTGATTATGGCTTAATCTCATTACTCAACACTAAACAAAAACAACAAAAACATCTAAATAATCACAAGTAGGTTAATGATCTTAATCCTACACCAGAGGTGATTAAGTGTGAGAAGCTGACTTCACACTTAAGGTACTCTCATTACCCCTAATCAGAGGGAAGATGTGATGAGTTTACTAAATCCACTGGTTTAGGCTTAAGCTCATTAACTTATGACAAACTTTCAAAAGTAATAAAAGACTGAAAACTCAAAAAAACAAACAATAATCGTCTCCTTCGGGATTCTTTCCTCATCATCTTCACTCACAAACGAGAACTTGCTTCTTCCGTCTAATGCAAGACAGTTTGCACCTGAGCCAGACAGGTCATACACTTGAGCATTGACAAGCAGGAAGTTCACAAGTCAAGTCATCTTTCAGTCTCTTTGGGTCGAACTACGGTGTTCTGACTTCCTCATTGCACGAGAGGATACGTAGGCATAACTTAACAGTTATCGAACAAAAGTCTCTGTATATTCCCCCTCTTTCAGCATCATTCTCTTAGCCTCATGATCATGAGCATACTCTCATCCTTACACTGACACTGTATATATCACACTTTGCACTTCTTTTACACTGACACCTGTACATCCTGTTCCAGCTCTTTTATACACAAATTGCACTGACACTACCCCTTTAAAACACAAATCTTTTAAGCGTGGATCTCGTCGAGTACGGCGGACAATCTGGGTGCTAATACCTTCCCAGGTTGTAACCAACCCCCTTTCTCAGTCTCTCTGGTTCGCAACCGTCTTATCCATATCTTTCTAGGTCTATGCAGCATTGCCTTTCCTCCGGGATAAAAATGCCTAGCTGGCGACTCTATTCATTCCCTGTGAGTTCACTCCTGTGTGTCCTCGCATCCCTCTTTCGCCGACCGTTCGCGTCTGTACCCCATTTGACCCGGCTTCATCTGGTGGGAGCGACAGCTTGGCGACTTTGCTGGGGAACCTTATACTGTAACCAGGGCTTCTGGTTCTTTTTGTGGGTTCCTCCTAGCGCTTGTTTGATTTGTGTTTACTGGGGTGTTATGTGCTGTTTGTGTTGTATATTTTATTTTGTTTATGTACAGCTATTTTATTGTTTTCTTTACATCTTTACATATATCATACTGTCATACTGTTCTGGCTGGATCTAGTTTTGTTGCTTTGGTGGGTGTGTTGCACCCCAAAATTTGCCCTCACAATACAAGACTTTGTGTTCTAAGAAGGTTCACAAGGTTCACAAGTTCTCCAATGCTTTCAATACCTTTCATGAGGTTCATGGAGTCCACAAGTTGCTTCTTGAAGGTTCACAAGGTTCACAAGCTTTCTCAACATTTACATAACCTTGCATGAGGTTCATGAAGTCCACAAGTTGCTTCTTGAAGGTTCACAAGGTTCACAAGTTTCTCAACATCTTCAAGACCTTTCATGAGGTTCATGAAGTCTACAAGTTACTTTATGAAGGTTCACAAGGTTCACAAGATTCACAATGATTACAAAACTCTCCTGAGGTTCATGAGGTCTACAAAGCCACTTCATGAGGTTCACAAGATTCACAATGATTACAAAACTCTCCTGAGGTTCATGAGGTCTACAAAGCCACTTCATGAGGTTCACAAGGTTCACAAGCTTCACAATACCTCCCATGAGTATCACAAGACATCTTATGAAGATTCACAAGGTTCACAAAGTTCACAATTGGTCAAAGAAGTTGACAATTCCCTCAGACAATGCACCTCCTAAGCAGTGCATCCAAAACTAGGGTTTTGACTTTAATCAGGCTAAATGGACTTCCAATACCTCAAGTGAGTTTCATAACATCTTATATGTGTATGAGAACCCCCATGACAAGTTTTAAGACTTTTCTCAAAAGTTTGCTCAGTCAGATGATCAGATAAGTCAAAATCAGTCAATGCAGTTAAAAAGTCAAACTGAGGACAACTGTGGTCAAACCAAAGTCAAACTTCATGATTTTTTGCCAACATCAAGTATATGAAGTAAAATTCATCATTTGATCAAGGGTTGATCATGATTCATCAAGGAGATTCCAGATCATCAATAATCAGGAGTTTCTAAATTAGGGTTTCCTCAGTAAAAGTCAACTGAACTTTGACCAGCCATAACTTTCACATCCTTCATCACCAAGTCTCCATCCAAAGCTCATTTTGAAGGAAATTGAATTCTATACAACTTTGATGTTGAAAGTTAAGCCCAAAAATGCTTCATTTGAAAGATATGATCTAAGACATTATAGGTCATTTCAAAAGTCAACAAAAAGTCAACAACTTCAAAAGGGCATAACTTGAGATTGGTAAATGATATGAACCTGAAACCAATGGGGTTGTTTAGAGGACTCTTCAAGCTTTCCAAAAAGTCCAAGAACATCCTCATACCTTTAAAATTGAGGGAGATGTGCCCTTGCAAAGTTGGGCAATTTTGTGATGGTTTATGTTAAAAATGGAGGTTTAAAATCATTTCTTTCCAAATGGGCTGCCCAAGTTATGATCCAATCCATACATTAACACTATGCACGACCCAAACCACTTAAAATCTGATTTTTATTATTTTTATTTCTATTTATTTTGATTTAAATCATTAAAAATCATTTTAAATATAAATAAAATATGAAAATTAAGGATTTTATTTGGATAATGTTTCTAGAAAATCATAATTGGTGATTGAAGTTGAAAGAGAAAGAAATCATGTGATCTCTCAAAAAATAGCAAGCATTCATGATCAAATATTTGGACTTTTACAACATGATCTTTTTCAATATTTTTGGATCCAAATCTCCACACAATGAAGACATATTTCTGACCTAATTCACTCCCATATAAGTATAGATCATAAGCATAACCCTAGCTCACGAAATCCAGCAGCCACAGTGTAAGTTTCAAAACTCAAAATTCATCAAAAAAGTGAGATTCGGATTCTTCAATCCAGGAGGTTTTAAGGTAAACTAAGAACATAGACGTGTTCTATGGACATCCCTGAAGCTAAAGCATCACTCATTTGCATCCCATGTGCACTACATTGGATAACCCGAATCCACTTTGCTCTTGAATAATTTTTTTTCGATTCCAATGATTTCTTGCATATAAATGAAATTTGATTACATAATTGTGTTTGTTGATGACCTTAGATGAAATCTGGAGCGATTGATGAAGTTTCATAGCCTAATGCGTGATCTGCCATTTTTAGGGTTTATGGTTCCAATTGGGGTTCTTCAATCCAGCCCATATAAATGGATTCTAAGAACGTAGAAACATTGGAAATCTTGTTAGGAACTTAATGGCATAATCAATTTTACAAAATCTTGCTGTTTTGTCCATGTTTGAAATTCGCAGGTTTTGTTACCGTTTTGATTTCGCAGGAAAATTCATAGGAGATTTCGCAGTAAATTTTGAAGGTCACAAGGTTGAAGACGAAGTTATTCTGGCGCGTTTTCTAAAATTTGAATTGTATTAATATATTATAATGTATTTGTTTCAGTATTATAACACCAATGTATGGTTGGCCTGGTGGAAAAGTGCATGCGCGTGTTGGTGAAGGCTGGGGGTTCGAATCCTACCTCCAGCAATTTTTTTGATATGTTTCCATTTAAATTGTGTTTCATATATTATTGTTTGTAGCCATTCAATAACCAGGAAGGCTCTCCCAGCCAGGTGGATGTGCGCGCATGTTGGTAATCTGAAGGTCCTGGGTACGATTCTCACCCCAGGCCTTTTTGTTCATTTATTTTTTCTGGATTTTCAAGGGCAAGACACAAAAGCAACTATGCTTCACTCTTTCCCACCTGCGCCTGGCTGGCCCAGTGGATGTTGTTGCCCCTTGCAAGGGTGAAGTCTTGGGATCAAATCCCATCAGGTTCCTTTTCTGTCTTTCTTTTTATTTTATTTTCTTTCTTTTAATTTAATTAGTTTAAATAATCAAAATTTTACTATTATATTATGATAGTATGCATATATTATATATTCCAATCCTTAAAATTATTTTCTAAAAAAAAAATATAAAACTCTTGATTTTTAATTTAAATTTTATTTGTATAATATATATTAGTTAAGATAATTTGGTATAATTAGTTAAAAATAAATTTTGTATATAATCAAACCCTAAAATATTTTTCTAAATAAAATCTAATTCTATTTTTTCTAAGTAATTTTATTTTCCAATTGTTAATGTAATTATAATGTATATATATTTATTTAGTATGATTCATGTAAATATTATAAGTATAATTATAAATTATTTCCCTCATCTAAAATAAATATATATTTCATATTATTAGAAATTAAAGTTTTTTTGTAAATATACTTATAATTTATTTTTCTCTTTATATATCAAGTAAATACTTTTTTTATAACTTTTGTATAGAAATAATTGAATTTATAATAATTAAGTTTTGTGGCTATAATATATCTAAAAATAACTTAATAATTTGTAAATTAAAATAATTGTTTGTTCATGTTTGTTTTTTTTCCCTAAATATAATTGTTCATATTAAAATTTGTTAATTTCTTATCCTTGAAATATTTTGATTAATTTTTTTTACTACTAACCATATTATTTATTTTGCTTTGTTAATTTTACATTATTATTAATTATTATTTTTATGCTTATTATTTCACTAACTTTATAATTTTTATTATTTATTAACCTTTCTTATTTTACTATTACTAATTATTTCTCTTGCTTATTATTATTATCACTAACCCCTTATTATTTATTTTTTATTATTTATTGCTTATTTATATTTTATTTATTTTGCTATTTTATTATTTTGCTTAATATTTATTTATTATTATAATTTTGTAATTGCTTCCCGGATGTAATTTTTTTTAATTATTTAATTATTTTTGCTATGGTTAGTAATTAGGGAGTGAAAAATATGTATGTTATTTAAAAGTTAAATTAGATCACCTTAATAATAAGATAATTAAAATAAACACTCACACACACACGTAAGCCGATTTTAATCGCCGTCTCACTTCCTAAGGTTATCCCTCAAGTTGCCTACGAATAATGGTCAAGTGGGGTGTATAAAGCAAGTCCCTTCAAAAGATAAATCATCAAGTCCCTCATGGTTGCCTATACGAATCGAGTCCCTTTCGAAAAATGATGATAGTCCCTTATATGTGCTTAATACACCCCACAGTTACCTTCATAATCAGAATGTCCCTCACATGTCCCTTACATCCAAGGTAAAGATTACCTACTCCTTAATAGTAGGGATAGTCTTACCAAGGAAACGAAAAAGAACAAGAAAGACTTTAAACATTAGGGTAGGTTCCTCTTATGTACTTGCTCACTTCAAAAAATTTTCAAACTTAACAATTTCAAACAAATTTTCAAACAAGTTTTTTTTACACATCCGTACATGGATTATTATTAAACTATTCTGAAAATTTTTCTATTCACACACTACATTTTCAAAAACAATTTAAAGTGAGCTTAAGTACCTAAGAGCCCATGGATAACCATGGATGAAAAGGGTGCTAACACCTTCCCTTTTCATAACCTACCCCCCGGACCCAAAACATTCTCTTAAGGTCTTTCCTGTTCTTTTATAACCTTTCCTTTTGGATAAAATAAAAGTCGGTGGCGACTCTTGCTATCCGCAACATTACTTAAAGTCAGTTCTCCCACCGTGTTACAGAACTGGCGACTCTGCTGGGGATCTATTTTAAGAGGGGTACCCTTAGGAATTAAGATCACTTTGAATTGCTTGCCTTGTTTGATTTATATTACTTGTTGGGGTGCTCTTATATGTGAAAGGTCCTAACCCGGATCTAGTGTACCTTAGGTAAATGGCAATAGACCAAGGAAACTGTACGACGTATATCAATACGGTTGATCTGGTGGCCATAGTTAGTGCGACTTCTTGGTTGGTGCTTATATTCCTTAAGTCAAGTTGAGGATAATATTGAGGCTGCCATATGTTGTCAATGCACTAACTAACTTTTAGAACCCTAGTTAACTCATCTTGGCCTTTAGAAAGTAGTGAGGTAACCGGCTTTGGTGCAGACTGAAGTTGGTTGACACTCGATGCTACGCTCATTGAGATCTTAAACTTGGAGGGTTTTGGTTGGCAAGTAAGTTGCCTTCTGAACAACCACCCTTGTGAAGGATCAATGATATTGAGATCCCTTAGAACCCGGTTACTTTTGTAGGACAGGATGAACCAACTAACTTCAGGGGAGGGTACTTACCTTAAACCTCATGCAAGCCTTTAAACCTAGGGCTATGGTGTGACTTGTTTGTGCGTGCCACATGTTTGTGATTGAGCATAACATCATGACATCATCATGCATCATAAGCATATCATTTTCACTAACCATTTCAAGGACCAAGGGATTTATCTTTGTTCTTTGTTGCAGGTCATGGCTTCTGCTCGTAGAAACACCATCAGGATCAACTTTGTGGGCATACCTGCCAAGCTTAAAGAGTTGGTTTCTCAAGTGTCTGATCACTCCCGGTTCAACAAGAGACATGGTCACCTATTGGATCTAGTCACTTCAGGGTTCAATGAAGACATGATGAGTGTCCTGTTTCAGTTCTTTGACCCTAAGCACCACTGCTTTACATTCCCCGACTATCAGCTGGTTCCTACCATGGAGGAGTTCTCTAAGCTTCTGGGTATACCTGTTCTTGATCAAAGACCTTTCACAGGCTTGGAGAAGGAGCTCAAACCAGAGGTTATTGCTGCAGCTCTACATCTGAAGAAATCTGATATTGTTCTAGAGACGAGAAGCGGAGTCAAGGGTATTCTTGCCAAGGTATTAATGGATAAAGCTCAAATGTTCTTGAAGGCCATGAGCTATGATGCTTTTGAGGAGATCTTAGCCTTGCTGATTTATGGCTTAGTATTGTTCCCCAATCCAGATCAGTTCATAGATGTTCATGCCATCAACATTTTCCTGAGTCACAATCCAGTGCCTACATTGCTTGGAGACATCCTACATTCTCTTCACACCCGTACTACAAGGGCAAGAGGAACTTTGATGTGCTGCATACCTTTACTATCCAGGTGGTTTATTTCTCACCTTCCTCGCTCAGTAATGAAGAATGAGCAAGGGTTCAGATGGTCCAAGAGGATCATGTCACTATCTCACTCAGATATCCATTGGTGCTCCAGATCTATGGAGAATGTCACCATCATTGACCGTTGTGGGGAGTTTCCTAATGTGCCACTTCTAGGCATAAGAGGAGGCATCACCTACAACCCCTCTCTAGCTTTACGACAATTTGGTTACGCTCGGAGCGATGGTCCACATGACATGTTGATTCAGGGCATTGTGTTTGATTACGACAACGATCTTCAGGGTTACCGTCAGAGATTCATACGAGCTTGGGGAAAGGTAAACAGGATTGACAGCAAGACACTGGAGCCTAAGTACACTATTCCTATGGAGGCTTATCCCTGATTATGGCTTAATCTCATTACTCAACACTAAACAAAAACAACAAAAACATCTAAATAATCACAAGTAGGTTAATGATCTTAATCCTACACCAGAGGTGATTAAGTGTGAGAAGCTGACTTCACACTTAAGGTACTCTCATTACCCCTAATCAGAGGGAAGATGTGATGAGTTTACTAAATCCACTGGTTTAGGCTTAAGCTCATTAACTTATGACAAACTTTCAAAAGTAATAAAAGACTGAAAACTCAAAAAAACAAACAATAATCGTCTCCTTCGGGATTCTTTCCTCATCATCTTCACTCACAAACGAGAACTTGCTTCTTCCGTCTAATGCAAGACAGTTTGCACCTGAGCCAGACAGGTCATACACTTGAGCATTGACAAGCAGGAAGTTCACAAGTCAAGTCATCTTTCAGTCTCTTTGGGTCGAACTACGGTGTTCTGACTTCCTCATTGCACGAGAGGATACGTAGGCATAACTTAACAGTTATCGAACAAAAGTCTCTGTATATTCCCCCTCTTTCAGCATCATTCTCTTAGCCTCATGATCATGAGCATACTCTCATCCTTACACTGACACTGTATATATCACACTTTGCACTTCTTTTACACTGACACCTGTACATCCTGTTCCAGCTCTTTTATACACAAATTGCACTGACACTACCCCTTTAAAACACAAATCTTTTAAGCGTGGATCTCGTCGAGTACGGCGGACAATCTGGGTGCTAATACCTTCCCAGGTTGTAACCAACCCCCTTTCTCAGTCTCTCTGGTTCGCAACCGTCTTATCCATATCTTTCTAGGTCTATGCAGCATTGCCTTTCCTCCGGGATAAAAATGCCTAGCTGGCGACTCTATTCATTCCCTGTGAGTTCACTCCTGTGTGTCCTCGCATCCCTCTTTCGCCGACCGTTCGCGTCTGTACCCCATTTGACCCGGCTTCATCTGGTGGGAGCGACAGCTTGGCGACTTTGCTGGGGAACCTTATACTGTAACCAGGGCTTCTGGTTCTTTTTGTGGGTTCCTCCTAGCGCTTGTTTGATTTGTGTTTACTGGGGTGTTATGTGCTGTTTGTGTTGTATATTTTATTTTGTTTATGTACAGCTATTTTATTGTTTTCTTTACATCTTTACATATATCATACTGTCATACTGTTCTGGCTGGATCTAGTTTTGTTGCTTTGGTGGGTGTGTTGCACCCCAAAATTTGCCCTCACAATACAAGACTTTGTGTTCTAAGAAGGTTCACAAGGTTCACAAGTTCTCCAATGCTTTCAATACCTTTCATGAGGTTCATGGAGTCCACAAGTTGCTTCTTGAAGGTTCACAAGGTTCACAAGCTTTCTCAACATTTACATAACCTTGCATGAGGTTCATGAAGTCCACAAGTTGCTTCTTGAAGGTTCACAAGGTTCACAAGTTTCTCAACATCTTCAAGACCTTTCATGAGGTTCATGAAGTCTACAAGTTACTTTATGAAGGTTCACAAGGTTCACAAGATTCACAATGATTACAAAACTCTCCTGAGGTTCATGAGGTCTACAAAGCCACTTCATGAGGTTCACAAGATTCACAATGATTACAAAACTCTCCTGAGGTTCATGAGGTCTACAAAGCCACTTCATGAGGTTCACAAGGTTCACAAGCTTCACAATACCTCCCATGAGTATCACAAGACATCTTATGAAGATTCACAAGGTTCACAAAGTTCACAATTGGTCAAAGAAGTTGACAATTCCCTCAGACAATGCACCTCCTAAGCAGTGCATCCAAAACTAGGGTTTTGACTTTAATCAGGCTAAATGGACTTCCAATACCTCAAGTGAGTTTCATAACATCTTATATGTGTATGAGAACCCCCATGACAAGTTTTAAGACTTTTCTCAAAAGTTTGCTCAGTCAGATGATCAGATAAGTCAAAATCAGTCAATGCAGTTAAAAAGTCAAACTGAGGACAACTGTGGTCAAACCAAAGTCAAACTTCATGATTTTTTGCCAACATCAAGTATATGAAGTAAAATTCATCATTTGATCAAGGGTTGATCATGATTCATCAAGGAGATTCCAGATCATCAATAATCAGGAGTTTCTAAATTAGGGTTTCCTCAGTAAAAGTCAACTGAACTTTGACCAGCCATAACTTTCACATCCTTCATCACCAAGTCTCCATCCAAAGCTCATTTTGAAGGAAATTGAATTCTATACAACTTTGATGTTGAAAGTTAAGCCCAAAAATGCTTCATTTGAAAGATATGATCTAAGACATTATAGGTCATTTCAAAAGTCAACAAAAAGTCAACAACTTCAAAAGGGCATAACTTGAGATTGGTAAATGATATGAACCTGAAACCAATGGGGTTGTTTAGAGGACTCTTCAAGCTTTCCAAAAAGTCCAAGAACATCCTCATACCTTTAAAATTGAGGGAGATGTGCCCTTGCAAAGTTGGGCAATTTTGTGATGGTTTATGTTAAAAATGGAGGTTTAAAATCATTTCTTTCCAAATGGGCTGCCCAAGTTATGATCCAATCCATACATTAACACTATGCACGACCCAAACCACTTAAAATCTGATTTTTATTATTTTTATTTCTATTTATTTTGATTTAAATCATTAAAAATCATTTTAAATATAAATAAAATATGAAAATTAAGGATTTTATTTGGATAATGTTTCTAGAAAATCATAATTGGTGATTGAAGTTGAAAGAGAAAGAAATCATGTGATCTCTCAAAAAATAGCAAGCATTCATGATCAAATATTTGGACTTTTACAACATGATCTTTTTCAATATTTTTGGATCCAAATCTCCACACAATGAAGACATATTTCTGACCTAATTCACTCCCATATAAGTATAGATCATAAGCATAACCCTAGCTCACGAAATCCAGCAGCCACAGTGTAAGTTTCAAAACTCAAAATTCATCAAAAAAGTGAGATTCGGATTCTTCAATCCAGGAGGTTTTAAGGTAAACTAAGAACATAGACGTGTTCTATGGACATCCCTGAAGCTAAAGCATCACTCATTTGCATCCCATGTGCACTACATTGGATAACCCGAATCCACTTTGCTCTTGAATAATTTTTTTTCGATTCCAATGATTTCTTGCATATAAATGAAATTTGATTACATAATTGTGTTTGTTGATGACCTTAGATGAAATCTGGAGCGATTGATGAAGTTTCATAGCCTAATGCGTGATCTGCCATTTTTAGGGTTTATGGTTCCAATTGGGGTTCTTCAATCCAGCCCATATAAATGGATTCTAAGAACGTAGAAACATTGGAAATCTTGTTAGGAACTTAATGGCATAATCAATTTTACAAAATCTTGCTGTTTTGTCCATGTTTGAAATTCGCAGGTTTTGTTACCGTTTTGATTTCGCAGGAAAATTCATAGGAGATTTCGCAGTAAATTTTGAAGGTCACAAGGTTGAAGACGAAGTTATTCTGGCGCGTTTTCTAAAATTTGAATTGTATTAATATATTATAATGTATTTGTTTCAGTATTATAACACCAATGTATGGTTGGCCTGGTGGAAAAGTGCATGCGCGTGTTGGTGAAGGCTGGGGGTTCGAATCCTACCTCCAGCAATTTTTTTGATATGTTTCCATTTAAATTGTGTTTCATATATTATTGTTTGTAGCCATTCAATAACCAGGAAGGCTCTCCCAGCCAGGTGGATGTGCGCGCATGTTGGTAATCTGAAGGTCCTGGGTACGATTCTCACCCCAGGCCTTTTTGTTCATTTATTTTTTCTGGATTTTCAAGGGCAAGACACAAAAGCAACTATGCTTCACTCTTTCCCACCTGCGCCTGGCTGGCCCAGTGGATGTTGTTGCCCCTTGCAAGGGTGAAGTCTTGGGATCAAATCCCATCAGGTTCCTTTTCTGTCTTTCTTTTTATTTTATTTTCTTTCTTTTAATTTAATTAGTTTAAATAATCAAAATTTTACTATTATATTATGATAGTATGCATATATTATATATTCCAATCCTTAAAATTATTTTCTAAAAAAAAAATATAAAACTCTTGATTTTTAATTTAAATTTTATTTGTATAATATATATTAGTTAAGATAATTTGGTATAATTAGTTAAAAATAAATTTTGTATATAATCAAACCCTAAAATATTTTTCTAAATAAAATCTAATTCTATTTTTTCTAAGTAATTTTATTTTCCAATTGTTAATGTAATTATAATGTATATATATTTATTTAGTATGATTCATGTAAATATTATAAGTATAATTATAAATTATTTCCCTCATCTAAAATAAATATATATTTCATATTATTAGAAATTAAAGTTTTTTTGTAAATATACTTATAATTTATTTTTCTCTTTATATATCAAGTAAATACTTTTTTTATAACTTTTGTATAGAAATAATTGAATTTATAATAATTAAGTTTTGTGGCTATAATATATCTAAAAATAACTTAATAATTTGTAAATTAAAATAATTGTTTGTTCATGTTTGTTTTTTTTCCCTAAATATAATTGTTCATATTAAAATTTGTTAATTTCTTATCCTTGAAATATTTTGATTAATTTTTTTTACTACTAACCATATTATTTATTTTGCTTTGTTAATTTTACATTATTATTAATTATTATTTTTATGCTTATTATTTCACTAACTTTATAATTTTTATTATTTATTAACCTTTCTTATTTTACTATTACTAATTATTTCTCTTGCTTATTATTATTATCACTAACCCCTTATTATTTATTTTTTATTATTTATTGCTTATTTATATTTTATTTATTTTGCTATTTTATTATTTTGCTTAATATTTATTTATTATTATAATTTTGTAATTGCTTCCCGGATGTAATTTTTTTTAATTATTTAATTATTTTTGCTATGGTTAGTAATTAGGGAGTGAAAAATATGTATGTTATTTAAAAGTTAAATTAGATCACCTTAATAATAAGATAATTAAAATAAACACTCACACACACACGTAAGCCGATTTTAATCGCCGTCTCACTTCCTAAGGTTATCCCTCAAGTTGCCTACGAATAATGGTCAAGTGGGGTGTATAAAGCAAGTCCCTTCAAAAGATAAATCATCAAGTCCCTCATGGTTGCCTATACGAATCGAGTCCCTTTCGAAAAATGATGATAGTCCCTTATATGTGCTTAATACACCCCACAGTTACCTTCATAATCAGAATGTCCCTCACATGTCCCTTACATCCAAGGTAAAGATTACCTACTCCTTAATAGTAGGGATAGTCTTACCAAGGAAACGAAAAAGAACAAGAAAGACTTTAAACATTAGGGTAGGTTCCTCTTATGTACTTGCTCACTTCAAAAATTTTTCAAACTTAACAATTTCAAACAAATTTTCAAACAAGTTTTTTTTACACATCCGTACATGGATTATTATTAAACTATTCTGAAAATTTTTCTATTCACACACTACATTTTCAAAAACAATTTAAAGTGAGCTTAAGTACCTAAGAGCCCATGGATAACCATGGATGAAAAGGGTGCTAACACCTTCCCTTTTCATAACCTACCCCCCGGACCCAAAACATTCTCTTAAGGTCTTTCCTGTTCTTTTATAACCTTTCCTTTTGGATAAAATAAAAGTCGGTGGCGACTCTTGCTATCCGCAACATTACTTAAAGTCAGTTCTCCCACCGTGTTACAGAACTGGCGACTCTGCTGGGGATCTATTTTAAGAGGGGTACCCTTAGGAATTAAGATCACTTTGAATTGCTTGCCTTGTTTGATTTATATTACTTGTTGGGGTGCTCTTATATGTGAAAGGTCCTAACCCGGATCTAGTGTACCTTAGGTAAATGGCAATAGACCAAGGAAACTGTACGACGTATATCAATACGGTTGATCTGGTGGCCATAGTTAGTGCGACTTCTTGGTTGGTGCTTATATTCCTTAAGTCAAGTTGAGGATAATATTGAGGCTGCCATATGTTGTCAATGCACTAACTAACTTTTAGAACCCTAGTTAACTCATCTTGGCCTTTAGAAAGTAGTGAGGTAACCGGCTTTGGTGCAGACTGAAGTTGGTTGACACTCGATGCTACGCTCATTGAGATCTTAAACTTGGAGGGTTTTGGTTGGCAAGTAAGTTGCCTTCTGAACAACCACCCTTGTGAAGGATCAATGATATTGAGATCCCTTAGAACCCGGTTACTTTTGTAGGACAGGATGAACCAACTAACTTCAGGGGAGGGTACTTACCTTAAACCTCATGCAAGCCTTTAAACCTAGGGCTATGGTGTGACTTGTTTGTGCGTGCCACATGTTTGTGATTGAGCATAACATCATGACATCATCATGCATCATAAGCATATCATTTTCACTAACCATTTCAAGGACCAAGGGATTTATCTTTGTTCTTTGTTGCAGGTCATGGCTTCTGCTCGTAGAAACACCATCAGGATCAACTTTGTGGGCATACCTGCCAAGCTTAAAGAGTTGGTTTCTCAAGTGTCTGATCACTCCCGGTTCAACAAGAGACATGGTCACCTATTGGATCTAGTCACTTCAGGGTTCAATGAAGACATGATGAGTGTCCTGTTTCAGTTCTTTGACCCTAAGCACCACTGCTTTACATTCCCCGACTATCAGCTGGTTCCTACCATGGAGGAGTTCTCTAAGCTTCTGGGTATACCTGTTCTTGATCAAAGACCTTTCACAGGCTTGGAGAAGGAGCTCAAACCAGAGGTTATTGCTGCAGCTCTACATCTGAAGAAATCTGATATTGTTCTAGAGACGAGAAGCGGAGTCAAGGGTATTCTTGCCAAGGTATTAATGGATAAAGCTCAAATGTTCTTGAAGGCCATGAGCTATGATGCTTTTGAGGAGATCTTAGCCTTGCTGATTTATGGCTTAGTATTGTTCCCCAATCCAGATCAGTTCATAGATGTTCATGCCATCAACATTTTCCTGAGTCACAATCCAGTGCCTACATTGCTTGGAGACATCCTACATTCTCTTCACACCCGTACTACAAGGGCAAGAGGAACTTTGATGTGCTGCATACCTTTACTATCCAGGTGGTTTATTTCTCACCTTCCTCGCTCAGTAATGAAGAATGAGCAAGGGTTCAGATGGTCCAAGAGGATCATGTCACTATCTCACTCAGATATCCATTGGTGCTCCAGATCTATGGAGAATGTCACCATCATTGACCGTTGTGGGGAGTTTCCTAATGTGCCACTTCTAGGCATAAGAGGAGGCATCACCTACAACCCCTCTCTAGCTTTACGACAATTTGGTTACGCTCGGAGCGATGGTCCACATGACATGTTGATTCAGGGCATTGTGTTTGATTACGACAACGATCTTCAGGGTTACCGTCAGAGATTCATACGAGCTTGGGGAAAGGTAAACAGGATTGACAGCAAGACACTGGAGCCTAAGTACACTATTCCTATGGAGGCTTATCTCAGATGGGTACGATCTCGTGCTCAGACACTCATGATGCCATATCCTGCCGTCCTACCAGTTATCATGGAACCTGTTGCTGAAGGAGACACAGCTTATACCATCCTTCACCCAGACATGCCTACTGATATGGAAGACTTGCAGAGATCATGGATCCAACTGAAGGAGCAAAGGGATACTTTCGAGGCTCATTACAAAGCAAGCCAAGCAAAAATCCTAGAGCTAACAAAGCAACTTCATGAGGAACGAAACCTCAATTCATACCTCAACATAAAGAGGAAACGTCCATGGGAGACTTAAAACCCCATCTTTTGTACTTATTTTATTTCATTTCATTGATGTACGCCTAAAAGGCAAAACAAAGTTATTACTAATAAAAGTTTACTTTCGTTTTTGTCTAAGCAAATTTAAATCCTGCGGTCCTTGAAAACATTGCATATGCATTCCCATATCATTTCATTGCATCACAGGTTTATAATTGTGCACAGGTTTCTCATCTTCTCGCTGTTTATTTCAGCAATGGCTCTTGAACAATCAGTTAAGGATCTCCAGGCACAAAATGCACAGTTCCAAGAGCTGATCCTGAACCTATCCAAGGGGCAGGATGAATTGAAGACGCTGCTGGCCAAGAAGACTAAGAAGACTAGAAGGTCTGCTGGGTTGATCAACATGGGAAGAAGGTTCAAAGGTCTTGCCAAGACCAAGGAACCAGCTGAGGACTATGAATCTGAAGAATCTGAGCAGGAGGTAGGCAGTCTCCACCATTCGATGGGGGACTCCGATTCTGAGGCTAACTACTACCATGAGCCTAATGAAGACAAATTCAAGATGCTGGTGGATAGGATGGATGCTATGGAATTACAGAAATCATCTGGACTGGATTTTGAAGATTTGAGTTTGATATCTGGGGTTGTGATACCCATTGGTTTCAAGGTTCCTACCTTTGTTGTTTATGATGGGGTCTCTTGTCCCAAGCTGCATTTGAGATCTTATGTCAGAAGAATTCAACCTCATACTGCTGATAAGAAGTTGTGGATCCATTTCTTTCAAGAGAGTTTATCTGGAGCCCAGCTGGAGTGGTATTATCAGTTGGAGAGTGCCAATATCAGAGACTGGAATGATCTTGCTGAAGCTTTCTATAAGCAGTACCAATACAATGCTGACTTAGCCCCCACTCGCATGCAGCTTCAGGGCATGTCTATGGGTGCCAAAGAAAGTTTTAAGGAGTATGCTCAGAAGTGGAGAGATTTAGCTGGAGGAGTTCAACCCCCTTTGACTGACAGGGAGCTGGTTGATATGTTCATGTGTACGCTGAATGATCCGTTCTACAGTCATCTCATTGGGAGCTCATCATCTGGCTTCACTGAGTTGATCATGACAGGAGAGCGGGTAGAAAATGGTATCAAGAGTGGTAAGATCCAAGTGGGCACTTCTTCATCAGGTGCTGCAAAGAAGCCTCCCACTGGGAAGAAAGAATCCAATGCTGTTTATGGTCAACCTGATCGTAACAGAAGGCATCAGTCTGTTAGTGTAGTTCATATTTCAAATCCAACTCCTGCAACAACAGAGCAGCCTCAAGGCAACCAACAGAGGGCTAGAAGACAGTTCACGAAGATCAACATGTCAATGGCTCAGGCATTGCAACACTTGTTGAAGGCTGAACTTATTACCCTGAGGGAGGCTCCTCAGAATCCCAATGTTACCTCTCCCAAGTACAATCCCAATGCACGATGTGCATATCATTCAAACTGTCCAGGACATGATACTAATAACTGCTGGGTCTTGAAGAACAAAATTCAGGATATGATTGATGCTGGAGAAATTGAGTTTGATCCACCAGGTACTCCAAATGTGATTACAGCTCCAATGCCAAATCACGAGAAGACTGTCAATGCCATTGATGAAGACTTGCATGTTTATTCAGTAATGGAGTTGAGTACACCACTGTCTGTTATCAAAAAGAGGTTAGTACAAGCTGGGATCTTTCCAGGTTGTCGTGAAGATTGTCTGTATTGTACCTATAAGCCAGATAGTTGCTTCATTCTGAGAGATGGAATTCAACGTCTTATGGATAAGTATACTATAGTGTTTGAAAGAAGACCAGCATCTGTAGAAAGTATGGTGGATCATCTGACTCAGGGTAAGAAGATTGAAGAGGTTGACATGGTTGACAAAGTACCGGTGAGAATCACTTCAAAGGGTCCCATTAAAATCACTCATCAGGGCCCAATTAAGATCACTGCTGAAGGTCCTGTGAAAGTTGTTGCTGAAGCCAGAGTGGCTCCTCTGATCATTACTACTCCAGGTCCTATCCCATATACATCTGATAAAGCTGTGCCTTGGCACTATGGGTCTGATGTTTACATCCATGGTGTTAAGCAAGAGCCTTTACCTGATATGCCTGCGGATATTGATAACATTGATGGATCTAGCAAGATCACTCGTAGTGGAAGAGTCTTCTCTCCTCCAGATACTTCCAAGAATGCAGTTACTCCTGCTGCTACCTCCACCACTGATGCTCGGGGCAAGGGTCCCGTTATTGAGCCTGTATCTACTGATGTGCCAGCTGCTGATGATCTCTCTAAGCAGATGGAAGAAGTATTGAAAATCATTCGCAAGAGTGATTATGACATTGTTGATCAGTTGGGGCATACTCCCTCAAAGATTTCCATGCTCTCCCTATTATTATGTTCTGAAGCTCATGCCAAGTCATTGATCAAGTTTCTGAAGATGGCTCATGTACCCAGTGCAATTTCTGTGGACCAATTTGAAAATTGTGTTGCCCACCTGACCTATGACAATGGGTTAGGATTTTCTGACGCTGATTTGACCCCTGCCAAGAGGGATCATAACAGGGCCTTGCATATTTCAATTGAATGCAGGGGCACTACCCTGTCTCATGTGTTGATAGACAATGGTTCCTCTCTGAATGTGTTACCCAAGGAAGTCCTGAATAAGCTGAGTCCTGAAGATACTGTGTTGAAACCCAGTAATATTGTGGTAAAGGCTTTTGATGGTTCTAGAAGAGTAGTGCATGGGGAAATTGATCTTCCAATCAAGGTTGGCTCTCAGGTGTTTATTGCTACATTCTATGTGATGGATATTCATCCTTCATACTCTTGTCTGCTTGGTCGTCCTTGGATCCATGGGGCAGGTGCTGTGACCTCTACATTGCATCAAAAGTTGAGATATCCGGTGAATGGAAAGGTTGTTACTGTCTATGGAGAAGAAGAATACTTTGTCAGCCATGTGAATACTTTCAAGTATCTGGAAGTGGAAGGTGAATACATTGAAACTCCGTGTCAGTCATTCGAAGTGATTCCCTGGGTTGGTAATGTAGCTCCTCCTGCTGTGAAGAAAGTTCCTGTGGTCACCAGAAAACCTCCAACAATGGCAATGGCCTCCCTCAATGATGCTAGAGCTGTGGTGGATGAAGGTGGTTGTACTATTTGGGGTCAGCTTCCTGATATTCCATACAAGTATGACAAGTTTGGTTTGGGTTTCACTGCAGAGTCCCAGAAGGCTGTTCGTCGTGCTCGTGCTGCTCGTGTCACTAATCAAGGGGTTATCAATGCTGTGGGAGACTATGATGAAGGCTACAACTTGGATGCATGGATTTTTCCTACTGTGGGTGTTGGACTCAATAATTGGAAAGCTGAAGATGTTATCCCTATCTCCTTTAGTCAGGAGTAAATACTATTACTGTGTTATGTTTTAAATTTGTAATTTCTTGAACAATTAAAACTCTCAAGCCTTGTGCCTTACCCGGGGCACAATGGCGTGCTTGTTACGGGATGTCATTTCATTTGCATACTTCATTCAATAAAATCAGTGGACGTTTCGTTTTCGTAAATATTGTGTTCCTTGTCTTTCTTTTTTTTTATTTTCGTTTTATCAGCTATGTGTTCTTACACACACCCACATCACTAAATGCAGATCCTCATCCACTCTGGATCCTGTTGATAACAGTTCTACTATTGCCAATTATGATTTCGAGAATCCGATCTATCAAACTGAAGACGGAAATGAGGACGATTGTGAAATACCTGTAGAGCTTGCTAGGTTGTTACAACAAGAAGAGAAAGCTATACAGCCACATGAAGAGCCAGTCGAAGTTGTGAATCTGGGAACTGAAGAAAACAGAAAAGAGGTTAAGATAGGGGCTGATTTAGAAGACAGTGTCAAGAGCAGGTTGATTCAGATGTTGCGTGACTATGTGGAGATCTTTGCTTGGTCTTATGAAGACATGCCAGGGTTGGATACAGACATTGTGGTTCACCGTTTGCCAGTGAAAGAAGATTGTCGTCCAAAGAAGCAGAAGGTTCGTCGTATGCGTCCTGAAATGTCAGAAAAGATCAAGGCAGAGGTAATGAAACAGTTCAATGCAGGGTTCTTAGCAGTGACTTCTTATCCTCAGTGGGTTGCAAATGTGGTACCAGTTCCTAAGAAAGATGGTAAGGTGCGTATGTGTGTAGACTACAGAGATTTGAACAAAGCTAGCCCCAAAGATGACTTTCCACTCCCTCATATTGATATTTTGGTAGACAACACTGCTCAGCATAAGGTATTCTCTTTTATGGATGGTTTCTCTGGTTACAATCAAATCAAGATGGCACCTGAAGATATGGAGAAGACAACATTTGTGACACAGTGGGGCACCTTTTGCTATAAAGTGATGCCATTTGGTTTGAAGAATGCAGGGGCAACATATCAGCGTGCTATGGTGGCTTTGTTTCATGATATGATTCATCATGAGATAGAGGTATATGTAGATGATATGATAGCTAGATCTCAGAATGAAGAGCAACATCTTGATCATCTGCACAAGTTGTTTGAGAGGTTGAAGAAATACAAGTTGAGATTGAACCCAAACAAGTGTACTTTTGGAGTTAGATCTGGTAAACTCCTGGGTTTCATTGTCAGTGGAAAAGGTATTGAAGTGGATCCTGCAAAAGTGAAAGCTATACGAGAGATGCCAGCTCCCCGTACTGAAAAGGAGGTTAGAGGTTTCTTGGGACGATTGAACTACATTGCAAGATTTATTTCCCAATTAACTACCATCTGTGAGCCAATTTTCAAGTTGTTGAAGAAAGATCAGGTGATGGAATGGAATGACGAGTGCCAGACTGCCTTTGATGAAATTAAGAGATATCTGCTAGAGCCACCAATTTTGATGCCACCAGTTGATGGAAGACCCTTGATTATGTACTTAACAGTGTTAGACAACTCAATGGGGTGTGTATTGGGGCAACATGACGAGTCTGGTCGAAAAGAGCAGGCAATATACTACCTTAGCAAAAAGTTTACCGACTGTGAAACAAGATACTCACTGCTCGAGAAAACTTGCTGCGCTTTGGCATGGGCTGCTCGCCGACTAAGACAGTATATGTTGACCCATACTACCTTATTGATTTCTAAGATGGATCCAATCAAGTACATATTTGAGAAACCTGCTCTCTCCGGAAGAATTGCAAGATGGCAAATGATCTTGACAGAATATGATATACAGTATACTACTCAGAAGGCCATTAAGGGAAGTGTTGTTGCTGATCATTTGGCTCATCAAGCAGTAGATGATTACCAGTCAATGAATTTTGAGTTCCCTGATGAAGACATTATGATTATTACCAAAGAACCTGGACAATATGACGGACCTGAACAAGGATCCCGATGGACTATGGTTTTTGATGGTGCCTCTAATGCACATGGTAATGGTGTTGGTGTTGTAATTAGTTCCCCTGAAGGTTGTCATACCCCGATTACTGCCAGACTTTGTTTCCATTGTACCAATAACATGGCTGAATATGAGGCATGTATCCTGGGTATTAAAGCTGCTATTGATATGAAGATCCAGTTCCTTGATGTGTATGGAGATTCAGCCCTGGTAGTAAGTCAGATTAAAGGAGATTGGGATACCAAGCATGATAACCTCATTCCTTACAGAGAGCATGTGTTGTCTTTGATCCCACATTTCAAAGAGATTACTTTTGGACATATTCCACGAAGAGAGAATCAGTTGGCAGATGCATTGGCCACCATGGCATCTATGTTTGAGATCAGCTGGGATGATGAAGCTCCCAAGATTACCATTGATAGATTTGAGAAGCCTGCATACTGCAATGAGATTGACACTGAAGTGCCAGAGGAGAAGCCTTGGTTTTATGAAGTGAAAAAATATCTTGAAGCTCAGGAATTCCCTGAAGGGGCATCTGTCAAAGATAGGAAGTTCCTGAGAAGGTTTTCTGCTAAGTTCTTTTTGAGTAATGGGATTCTGTACAAACGTAATCATGATTCAACTATGCTCCGTTGTGTGGATAAGAAGGAAGCAACTGAGATTATGGAAGAGATGCATGATGGGACCTTTGGCACTCATTCTAGTGGTCATACCATGGCAAAGAAGATTTTGAGAGCAGGTTACTATTGGTCTACCATGGAAGCTGATTGCTACCAACACTCCAGAACGTGTCACAAATGTCAAATCTATGCTGATAAAGTTCATGTACCTCCATCACCATTGAATGTGTTGACTGCTCCTTGGCCTTTTGCCATGAGGGGCATTGATATGATTGGTGAGATCAAGCCTACTGCTTCTAATGGGCATCGTTTCATCCTGGTTGCTATTGATTACTTCACGAAGTGGGTAGAGGCAGCTTCATTTGCATCTGTGACTAAGAATGTTGTGGCTCGGTTCATTAAGAATAATCTCATATGTAGGTATGGCATCCCTGAAAGGATTATCACTGACAATGGCTCTAATCTGAACAACACTATGATTACTGATCTTTGCGCGCAGTTCAAGATTAAGCACCACAACTCTTCTCCTTATCGTCCAAAGATGAATGGGGCAGTTGAAGCTGCTAATAAGAACATTAAGAAGATTGTACAGAAGATGACTGTTACTTACAAGGATTGGCATGAGATGTTACCATTTGCTCTTCATGGTTATCGTACTACAATACGTACTTCAACAGGGGCAACCCCATTCTCCTTAGTCTATGGTATGGAAGCAGTTCTGCCCATTGAAGTTCAGATCCCCTCCTTGAGAATTATGAAGGATGCAGGCCTGAATGAAGATGAGTGGATTCAGACTCGACTGGACCAGATAAATTTGATTGATGAGAAGAGGTTAGCAGCAGTTTGTCATGGCCAGATGTACCATAAACGGATGATCAAAGCTTTTAACAAGAAGGTTAAGCCAAAGGTATATCAGGCTGGTGACTTGGTAATCAAGCGTATCATATTACCACAGGGTGATCCTAGGGGCAAGTGGACTCCAACATATGAAGGACCATTTGTGGTCAAGACAGTGTTCTCAGGAGGTGCCATGATACTGACTACAATGGATGGTGAAGACTTCCCACAACCTGTAAACGCAGACATAGTTAAAAAATACTACGCATAAAAAGAGACCCGCTAGGTTGACAGGCCTAGGCAAAAATAAGGGCATCCCGGCAAACCAAAAGGGTTTGGGCAAAAATTAGGGATATATATGAAAAGATGTACACCCGACAAGTCGAAAACCTGAAAAGGCGGCTTGGGCAAAAAAGGGTATCCCGGTGGATTGAAAACCTGAAAGGGCAATCCAGGCAAAAGTTAGGGGTTAAAGCGTATGACTATGTCTCGTTTGGATCACCCAGGAAACTGTAACCAGTTGTACTACTTATTCAAGCTCGAACAGATAAAGCTCAATCCAATCATTTCCGTCTCAACAACAAGAAGATGAGATACTTGAGTGGCAATAGTAGAATTGAAACTCAATAGGATTATTTCCCACATAGCTGATTCTCTTTTGTAAAAATTTATGACAAAATCCTCTTACTAGGGTTTATGTCTCCTTGTACAAATTTACCCGTGTATGGGTCACTTCTTGATATAAATAAATTCCATCTTTTGAATCCAGATTTACTTTTACCCTATTTACATAAGCGAAACGTCCATTGGTTGTGTTTGAATGTATGTATGCTTTTGAATATGATTGATGTTTACCAGAAATGCATGTATGCTTTTAATATGATTGATGTTTACCAGAAATGCATGAAAATGCAGTAATAGTATTTACTAAGGACGAACGAGGGAAGGATTTCAATGAAGCTTCGCCGGTTCACCTTTACAGGACAGTTACAAACCCTCAGTAGGACGAATCCATCTTCATAAAGTCTTATCTCCCCTGGAATTTATATCCATCTCTTTTATCCTCATACGGATATTCGGGAAATTACTTTCCAATAAGAGTACGACGAACGAAGACGGGATGTTATGTCTACCCTACCATCAAACGAAGACGAAGGTTATATATACCTTACTATCCCAGCATACGGGAGGTTATCTATACCCTGTTATTTCCAGCATACGGGAGGTTATCTATACCTTGTTATCCCCAGCAGACAGAGGGTTATATATTCTTCAACAACAAATCGGGATTTATTTTCCCTGGCCAGCAGTTGTTATACAAGATATCCAGATGCTTCCGGCAGTATCATATCATACATACATCATTTACATCATACCATAACATATATATCCATAGACATATAGTACATTACCTAAGTGCATCATATCATACATGCATACATAAGGCATAAACTAATGTTATTATACAAAAGCTGCCTTATTTTCAGATTAATTATCCAACAAACAAACTTATGATCTCCGGGACTGCTTTATCATAACCTCAGGGTTATTTTATCCTCCTGATGAGCTTCTTATCATTTTGGGACTGCTTTATTGTCACCTCAGGGTTACTTTATCCTCCTGATAAATTCTCATGACTTCAAGACTGCTTTAGAGTTACTGATTGCTCTATCCTCCTGAAATCATCTTATTATTTCAAGACTGCTTTAGAGCTGCTGATTGCTCTATCCTCCTGAAATCATCTTATTTATTTTCAAGACTGCTTTAGAGTTACTGATTGCTCTATCCTCCTGAAATCATCTTATTATTTCAAGACTGCTTTAGAGCTGCTGATTGCTCTATCCTCCTGAAATCATCTTATTTATTTTCAAGACTGCTTTAGAGCTATTGATTGCTCTATCCTCCTGAAATCATATTCACTACTTCAAGACTGCTTTAGAGCTATTGATTGCTCTATCCTCCTGAAATCATATTCACTACTTCAAGACTGCTTTAGAGCTATTGATTGCTCTATCCTCCTGAAGTCATGTTATTACCTCAAGACTGCTTTAGAGCTATTGATTGCTCTATCCTCCTGAAGACATATCACATTATTATTTCAAGACTGCTTTGGAGTTGTCATTATTGATTGCTCTATCCTCCTGAAATCATATTATTTCTTCAAGACTGCTTTAGGGTTATCATTATCGATTGCTCTATCCTCATGAAGACATGATATTACATCAGTACTGCTCCAGATTCTTGACAGCTTTCATTATACCTCCATATTTTGGACTGCTTTATCTTCCAAGAAATATATCTGAAGAACTTTTCCCCAGTGGCATCTTTAAGCCCACTCAATCATATTCAACTAGCCATCTGTACCACTCTAATGCACTGGTGAGTGCAAATTTTTGGGCTTTTGTGTTCAATCCCCTTCAACCTTCCAGGTCACGACTGGCAAATATACCAGTCTAACCCCTCAGGTTTCAGAAAATTGAACAGGGGCAGCTGTTGCACCCCAAAATTTGCCCTCACAATACAAGACTTTGTGTTCTAAGAAGGTTCACAAGGTTCACAAGTTCTCCAATGCTTTCAATACCTTTCATGAGGTTCATGGAGTCCACAAGTTGCTTCTTGAAGGTTCACAAGGTTCACAAGCTTTCTCAACATTTACATAACCTTGCATGAGGTTCATGAAGTCCACAAGTTGCTTCTTGAAGGTTCACAAGGTTCACAAGTTTCTCAACATCTTCAAGACCTTTCATGAGGTTCATGAAGTCTACAAGTTACTTTATGAAGGTTCACAAGGTTCACAAGATTCACAATGATTACAAAACTCTCCTGAGGTTCATGAGGTCTACAAAGCCACTTCATGAGGTTCACAAGATTCACAATGATTACAAAACTCTCCTGAGGTTCATGAGGTCTACAAAGCCACTTCATGAGGTTCACAAGGTTCACAAGCTTCACAATACCTCCCATGAGTATCACAAGACATCTTATGAAGATTCACAAGGTTCACAAAGTTCACAATTGGTCAAAGAAGTTGACAATTCCCTCAGACAATGCACCTCCTAAGCAGTGCATCAAAAACTAGGGTTTTGACTTTAATCAGGCTAAATGGACTTCCAATACCTCAAGTGAGTTTCATAACATCTTATATGTGTATGAGAACCCCAATGACAAGTTTTAAGACTTTTCTCAAAAGTTTGCTCAGTCAGATGATCAGATAAGTCAAAATCAGTCAATGCAGTTAAAAAGTCAAACTGAGGACAACTGTGGTCAAACCAAAGTCAAACTTCATGATTTTTTGCCAACATCAAGTATATGAAGTAAAATTCATCATTTGATCAAGGGTTGATCATGATTCATCAAGGAGATTCCAGATCATCAATAATCAGGAGTTTCTAAATTAGGGTTTCCTCAGTAAAAGTCAACTGAACTTTGACCAGCCATAACTTTCACATCCTTCATCACCAAGTCTCCATCCAAAGCTCATTTTGAAGGAAATTGAATTCTATACAACTTTGATGTTGAAAGTTAAGCCCAAAAATGCTTCATTTGAAAGATATGATCTAAGACATTATAGGTCATTTCAAAAGTCAACAAAAAGTCAACAACTTCAAAAGGGCATAACTTGAGATTGGTAAATGATATGAACCTGAAACCAATGGGGTTGTTTAGAGGACTCTTCAAGCTTTCCAAAAAGTCCAAGAACATCCTCATACCTTTAAAATTGAGGGAGATGTGCCCTTGCAAAGTTGGGCAATTTTGTGATGGTTTATGTTAAAAATGGAGGTTTAAAATCATTTCTTTCCAAATGGGCTGCCCAAGTTATGATCCAATCCATACATTAACACTATGCACGACCCAAACCACTTAAAATCTGATTTTTATTATTTTTATTTCTATTTATTTTGATTTAAATCATTAAAAATCATTTTAAATATAAATAAAATATGAAAATTAAGGATTTTATTTGGATAATGTTTCTAGAAAATCATAATTGGTGATTGAAGTTGAAAGAGAAAGAAATCATGTGATCTCTCCAAAAATAGCAAGCATTCATGATCAAATATTTGGACTTTTACAACATGATCTTTTTCAATATTTTTGGATCCAAATCTCCACACAATGAAGACATATTTCTGACCTAATTCACTCCCATATAAGTATAGATCATAAGCATAACCCTAGCTCACGAAATCCAGCAGCCACAATGTAAGTTTCAAAACTCAAAATTCATCAAAAAAGTGAGATTCGGATTCTTCAATCCAGGAGGTTTTAAGGTAAACTAAGAACATAGACGTGTTCTATGGACATCCCTGAAGCTAAAGCATCACTCATTTGCATCCCATGTGCACTACATTGGATAACCCGAATCCACTTTGCTCTTGAATAATTTTTTTTCGATTCCAATGATTTCTTGCATATAAATGAAATTTGATTACATAATTGTGTTTGTTGATGACCTTAGATGAAATCTGGAGCGATTGATGAAGTTTCATAGCCTAATGCGTGATCTGCCATTTTTAGGGTTTATGGTTCCAATTGGGGTTCTTCAATCCAGCCCATATAAATGGATTCTAAGAACGTAGAAACATTGGAAATCTTGTTAGGAACTTAATGGCATAATCAATTTTACAAAATCTTGCTGTTTTGTCCATGTTTGAAATTCGCAGGTTTTGTTACCGTTTTGATTTCGCAGGAAAATTCATAGGAGATTTCGCAGTAAATTTTGAAGGTCACAAGGTTGAAGACGAAGTTATTCTGGCGCGTTTTCTAAAATTTGAATTGTATTAATATATTATAATGTATTTGTTTCAGTATTATAACACCAATGTATGGTTGGCCTGGTGGAAAAGTGCATGCGCGTGTTGGTGAAGGCTGGGGGTTCGAATCCTACCTCCAGCAATTTTTTTGATATGTTTCCATTTAAATTGTGTTTCATATATTATTGTTTGTAGCCATTCAATAACCAGGAAGACTCTCCCAGCCAGGTGGATGTGCGCGCATGTTGGTAATCTGAAGGTCCTGGGTACGATTCTCACCCCAGGCCTTTTTGTTCATTTATTTTTTCTGGATTTTCAAGGGCAAGACACAAAAGCAACTATGCTTCACTCTTTCCCACCTACGCCTGGCTGGCCCAGTGGATGTTGTTGCTGCTTGCAAGGGTGAAGTCTTGGGATCAAATCCCATCAGGTTCCTTTTCTGTCTTTCTTTTTATTTTATTTTCTTTCTTTTAATTTAATTAGTTTAAATAATCAAAATTTTACTATTATATTATGATAGTATGCATATATTATATATTCCAATCCTTAAAATTATTTTCTAAAAAAAAAATATAAAACTCTTGATTTTTAATTTAAATTTTATTTGTATAATATATATTAGTTAAGATAATTTGGTATAATTAGTTAAAAATAAATTTTGTATATAATCAAACCCTAAAATATTTTTCTAAATAAAATCTAATTCTATTTTTTCTAAGTAATTTTATTTTCCAATTGTTAATGTAATTATAATGTATATATATTTATTTAGTATGATTCATGTAAATATTATAAGTATAATTATAAATTATTTCCCTCATCTAAAATAAATATATATTTCATATTATTAGAAATTAAAGTTTTTTTGTAAATATACTTATAATTTATTTTTCTCTTTATATATCAAGTAAATACTTTTTTTATAACTTTTGTATAGAAATAATTGAATTTATAATAATTAAGTTTTGTGGCTATAATATATCTAAAAATAACTTAATAATTTGTAAATTAAAATAATTGTTTGTTCATGTTTGTTTTTTTTCCCTAAATATAATTGTTCATATTAAAATTTGTTAATTTCTTATCCTTGAAATATTTTGATTAATTTTTTTTACTACTAACCATATTATTTATTTTGCTTTGTTAATTTTACATTATTATTAATTATTATTTTTATGCTTATTATTTCACTAACTTTATAATTTTTATTATTTATTAACCTTTCTTATTTTACTATTACTAATTATTTCTCTTGCTTATTATTATTATCACTAACCCCTTATTATTTATTTTTTATTATTTATTGCTTATTTATATTTTATTTATTTTGCTATTTTATTATTTTGCTTAATATTTATTTATTATTATAATTTTGTAATTGCTTCCCGGATGTAATTTTTTTTAATTATTTAATTATTTTTGCTATGGTTAGTAATTAGGGAGTGAAAAATATGTATGTTATTTAAAAGTTAAATTAGATCACCTTAATAATAAGATAATTAAAATAAACACTCACACACACACGTAAGCCGATTTTAATCGCCGTCTCACTTCCTAAGGTTATCCCTCAAGTTGCCTACGAATAATGGTCAAGTGGGGTGTATAAAGCAAGTCCCTTCAAAAGATAAATCATCAAGTCCCTCATGGTTGCCTATACGAATCGAGTCCCTTTCGAAAAATGATGATAGTCCCTTATATGTGCTTAATACACCCCACAGTTACCTTCATAATCAGAATGTCCCTCACATGTCCCTTACATCCAAGGTAAAGATTACCTACTCCTTAATAGTAGGGATAGTCTTACCAAGGAAAGGAAAAAGAACAAGAAAGACTTTAAACATTAGGGTAGGTTCCTCTTATGTACTTGCTCACTTCAAAAAATTTTCAAACTTAACAATTTCAAACAAATTTTCAAACAAGTTTTTTTTACACACCCGTACATGGATTATTATTAAACTATTCTGAAAATTTTTCTATTCACACACTACATTTTCAAAAACAATTTAAAGTGAGCTTAAGTACCTAAGAGCCCATGGATAACCATGGATGAAAAGGGTGCTAACACCTTCCCTTTTCATAACCTACCCCCCGGACCCAAAACATTCTCTTAAGGTCTTTCCTGTTCTTTTATAACCTTTCCTTTTGGATAAAATAAAAGTCGGTGGCGACTCTTGCTATCCGCAACATTACTTAAAGTCAGTTCTCCCACCGTGTTACAGGGTGGGGTTCTACTGAGAGTTAAGGTTCTATACCTGGGACCTGAGTGACACCTAGGCTAGAGTGGTTCATGTTCTTTCCCATTCCATTTAGGTCTGGTGCGGGAATATGAAACACGGTTCAGATGTGGGTTTCTTCTTGAGAACTCTGTGCTACAGATTTCCTGTAGTGCTAGGGCTATCTGGGAAGCCTGCTAAGTCTGGATGACCTTTATTATGACCTTCAGAAACTGAGGTGAATTAGAGGAGGATCCTTTATGGTTATTGTAAACACTGTACCTCCGGGTTAGAAGTGTTTACACTTCTTATAACTGATCCAAGTCTGAGGATCCTTGTTTTAGAACACTACCTGTGAGGGGGTTGGGCTGTTTACAGGTTTGCAGGAACCCTTGACCTCAACATACCCTCATTACCAGTACAATTGTTTGATCCGGTCACTACGATCCTGAAGTTCTCGACCTTTGGTTCTCGGTTACTATTTCGAGTTATTATTCAAAGATCTTGTGGTTACAGACACTCGATTCTTGGCAGTATTCCAGATTCCAGGCAGTTTCCAGCTGTGATCCCATGTCTTTGCATCTTTTGCATCATCATATTGCATATTGCATTTGCATTTGCATTGCATTTTCCTCCTCCAGAGATCTCATCCTTCCTCTTTTGTCCATTCCAGCCAGTTGATTTCCCGGTACTCGGTTTGAACAAGTGTTAACAGTTAGAAGACGACAGAGTATGTGAAGCTAGACTGAACGGTGTCAAGAGTTAAGAAGGGTCAGTTTGAAAGCCATCAGTAGCTATGTCAGAGAATAACCGTCAGAATGTTGAGTTTTCACCTGGTTTCACTTCAATGACCAATCCTCTGTATGGTCTTTCTCCTGATGAAGATCTTCCACAAGTGAGCAATCTTGCTCAAGCTCAACCTATACAGATCCCGATCGTGAATCAGAATGTACCTGAACCATCTGCTGTCCGAGGTGGACCTTCATCTTCTTTTGATTCTACAGATTATCAGAGTTTTGCTTTCCCTATGCCAGACTTCCAAGGGGCAATCCCTCTTGTGAAAACCAAGGATCCTCAAGCTATTGATCCTGCTGAAAGGTTTCGTGTGTTGGATGAGCAACTCAAAGCCTTAGCGGATCCTGATGCCTTCGGTTTTGATGCTCTAAATCTGTGTTTGGTGCCTGGTCTTGTCATTCCTCCAGGTTTCAAAACTCTGAAGTTTGATAAATACACTGGTGTCAGTTGCCCGAAGCGTCATTTGGTGATGTTCTGTAGAAAAATGACTTCTTATGCCTGCAATGATAAGTTGATGATTCACTGTTTTCAGGACAGTTTAAGTGGGGCATCTTTAAGTTGGTACATGGATTTGGAAAGCAGTCATATCAGATCTTGGAATGATTTATCTAGAGCTTTCGTAAAGCAATACCAGTACAATATGGACGTGGCGCCCAATCGCACGCACTTGCAGAGCCTATCCCAGAGGAGTGGTGAATCTTTCAGAGAATATGCACAGCGGTGGAGAGAATTGGCAGCCCAAGTGCAACCACCACTTTCAGACAGAGAATTAATTGACCTGTTCGTGGGCACCTTGCAGGGTCCATACTTGGAAAGAATGAGTAGCATTGGGATGACAAGCTTCTCTGATTTGATGATAGTTGGAGTACGCATTGAGAGCCTGCTCAAAAGTGGAAAGATCCAGGACTTTTCGAATATCCCAGCTAGTGAAGGTGAGTCTGTTGTTAGCTCCCAAGAGGGAGAATGGAATGACGTCAGTGCAGTCATGGCAAATATCGAATATTCTAGAACAACATCTTCTAAGAGATCATCTTTTCCTGAATCTGATTACTCTTACGGACATTCGACAATGGTCAGAGCACCGTGTCAGAAACCCTGGGCTCCTCCTCGTCCAAATCTGCAATCTCATGGTCGAAGACCTCAGAATCAACTTTAGAGCCATCCTAGGCCTCGTAACAATCTGGAAAGAAGGATTGCTCCTCTTCATCCAGTCCCCATGGCATACAGTGAACTCTTGCCACATCTAGTTCAGAGCTCTTTGGTGGTTCCTAAGCCTCTCAAGCCGTTACCAGGGCCGTACCCTCCAGGGTACAATCCACATGAGCAGTGCGGGTATCATGGTGGATCAATGGGGCATTCAACTGAAGATTGCAAAGCTTTTCTTGGAGGGGAAGATCGAGGAGGAGATGGGCGGGACCTTTTGTCACTAGTGGATTCATCGTTGCGCCCTTTCCTCTTCCTCTTGGGAGGAGAGGGACTGCGTCTTCTTTGATGTCTCGCGGGAGAGCGGGATGGTCGACGATTATTGTCCTCGAGACGGGCAATCTTCTCGCCATGGGCGAGGGGTAACAAATTTGTCTGGTTTAGAATTTCATCCAGCGCTGCGAAATCAGATCCTGAAGGTGTTGGAGGAAGAGTAACCTCTGGGCGACTTTCTAGAGGTTGGTCGCGATCGGGGGAAGGTGAGGTTGTCTTCCCATCTGGGTGATCTTGCACGGTCTCTTCGTGCGGAGGATGATTAACGTTGCTCTCACGTTGCGTGAGGAGCAAACTGTCGTTCGACCGATTGTTCAGATTATTGTCTCGAGCAGCCATGGATCTTGGTAAAAACTTTGGTTCTTGAAGATTTTGAGAGATAAGAACGGGGAAATCAGTGATTCCCACAGACGGCGCCACCTGATCGTACCTGGAGATCAGGATCCGATATGGCTGGCGTCGAGCATTGCTGAAGGACGGTTGGTGAGGAGAAGATGGGGGTGTACCTGCAAGGCACTCTGATACTAAAGTAAGACACAGAGCAAAGAGTGTGCAAGTACGAGAATTAAGGTCAAAGAATTGAATACCTGGCCTTCTCCTCTGAGAGGGTTTATATACTGTCGTTAGTGGATGATTATTGGTTCAAACCGTTTGGCACGGATCGCGGAATCCGCACGAATAGGTAACGGTCAAAACTAGCCGTTGGGGGATTTCATTCTGGTCGATATGACTCTGGTCGACAGGACCGTTATCCTTAGCGTGGTGCTCGACACCGAGCGTGTCAAAATTCCACTTTGCCTGGCCCAATTCTGGGAGTTAGGCCTGCCCAGAACAAATATATTATGATTTTTTGACCGAAACTTGCATTTCGAAAAGATTCATAGAATCTAATTTCAAAATGATTTTTTTTTGCATGGAATTCCATCATAACCTTCTCTTGTAACATTTATAAATCGTCTAAAAAGTTTAGTATCATTTCGAACAGTCCTTGATTTAATTTGTATTTTTTGACCGAAACTAGTATAAAATATTGTATAATATATTATGATTTTTTGACCAAAACTTGCATTTCGAAAAGTTTCATTGAATCTAATTTTCAGATGATTTTTTTGCATGGACTTCCATCATGACCATCCCTCCAAGCATATTTAAATGTTTTGAAAAGTTTTTTATCATTTCGAACAATCCCCAATTTAATTTGATTTTGACCTAAACTAGTATAAACTAGTGTATAATATATTATGGTTTTTTTAACCGAAACATGCATTTCGAATGTTTCATAGAATCTAATTTTCAGATGATTTATTGCTTGGACTTCCATCATATCCTTCTCTCCTAACATATATAAATGATATGAAAAGTATCGTATCATTTCGAATAGTCCCAAATTTAATTGGATTTCTGACCGAAACTAGTATAAACTAGTGTATAATGTATTATGTTTTATTGACTGAAACTTGCATTTCGAAAAGTTTGATAGAATCTAATTTTCAGATGGTTTTTTGAATGGACTTCCATCAAAACCTTCCCTCATAACATATATAAAGGATCTGAAAAGGTTCATATCATTTCGAACAATCCCCGATTTAAGTTGATTTTATGACCGAAACTAGTGTATAATATATTATGATTTTTTGACCGAAACTTGCGTTTCGAAAAGATTCATTGAATCTTATTTCAAAATGATTTTTTTGCATGGAATTCCATCATAACCTTCCCTTGTAACATTTATAAATGTTCTAAAAAGTTTCTTATAATTTTGAACAATCCTTGATTTAATTGGTAATTTTTGACTGAAACTAGTCTAAAATACAGTATAGTATATTATGATTTTTTGACCAAAACTTGCATTTCGAAAAGTTTCATTGAATCTAATTTTCAAATGGTTTTTTTACATGGACTTCCATGATGACCATCCTTCCTAGCATATATAAATTATTTGAAAAGTTTTGTATCATTTCGAACAATCCCCAATTTAATTTGATTTTGACCTAAACTAGTATAAACTAGTGTATAATATATTATGGTTTTTTTAACGGAAACATACATTTATAAATGTTTTATAGATTATAATTTTCAGATGATTTTTTGCTTGGACTTCCATCATAACCTTCCCTCCTAACATATATAAATGATCTGAAAAGTATCGTATCATTTCGAATAGTCCCATATTTAATTTGATTTTTGACCAAAACTAGTATACACTAGTGTATAATATATTATGTTTTATTGACTGAAACTTGCATTTCGAAAAGTTTGATAGAATCTAATTTTCAGATGATTTCGTTGCGTCGAAAATTAGATTCTATCAAACATTTTGAAATGCAAGTTTCGGTCAACAAATCATAATATATTATACATTAGTTTATACTAGAAAATTTGATTCTATCAAACTTTTCGAAATGGAATTTTCGATTAAATAATCATAATATATTATACACTAGTTATACTAGTTTAGGTCAAAAATCAAATTAAATTGGGAACTATTAGAAATGATACAAAACTTTTTAAATCATTTATATATGTTAGGAGGGATAGTCATGATGGAAGTCCATGCAAAAAATAATCTGAAAATTAGATTCATTGAAACTTCTCGAAATGCATGTTTTGCTCAAAAAATCATAATATATTATACACTAGTTTCGGTCATAAAATCAAATTAAGTATGGGAGTGTTAGAAACGATATGAACCTTTTCAGATCCGTTCTATATGTTACGAGGGAAGGTTATGAGGGAAGTCCATGCAAAAAATTATTTTAAAATTAGATTCTATCAAAAGTATTGAAATGCAAGTTTCGGTCAACAAATCATAATATATTAAACACTAGTTTATACTAGTTTCGGTCAAAAATCCAATTAAATCGGAGATTGTTCGAAATGATATGAAACTTTTCATATCATTTAGATATGTTAGGAGGGAAGGTTATGATGGAAGTCCAAGCAAAAAATCATTTGAAAATTTGATTCTATGAAACTTTTCGAAATGCAAGTTTCGATTAAATAATCATAATATATTATACACTAGTTTATACTAATTTAGGGCAAAAATCAAATTAAATCGGGGGCTGTTCGAAATAATACAAAACTTTTTAAATCATTTATATATGTTAGGAGGGATGGTCATGATGGAAGTCCATGCAAGAACTCATCTGAAAATTAGATTCAATGAAACTTTTCGAAATGCAAGTTTTGCTCAAAAAAATCATAATATATTATACACTATTTTATACTAGTTTCGGTAAAAAAATAAAGTATAAATCAAGGATTGTTCGAAATGATACAAAACTTTTTAGAACATTTATATATGTTAAAAGGGAAGGTTATGATGGAAGTCCATGCAAAAAATCATTTGAAAATTAGATTCTATGAATCTTTTCGAAACGCATGTTTCGATCAAAAATGAACTTATATTATACACTAGTTTCAGTCATAAAATCAAATCAAATCGGGGACTGTTCAAAATGATATGAGCCTTTTTAGATCCTTTCTATATGTTATGAGGGAAGGTTATAATGTAAGTCCATGAAAAAATTAATCTGAAAATTAGATTCTATAAACGTTTTGAAATGCAAGTTTCAGTCAACAAATCATAATATATTATACACTAGTTTATACTAGTTTAAGTCAAAAATCCAATTAAATCGGAGACTGTTCGAAATAATACAAAACTTTTCATATCATTTAGATATGTTAGGAGGGAATGTTATGATGGAAGTCCAAGCAAAAAATTATCTGAAAATTAGATTCTATAAAACTTTTTGAAATGCAAGTTTCGATTAAAAAATCATAATATATTATACACTAGTTTATACTATATTAGGTCAAAAATCAAATTAAATCGCGGATTGTTCGAAATGATACAAAACTTTTTAAATCATTTATATATGTTAGGAGGGATGGTCATGATGGAAGTCCATGCAAAAACTCATCTGAAAATTAGATTCAACGAAACTTTTCGAAATGCAAGTTTTGCTAAAAAAATCATAATATATTATACACTATTTTATACTAGTTTCGGTCAAAAAATAAAGATTAAATCAAGGATTGTTAAAAATGATACGAAACTTTTTAGAATATTTATATATGTTCCAAACGATATGAATCTTTTCAGATCCATTCTATATGTTACGAGGGAAGGTTATGATGGAAGTCCATGCAATAAATCATCTGAAAATTAGATTCTATGAAACTTTTGGAAATGCATGTTTCGATTAAAAAATCATAATATATTATACACTAGTTTCGATTCAAAAATCATTTATATAAGTTAGGAGGGATGGTCATGGCGGAAGTCCATGAAAAAAATCATCTGAAAATTAGTTTTCGAAATGCATGTTTTGCTCAAAGAATCATAATATATTATACACTATTTTATACTAGTTTCGGTAAAAAAATACAGATTAAATCAAGGACTGTTCGAAATGATAAGAAACTTTTTAGAACATTTATATATGTTACAAGGGAAGGTTATGAAGGAAGTCCATGCAAAAAATCATTTGAAAATTAGATTCTATGAATTTTTTCGAAACGTATTTCGGTCTAAAACTACAAATATATTATACACTAGTTTCAGTCATAAAATCAAATTAAACCGGGGACTCTTCTAAACGATATAAACCTTTTCATATCCTTTCTATATGTTACGAGGGAAGGTTATGATGGAAGTCCATGCAAAAAATCATTTGAAAATTAGATTCTATCAAACATTTTGAAATGAAAGTTTCAGTCAACAAATCATAATATATTATACACTAGTTTATACTAGTTTCGATCAAAAATCCAATTAAATCGGAGACTTTTCGAAATGATACGAAACTTATCAGATCATTTAGATATGTTAGGAGGGAAGGTTATAATGGAAGTCCAAGCAAAAAATCATCTGAAAATTAGATTCTATGAAACTTTTCGAAATGCAAGTTTCGATTAAAAAAATCATAATATTATACACTAGTTTATACTAGTTTAGGTCAAATATCAAATAAAATCGGGGACTGTTCGAAATGATACAAGACTTTTTAAATCATTTATATATGTTAGGAGGGAAGGTCATGGCGGAAGTCCATGGAAAAAATCATCTGAAAATTAGATTCAATGAAACTTTTCGAAATGCAAGTTTTGCTAAAAAAATCATAATATATTATACACTATTTTATACTAGTTTCGGTAAAAAAATACAGATTAAATCAAGGATTGTTTGAAATGATACGAAACTTTTTAGAAAATTTATATATGTTACAAGGGAAGGTTATGATTTAAGTCCATGCAAAAAATCATTTGAAAATTAGATTCTATGAATTTTTTCGAAACACATGTTTCAGTCAAAAAATACATAATATATTATACACTAGTCTCATTCATAGAATCAAATTAAATCGGGGACTGTTCGTAACGATATGAAGCTTTTTAGATCCTTTCGGTCAACAAATCATAATATATTATACACTAGTTTATACTATTTTCGGTAAAAAATCCAATTAAATCGGAGACTGTTCGAAATGATATGAAACTTTTCAGATCATTTAGATATGTTAGGAGGGAAGGTTATGATGGAAGTACAAGCAAAAAATCATCTGTAAATTAGATTCTATGAAATTTTTCGAAATACAAGTTTTGATTAAAAAATCATAATATATTATACAATAGTTTGAACTAGTTTAGGTCAAAAATCCAATTAAATCGTGGATTGTTCGAAATTATACAATACTTTTTAAATCATTTAGATATGTTAAGAGGGATGGTCATGATAGAAGTCCAAGCACAAAATCATCTGAAAATTAGATTCTATGAAACTTTTGGAAATGCAAGTTTTGCTCAAAAAAATCAAAATATATTATACACTATTTTATACTAGTTTCGGTCAAAAAAATAAAGTTTAAATCAAAGACTGTTTGAATTGATACGAAACTTTGTAGAACATTTATATATTTTACAAGGAAAGGTTATGATGGAAGTTCATGCAAAAAATCATTTGAAAATTAGATTCTATGAATCTTTTCGAAATGCATGTTTCGGTCAAAAAATCATATTATATTATACACTAGTTTCAGTCATAAAATAAAATTAAATCGGGGACTGTTCAAAATGATATGAACCTTTGTAGATCCTTTCTATATGTTACGAGGGAAAGTTATAATGGAAGTCTATGAAAAAAATCATCTGAAAATTAGACTTTATCAAACGTTTTGAAATGCAAGTTTCGGTCAACAAATTATAATATATTATACACTAGTTTATACTAGTTTAGGTAAAAATCTAATTAAATCGGAGACTGTTCGAAATAATACAAAACTTTTCAGATCATTTAGATATGTTAGGAGGGAAGGTTATGATGGAAGTCCAAGCACAAAATCATCTGAAGTTTAGATTCTATGAAACTTTTCAAAATGCAAGTTTTTATTAAAAAATCATAATATATTATACACTAGTTTATACTAGTTTAGGGCAAAAATCAAATTAAATCGGGAACTGTTCGAAATAATACAAAACTTTTTAAACTATTTATATATGTTAGGAGGGATGGTCAATATGGAAGTCCATGCAAAAAATCGTATGAAAATTAGATTCAATGAAACTTTTCGATATTCAAGTTTTTCTCAAAACATCATAATATATTTTACAATATTTTATACTAGTTTCGGTAGAAAAACACAGATTAAATCAAGGACTATTCGACATGATACGAAAATTCTTAGAACATTTATATATGTTACAAGGGAAGGTTATGATGGAAGTCCATGCATAAAATCATTTGAAAATTAGATTCCATGAATGTTTTCGAAACTTATGTTTCGGTCAAAAAATCATAATATATTATACACTAGTTTCGGTCATAAAATAGAATTAAATCGAGGATTGTTCCAAATGATATGAATCTTTTCAAATCCATTCTATGTGTTACGAGGGAAGGTTATGCTGGAAGTCCATGCAAAAAATCATCTGAAAATTAGATTCTACCAAACGTTTCGAAATGCATGTTTCGGTCAACAAATCATAATATATTATACCCTAGTTTATACTAGTTTCGGTCCAAAATCCAATTAAATTGGAGACTGTTCGAAAGGATACGAAACTTATCAGATCATTTAGATATGTTAGGAGGGAAGGTTATGATGGAAGTCCAAGCAAAAAATCATATGAAAATTAGAATCTATGAAACCTTTCGAAATGCAAGTTTCGATTAAAAAAATCATAATATTATACACTAGTTTATAATAGTTTAGGTCAAAAATAAAATAAAATCGGAGGCTGTTCGAAATGATACAAAAATTTTTAAATCAATTATATATGTTAGGATGGATGGTCATGACGGAAGTCCATGCAAAAAATCATCTGAAAATTAGATTCAATGAAACTTTTCGAAATGCAAGTTTCAGTCAACAAATCATAATATATTATACACTAGTTTATACTAGTTTAGGTAAAAAAATCCAATTAAATCGGAGACTGTTCGAAATGATACAAAACTATTCAGATCATTTAGATATGTTAAGAGGGAAGGTTACGATGGAAGTCCAAGCACAAAATCATCTGAAGATTAGATTCTATGAAACTTTTCGAAATTCAAGCTTTTATTAAAAAATCATAATATATTATACACTAGTTTATACTAGTTTAGGGTAAAAATCAAATTAAATCGGGAACTGTTCGAAATAATACAAAACTTTTTAAACTATTTATATATGTTAGGAGGGATGGTCAATATGGAAGTCCATGCAAAAAATCGTATGAAAATTAGATTCAATGAAACTTTTCGAAATGCAAGTTTTGCTCAAAAAATCATAATATATTTTACAATATTTTATACTAGTTTCGGTAGAAAAATACAGATTAAATCAAGGACTATTCGACATGATACGAAAATTCTTAGAACATTTATATATATTACAAGGGAAGGTTATGATGGAAGTCCATGCATAAAATCATTTGAAAATTAGATTCCATGAATCTTTTCGAAACGCATGTTTCGGTCAAAAAATCATAATATATTATACACTAGTTTCGGTCATAAAATCAAATTAAATCGAGGATTGTTCCAAACGATATGAATCTTTTCAGATCCATTCTATATGTTACGAGGGAAGGTTATGCTGGAAGTCCATGCAAAAAATCATCTGAAAATTAGATTCTATCAAACGTTTCGAAATGCATGTTTCGGTCAACAAATCATAATATATTATACCCTAGTTTATACTAGTTTCGGTCCAAAATCCAATTAAATTGGAGACTGTTCGAAATGATACGAAACTTATCAGATCATTTAGATATGTTAGGAGGGAAGGTTATGATGGAAGTCCAAGCAAAAAATCATATGAAAATTAGAATCTATGAAACCTTTCGAAATGCAAGTTTCGATTAAAAAAATCATAATATTATACACTAGTTTATAATAGTTTAGGTAAAAAATAAAATAAAATCGAAGGCTATTCGAAATGATACAAAACTTTTTAAATCAATTATATATGTTAGGATGGATGGTCATGACGGAAGTCCATGCAAAAAATCATCTGAAAATTAGATTCAATGAAACTTTTCGAAATGCAAGTTTCAGTCAACAAAATCATAATATATTATACACTAGTTTATACTAGTTTAGGTAAAAAAATCCAATTAAATCGGAGACTGTTCGAAATGATACAAAACTTTTCAGATCATTTAGATATGTTAAGAGGGAAGGATATGATGGAAATCTAAGCACAAAATCATCTGAAGATTAGATTCTATGAAACTTTTCAAAATGCAAGTTTTTATTAAAAAATCATAATATATTATACACTAGTTTATACTAGTTTAGGGCAAAAATCAAATTAAATCGGGAACTGTTCGAAATAATACAAAACTTTTTAAACTATTTATATATGTTAGGAGGGATGGTCAATATGGAAGTCCATGCAAAAAATCGTATGAAAATTAGATTCAATGAAACTTTTCAAAATGCAAGTTTTGCTCAAAAAATCATATTATATTTTACAATATTTTATACTAGTTTCGGTAGAAAAATACAGATTAAATCAAGGACTATTCGACATGATACAAAAATTCTTAGAACATTTATATATGTTACAAGGGAAGGTTATGATGGAAGTTCATGCATAAAATCATTTGAAAATTAGATTCCATGAATCTTTTCGAAACGCATGTTTCGGTCAAAAAATCATAATATATTATGCACTAGTTTCGGTCATAAAATAAAATTAAATCGAGGATTGTTCCAAACGATATGAATATTTTCAGATCCATTCTATATGTTACGAGGGAAGGTTATGCTGGAAGTCCATGCAAAAAATCATCTGAAAATCAGATTTTATCAAACGTTTCGAAATGCATGTTTCGGTTAACAAATCATAATATATTATACCCTAGTTTATACTAGTTTCGGTCCAAAATCCAATTAAATTGGAGACTGTTCAAAATTATACGAAACTTATCAGATCATTTAGATATGTTAGGAGGGAAGGTTATGATGGAAGTCCAAGCAAAAAATCATATGAAAATTATATTCTATGAAACTTTTCGAAATGCAAGTTTCGATTAAAAAATCATAATATTATACACTAGTTTATAATAGTTTAGGTCAAAAATAAAATAAAATCGGAGGCTGTTCGAAATGATACAAAAATTTTTAAATCAATTATATATGTTAGGATGGATGGTCATGACGGAAGTCCATGCAAAAAATCATCTGAAAATTAGATTCAATGAAACTTTTCGAAATGCAAGTTTCAGTCAACAAATCATAATATATTATACACTAGTTTATACTAGTTTAGGTAAAAAATCCAATTAAATCGGAGACTGTTCGAAATGATACAAAACTTTTCAGATCATTTAGATATGTTAAGAGGGAAGGTTACGATAGAAGTCCAAGCACAAAATCATCTGAAGATTAGATTCTATGAAACTTTTCGAAATTCAAGCTTTTATTAAAAAATCATAATATATTATACACTAGTTTATACTAGTTTAGGGTAAAAATCAAATTAAATCGGGAACTGTTCGAAATAATACAAAACTTTTTAAACTATTTATATATGTTAGGAGGGATGGTCAATATGGAAGTCCATGCAAAAAATCGTATGAAAATTAGATTCAATGAGACTTTTCGAAATGCATGTTTTGCTCAAAAAATCATAATATATTTTACAATATTTTATACTAGTTTCGGTAGAAAAATACAGATTAAATCAAGGACTATTCGACATGATACGAAATTCTTAGAACATTTATATATGTTACAAGGGAAGGTTATGATGGAAGTCCATGCATAAAATCATTTGAAAATTAAATTCCATGAATCTTTTCGAAACGCATGTTTCGGTCAAAAAATCATAATATATTATACACTAGTTTCGGTCATAAAATCAAATTAAATCGAGGATTGTTCCAAACGATATGAATCTTTTCAGATCCATTCTATATGTTACGAGCGAAGGTTATGCTGGAAGTCCATGCAAAAAATCATCTGAAAATTAGATTCTATCAAACGTTTCGAAATGCATGTTTCGGTCAACAAATCATAATATAGTATACCCTAGTTTATACTAGTTTCGGTCCAAAATCCAATTTAATTGCAGACTATTCGAAATGATACGAAACTTATCAGATCATTTAGATATGTTAGGAGGGAAGGTTATGATGGAAGTCCAAGCAAAAAATCATATGAAAATTAGATTCTATGAAACCTTTCGAAATGCAAGTTTCGATTAAAAAATCATAATATTATAAACTAGTTTATAATAGTTTAGGTCAAAAATAAAATAAAGTCGGAGGCTGTTCGAAATGATACAAAACTTTTTAAATCAATTATATATGTTAGGATGGATGGTCATGACGGAAGTCCATGAAAAAAATCATCTGAAAATTAGATTCAATGAAACTTTTAGAAATGCAAGTTTCAGTCAACAAATCATAATATATTATACACTAGTTTATACTAGTTTAGGCAAAAAATCTAATTAAATCGGGAACTGTTCGAAATAATACAAAACTTTTTAAAATATTTATATATGTTAGGAGGGATGGTCAATATGGAAGGCCATGCAAAAAATCGTATGAAAATTAGATTCAATGAAACTTTTCGATATTCATGTTTTTCTCAAAACATCATAATATATTTTACAATATTTTATACTAGTTTCGGTAGAAAAATACAGATTAAATCAAGGACTATTCGACATGATACGGAAATTCTTAGAACATTTATATATCTTACAAGGGAAGGTTATGATGGAAGTCCATGCATAAAATCATTTGAAAATTAGATTCCATGAATCTTTTCGAAACTTATGTTTTGGTCAAAAAATCATAATATATTATACACTAGTTTCGGTCATAAAATAGAATTAAATCGAGGATTGTTCCAAATGATATGAATCTTTTCAGATCCATTCTATATGTTACGAGGGAAGGTTATGCTGGAAGTCCATGCAAAAAATCATCTGAAAATTAGATTCTATCAAACGTTTCGAAATGCATGTTTCGGTCAACAAATCATAATATATTATACCCTAGTTTATACTAGTTTCGGTCCAAAATCCAATTAAATTGGAGACTGTTCGAAATGATACGAAACTTATCAGATCATTTAGATATGTTAGGAGGGAAGGTTATGATGGAAGTCCAAGCAAAAAATCATATGAAAATTAGAATCTATGAAACCTTTCGAAATGCAAGTTTCGATTAAAAAAATCATAATATTATACACTAGTTTATAATAGTTTAGGTCAAAAATAAAATAAAATCGAAGGCTGTTCGAAATGATACAAAACTTTTTAAATCAATTATATATGTTAGGATGGATGGTCATGACGGAAGTCCATGCAAAAAATCATCTGAAAATTAGATTCAATGAAACTTTTCGAAATGCAAGTTTCAGTCAACAAATCATAATATATTATACACTAGTTTATACTAGTTTAGGTCTAAAATCCAATTAAATCGGAGACTGTTCGAAATGATACAAAACTTTTCAGATCATTTAGATATGTTAAGAGGGAAGGTTACGATGGAAGTCCAAGCACAAAATCATCTGAAGATTAGATTCTATGAAACTTTTCGAAATTCAATCTTTTATTAAAAAATCATAATATATTATACACTAGTTTATACTAGTTTAAGGTAAAAATCAAATTAAATCGGGAACTGTTCGAAATAATACAAAACTTTTTAAATTATTTATATATGTTAGGAGGGATGGTCATGACGGAAGTCCATGCAAAAAATCATCTGAAAATTAGATTCAATGAAACTTTTCGAAATGCAAGTTTCAGTCAACAAATCATAATATATTATACACTAGTTTATACTAGTTTAGGTCAAAAATCCAATTAAATCGGAGACTGTTCGAAATGATACAAAACTTTTCAGATCATTTAGATATGTTAAGAGGGAAGGTTACGATGGAAGTCCAAGCACAAAATCATCTGAAGATTAGATTCTATGAAACTTTTCGAAATTCAAGCTTTTATTAAAAAATCATAATATATTATATACTAGTTTATACTAGTTTAGGGTAAAAATCAAATTAAATCGGGAACTGTTCGAAATAATACAAAACTTTTTAAATTATTTATATATGTTAGGAGGGATGGTCAATATAGAAGTCCATGCAAAAAATCGTATGAAAATTAGATTCAATGAAACTTTTCGAAATGCAAGTTTTGCTCAAAAAATCATAATATATTTTACAATATTTTTTACTAGTTTCGGTAGAAAAATACAGATTAAATAAAGGACTATTCGACATGATACGAAAATTCTTAGAACATTTATATATGTTACAAGGGAAGGTTATGATGGAAGTCCATGCATAAAATCATTTGAAAATTAGATTCCATGAATCTTTTCGAAACGCATGTTTCGGGCAAAAAATCATAATATATTATACACTAGTTTCGGTCTTAAAATCAAATTAAATCGAGGATTGTTCCAAACGATATGAATCTTTTCAGATCCCTTCTATATGTTACGAGGGAAGGTTATGCTGGAAGTCCATGCAAAAAATCATCTGAAAATTAGATTCTATCAAACGTTTCGAAATGCATGTTTTGGTCAACAAATCATAATATTGTATACCCTAGTTTATACTAGTTTCGGTCCAAAATCCAATTAAATTGGAGACTGTTCGAAATGATACGAAACTTATCAAATCATTTAGATATGTTAGGAGGGAAGGTTATGATGGAAGTCCAAGCAAAAAATCATATGAAAATTAGATTCTATGAAACCTTTCGAAATGCAAGTTTCGATTAAAAAAATCATAATATTATACACTAGTTTATAATAGTTTAGGTCAAAAATAAAATAAAATCGGAGGCTGTTCGAAATGATTCAAAACTTTTTAAATCAATTATATATGTTAGGATGGATGGTCATGACGGAAGTCCATGAAAAAAATCACCTGAAAATTAGATTCAATGAAACTTTTAGAAATGCAAGTTTCAGTCAACAAATCATAATATATTATACACTAGTTTATACTAGTTTAGGTCTAAAATCCAATTAAATCGGAGACTGTTCGAAATGATACAAAACTTTTCAGATCATTTAGATATGTTAAGAGGGAAGGTTATGATGGAAGTCCAAGCACAAAATCATCTGAAGATTAGATTCTATGAAACTTTTCGAAATTCAAGTTTTTATTAAAAAATCATAATATATTATACACTAGTTTATACTAGTTTAGGGTAAAAATCAAATTAAATCGGGAACTGTTCGAAATAATACAAAACTTTTTAAATTATTTATATATGTTAGGAGGGATGGTCAGTATGGAAGTCCATGCAAAAAATCGTATGAAAATTAGATTCAATGAAACTTTTCGAAATGCAAGTTTTGCTCAAAAAATCATAATATATTTTACAATATTTTATACTAGTTTCGGTAGAAAAATACAGATTAAATCAAGGACTATTCGACATGATACGAAAATTCTTAGAACATTTATATATGTTACAAGGGAAGGTTATGATGGAAGTCCATGCATAAAATCATTTGAAAATTAGATTCCATGAATCTTTTCGAAACGCATGTTTCGGGCAAAAAATCATAATATATTATACACTAGTTTCGGTCATAAAATCAAATTAAATCGAGGATTGTTCCAAACGATATGAATCTTTTCAGATCCATTCTATATGTTACGAGGGAAGGTTATGCTGGAAGTTCATGCAAAAAATCATCTGAAAATTAGATTCTATCAAACGTTTCGAAATGCATGTTTCGGTCAACAAATCATAATATAGTATACCCTAGTTTATACTAGTTTCGGTCCAAAATCCAATTAAATTGGAGACTGTTCGAAATGATACGAAACTTATCAGATCATTTAGATATGTTAGGAGGGAAGGTTATGATGGAAGTCCAAGCAAAAAATCATATGAAAATTAGATTCTATGAAACCTTTCGAAATGCAAGTTTCGATTAAAAAAATCATAATATTATACACTAGTTTATAATAGTTTAGGTCAAAAATAAAATAAAATCGGAGTCTATTCGAAATGATACAAAACTTTTTAAATCAATTATATATGTTAGGATGGATGGTCATGACGGAAGTCCATGAAAAAAATCATCTGAAAATTAGATTCAATGAAACTTTTAGAAATGCAAGTTTCAGTCAACAAATCATAATATATTATACACTAGTTTAGGTCAAAAATCCAATTAAATCGGAGACTGTTCGAAATGATACAAAAGTTTTCAGATCATTTAGATATGTTAAGAGGGAAGGTTACGATGGAAGTCCAAGCACAAAATCATCTGAAGATTAGATTCTATGAAACTTTTCGAAATTCAAGCTTTTATTAAAAAATCATAATATATTATACACTAGTTTATACTAGTTTAGGGTAAAAATCAAATTAAATCGGGAACTGTTCGAAATAATACAAAACTTTTTAAACTATTTATATATGTTAGGAGGGATGGTCAATATGGAAGTCCATGCAAAAAATCGTATGAAAATTAGATTCAATGAAACTTTTCGAAATGCAAGTTTTGCTCAAAAAATCATAATATATTTTACAATATTTTATACTAGTTTCGGTAGAAAAATACAGATTAAATCAAGGACTATTCGACATGATACGAAAATTCTTAGAACATTTATATATGTTACAAGGGAAGGTTATGATGGAAGTCCATGCATAAAATCATTTGAAAATTAGATTCCATGAATATTTTCGAAACGCATGTTTCGGGCAAAAAATCATAATATATTATACACTAGTTTCGGTCTTAAAATCAAATTAAATCGAGGATTGTATCAAACGATATGAATCTTTTCAGATCCCTTCTATATGTTACGAGGGAAGGTTATGCTGGAAGTCCATGCAAAAAATCATCTGAAAATTAGATTGTATCAAAAGTTTCGAAATGCATGTTTCGGTCAACAAATCATAATATAGTATACCCTAGTTTATACTAGTTTCGGTCCAAAATCCAATTAAATTGGAGACTGTTCGAAATGATACGAAACTTATCAGATCATTTAGATATGTTAGGAGGGAAGGTTATGATGGAAGTCCAAGCAAAAAATCATATGAAAATTAGATTCAATGAAACCTTTCGAAATGCAAGTTTCGATTAAAAAAATCATAATATTATACACTAGTTTATAATAGTTTAGGTCAAAAATAAAATAAAATCGGAGTCTGTTCGAAATGATACAAAACTTTTTAAATCAATTATATATGTTAGGATGGATGGTCATGACGGAAGTCCATGAAAAAAATCATCTGAAAATTAGATTCAATGAAACTTTTAGAAATGCAAGTTTCAGTCAACAAATCATAATATATTATACACTAGTTTATACTAGTTTAGGTCAAAAATCCAATTAAATCGGAGACTGTTCGAAATGATACAAAACTTTTCAGATCATTTAGATATGTTAAGAGGGAAGGTTATGATGGAACTCCAAGCACAAAATCATCTGAAGATTAGATTCTATGAAACTTTTCGAAATTCAAGTTTTTATTAAAAAATCATAATATATTATACACTAGTTTATACTAGTTTAGGGTAAAAATCAAATTAAATCGGGAACTGTTCGAAATAATACAAAACTTTTTAAACTATTTATATATGTTAGGAGGGATGGTCAATATGGAAGTCCATGCAAAAAATCGTATGAAAATTAGATTCAATGAAACTTTTCGAAATGCAAGTTTTGCTCAAAAAATTATAATATATTTTACAATATTTTATACTAGTTTCGGTAGAAAAATAAAGATTAAATCAAGGACTATTCGACATGATACGAAAATTCTTAGAACATTTATATATGTTACAAGGGAAGGTTATGATGGAAGTCCATGCATAAAATCATTTGAAAATTAGATTCCATGAATCTTTTCGAAACGCATGTTTCGGGCAAAAAATCATAATATATTATACACTAGTTTCGGTCATAAAATCAAATTAAATCGAGGATTGTTCCAAACGATATGAATCTTTTCAGATCCATTCTATATGTTACGAGGGAAGGTTATGCTGGAAGTTCATGCAAAAAATCATCTGAAAATTAGATTCTATCAAACGTTTCGAAATGCATGTTTCGGTCAACAAATCATAATATAGTATACCCTAGTTTATACTAGTTTCGGTCCAAAATCCAATTAAATTGGAGACTGTTCAAAATGATACGAAACTTATCAGATCATTTAGATATGTTAGGAGGGAAGGTTATGATGGAAGTCCAAGCAAAAAATCATATGAAAATTAGATTCTATGAAACCTTTCGAAATGCAAGTTTCGATTAAAAAAATCATAATATTATACACTAGTTTATAATAGTTTAGGTCAAAAATAAAATAAAATCGGAGGCTGTTCGAAATGATTCAAAACTTTTAAAATCAATTATATATGTTAGGATGGATGGTCATGACGGAAGTCCATGAAAAAAATCATCTGAAAATTAGATTCAATGAAACTTTTAGAAATGCAAGTTTCAGTCAACAAATCATAATATATTATACACTAGTTTAGGTCAAAAATCCAATTAAATCGGAGACTGTTCGAAATGATACAAAAGTTTTCAGATCATTTAGATATGTTAAGAGGGAAGGTTACGATGGAAGTCCAAGCACAAAATCATCTGAAGATTAGATTCTATGAAACTTTTCGAAATTCAAGCTTTTATTAAAAAATCATAATATATTATACACTAGTTTATACTAGTTTAGGGTAAAAATCAAATTAAATCGGGAACTGTTCGAAATAATACAAAACTTTTTAAACTATTTATATATGTTAGGAGGGATGGTCAATATGGAAGTCCATGCAAAAAATCGTATGAAAATTAGATTCAATGAAACTTTTCGAAATGCAAGTTTTGCTCAAAAAATCATAATATATTTTACAATATTTTATACTAGTTTCGGTAGAAAAATACAGATTAAATCAAGGACTATTCGACATGATACGAAAATTCTTAGAACATTTATATATGTTACAAGGGAAGGTTATGATGGAAGTCCATGCATAAAATCATTTGAAAATTAGATTCCATGAATATTTTCGAAACGCATGTTTCGGGCAAAAAATCATAATATATTATACACTAGTTTCGGTCTTAAAATCAAATTAAATCGAGGATTGTTCCAAACGATATGAATCTTTTCAGATCCCTTCTATATGTTACGAGGGAAGGTTATGCTGGAAGTCCATGCAAAAAATCATCTGAAAATTAGATTCTATCAAACGTTTCGAAATGCATGTTTCGGTCAACAAATCATAATATAGTATACCCTAGTTTATACTAGTTTCGGTCCAAAATCCAATTAAATTGGAGACTGTTCGAAATGATACGAAACTTATCAGATCATTTAGATATGTTAGGAGGGAAGGTTATGATGGAAGTCCAAGCAAAAAATCATATGAAAATTAGATTCTATGAAACCTTTCGAAATGCAAGTTTCGATTAAAAAAATCATAATATTATACACTAGTTTATAATAGTTTAGGTCAAAAATAAAATAAAATCGGAGTCTGTTCGAAATGATACAAAACTTTTTAAATCAATTATATATGTTAGGATGGATGGTCATGACGGAAGTCCATGAAAAAAATCATCTGAAAATTAGATTCAATGAAACTTTTAGAAATGCAAGTTTCAGTCAACAAATCATAATATATTATACACTAGTTTATACTAGTTTAGGTCAAAAATCCAATTAAATCGGAGACTGTTCGAAATGATACAAAACTTTTCAGATCATTTAGATATGTTAAGAGGGAAGGTTATGATGGAACTCCAAGCACAAAATCATCTGAAGATTAGATTCTATGAAACTTTTCGAAATTCAAGTTTTTATTAAAAAATCATAATATATTATACACTAGTTTATACTAGTTTAGGGTAAAAATCAAATTAAATCGGGAACTGTTCGAAATAATACAAAACTTTTTAAACTATTTATATATGTTAGGAGGGATGGTCAATATGGAAGTCCATGCAAAAAATCGTATGAAAATTAGATTCAATGAAACTTTTCGAAATGCAAGTTTTGCTCAAAAAATTATAATATATTTTACAATATTTTATACTAGTTTTGGTAGAAAAATACAGATTAAATCAAGGACTATTCGACATGATACGAAAATTCTTAGAACATTTATATATGTTACAAGGGAAGGTTATGATGGAAGTCCATGCATAAAATCATTTGAAAATTAGATTCCATGAATCTTTTCGAAACGCATGTTTCGGGCAAAAAATCATAATATATTATACACTAGTTTCGGTCATAAAATCAAATTAAATCGAGGATTGTTCCAAACGATATGAATCTTTTCAGATCCATTCTATATGTTACGAGGGAAGGTTATGCTGGAAGTTCATGCAAAAAATCATCTGAAAATTAGATTCTATCAAACGTTTCGAAATGCATGTTTCGGTCAACAAATCATAATATAGTATACCCTAGTTTATACTAGTTTCGGTCCAAAATCCAATTAAATTGGAGACTGTTCAAAATGATACGAAACTTATCAGATCATTTAGATATGTTAGGAGGGAAGGTTATGATGGAAGTCCAAGCAAAAAATCATATGAAAATTAGATTCTATGAAACCTTTCGAAATGCAAGTTTCGATTAAAAAAATCATAATATTATACACTAGTTTATAATAGTTTAGGTCAAAAATAAAATAAAATCGGAGGCTGTTCGAAATGATTCAAAACTTTTAAAATCAATTATATATGTTAGGATGGATGGTCATGACGGAAGTCCATGAAAAAAATCATCTGAAAATTAGATTCAATGAAACTTTTAGAAATGCAAGTTTCAGTCAACAAATCATAATATATTATACACTAGTTTAGGTCAAAAATCCAATTAAATCGGAGACTGTTCGAAATGATACAAAAGTTTTCAGATCATTTAGATATGTTAAGAGGGAAGGTTACGATGGAAGTCCAAGCACAAAATCATCTGAAGATTAGATTCTATGAAACTTTTCGAAATTCAAGCTTTTATTAAAAAATCATAATATATTATACACTAGTTTATACTAGTTTAGGGTAAAAATCAAATTAAATCGGGAACTGTTCGAAATAATACAAAACTTTTTAAACTATTTATATATGTTAGGAGGGATGGTCAATATGGAAGTCCATGCAAAAAATCGTATGAAAATTAGATTCAATGAAACTTTTCGAAATGCAAGTTTTGCTCAAAAAATCATAATATATTTTACAATATTTTATACTAGTTTCGGTAGAAAAATACAGATTAAATCAAGGACTATTCGACATGATACGAAAATTCTTAGAACATTTATATATGTTACAAGGGAAGGTTATGATGGAAGTCCATGCATAAAATCATTTGAAAATTAGATTCCATGAATATTTTCGAAACGCATGTTTCGGGCAAAAAATCATAATATATTATACACTAGTTTCGGTCTTAAAATCAAATTAAATCGAGGATTGTTCCAAACGATATGAATCTTTTCAGATCCCTTCTATATGTTACGAGGGAAGGTTATGCTGGAAGTCCATGCAAAAAATCATCTGAAAATTAGATTCTATCAAACGTTTCGAAATGCATGTTTCGGTCAACAAATCATAATATAGTATACCCTAGTTTATACTAGTTTCGGTCCAAAATCCAATTAAATTGGAGACTGTTCGAAATGATACGAAACTTATCAGATCATTTAGATATGTTAGGAGGGAAGGTTATGATGGAAGTCCAAGCAAAAAATCATATGAAAATTAGATTCTATGAAACCTTTCGGAATGCAAGTTTCGATTAAAAAAATCATAATATTATACACTAGTTTATAATAGTTTAGGTCAAAAATAAAATAAAATCGGAGTCTGTTCGAAATGATACAAAACTTTTTAAATCAATTATATATGTTAGGATGGATGGTCATGACGGAAGTCCATGAAAAAAATCATCTGAAAATTAGATTCAATGAAACTTTTAGAAATGCAAGTTTCAGTCAACAAATCATAATATATTATACACTAGTTTATACTAGTTTAGGTCAAAAATCCAATTAAATCGGAGACTGTTCGAAATGATACAAAACTTTTCAGATCATTTAGATATGTTAAGAGGGAAGGTTATGATGGAACTCCAAGCACAAAATCATCTGAAGATTAGATTCTATGAAACTTTTCGAAATTCAAGTTTTTATTAAAAAATCATAATATATTATACACTAGTTTATACTAGTTTAGGGTAAAAATCAAATTAAATCGGGAACTGTTCGAAATAATACAAAACTTTTTAAACTATTTATATATGTTAGGAGGGATGGTCAATATGGAAGTCCATGCAAAAAATCGTATGAAAATTAGATTCAATGAAACTTTTCGAAATGCAAGTTTTGCTCAAAAAATTATAATATATTTTACAATATTTTATACTAGTTTCGGTAGAAAAATACAGATTAAATCAAGGACTATTCGACATGATACGAAAATTCTTAGAACATTTATATATGTTACAAGGGAAGGTTATGATGGAAGTCCATGCATAAAATCATTTGAAAATTAGATTCCATGAATCTTTTCGAAACGCATGTTTCGGGCAAAAAATCATAATATATTATACACTAGTTTCGGTCATAAAATCAAATTAAATCGAGGATTGTTCCAAACGATATGAATCTTTTCAGATCCATTCTATATGTTACGAGGGAAGGTTATGCTGGAAGTTCATGCAAAAAATCATCTGAAAATTAGATTCTATCAAACGTTTCGAAATGCATGTTTCGGTCAACAAATCATAATATAGTATACCCTAGTTTATACTAGTTTCGGTCCAAAATCCAATTAAATTGGAGACTGTTCAAAATGATACGAAACTTATCAGATCATTTAGATATGTTAGGAGGGAAGGTTATGATGGAAGTCCAAGCGAAAAATCATATGAAAATTAGATTCTATGAAACCTTTCGAAATGCAAGTTTCGATTAAAAAAATCATAATATTATACACTAGTTTATAATAGTTTAGGTCAAAAATAAAATAAAATCGGAGGCTGTTCGAAATGATTCAAAACTTTTAAAATCAATTATATATGTTAGGATGGATGGTCATGACGGAAGTCCATGAAAAAAATCATCTGAAAATTAGATTCAATGAAACTTTTAGAAATGCAAGTTTCAGTCAACAAATCATAATATATTATACACTAGTTTAGGTCAAAAATCCAATTAAATCGGAGACTGTTCGAAATGATACAAAAGTTTTCAGATCATTTAGATATGTTAAGAGGGAAGGTTACGATGGAAGTCCAAGCACAAAATCATCTGAAGATTAGATTCTATGAAACTTTTCGAAATTCAAGCTTTTATTAAAAAATCATAATATATTATACACTAGTTTATACTAGTTTAGGGTAAAAATCAAATTAAATCGGGAACTGTTCGAAATAATACAAAACTTTTTAAACTATTTATATATGTTAGGAGGGATGGTCAATATGGAAGTCCATGCAAAAAATCGTATGAAAATTAGATTCAATGAAACTTTTCGAAATGCAAGTTTTGCTCAAAAAATCATAATATATTTTACAATATTTTATACTAGTTTCGGTAGAAAAATACAGATTAAATCAAGGACTATTCGACATGATACGAAAATTCTTAGAACATTTATATATGTTACAAGGGAAGGTTATGATGGAAGTCCATGCATAAAATCATTTGAAAATTAGATTCCATGAATATTTTCGAAACGCATGTTTCGGGCAAAAAATCATAATATATTATACACTAGTTTCGGTCTTAAAATCAAATTAAATCGAGGATTGTTCCAAACGATATGAATCTTTTAAGATCCCTTCTATATGTTACGAGGGAAGGTTATGCTGGAAGTCCATGCAAAAAATCATCTGAAAATTAGATTCTATCAAACGTTTCGAAATGCATGTTTCGGTCAACAAATCATAATATAGTATACCCTAGTTTATACTAGTTTCGGTCCAAAATCCAATTAAATTGGAGACTGTTCGAAATGATACGAAACTTATCAGATCATTTAGATATGTTAGGAGGGAAGGTTATGATGGAAGTCCAAGCAAAAAATCATATGAAAATTAGATTCTATGAAACCTTTCGAAATGCAAGTTTCGATTAAAAAAATCATAATATTATACACTAGTTTATAATAGTTTAGGTCAAAAATAAAATAAAATCGGAGTCTGTTCGAAATGATACAAAACTTTTTAAATCAATTATATATGTTAGGATGGATGGTCATGACGGAAGTCCATGAAAAAAATCATCTGAAAATTAGATTCAATGAAACTTTTAGAAATGCAAGTTTCAGTCAACAAATCATAATATATTATACACTAGTTTATACTAGTTTAGGTCAAAAATCCAATTAAATCGGAGACTGTTCGAAATGATACAAAACTTTTCAGATCATTTAGATATGTTAAGAGGGAAGGTTATGATGGAACTCCAAGCACAAAATCATCTGAAGATTAGATTCTATGAAACTTTTCGAAATTCAAGTTTTTATTAAAAAATCATAATATATTATACACTAGTTTATACTAGTTTAGGGTAAAAATCAAATTAAATCGGGAACTGTTCGAAATAATACAAAACTTTTTAAACTATTTATATATGTTAGGAGGGATGGTCAATATGGAAGTCCATGCAAAAAATCGTATGAAAATTAGATTCAATGAAACTTTTCGAAATGCAAGTTTTGCTCAAAAAATTATAATATATTTTACAATATTTTATACTAGTTTCGGTAGAAAAATACAGATTAAATCAAGGACTATTCGACATGATACGAAAATTCTTAGAACATTTATATATGTTACAAGGGAAGGTTATGATGGAAGTCCATGCATAAAATCATTTGAAAATTAGATTCCATGAATCTTTTCGAAACGCATGTTTCGGGCAAAAAATCATAATATATTATACACTAGTTTCGGTCATAAAATCAAATTAAATCGAGGATTGTTCCAAACGATATGAATCTTTTCAGATCCATTCTATATGTTACGAGGGAAGGTTATGCTGGAAGTTCATGCAAAAAATCATCTGAAAATTAGATTCTATCAAACGTTTCGAAATGCATGTTTCGGTCAACAAATCATAATATAGTATACCCTAGTTTATACTAGTTTCGGTCCAAAATCCAATTAAATTGGAGACTGTTCAAAATGATACGAAACTTATCAGATCATTTAGATATGTTAGGAGGGAAGGTTATGATGGAAGTCCAAGCAAAAAATCATATGAAAATTAGATTCTATGAAACCTTTCGAAATGCAAGTTTCGATTAAAAAAATCATAATATTATACACTAGTTTATAATAGTTTAGGTCAAAAATAAAATAAAATCGGAGGCTGTTCGAAATGATTCAAAACTTTTAAAATCAATTATATATGTTAGGATGGATGGTCATGACGGAAGTCCATGAAAAAAATCATCTGAAAATTAGATTCAATGAAACTTTTAGAAATGCAAGTTTCAGTCAACAAATCATAATATATTATACACTAGTTTAGGTCAAAAATCCAATTAAATCGGAGACTGTTCGAAATGATACAAAAGTTTTCAGATCATTTAGATATGTTAAGAGGGAAGGTTACGATGGAAGTCCAAGCACAAAATCATCTGAAGATTAGATTCTATGAAACTTTTCGAAATTCAAGCTTTTATTAAAAAATCATAATATATTATACACTAGTTTATACTAGTTTAGGGTAAAAATCAAATTAAATCGGGAACTGTTCGAAATAATACAAAACTTTTTAAACTATTTATATATGTTAGGAGGGATGGTCAATATGGAAGTCCATGCAAAAAATCGTATGAAAATTAGATTCAATGAAACTTTTCGAAATGCAAGTTTTGCTCAAAAAATCATAATATATTTTACAATATTTTATACTAGTTTCGGTAGAAAAATACAGATTAAATCAAGGACTATTCGACATGATACGAAAATTCTTAGAACATTTATATATGTTACAAGGGAAGGTTATGATGGAAGTCCATGCATAAAATCATTTGAAAATTAGATTCCATGAATATTTTCGAAACGCATGTTTCGGGCAAAAAATCATAATATATTATACACTAGTTTCGGTCTTAAAATCAAATTAAATCGAGGATTGTTCCAAACGATATGAATCTTTTCAGATCCCTTCTATATGTTACGAGGGAAGGTTATGCTGGAAGTCCATGCAAAAAATCATCTGAAAATTAGATTCTATCAAACGTTTCGAAATGCATGTTTCGGTCAACAAATCATAATATAGTATACCCTAGTTTATACTAGTTTCGGTCCAAAATCCAATTAAATTGGAGACTGTTCGAAATGATACGAAACTTATCAGATCATTTAGATATGTTAGGAGGGAAGGTTATGATGGAAGTCCAAGCAAAAAATCATATGAAAATTAGATTCTATGAAACCTTTCGAAATGCAAGTTTCGATTAAAAAAATCATAATATTATACACTAGTTTATAATAGTTTAGGTCAAAAATAAAATAAAATCGGAGTCTGTTCGAAATGATACAAAACTTTTTAAATCAATTATATATGTTAGGATGGATGGTCATGACGGAAGTCCATGAAAAAAATCATCTGAAAATTAGATTCAATGAAACTTTTAGAAATGCAAGTTTCAGTCAACAAATCATAATATATTATACACTAGTTTATACTAGTTTAGGTCAAAAATCCAATTAAATCGGAGACTGTTCGAAATGATACAAAACTTTTCAGATCATTTAGATATGTTAAGAGGGAAGGTTATGATGGAACTCCAAGCACAAAATCATCTGAAGATTAGATTCTATGAAACTTTTCGAAATTCAAGTTTTTATTAAAAAATCATAATATATTATACACTAGTTTATACTAGTTTAGGGTAAAAATCAAATTAAATCGGGAACTGTTCGAAATAATACAAAACTTTTTAAACTATTTATATATGTTAGGAGGGATGGTCAATATGGAAGTCCATGCAAAAAATCGTATGAAAATTAGATTCAATGAAACTTTTCGAAATACAAGTTTTGCTCAAAAAATTATAATATATTTTACAATATTTTATACTAGTTTCGGTAGAAAAATACAGATTAAATCAAGGACTATTCGACATGATACGAAAATTCTTAGAACATTTATATATGTTACAAGGGAAGGTTATGATGGAAGTCCATGCATAAAATCATTTGAAAATTAGATTCCATGAATCTTTTCGAAACGCATGTTTCGGGCAAAAAATCATAATATATTATACACTAGTTTCGGTCATAAAATCAAATTAAATCGAGGATTGTTCCAAACGATATGAATCTTTTCAGATCCATTCTATATGTTACGAGGGAAGGTTATGCTGGAAGTTCATGCAAAAAATCATCTGAAAATTAGATTCTATCAAACGTTTCGAAATGCATGTTTCGGTCAACAAATCATAATATAGTATACCCTAGTTTATACTAGTTTCGGTCCAAAATCCAATTAAATTGGAGACTGTTCAAAATGATACGAAACTTATCAGATCATTTAGATATGTTAGGAGGGAAGGTTATGATGGAAGTCCAAGCAAAAAATCATATGAAAATTAGATTCTATGAAACCTTTCGAAATGCAAGTTTCGATTAAAAAAATCATAATATTATACACTAGTTTATAATAGTTTAGGTCAAAAATAAAATAAAATCGGAGGCTGTTCGAAATGATTCAAAACTTTTAAAATCAATTATATATGTTAGGATGGATGGTCATGACGGAAGTCCATGAAAAAAATCATCTGAAAATTAGATTCAATGAAACTTTTAGAAATGCAAGTTTCAGTCAACAAATCATAATATATTATACACTAGTTTAGGTCAAAAATCCAATTAAATCGGAGACTGTTCGAAATGATACAAAAGTTTTCAGATCATTTAGATATGTTAAGAGGGAAGGTTACGATGGAAGTCCAAGCACAAAATCATCTGAAGATTAGATTCTATGAAACTTTTCGAAATTCAAGCTTTTATTAAAAAATCATAATATATTATACACTAGTTTATACTAGTTTAGGGTAAAAATCAAATTAAATCGGGAACTGTTCGAAATAATACAAAACTTTTTAAACTATTTATATATGTTAGGAGGGATGGTCAATATGGAAGTCCATGCAAAAAATCGTATGAAAATTAGATTCAATGAAACTTTTCGAAATGCAAGTTTTGCTCAAAAAATCATAATATATTTTACAATATTTTATACTAGTTTCGGTAGAAAAATACAGATTAAATCAAGGACTATTCGACATGATACGAAAATTCTTAGAACATTTATATATGTTACAAGGGAAGGTTATGATGGAAGTCCATGCATAAAATCATTTGAAAATTAGATTCCATGAATATTTTCGAAACGCATGTTTCGGGCAAAAAATCATAATATATTATACACTAGTTTCGGTCTTAAAATCAAATTAAATCGAGGATTGTTCCAAACGATATGAATCTTTTCAGATCCCTTCTATATGTTACGAGGGAAGGTTATGCTGGAAGTCCATGCAAAAAATCATCTGAAAATTAGATTCTATCAAACGTTTCGAAATGCATGTTTCGGTCAACAAATCATAATATAGTATACCCTAGTTTATACTAGTTTCGGTCCAAAATCCAATTAAATTGGAGACTGTTCGAAATGATACGAAACTTATCAGATCATTTAGATATGTTAGGAGGGAAGGTTATGATGGAAGTCCAAGCAAAAAATCATATGAAAATTAGATTCTATGAAACCTTTCGAAATGCAAGTTTCGATTAAAAAAATCATAATATTATACACTAGTTTATAATAGTTTAGGTCAAAAATAAAATAAAATCGGAGTCTGTTCGAAATGATACAAAACTTTTTAAATCAATTATATATGTTAGGATGGATGGTCATGACGGAAGTCCATGAAAAAAATCATCTGAAAATTAGATTCAATGAAACTTTTAGAAATGCAAGTTTCAGTCAACAAATCATAATATATTATACACTAGTTTATACTAGTTTAGGTCAAAAATCCAATTAAATCGGAGACTGTTCGAAATGATACAAAACTTTTCAGATCATTTAGATATGTTAAGAGGGAAGGTTATGATGGAACTCCAAGCACAAAATCATCTGAAGATTAGATTCTATGAAACTTTTCGAAATTCAAGTTTTTATTAAAAAATCATAATATATTATACACTAGTTTATACTAGTTTAGGGTAAAAATCAAATTAAATCGGGAACTGTTCGAAATAATACAAAACTTTTTAAACTATTTATATATGTTAGGAGGGATGGTCAATATGGAAGTCCATGCAAAAAATCGTATGAAAATTAGATTCAATGAAACTTTTCGAAATGCAAGTTTTGCTCAAAAAATTATAATATATTTTACAATATTTTATACTAGTTTCGATAGAAAAATACAGATTAAATCAAGGACTATTCGACATGATACAAAAATTCTTAGAACATTTATATATGTTACAAGGGAAGGTTATGATGGAAGTCCATGCATAAAATTATTTGAAAATTAGATTCCATGAATCTTTTCGAAACGCATGTTTTGGTCAAAAAATCATAATATATTATACACTAGTTTCGGTCATAAAATCAAATTAAATCAAGGATTGTTCCAAACGATATGAATCTTTTCAGATCCATTCTATATGTTACGTGGAAAGGTTATGCTGGAAGTCCATGTAAAAAATCATCTGAAAATTAGATTCTATCAAACGTTTCGAAATGCATGTTTCGGTCAACAAATCATAATATAGTATACCCTAGCTTATACTAGTTTCGGTCCAAAATCCAATTAAATTGGAGACTGTTCGAAATGATACGAAACTTATCAGATCATTTAGATATGATAGGAGGGAAGGTTATGATGGAAGTCCAAGCAAATTATCATATGAAAATTAGTTTTTTTTAAATTTTTGAAATGCAAGTTTCGATTAAAAAATCATAATATTATACACTAGTTTATAATAGTTTAGGTCAAAAATAAAATAAAATTGGAGGCTGTTCGAAATGATACAAAACTTTTTAAATCAATTATATATGTTAGGATGGATGGTCATGACGGAAGTCCCTGAAAAAAATCATCTGAAAATTAGATTCAATGAAACTTTTAGAAATGCAAGTTTCAGTCAACAAATCATAATATATTATACACTAACTAGTTTACACTAGTTTAGGTCAAAAATCCAATTAAATCGAAGACTGTTCGAAATGATACAAAATTTTTCAGATCATTTAGATATGTTAAGAGGGAAGGTTATGATGGAAGTCCAAGCACAAAATCATCTGAAGATTATATTCTATGAAACTTTTCGAAATTCAAGTTTTTATTAAAAAATCATAATATATTATACACTAGTTTATACTACTTCAGGGTAAAAATCAAATTAAATCGGGAACTGTTCGAAATAATACAAAACTTTTTAAACTATTTATATATGTTAGGTGGGATGGTCAAGATGGAAGTCCATGCATCAAATCGTATGAAAATTAGATTCAATGAAACTTTTCGAAATGCAAGTTTTGCTCAAAAAATCATAATATATTTTACAATATTTTATACTAGTTTCGGTAGAAAAATACAGAATAAATCAAGGACTATTCGACATGATACGAAAATTCTTAGAACATTTATATATGTTACAAGGGAAGGTTATGATGGAAGTCCATGCATAAAATCATTTGAAAATTAGATTCCATGAATCTTTTCGAAACGCATGTTTCGGTCAAAAAATCATAATATATTATACACTAGTGTCGGTCATAAAATCAAATTAAATCGAGGATTGTTCAAAACGATATGAATCTTTTCAGATCCATTCTATATGTTACAAGCGAAGGTTATGCTGGAAGTCCATGCAAAAAATCATCTGAAAATTAGATTCTATCAAACGTTTCGAAATGCATGTTTCGGTCAACAAATCATAATATAGTATACCTTAGCTTATACTAGTTTCGGTCCAAAATACAATTAAATTGGAGACTGTTCGAAATGATACGAAACTTATCAGATCATTTAGATATGTTAGGAGGGAAGGTTATGATGGAAGTCCAAGCAAAAAATCATATGAAAATTAGTTTTTTTAAAATTTTCGAACTGCAAGTTTCGATTAAAAAATCCTAATATTATACACTAGTTTATAATAGTTTAGGTCAAAAATAAAATAAAATTGGAGGCTGTTCGAAATGATACAAAACTTTTTAAATCAATTATATATGTTAGGATGGATGGTCATGACGGAAGTCCCTGAAAAAAATCATCTGAAAATTAGATTCAATGAAACTTTTAGAAATGCAAGTTTCAGTCAACAAATCATAATATATTATACACTAGTTTATACTAGTTTAGGTTAAAAATCCAATTAAATCGGAGACTGTTCGACATGATACAAAACTTTTCAGATTATTTAGATATGTTAAGAGGGAAGGTTATGATGGAAGTCCAAGCACAAAATCATCTGAAGATTAGATTCTATGAAACTTTTCGAAATTCAAGTTTTTATTAAAAAATCATAATATATTATACACTAGTTTATACTAGTTTAGGGTAAAAATCAAATTAAATCGGGAACTGTTCGAAATAATACAAAACTTTTTAAACTATTTATATATGTTAGGAGGGATGGTCAATATGGAAGTCGTGCAAAAAATCGTATGAAAATTAGATTCAATGAAACTTTTCGAAATGCAAGTTTTGCTCAAAAAATCATAATATATTTTACAATATTTTATACTAGTTTCGGTAGAAAAATTCAGATTAAATCAAGGACTATTCGACATGATACGAAATTTCTTAGAACATTTATATATGTTACAAGGGAAGGTTATGATGGAAGTCCATGCAAAAAATCATTTGAAAATTAGATTCCATGAATCTTTTCGAAACGCATGTTTCGGTCAAAAAATCATAATATATTATACACTAGTTTCGGTCATAAAATCAAATTAAATCGAGGATTGTTCCAAACGATATGAATCTTTTCAGATCCATTCTATATGTTACGAGGGAAGGTTATGCTGGAAGTCCATGCAAAAAATCATCTGAAAATTAGATTCTATCAAACGTTTCGAAATGCATGTTTCGGTCAACAAATCATAATATAGTATACCCTAGCTTATACTAGTTTCGGTCCAAAATCCAATTAAATTGGAGACTGTTCGAAATGATACGAAACTTATCAGATCATTTAGATATGTTAGGAGGGAAGGTTATGATGGAAGTCCAAGCAAAAATTCATATGAAAATTAGTTTTTTTAAAATTTTCGAAATGCAAGTTTCGATTAAAAAATCATTTTATTATACACTAGTTTATAATAGTTTAGGTAAAAAATAAAATAAAATTGGAGGCTGTTCGAAATGATACAAAACTTTTTAAATCAATTAAATATGTTAGGATGGATGGTCATGACGGAAGTCCCTGAAAAAAATCATCTGAAAATTAGATTCAATGAAACTTTTAGAAATGCAAGTTTCAGTCAACAAATCATAATATATTATACACTAGTTTATACTAGTTTAGGTAAAAAATCCAATTAAATCGGAGATTGTTCGAAATGATACAAAACTTTTCAGATCATTTAGATATGTTAAGAGGGAAGGTTATGATGGAAGTCCAAGCACAAAATCATCTGAAGATTAGATTCTATGAAACTTTTCGAAATTCAAGTTTTTATTAAAAAATCATAATATATTATACACTAGTTTATACTAGTTTAGGGCAAAAATCAAATTAAATCGGGAACTGTTCGAAATAATACAAAACTTTTTAAACTATTTATATATGTTAGGAGGGATGGTCAATATGGAAGTCCATGCAAAAAATCGTATGAAAATTAGATTCAATGAAACTTTTCGAAATGCAAGTTTTGCTCAAAACATCATAATATATTTTACAATATTTTATACTAGTTTCGGTAGAAAAATACAGATTAAATCAAGGACTATTCGACATGATACGAAATTTCTTAGAACATTTATATATGTTACAAGGGAAGGTTATGATGGAAGTCCATGCATAAAATCATTTGAAAATTAGATTCCATGAATCTTTTCGAAACGCATGTTTCGGTCAAAATATCATAATATATTATACACTAGTGTCGGTCATAAAATCAAATTAAATCGAGGATTGTTCCAAACGATATGAATCTTTTCAGATCCATTCTATAAGTTACGAGGGAAGGTTATGCTGGAAGTCCATGCAAAAAATCATCTGAAAATTAGATTTTATCAAACGTTTCGAAATGCATGTTTCGGTCAACAAATCATAATATATTATACCCTAGTTTATACTAGTTTCGGTCCAAAATCCAATTAAATTGGAGACTGTTCGAAATGAAACGAAACTTATCAGATCATTTAGATATGTTAGGAGGGAAGGTTATGATGGAAGTCCAAGCAAAAAATCATATGAAAATTAGATTCTATGAAACTTTTTGAAATGCAAGTTTCGATTAAAAAATCATAATATTATACACTATTTTATAATAGTTTAGGTCAAAAATAAAATAAAATTGGAGGCTGTTCGAAATGATACAAAACTTTTTAAATCAATTATATATGTTAGGATGGATGGTCATGACGGAAGTCCATGAAAAAAATCATCTGAAAATTATATTCAATGAAACTTTTAGAAATGCAAGTTTCAGTCAACAAATCATAATATATTATACACTAGTTTATACTAGTTTAGGTCAAAAATCCAATTAAATCGGAGACTGTTCGAAATGATACAAAACTTTTCAGATCATTTAGATATGTTAAGAGGGAAGGTTATGATGGAAGTCCAAGCACAAAATCATCTGAAGATTAGATTCTATGAAACATTTCGAAATTCAAGTTTTTATTAAAAAATCATAATATATTATACACTAGTTTAGTTTAGGGTAAAAATCAAATTAAATCGGGAACTGTTCGAAATAATACAAAACTTTTTAAACTATTTATATATGTTAGGAGGGATGGTCAATATGGAAGTCTATGCAAAAAATCGTATGAAAATTAGATTCAATGAAACTTTTCGAAATGCAAGTTTTGCTAAAAAAATCATAATATATTTTACAATATTTTATACTAATTTAGGTAGAAAAATACAGATTAAATCAAGGACTATTCGACATGATACGAAAATTCTTAGAAAATTTATATATGTTACAAGGGAAGGTTATGATGGAAGTCCATGCATAAAATCATTTGAAAATTAGATTCCATGAATCTTTTCGAAACGCATGTTTCGGTCAAAAAATCATAATATATTATACACTAGTTTCGGTCATAAAATCAAATTAAATCTAGGATGGTTCCAAACGATATGAATCTTTTCAGATCCATTTTATATGTTACGAGGGAAGGTTATGCTGGAAATCCCTGCAAAAAATCATCTGAAAATTAGATTCTATCAAACGTTTCGAAATGCATGTTTCGGTCAACAAATCATAATATAGTATACCTTAGCTTATACTAGTTTCGGTCCAAAATACAATTAAATTGGAGACTGTTCGAAATGATACGAAACTTATCAGATCATTTAGATATGTTAGGAGGGAAGGTTATGATGGAAGTCCAAGCAAAAAATCATATGAAAATTAGTTTTTTTAAAATTTTCGAACTGCAAGTTTCGATTAAAAAATCCTAATATTATACACTAGTTTATAATAGTTTAGGTCAAAAATAAAATAAAATTGGAGGCTGTTCGAAATGATACAAAACTTTTTAAATCAATTATATATGTTAGGATGGATGGTCATGACGGAAGTCCCTGAAAAAAATCATCTGAAAATTAGATTCAATGAAACTTTTAGAAATGCAAGTTTCAGTCAACAAATCATAATATATTATACACTAGTTTATACTAGTTTAGGTTAAAAATCCAATTAAATCGGAGACTGTTCGACATGATACAAAACTTTTCAGATTATTTAGATATGTTAAGAGGGAAGGTTATGATGGAAGTCCAAGCACAAAATCATCTGAAGATTAGATTCTATGAAACTTTTCGAAATTCAAGTTTTTATTAAAAAATCATAATATATTATACACTAGTTTATACTAGTTTAGGGTAAAAATCAAATTAAATCGGGAACTGTTCGAAATAATACAAAACTTTTTAAACTATTTATATATGTTAGGAGGGATGGTCAATATGGAAGTCGTGCAAAAAATCGTATGAAAATTAGATTCAATGAAACTTTTCGAAATGCAAGTTTTGCTCAAAAAATCATAATATATTTTACAATATTTTATACTAGTTTCGGTAGAAAAATTCAGATTAAATTAAGGACTATTCGACATGATACGAAATTTCTTAGAACATTTATATATGTTACAAGGGAAGGTTATGATGGAAGTCCATGCATAAAATCATTTGAAAATTAGATTCCATGAATCTTTTCGAAACGCATGTTTCGGTCAAAAAATCATAATATATTATACACTAGTTTCGGTCATAAAATCAAATTAAATCGAGGATTGCTCCAAACGATATGAATCTTTTCAGATCCATTCTATATGTTACGAGGGAAGGTTATGATAGAGGTCCAAGCAAAACATCATCTGAAAATTAGATTTTATCAAACGTTTCGAAATGCATGTTTCGGTAAACAAATCATAATATATTATACCCTAGTTTATACTAGTTTCGGTCCAAAATCCAATTAAATTGGAGACTATTCGAAATGATACGAAACTTATCAGATCATTTAGATATGTTAGGAGGGAAGGTTATGATGGAAGTCCAAGCAAAAAATCAACTGAAAATTAGATTCTATGAAACTTTTCGAAATGCAAGTTTCGATTAAAAAATCATAATATTATACACTAGTTTATAATAGTTTAGGTCAAAAATAAAATAAAATTGGAGGCTGTTCGAAATGATACAAAACTTTGTAAATCAATTATATATGTTATGATGGATGGTCATGACGGAAGTCCATGAAAAAAATCATCTGAAAATTATATTCAATGAAACTTTTAGAAATGCAAGTTTCAGTCAACAAATCATAATATATTATACACTAGTTTATACTAGTTTAGGTCAAAAATCCAATTAAATCGGAGACTGTTCGAAATGATACAAAACTTTTCAGATCATTTAGATATGTTAAGAGGGAAGGTTATGATGGAAGTCAATGCACAAAATCATCTGAAGATTAGATTCTATGAAACATTTCGAAATTCAAGTTTTTATTAAAAAATCATAATATATTATACACTAGTTTGTACTAGTTTAGGGTAAAAATCAAATTAAATCGGGAACTGTTCGAAATAATACAAAACTTTTTAAACTATTTATATATGTTAGGAGGGATGGTCAATATGGAAGTCCATGCAAAAAATCGTATGAAAATTAGATTCAATGAAACTTTTCGAAATGCAAGTTTTGCTTAAAAAATCATAATATATTTTAGAATATTTTATACTAATTTCGATAGAAAAATACAGATTAAATCAAGGACTATTCGACATGATACGGAAATTCTTAGAACATTTATATATGTTACAAGGGAAGGTTATGATAGAAGTCCATGCATAAAATCATTTGAAAATTAGATTCCATGAATCTTTTCGAAACACATGTTTCGGTCAAAAAATCATAATATATTATACACTAGTTTCGGTCATAAAATCAAATTAAATCGAGGATTGTTCCAAACGATATGAATCTTTTCAGATCCATTCTATATGTTACGAGGGAAGGTTATGCTGGAAGTCCATGCAAAAAATCATCTGAAAATTAGATTCTATCAAACGTTTCGAAAGGCATGTTTCGGTCAACAAATCATAATATATTATACCCTAGTTTATACTAGTTTCGGTCCAAAATCCAATTAAATTGGAGACTGTTCGAAATGAAACGATACTTATCAGATCATTTAGATATGTTAGGAGGGAAGGTTATGATGGAAGTCCAAGCAAAAAATCATATGAAAATTAGATTCTATGAAACTTTTCGAAATGCAAGTTTCGATTAAAAAATCATAATATTATACACTAGTTTCTAATAGTTTAGGTAAAAAATAAAATAAAATCGGAGGCTATTCGAAATGATACAAAAAATTTTAAATTAATTATATATGTCAGGATGGATGGTCATGACGGAAGTCCATGCAAAATATCATCTGAAAATTAGATTCAATGAAACTTTTCGAAATGCAAGTTTCAGTCAACAAATCATAATATATTATACACTAGTTTATACTAGTTTAGGTAAAACATTCAATTATATCGGAGACTGTTCAAAATGATACAAAACTTTTCAGATCATTTAGATATGTTAAGAGGGAAGGATATGATGGAAGTCCAAGCACAAAATCATCTGAAGATTAGATTCTATGAAACTTTTTGAAATGCAAGTTTTGATTAAAAAATCATAATATATTATACACTAGTTTATACTAGTTTAGGCCAAAAAAAAAATTAAATCGGGAACTGTTCGAAATAATACAAAACTTTTTAAACTATTTATATATGTTAGGAGGGATGGTCAAGATGGAAGTCCATGCATAAAATCGTATGAAAATTAGATTCAATGAAAATTTTTAAAATGCAAGTTTTGCTCAAAAAATCATAATATATTTTACAATATTTTATACTAGTTTCGGTAGAAAAATACAGATTAAATCAAGGACTATTCGACATGATACGAAAATTCTTAGAACATTTATATATGTTAAGAGGGAAGGTTATGATGGAAGTCCATGCATAAAATCATTTGAAAATTAGATTCCATGAATCTTTTCGAAACGCATGTTTCGGTCAAAAAATCATAATATATTATACACTAGTTTCGGTCATAAAATCAAATTAAATCGAGGATTGTTCCAAACGATATGAATCTTTTCAGATCCATTCTATATGTTACGAGGGAAGGTTATGATAGAAGTCCATGCAAAAAATCATCTGAAAATTAGATTCTATCAAACGTTTCGAAATGCATGTTTCGGTCAACAAATCATAATATATTATACCCTAGTTTATACTAGTTTCGGTCCAAAATCCAATTAAATTGGAGACTGTTCGAAATGATACGAAACTTATCAGATCATTTAGATATGTTAGGAGGGAAGGTTATGATGGAAGTCCAAGCAAAAATTATATGAAAATTAGATTCTATGAAACTTTTCGAAATGCAAGTTTCGATTAAAAAATCATAATATTATACACTAGTTTATAATAATTTAGGTCAAAAATAAAATAAAATCGGAGGCTGTTCGAAATGATACAAAACTTTTTAAATCAATTATATATGTTAGGATGGATGGTCATGACGGAAGTCCATGCAAAAAATCATCTGAAAATTAGATTCATTGAAACTTTTTTGAAATGCAAGTTTCAGTCAACAAATCATAATATATTATACACTAGTTTATACTAGTTTAGGTAAAACATCCAATTAAATCGGAGACTGTTCAAAATGATACATGTAGCGGTAAAATCATGAGTGTAAGCTATTGATTAAATTAACTCAATATACACAGAGTCGCCACCGCGCTTTTATTTATTTCCAAAAGGAAAAAGGCAAAAAGAACGAAGAAAGCCTTAATGAATCTCAAAAGCTAAAAAGCTAAAAGAATCAAATAGAGAATGGGTACGGGGATTGGTTACAAATCGGGAAGGTTTTAAGCACCCGACTTGTCCGTGGTACTCTACGGGAACCCTTTGAAATGTTTACTGCATTTTTGGTTTGAAATGGTTTGCTTGAAAAAAAGGATTGAAGAGATGAGAAGAAGAATGTTTTTTTAAGATTTTTGTGTTATTTGAAGGTTTGAGTTGGAATCAAAAAAGGAATTGAATAAAGGTTTTTGAAGATGGCAAAATGATTTTCGGATGAGGTATCGAAGCTTGAGGATGAATGATCTTTGGGGGAATTTTTCCAGAACTTTCCCGGCTAATTCAAGCTTGAGAAGAATGAAGGAGGATGGGTGCTTTTATAGAGGGAAGAGGAAAGATGGAAGGCTGGCGTTTTGGTTCGAATTTGACGCGTTTTGGCTCACGTCCTTCTCGTGCTTGCTTTTTTTATTTTTTCTGTGACGCCTCTCTTTAACTTGCTTGCTGCGTTTCACTTGGTTGCGTTTTATGTTGATTATTTGCGTTTTGATTGATGCAGGAAATTCCGTGCGGAGCTGAACTGAAGCCTCGGCTTGGTGATGCGGAAAGGCTTGCAGGTTATAAATTTGTTGTTGCTGTGAGTTTGTTTCGGTGAAGTGCAGCTGGTGTTATTGTTGTAGCTTGGGCCTGCGGCGAGTGTTGAGGCTTGTGCTGGCTTGGGATTATTTGGCTGCGGCGTGCGCGGGTTATGCAGGATGGCTGGATGAAGCTTGTTGTGAAAGCTGATGTGTGGCAGGATGCGTGTGAGGCTTTGCTGCTGTGAGCTAAGAAGCTTGTTTGGCTTGGTGTGGATGCGAGAAGTACTTGAGGCTGCGGCTAGGGGGAAATTAACGTGTGGAAGCCTGGCTGATGGGAGTGTTTGGAAGTTATGCGTACGGAATGGGCTTGATGGAAAGCTGTGTAGCTTGGGAAAAATTGGGCCAATGGACCCCTTTCTTTTTTAAAATTGTTTATTCTTTTTGTAAAAAAAACATGAGGATTAGGAAAAAAATATGGAAATAAGAAGGATGGGCCTAGTGGGCTTAAAACTATATTTATTTTGTGATAAAAAATAGAAAAAAGTGGACATAAAAAATGAATTATTGGAAAATGGTTATTGGAGAATGGAATTAGAAAAAATAATGGCTAATAAAAATAAATTGGGATATGGAATTGATGAAAAGATAAAAAATCAAAAATGTTTATTTGGATAATGGATTGGAGATAGATTTTGGAATGTATTTTTGGTAATGGTAATGGTTAAAAGAAAATAATGGTGTTAATGATAAATGGTATTATGAAATAAATTTTAAAAATTGAATAGAAAACGAAAATAATGGATTATATAGAGATTTAAAAAATGAAAAAAAGATTTAATTGGATAATGAAATAAAAAAATGTATGAATCGGATAACTCGCGAAAAGTGGAAGAAAATGGTCATTGGACAAGAAATATTTGTAAAAAATGGAAAAAAGATCGAAATATGAATTATAAAATTTGTTATTGGAAACAGGTAGATGAATGAATATGAACTGATGATTTTAAGCCCACTACAAACTCCTGATTTTTCTTGCACACAGTCATCACTAAGCCACTAAACAACTCATAGCATTAAGCCACAACCACTTGAATCCTCTAAAAACTGCCCAGATTATTTGAGGAAAAAAAATCCACAAACAAACCACTGATGACCTGATGAACGTTAAAGATTCGAACCAAACTTCGCACAAAAACACTGTCTGATAACTGATGATCACAGCACATAACACAGTCTTGAACTTTGAATACGCACTGTCTGAAAGATGAACCACTGGCACAATTAACTTGCATTCGAGACAATCTCTTGATAGTTTGACCAAGATTAAGTCAAACGTCCATCTGAATCGAATCATGACTGAACAAACGCATCTGAATTGAAATCACAGCCCTGTCTTTTAAATCCTGCAACATAGAAGAAGAAGAAGCAACTGCAACATATTTATTTGATATTTTGGTTAGAGGTTAGTAAATATAAACAAATAACAAAAATTAAACATGGCGATCTTCTGCAAGGCAAAGACCTGCACCTGAAAAAGGATAAACGAACCAATGCGTGATCTTGTTTGTATGTGAAATGCAAATGAGATGCGAAAAATCTTAGGGTCAAAAATTAGGGTCTGACAGATGCCCCTATTTAAGTTTCTTCAATCCAGAGATAATGAAGATTGAACTCTTCGTTTCGACGAGATGGAAGATACTTAAATATCAAAAAACCCAATTTTTGATCCTAAGATGCCAAAAACTGGAATGAAATGAAACGAACGATATGAAATGATATGGAAATGATATGAAGCATATGAAACAGTTATAAAAGCATATGAGATGTATATGAAATGCAGAGAAAATATGTGAAATGCCTATGAAATATTATGAGAAAAATCATGAGATGATATGGAATGTATCTGGAGCCAAATGAAATGCAAAGAAGTCCGTGAAGGACAAGACGACACATGAAAAAGAATAAATGCTGGGGATAAGGAACATAAGACTCCACTAGGAAAAAAACAACATGCTAGAGACCAACACATGGCTCAGCTGAGGGGAAAATGTCCAAGAATGGCAATTGGACAGAAAGGATCACAACATTCAGGAATGGCACTGAATGAAGTAAGAAAAGTCCCGAAAAAGTAAATCAGAAGCATCCAAGGATGACATAACTGACTTTACTAAGGATATCCGAGAATGGCAATCGGATAAAAGGGTAATCACAACATCTGAGAATGGCAATCAGATAAAAAGTGAATCACAACATTCAGGAACAGAACTGAATAAAATGGGAAATATTCGGGAAAGTACATCAACTTAATGATGACTCCAATCATGAAAATCCGAGAATGGCAATCGGAAGTGAGGTGATCACAACATCTGAGAATGGCAATCAGATAAAATGCAAAGCACAACATTTAGGAACAGAACTGAATGAAATGGGAAAAAATCCGGGACAGTACATCACATCAATGATGACTTCACTATGGACATCCGATAATGGCAATCGGAAGGAAATGATCACAACATCTGAGAATGGCAATCAGATAAAATGTGAATCACAACATTCAAGAACAGAACTGAATGAAATGGGAAAAAATTCGGGACAGTACATCACATCAATGATGACTTCACTATGGACATCCGATAATGGCAATCGGAAGGAAATGATCACAACATCTGAGAATGGCAATCAGATAAAATGTGAATCACAACATTCAGGAACAGAACTGAATGAGATGGAAAAAAGGTCCGGGACAGTACATCACATCAATGATGACTTCACTATGGATATTCGAGAATGACAATCAGAAGGCAAGTGATCACAACATCTGAGAATGGCAATCAGATAAAATGCAGAGCACAACATTCAGGAACAGAACTGAATGAAATGGGAAAAAGGTCCGGGACAGTACATCACATCAATGATGACTTCACTATGGACATCCGAGAATGGCAATCGGATAAAAAGGGTGTAATATCTGAGAGAAACAACAGGTAGGTGAAGAAAAAGTTCTGGAGAGACAGACAAATGCCAAGTAAATTGGACTTTGACCAAAAAGTAAGAAGTTGAAAACAACAAGACTTTGAGAAATGCATATGAGGACTAAAACACTCAGTATGCAGACATTTACGAAAATGGGGACTAAACCACCCAAGGACACGCATAATGAGGACTAAAACACTCAAATATGCAGAGGTAAACAAAACTGGGGAATAACACACCCGAGGAAACGCATAATGAGGCATAACACACTCAAATATGCAAACTTTTCAAAAATGGGGAATAACACACCCAAGGACATAATATGAGAAAAATGATGACAACCAGTTTAGACTCTTAGAGGAGTGGAAATGCTGACAACCAGTTTATACTCTTAGAGGAGTGAAAAAAGATAGAGGACTGATTCCTCAACATAGAGATCACTGCCATCCTGCTCGGAAATTAGAGATACTATTGCTGAACAAATCTCTGTCACACCAGTAAACTGTATTAATCTGAAAATCTTTTGAGAGAAGTCATGCAAAGCTACTTGGGGATTCTTGAAGAAAAATTGCCCCAAGTTCAATGACTGATGAATGTAAACTGATAATGGATTCAATTCTTGACTACTGCTGGAGAAAATATTCAAATCTTTGAAGTAACTGTTGAGAAGAATAAATTGATCATGGCTTCAATCCTTGAAATGAATATTGAGAAAATAAACTAATCATGGATTTAGCCTTTGAGAAAATAACCCAACATGTAACTTGCAGAGAATCTTCTGACTAACCAAAATCTGAGAATAACTTGCACTGAGCAACAACTCTTGAAATAATAGGAACTGAGAAGAACTTTCCCCTGATAAGATCACTGACCAAGTTTCCTTAACTGTTTGAAAATTCCTTGATGAGGAAAGTTTGTTTGCAAATAAGAAATTTTTGTACAAACCTGGTAATTTTAATGCAAAATTCAATGCAAAGTTTGAAATCAAGAATCATTTTTGAAATAAAATTTATTGATGTAAAGTAAATGAAAACAATGCCAAAACACAACGGTTGAGACAACATTAAAGATAAAGCGAAGGTAAGAAAACAAATGATTGGTAAAGAACTTGGGAGTCAGTTTACGCAACCTTGTTGTAGTATGCTTTTCAAAAGAAACCTGGATTCAATTAGGACTTTTGAAGGTTGTAACTTGGTCTAGTTCACGGTTTATGAAACAAAGGATATAGGCTCAAAGTTTATTTGTACCCAACCCAACTTCGTGATGAACTCCAGTCCTACACTCAATTAATTCAACCTATACATTCAAGTTCCCAGAACTTTAGGATTGCACAGATGAAAATGGTTCGTAAGCCAAGAGATTTTGAGATAGCAGTCACATCTTTCTCTCTTGTTATTTCTAATGAGGGCTTTGATCCACTCATCTTATTTTTGCTGAGGATTTTGATGACCTCTTGACAAATATTTCCTTTTATTATCCCTAATTTTTGCCTGAACTGTGTCATTTGAACTTACAGCCAGCGGGATGCCCCGGTTTTTGCCTAAGTCTCCTTCATAGGTTTTGACTTAGCGGGCTTTGATTTTTTTTCAATAATTTTTTTCATATCATTTTTTTTTGAAAGATAATGACTGCATGGCTTAATGATTACGATGAACCATCATTGGCTTTTGAATTGGGAAACATCTTCAACACTTCTTTGATGTGTGTGAAGGAAAACTTGAGATTGCAACTTTTGTTGAAAGGCGTCTTGAATGATTCTCTTGTACTTGAATGCACATTCGAATTAATTGAGAACTACCCATTCCCAGGTTAAAATTGAGGATTTTTTTCGAATAGAAAGAAACTTCAACTTCAAGGCTCAAAGGGGTTGACAAAGGATTAACTTCCTTATTTCTCCAGTGTTTAGGATTTGAAACAATGCCTGTATATCATCAACCAAGTCTCAATTGAAAGCATACCAACAACAGTTATGGGTATCTCGTTTTCATCATCCTCCCTCTAATCATTGTAAAATCTTGAGAAAAGATAAATGAACTTGAAATGTAAAGCATACAGATGCAAATAGCCAATGAAATTGAATCAAAACAAAGCAATGCTCATTTCATTAAAACCAACATGAAAGTACAAACAAGCTTAAAAGCAAACAACTTTATTATGATTGAAGAAAATTGCAAACATAAAGAAACAATGGCCTAGTGATCAATCAACAACAAGGATGAGCTGTCCCGTCTGATATTCTGGCCTTGAAGAAAATTTTGACAATTGAAGTCTTGTAGAAGATTCACTTCCCAAGCTTCGGCAAAGGATTGTTGATAACATTGGGATTAAGGTCATTAAAGTAAAGGATGTTGTTCCTGATAAGTTCTTGAACTTTAGCCTTCAGTGCAAAGCAATTCTCTAAGTCATGACCAGTTCCACCTTGATGAAACTCACAGCGAATATCCGATCTATAACCAACTGGCAGAGGATTTCGAACAGGAGGCGCATGCCTAGTAGTAATCCAACCATTCTGGACCAAGTAAGGATACAACTCAGCATAAGTCATCGGAATAGGATCAAAGTTTGGCCTGCTCCTGGAATTACGATTCTGGTTCTGGCCAACATTCCTTTGAATAGATGGACCATTGATCATCGGAGCAGCTGCAGTAGGGTATGATTATTCATGATGTTGTTGTCTACGACGAGTTATCCCAACAACACTCGCTTAACCAGCAAAAACATTGACTTGAGGCATGACAATCCTCTGAGGTTGAGTTTCCCTAATGATCAAAGCCTGTAGCATCTCCATGATCTGACTCACATCGCTTTTCAACTCATCAAGGTCTTCCCTAACTTTCTTGTTGTGTTGGGCTTGACTTTCCATTCTCAATCTGATAGCTCTCAATCTGTTAGCAGCTCTAGTACCGTATCTGTGGTGAGGAGTCAGCTTGACGGATCAACAGACAACTGAGGAAACAAACAACCGGGATGAGTTCCCACACAACTCGGATGAATGCAAGAATATGCGAGGATGCAATGATATGCAATGTTCACTCCCATTTTCAGAAAAACAACTCGATTATTGCAAACGTGGTCAACATCGAGAACACTGTCATGAAAAATCTTGACAAAAAGGAATATTTACTCTTTCCAATATTTGCAATAATCAGAATTATTTTCCTGAAAAAATGGTTGTAATGATGATCATGATGAATATGTGGATGCAACAACCACAAACAAGATTACGCAAAGCACACAGGTTCAAAGGTTCGAATCACGAGCATGAAGTCATGGTAACAGAACACCAACCCACACAGGCATGTACTAAGGTTTATCTTCATTGTACCTGCAAAAAACCAGAAGGGTGCTAACAGAGGTTCCCGGAGTTAACATCCATCTTTAGAATTTCATCGGTACGTTGGATTACTCCCCAACCGATAACATTCTTAAAATAGACCTCGTCCGAGTGTAGTATCGCGTGACAACCACCTTAGGTTTACACCCAGATAGTTTCCGCACTACGTTCCTAAATTGGCTCAGATTGGTTAAGGGTTCTAAGGTCCTCAGTATGATCAGCTCAAGGTCGGAAAATAATGCCACGTACGATTACTCGTCATGACATTGATAGTCCAAGAGAGCCTAACCGAGTGGAGATTATCAAATTGATATTGCTTTGGACTACTCCATCACATATCGCTTCGAATATCGCAGTCCTATCATAAGTTCCACTCAGATCCGGGTTAGAATCTATCTCAGAGAGGATCACCGAAACAGAACAACCAAGTAACAAGCAAATCAAACTAAAGCAGTAAATAAATCAAAGTAGGCCGAATCCACTTAGAGAGTTATTCCCCAGCAGAGTCGCCACTTTTCTGTAGCGGTAAAATCATGAGTGTAAGCTATTGATTAAGTTAACTCAATATACACAGAGTCGCCACCGCGCTTTTATTTATTTCCAAAAGGAAAAAGGCAAAAAGAACGAAGAAAGCCTTAATGAATCTCAAAAGCTAAAAAGCTAAAAGAATCAAACAAAGAATGGGTACGGGGATTGGTTACAAATCGGGAAGGTTTTAAGCACCCGACTTGTCCGTGGTACTCCACGGGAACCCTTTGAAATGTTTACTGCATTTTTGGTTTGAAATGGTTTGCTTGAAAAAAAGGATTGAAGAGATGAGAAGAAGAATGTTTTTTAAGATTTTTGTGTTATTTGAAGGTTTGAGTTGGAATCAAAAAAGGAATTGAATAAAGGTTTTTGAAGATGGCAGAATGATTTTTGGATGAGGTATCGAAGCTTGAGGATGAATGATCTTTGGGGGAATTTTTCCAGAACTTTCCCGGCTAATTCAAGCTTGAGAAGAATGAAGGAGGATGGGTGCTTTTATAGAGGGAAGAGGAAAAATGGAAGGCTGGAGTTTTGGTTCGAATTTGACGCGTTTTGGCTCACGTCCTTCTCGTGCTTGCTTTTTTTATTTGTTCTGTGATGCCTCTCTTTAACTTGCTTGCTGTGTTTCACTTGGTTGCGTTTTATGTTGATTATTTGCGTTTTGATTGATGCAGGAAATTGCGTGCGGAGCTGAACTGAAGCCTCAGCTTGGTGATGCGGAAAGGCTTGCAGGTTATAAATTTGTTGTTACTGTGAGTTTGTTTCGGTGAAGTGCAGCTGGTGTTATTGTTGTAGCTTGGGCATGCGGCGAGTATTGAGGCTTGTGCTGGCTTGGGATTATTTGGCTGCGGCGTGCGCGGGTTATGCAGGATGGCTGGATGAAGCTTGTTGTGAAAGCTGATGTGTGGCAGGATGCGTGTGAGGCTTTGCTGCTGTGAGCTAAGAAGCTTGTTTGGCTTGGTGTGGATGCGAGAAGTACTTGAGGCTGCGGCTAGGGGGAAATTAACGTGTGGAAGCCTGGCTGATGGGAGTGTTTGGAAGCTATGCGTACGGAATGGGCTTGATGGAAAGCTGTGTAGCTTGGGAAAAATTGGGCCAATGGACCCCTTTCTTTTTTAAAATTGTTTATTCTTTTTGTAAAAAAAACACGAGGATTAGGAAAAAAAATATGGAAATAAGAAGGATGGGCCTATTGGGCTTAAAACTATATTTATTTTGTGATAAAAAATGGAAAAAAGTGGACATAAAAAATGAATTATTGGAAAATGGTTATTGGAGAATGGAATTAGAAAAAATAATGGCTAATAAAAATAAATTAGGATATGGAATTGATGAAAAGATAAAAAATCAAAAATGTTTATTTGGATAATGGATTGGAGATAGATTTTTGGAATGTATTTTTGGTAATGGTAATGGTTAAAAGAAAATAATGGTGTTAATGATAAATGGTATTATGAAATAAATTTGAAAAAATGAATAGAAAACGAAAATAATGGATTATATAGAGATTTAAAAAATGAAAAAAAGATTTAATTGGATAATGAAATAAAAAAAATGTATGAATCGGATAACTCGCGAAAAATGGAAGAAAATGGTCATTGGACGAGAAATATTTGTAAAAAATGGAAAAAAGATCGAAATATGAATTATAAAAATGGTTATTGGAAACGGGTAGATGAATGAATATGAACTGATGATTTTAAACCCACTACAAACTCCTGATTTTTCTTGCACACAGTCATCACTAAGCCACTGAACAACTCATAGCATTGAGCCACAACCACTTGAATCCTCTAAAAACTGCCCAGATTATTTGAGGAAAATAAATCCACAAACAAACCACTGATGACCTGATGAACGTTAAAGATTCGAACCAAACTTCGCACAAAAACACTGTCTGATAACTAATGATCACAGCACATAACACAGTCTTGAACTTTGAATACGCACTGTCTGAAAGATGAACCACTGGCACAATTAACTTGCAGTCGAGACAATCTCTTGATAGTTTGACCAAGATTAAGTCAAACGTCCATCTGAATCAAATCATGACTGAACAAACACATCTGAATTGAAATCACAGCCCTGTCTTTTAAATCCTGCAACATAGAAGAAGAAGAAGAAGAAGAAAATGCAACATATTTTTTTGATATTTTGGTTAGAGGTTAGTAAATATAAACAAATAACAAAAATTAAACATGGCGATCTTCTGCAAGGCAAAGACCTGCACCTGAAAAAGGATAAACGAACCAGTGCGTGATCTTGTTTGTATGCGAAATGCAAATGAGATGCGAAAAATCTTAGGGTCAAAAATTAGGGTCTGACAATAAAAAACTTTTCAGATCATTTAGATATGTTAAGAGGGAAGAATATGATGGAAGTCCAAACACAAAATCATCTGAAGATTAGATTCTATGAAACTTTTTGAAATGCAAGTTTTGATTAAAAAATCATAATATATTATACACTAGTTTATACTAGTTTAGGCCAAAAAAAAAATTAAATCGGGAACTATTCGAAATAATACAAAACTTTTTAAACTATTTATATATGTTAGGAGGGATGGTCAAGATGGAAGTCCATGCATAAAATCGTATGAAAATTAGATTCAATGAAACTTTTCGAAATGCAAGTTTTGCTCAAAAAAACATAATATATTTTACAATATTTTATACTAGTTTCGGTAGAAAAATACAGATTAAATCAAGGACTATTCGATATGATACGAAAATTCTTAGAACATTTATATATGATACAAAAAATCATAATATATTATACACTAGTTTCAGTCATAAAAGCAAATTAAATCGGGGATTGTTCCAAACGATATGAATCTTTTCAGATCCATTCAATATGTTACGAGGGAAGGTTATGCTGGAAGTCCATGCAAAAAATCATCTGAAAATTAGATTTTATCAAACGTTTCGAAATGCATGTTTCGGTCAACAAATCATAATATATTATACCCTAGTTTATACTAGTTTCGGTCCAAAATCCAATTAAATTGGAGACTGTTCGAAATGATACGAAACTTATCAGATCATTTAGATATGTTAGGAGGGAAGGTTATGATGGAAGTCCAAGCAAAAAATCATATGAAAATTAGATTCTATGAAACTTTTCGAAATGCAAGTTTCGATTAAAAAATCATAATATTATACACTAGTTTATAATAGTTTAGGTCAAAAATAAATTAAAATTGAAGGCTGTTCGAAATGATACAAAACTTTTTAAATCAATTATATATGTTAGGATGGATGGTCATGACGGAAGTCCATGAAAAAAATCATCTGAAAATTAGATTCAATGAAACTTTTAGAAATGCAAGTTTCAGTCAACAAATCATTATATATTATACACTAGTTTATACTAGTTTAGGTCAAAAATCCAATTAAATCGGAGACTGTTCGAAATGATACAAAACTTTTCAGATCATTTAGATATGTTAATAGGGAAGGTTATGATGGAAGTCCAAGCACAAAATCATCTGAAGATTAGATTCTATGAAACTTTTCGAAATTCAAGTTTTTATTAAAAAATCATAATATATTATACACTAGTTTATACTAGTTTAGGGTAAAAATCAAATTAAATCGGGAACTGTTCGAAATAATACAAAACTTTTTAAACTATTTATATATGTTAGGAGGGATGGTCAATATGGAAGTCCATGCAAAAAATCGTATGAAAATTAGATTCAATGAAACTTTTCGAAATGCAAGTTTTGCTCAAAATATCATAATATATATTACAATATTTTATACTAGTTTCGGTAGAAAAATACAGATTAAATCAAGGACTATTCGACATGATACGAAAATTCTTCGAACATTTATATATGTTACAAGGGAAGGTTATGATGGAAGTCCATGCATAAAATCATTTGAAAATTAGATTCCATGAATCTTTTCGAAACGCATGTTTCGGTCAAAAAATCATAATATATTATACACTAGTTTCGGTCATAAAATCAAATTAAATCGAGGATTGTTCCAATCGATATGAATCTTTTCAGATCCATTATATATGTTACGAGGGAAGGTTATGCTGGAAGTCCATGCAAAAAATCATCTGAAAATTAGATTTTATCAAACATTTCGAAATGCATGTTTCGGTCAACAAATCATAAAATATTATACCCTAGTTTATACTAGTTACGGTCCAAAATCCAATTAAATTGGAGACTGTTCGAAATGATACGAAACTTATCAGATCATTTAGATATGTTAGGAGGGAAGGTTATGTTGGAAGTCCAAGCAAAAAATCATATGAAAATTAGATTCTATGAAACTTTTCGAAATGCAAGTTTCGATTAAAAAATCATAATATTATACACTAGTTTATAATAGTTTAGGTCAAAAATAAATTAAAATCGGAGGCTGTTCGAAATGATACAAAACTTTTTAAATCAATTATATATGTTAGGATGGATGGTCATGACGGAAGTCCATGAAAAAAATCATCTGAAAATTAGATTCAATGAAACTTTTTGAAATGCAAGTTTCAGTCAACAAATCATTATATATTATACACTAGTTTATACTAGTTTATGTCAAAAATCCAATTAAATCGGAGACTGTTCGAAATGATACAAAACTTTTCAGATCATTTAGATATGTTAAGAGGGAAGGTTATGATGGAAGTCCAAGCACAAAATCATCTGAAGATTAGATTCTATGAAACTTTTCGAAATTCAAGTTTTTATTAAAAAATCATAATATATTATACACTAGTTTATACTAGTTTAGGGTAAAAATCAAATTAAATCGGGAACTGTTCAAAATAATACAAAACTTTTTAAACTATTTATATATGTTAGGAGGGATGGTCAATATGGAAGTCCATGCAAAAAATCGTATGAAAATTAGATTCAATGAAACTTTTCGAAATGCAAGTTTTGCTCAAAAAATCATAATATATTTTACAATATTTTATACTAGTTTTGGTAGAAAAATACAGATTAAATCAAGGACTATTCGACATGATACGGAAATTCTTAGAACATTTATATATGTTACAAGGGAAGGTTATGATGGAAGTCCATGCATAAAATCATTTGAAAATTAGATTCCATGAATCTTTTCGAAACGCATGTTTCGGTCAAAAAATCATAATATATTATACACTAGTTTCGGTCATAAAATCAAATTAAATCGAGGATTGTTCCAAACGATATGAATCTTTTCAGATCCATTCTATATGTTACGAGGGAAGGTTATGCTGGAAGTCCATGAAAAAAAATCATCTGAAAATTAGATTCTATCAAACGTTTCGAAATGCATGTTTCGGTCAACAAATCATAATATATTATACCCTAGTTTATACTAGTTACGGTCCAAAATCCAATTAAATTGGAGACTGTTCGAAATGATACGAAACTTATCAGATCATTTAGATATGTTAGGAGGGAAGGTTATGTTGGAAGTCCAAGCAAAAAATCATTTGAAAATTAGATTCTATGAAACTTTTCGAAATGCAAGTTTCGATTAAAAAATCATAATATTATGCACTAGTTTATAATAGTTTAGGTCAAAAATAAAATAAAATTGGAGGCTGTTCGAAATGATACAAAACTTTTTAAATCAATTATATATGTTAGGATGGATGGTCATGACGGAAGTCCATGAAAAAAATCATTTGAAAATTAGATTCAATGAAACTTTTAGAAATGCAAGTTTCAGTCAACAAATCATAATATATTATACACTAGTTTATACTAGTTTAGGTCAAAAATCCAATTAAATCGGAGACTGTTCGAAATGATACAAAACTTTTCAGATCATTTAGATATGTTAAGAGGGAAAGTTATGATGGAAGTCCAAGCACAAAATCATCTGAAGATTAGATTCTATGAAACTTTTCGAAATTCAAGTTTTTATTAAAAAATCATAATATATTATACACTAGTTTATACTAGTTTAGGGTAAAAATCAAATTAAATCGGGAACTGTTCAAAATAATACAAAACTTTTTAAACTATTTATATATGTTAGGAGGGATGGTCAATATGGAAGTCCATGCAAAAAATAGTATGAAAATTAGATTCAATGAAACTTTTCGAAATGCAAGTTTTGCTCAAAAAATCATAATATATTTTACAATATTTTATACTAGTTTCGGTAGAAAAATACAGATTAAATCAAGGACTATTCGACATGATACGAAAATTCTTAGAACATTTATATATGTTACAAGGGAAGGTTATGATGTAAGTCCATGCATAAAATCATTTGGAAATTAGATTCCATGAATCTTTTCGAAACGCTTGTTTCGGTCAAAAAATCATAATATATTATACACTAGTTTCGGTCATAAAATCAAATTAAATCGAGGATTGTTCCAAACGATATGAATCTTTTCAGATCCATTCTATATGTTACGAGGGAAGGTTATGCTGGAAGTCCATGCAAAAAATCATCTGAAAATTAGATTCTATCAAACGTTTCGAAAAGCATGTTTCGGTCAACAAATCTTAATATATTATACCCTAGTTTATACTAGTTTCGGGCTAAAATCCAATTAAATTGGAGACTGTTCGAAATGATACGAAACTTATCAGATCATTTAGATATGTTAAGAGGGAAGGTTATGATGGAAGTCCAAGCAAAAAATCATATGAAAATTAGATTCTATGAAACTTTTCGAAATGCAAGTTTCGATTAAAATATCATAATATTATACACTAGTTTATAATAGTTTAGGTCAAAAATAAAATAAAATCGGAGGCTGTTCGAAATGATACAAAACTTTTTAAATCATTTATATATGTTAGGATGGATGGTCATGACGGAAGTCCATGCAAAAAATCATCTGAAAATTAGATTCAATGAAACTTTTCGAAATGCAAGTTTCAGTCAACAAATCATAATATATTATACACTAGTTTATTCTAGTTTAGTTAAAACATCCAATTAAATCGGAGACTGTTCAAAATGATACAAAACTTTTCAGATCATTTAGATATGTTAAGAGGGAAGGATATGATGGAAGTCCAAGCACAAAATCATCTGAAGATTAGATTCTATGAAACTTTTCTAAATGCAAGTTTTGATTAAAAAATCATAATATATTATACACTAGTTTATACTAGTTTAGGGTAAAAATCAAATTAAATCGGGAACTGTTCGAAATAATACAAAACTTTTTTAAACTATTTATATATGTTAGGAGGGATGGTCAATATGGAAGTCCATGCAAAAAATCGTACGAAAATTAGATTCAATGAAACTTTTCGAAATGCAAGTTTTGCTCAAAAAATCATAATATATTTTACAATATTTTATACTAGTTTCGGTAGAAAAATACAGATTAAATCAAGGACTATTCGACATGATACGAAAATTCTTAGAACATTTATATATGTTACAAGGGAAGGTTATGATGGAAGTCCATGCATAAAATCATTTGAAAATTAGATTCCATGAATCTTTTCGAAACGCATGTTTCGGTCAAAAAATCATAATATATTATACACTAGTTTCAGTCATAAAATCAAATTAAATCGAGGATTGTTCCAAACGATATGAATCTTTTCAGATCCATTCTATATGTTACGAGGGAAGGTTATGCTGGAAGTCCATGCAAAAAATCATCTGAAAATTAAATTCTATCAAACGTTTCAAAATGCATGTTTCTGTCAACAAATCATAATATATTAAACCCTAGTTTATACTAGTTTCGGTCTAAAATCCAATTAAATTGGAGACTGTTCGAAATGATACGAAACTTATCAAATCATTTAGATATGTTAGGAGGGAAGGTTATGATGGAAGTCCAAGCAAAAAATCATATGAAAATTAGATTCTATGAAACTTTTCGAAATGCAAGTTTCGATTAAAATATCATAATATTATACACTAGTTTATAATAGTTTAGGTCAAAAATAAAATAAAATCGGAGGCTGTTCGAAATGATACAAAACTTTTTAAATCAATTATATATGTTAGGATGGATGGTCATGACGGAAGTCCATGCAAAAAATCATCTGAAAATTAGATTCAATGAAACTTTTCGAAATGCAAGTTTCAGTCAACAAATCATAATATATTATACACTAGTTTATACTAGTTTAGGTAAAACATCCAATTAAATCGGAGACTGTTCAAAATGATACAAAAATTTTCAGATCATTTAGATATGTTAAGAGGGAAGGATATAATGGAAGTCCAAGCACAAAATGATCTGAAGATTAGATTCTATGAAACTTTTCGAAATGCAAGTTTTGATTAAAAAATCATAATATATTATACACTAGTTTATACTACTTTAGGGAAAAAATCAAATTAAATCGGGAACTATTCGAAATAATACAAAACTTTTTAAACTATTTATATATGTTAGGAAGGATGGTCAATATGGAAGTCCATGCATCAAATCGTATGAAAATTAGATTCAATGAAACTTTTCGAAATGCAAGTTTTGCTCAAAAAATCATAATATATTTTACAATATTTTATACTAGTTTCGGTAAAAAAATACAGATTAAATCAAGGACTATTCGACATGATACGAAAATTCTTAGAACATTTATATATGTTACAAGGGAAGGTTATGATGGAAATCCATGCATAAAATCATTTGAAAATTAGATTCCATGAATCTTTTCGAAACGCATGTTTCGGTCAAAAAATCATAATATATTATACACTAGTTACGGTCATAAAATAAAATTAAATCGAGGATTGTTCCAAACGATATGAATCTTTTCAGATCCATTCTATATGTTACGAGGGAAGGTTATGCTGGAAGTCCATGCAAAAAATCATCTGAAAATCAGTTTTTATCAAACGTTTCGAAATGCATGTTTCAGTCAACAAATCATAATATATTATACCCTAGTTTATACTAGTTTCGGTCCAAAATCCAATTAAATTGGAGACTGTTCGAAATGATACGAAACTTATCAGATCATTTAGATATGTTAGGAGGGAAGGTTATGATGGAAGTCCAAGCAAAAAATCATATGAAAATTAGATTCTATGAAACTTTTCGAAATGCAAGTTTCGATTAAAAAATCATAATATTATACACTAGTTTATAATAGTTTAGGTCAAAAATAAAATAAAATCGGACGCCGTTCGAAATGATACAAAACTTTTTAAATCAATTATATATGTTAGGATGGATGGTCATGACGGAAGTCCATGCAAAAAATCATCTGAAAATTAGATTCAATGAAACTTTTCGAAATGCAATTTTCAGTCAACAAATCATAATATATTATACACTAGTTTATACTAGTTTAGGTAAAAAAACCAATTAAATCGGAGACTGTTCGAAATGATACAAAACTTTTCAGATCATTTAGATATGTTAAGAGGGAAGGATATAATGGAAGTCCAAGCACAAAATGATCTGAAGATTAGATTCTATGAAACTTTTCGAAATGCAAGTTTTGATTAAAAAATCATAATATATTATACACTAGTTTATACTAGTTTAGGGTAAAAATCAAATTAAATCGGGAACTATTCGAAATAATACAAAACTTTTTAAACTATTTATATATGTTAGGAAGGATGGTCAATATGGAAGTCCATGCATCAAATCGTATGAAAATTAGATTCAATGAAACTTTTCGAAATGCAAGTTTTGCTCAAAAAATCATAATATATTTTACAATATTTTATACTAGTTTCGGTAAAAAAATACAGATTAAATCAAGGACTATTCGACATGATACGAAAATTCTTAGAACATTTATATATGTTACAAGGGAAGGTTATGATGGAAATCCATGCATAAAATCATTTGAAAATTAGATTCCATGAATCTTTTCGAAACGCATGTTTCGGTCAAAAAATCATAATATATTATACACTAGTTACGGTCATAAAATAAAATTAAATCGAGGATTGTTCCAAACGATATGAATCTTTTCAGATCCATTCTATATGTTACGAGGGAAGGTTATGCTGGAAGTCCATGCAAAAAATCATCTGAAAATCAGTTTTTATCAAACGTTTCGAAATGCATGTTTCGGTCAACAAATCATAATATATTATACCCTAGTTTATATTAGTTTCGGTCCAAAATCCAATTAAATTGGAGACTGTTCGAAATGATACGAAACTTATCAGATCATTTAGATATGTTAGGAGGGAAGGTTATGATGGAAGTCCAAGCAAAAAATCATATGAAAATTAGATTCTATGAAACTTTTCGAAATGCAAGTTTCGATTAAAAAATCATAATATTATACACTAGTTTATAATAGTTTAGGTCAAAAATAAAATAAAATCGGAGGCTGTTCGAAATGATACAAAACTTTTTAAGTCAATTATATATGTTAGGATGGATGGTCATGACGGAATTCCATGCAAAAAATCATATGAAAATTAGATTCAATGAAACTTTTCGAAATGCAAGTTTCAGTCAACAAATCATAATATATTATACACTAGTTTAGGTAAAAAAATCCAATTAAATCGGAGACTGTTCGAAATGATACAAAACTTTTCAGATCATTTAGATATGTTAAGAGGGAAGGATATGATGGAAGTCCAGGCACAAAATCATCTGAAGATTAGATTCTATGAAACTTTTCGAAATGCAAGTTTTTATTAAAAAATCATAATATATTATACACTAGTTTATACTAGTTTAGGGCAAAAAAACAAATTAAATCGGGAACTGTTCGAAATAATACAAAACTTTTTAAACTATTTATATATGTTAGGTGGGATGGTCAAGATGGAAGTCCATGCATCAAATCGTATGAAAATTAGATTCAATGAAACTTTTCGAAATGCAAGTTTTGCTCAAAAAATCATAATATATTTTACAATATTTTATACTAGTTTCGGTAGAAAAATACAGAATAAATCAAGGACTATTCGACATGATACGAAAATTCTTAGAACATTTATATATGTTACAAGGGAAGGTTATGATGGAAGTCCATGCATAAAATCATTTGAAAATTAGATTCCATGAATCTTTTCGAAACGCATGTTTCGGTCAAAAAATCATAATATATTATACACTAGTTTCGGTCATAAAATAAAATTAAATCGAGGATTGTTCCAAACGATATGAATCTTTTCAGATCCATTCTATATGTTACGAGGGAAGGTTATGCTGGAAGTCCATGCAAAAAATCACCTGAAAATCAGATTTTATCAAACGTTTCGAAATGCATGTTTCGGTCAACAAATCATAATATATTATACCCTAGTTTATATTAGTTTCGGTCCAAAATCCAATTAAATTGGAGACTGTTCGAAATGATACGAAACTTATCAGATCATTTAGATATGTTAGGAGGGAAGGTTATGATGGAAGTCCAAGCAAAAAATCATATGAAAATTAGATTCTATGAAATTTTTCGAAATGCAAGTTTCGATTAAAAAATCATAATATTATACACTAGTTTATAATAGTTTAGGTAAAAAATAAAATAAAGTCGGAGGCTGTTCGAAATGATACAAAACTTTTTAAGTCAATTATATATGTTAGGATGGATGGTCATGACGGAATTCCATGCAAAAAATCATATGAAAATTAGATTCAATGAAACTTTTCGAAATGCAAGTTTCAGTCAACAAATCATAATATATTATACACTAGTTTAGGTAAAAAAATCCAATTAATTCGGAGATTGTTCGAAATGATACAAAACTTTTCAGATCATTTAGATATGTTAAGAGGGAAGGATATGATGGAAGTCTAGGCACAAAATCATCTGAAGATTAGATTCTATGAAACTTTTCGAAATGCAAGTTTTTATTAAAAAATCATAATATATTATACACTAGTTTATACTAGTTTAGGGCAAAAAAAAATTAAATCGGGAACTGCTCGAAATAATACAAAACTTTTTAAACTATTTATATATGTTAGGAGGGATGGTAAAGATGGAAGTCCATGCATAAAATCGTATGAAAATTAGATTCAATGAAACTTTTCGAAATGCAAGTTTTGCTCAAAAAATCATAATATATTTTACAATATTTTATACTAGTTTCGGTAGAAAAATACAAATTAAATCAAGGACTATTCGACATGATACGAAAATTCTTAGAACATTTATATATGTTACAAGGGAAGGTTATGATGGAAGTCCATGCATAAAATCATTTGAAAATTAGATTCCCTGAATCTTTTTGAAACGCGTGCTTCGGTCAAAAAATCATAATATATTATACACTAGTTTCGGTCATAAAATCAAATTAAATCGAGGATTGTTCCAAACGATATGAATCTTTTTAGATACATTCTATATGTTACGAGGGAAGGTTATGCTGGAAGTCCATGCAAAAAAACATCTAAAAATTAGATTCTATCAAACGTTTCGAAATGCATGTTTCGGTCAATAAATCATAATATATTATACCCTAGTTTATACTAGTTTCGGTCCAAAATCCAATTAAATTGGAGAATGTTCGAAATGATACGAAACTTATCAAATCATTTAGATATGTTAGGAGGGAAGGATATGATGGAAGTCCAAGCAAAAAATAATATGAAAATTAGATTCTATGAAACTTTTCAAAATGCAAGTTTCGATTAAAAAATCATAATATTATACACTAGTTTATAATAGTTTAGGTCAAAAATAAAAAAAAACCGGAGGCTTATCGAAATGATACAAAACTTTTTAAATCAATTATATATGTTAGGATGGATGGTCATGACGGAAGTCCTTGCAAAAAATCATCTGAAAATTAGATTCTATGAAACGTTTCGAAATGCAAGTTTCAGTCAACAAATAATAATATATTATACACTAATTTATACTAGTTTAGGTAAAAAAAATCTAATTAAATCGGAGACTGTTCGAAATGATACAAAACTTTTCAGATCATTTAGATATTTTAAGAGGGAAGGATATGATGGAAGTCCAAGCACAAAATCATCTGAAGATTAGATTCTATGAAACTTTTCGAAATTCAAGTTTTTATTAAAAAATCATAATATATTATACACTAGTTTATACTAGTTTAGGGTTAAAATCAAATTAAATCGGGAACTGTTCGAAATAATACAAAACTTTTTAAACTATTTATATATGTTAGGAGGGATGGTCAAGATGGAAGTCCATGCAAAAAATCGTATGAAAATTAGATTCAATGAAACTTTTCGAAATGCATGTTTTGCTCAAAAAATCATAATATATTTTACAATATTTTATACTAGTTTCGGTAGAAAAATAAAGATTAAATCAAGGACTATTCGACATGATACGAAAATTCTTAGAACATTTATATATGTTACAAGGGAAGGTTATGATGGAAGTCCATGCATAAAATCATTTGAAAATTAGATTCCCTGAATCTTTTTGAAACGCGTGTTTCGGTCAAAAAATCATAATATATTATACACTAGTTTCGGTCATAAAATCAAATTAAATCGAGGATTGTTCCAAACGATATGAATTTTTTAGATCCATTCTATATGTTACGAGGGAAGGTTATGCTGGAAGTCCATGCAAAATATCATTTGAAAATTAGATTCTATCAAACCTTTCGAAATGCATGTTTCGTTCAACAAATCATAATATATTATATCCTAGTTTATACTAGTTTCGGTCCAAAATCCAATTAAATTGGAGACTGTTCGAAATGATACGAAACTAATCAGATCATTTACATATGTAAGGAGGGAACGTTATGAAGGAAGTCCAAGCAAAAAATCATATGAAAATTAGATTCTATGAAACTTTTCGAAATGCAAGTTTCGATTAAAAAATCACAATATTATACACTAGTTTATAATAGTTTAGGTAAAAAAATAAAATAAAATCGGAGGCTGTTCGAAATGAAACAAAACTTTTTAAATCAATAATGTATGTTAGGATGGATTGTCATGACGGAAGTCCATGAAAAAAATCATCTGAAAATTAGATTCAATGAAACTTTTCGAAATGCAATTTTCAGTCAACAAATCATAATATATTATACACTACTTTATACTAGTTTAGGTAAAAAAATTCAATTAAATCGGAGACTGATCGAAATGATACAAAACTTTTCAGATCATTTAGATATGTTAAGAGGGAAGGATATGATGGAAGTCCAAGAACAAAATCATCTGAAGATTAGATTCTATGTAACTTTTCGAAATGCAATTTTTTATTAAAAAATCATAATATATTATACACTAGTTTAGGGAAAAACTCAAATTAAATCGGGAACTATTCGAAATAATATAAAACTTTTTAAACTATTTATATATGTTAGGAGGGATGGTCAAGATGGAAGTTCATGCAACAGATCATCTGAAAATTAGATTTAATGTTACTTTTCGAAATGCAAGTTTTGCTCAAAAAATCATAATATATTTTACAATATTTTATACTAGTTTCGGTAGAAAAATACAGATTAAATCAAGGACTATTCGACATGATACGAAAATTCTTAGAACATTTATATATGTTACAAGGGAAGGTTATGATGGAAGTCCATGCATAAAATCATTTGAAAATTAGATTCCATGAATCTTTTCGAAACGCATGTTTCGGTCAAAAAATCATAATATATTATACACTAGTTTCGGTCATAAAATCAAATTAAATCGAGGATTGTTCCAAACGATATGAATCTTTTCAGATCCATTCTATATGTTACGAGGGAAGGTTATGATGGAAGTCTAAGCAAAAAATCATTTGAAAATTAGATTTTATCAAACGTTTCGAAATGCATGTTTCGGTCAACAAATCATAATATATTATACCCTAGTTTATACTAGTTTCGATCCAAAATCCAATTAAATTGGAGACTGTTCGAAATGATACGAAACTTATCATATCATTTAAATTTGTTAGGAGGGAAGGTTATGATGGAAGTCCAAGCAAAAAATCATATGAAAATTAGATTCTATGAAACTTTTTGAAATGCAAGTTTCGATTAAGAAATCATAATATTATGCACTAGTTTATAATAGTTTAGGTCAAAAATAAAATAAAATTGGAGGCTGTTCGAAATGATACAAAACTTTTTAAATCAATTATATATGTTAGGATGGATGGTCATGACGGAAGTCCATGAAAAAAATCATTTGAAAATTAGATTCAATGAAACTTTTCGAAATGCAAGTTTCAGTCAACAAATCATAATATATTATACACTAGTTTATACTAGTTTATGTCAAAACTCCAATTAAATCGGAGACTGTTCGAAATGATACAAAACTTTTCAGATCATTTAGATATGTTAAGAGGGAAGGTTATGATGGAAGTCCAAGCACAAAATCATCTGAAGATTAGATTCTATGAAACTTTTCGAAATTCAAGTTTTTATTAAAAAATCATAATATATTATACACTAGTTTAGGGTAAAAATCAAATTAAATCGGGAACTGTTCAAAATAATACAAAACTTTTTAAACTATTTATATATGTTAGGAGGGATGGTCAATATGGAAGTCCATGCAAAAAATAGTATGAAAATTAGATTCAATGAAACTTTTCGAAATGCAAGTTTTGCTCAAAAAATCATAATATATTTTACAATATTTTATACTAGTTTCGGTAGAAAAATACAGATTAAATCAAGGACTATTCGACATGATACGAAAATTCATAGAACATTTATATATGTTACAAAGGAAGGTTATGATGGAAGTCCATGCATAAAATCATTTGAAAATTAGATTCCATGAATCTTTTCGAAACGCATGTTTCGGTCAAAAAATCATAATATATTATACACTTGTTTCGGTCATAAAATCAAATTAAATCGAGGATTGTTCCAAACGATATGAATCTTTTCAGATCCATTCTATATGTTACGAGGGAAGGTTATGATGGAAGTCTAAGCAAAAAATCATTTGAAAATTAGATTTTATCAAACGTTTCGAAATGCATGTTTCGGTCAACAAATCATAATATATTATACCCTAGTTTATACTAGTTTCGATCCAAAATCCAATTAAATTGGAGACTGTTCGAAATGATACGAAACTTATCATATCATTTAAATTTGTTAGGAGGGAAGGTTATGATGGAAGTCCAAGCAAAAAATCATATGAAAATTAGATTCTATGAAACTTTTTGAAATGCAAGTTTCGATTAAAAAATCATAATATTATGCACTAGTTTATAATAGTTTAGGTCAAAAATAAAATAAAATTGGAGGCTGTTCGAAATGATACAAAACTTTTTAAATCAATTATATATGTTAGGATGGATGGTCATGACGGAAGTCCATGAAAAAAATCATTTGAAAATTAGATTCAATGAAACTTTTCGAAATGCAAGTTTCAGTCAACAAATCATAATATATTATACACTAGTTTATACTAGTTTATGTCAAAACTCCAATTAAATCGGAGACTGTTCGAAATGATACAAAACTTTTCAGATCATTTAGATATGTTAAGAGGGAAGGTTATGATGGAAGTCCAAGCACAAAATCATCTGAAGATTAGATTCTATGAAACTTTTCGAAATTCAAGTTTTTATTAAAAAATCATAATATATTATACACTAGTTTAGGGTAAAAATCAAATTAAATCGGGAACTGTTCAAAATAATACAAAACTTTTTAAACTATTTATATATGTTAGGAGGGATGGTCAATATGGAAGTCCATGCAAAAAATAGTATGAAAATTAGATTCAATGAAACTTTTCGAAATGCAAGTTTTGCTCAAAAAATCATAATATATTTTACAATATTTTATACTAGTTTCGGTAGAAAAATACAGATTAAATCAAGGACTATTCGACATGATACGAAAATTCTTAGAACATTTATATATGTTACAAGGGAAGGTTATGATGGAAGTCCATGCATAAAATCATTTGAAAATTAGATTCCATGAATCTTTTCGAAACGCATGTTTCAGTCAAAAAATCATAATATATTATACACTAGTTTCAGTCATAAAATCAAATTAAATCGAGGATTGTTCCAAACCATATGAATCTTTTCAGATCCATTCTATATGTTACGAGGGAAGGTTATGCTGGAAGTCCATGCAAAAAATCATCTGAAAATTAAATTCTATCAAACGTTTCGAAATGCATGTTTCGGTCAACAAATCATAATATATTAAACCCTAGTTTATACTAGTTTCGGTCTAAAATCCAATTAAATTGGAGACTGTTCGAAATGATATGAAACTTATCAGATCATTTAGATATGTTAGGAGGGAAGGTTATGATGGAAGTCCAAGCAAAAAATCATATGAAAATTAGATTCTATGAAACTTTTCGAAATGCAAGTTTCGATTAAAAAATCATAATATTATACACTAGTTTATAATAGTTTAGGTCAAAAATAAAATAAAATCGGAGGCTGTTCGAAATTATACAAAACTTTTTAAATCAATTATATATGTTAGGATGGATGGTCATGACGGAAGTCCATAAAAAAATCATCTAAAAATTAGATTCAATGAAACTTTTCGAAATGCAAGTTTCAGTCAACAAATCATAATATATTATACACTAGTTTATACTAGTTTAGGTAAAACATCCAATTAAATCGGAGACTGTTCAAAATGATACAAAACTTTTCAGATCATTTAGATATGTTAAGAGGGAAGGATATGATGGAAGTCCAGGCACAAAATCATCTGAAGATTAGATTCTATGAAACTTTTCGAAATGCAAGTTTTGATTAAAAAATCATAATATAGTATAAACTAGTTTATACTAGTTTAGGCCAAAAAAAAAATTAAATCGGGAACTGTTCGAAATAATACAAAACTTTTTAAACTATTTATATATGTTAGGAGGGATGGTCAAGATGGAAGTCCATGCATAAAATCGTATGAAAATTAGATTCAATGAAACTTTTCGAAATGCAAGTTTTGCTCAAAAAATCATAATATATTTTACAATATTTTATACTAGTTTCGGTAGAAAAATACAAATTAAATCAAGGACTATTCGACATGATACGAAAATTCTTAGAACATTTATATATGTTACAAGGGAAGGTTATGATGGAAGTCCATGCATAAAATCATTTGAAAATTAGATTCCCTGAATCTTTTTGAAACGCGTGCTTCGGTCAAAAAATGATAATATATTATACACTAGTTTCGGTCATAAAATCAAATTAAATCGAGGATTGTTCCAAACGATATGAATCTTTTTAGATACATTCTATATGTTACGAGGGAAGGTTATGCTGGAAGTCCATGCAAAATATCATTTGAAAATTAGATTCTATCAAACCTTTCGAAATGCATGTTTCGTTCAACAAATCATAATATATTATACCCTAGTTTATACTAGTTTCGGTCCAAAATCCAATTAAATTGGAGACTGTTCGAAATGATACGAAACTTATCAGATCATTTAGATATGTTAGGAGGGAAGGTTATGATGGAAGTCCAAGCAAAAAATCATATGAAAATTAGATTCTATGAAACTTTTCGAAATGCAAGTTTCGATTAAAAAATCATAATATTATACACTAGTTTATAATAGTTTAGGTAAAAAATAAAATAAAATCGGAGGCTGTTCGAAATGATACAAAACTTTTTAAATCAATAATGTATGTTTGGATGGATTGTCATGACGGAAGTCCATGAAAAAAATCATCTGAAAATTAGATTCAATGAAACTTTTCGAAATGCAATTTTCAGTCAACAAATCATAATATATTATACACTACTTTATACTAGTTTAGGTAAAAAAAATTCAATTAATCGGAGACTGATCGAAATGATACAAAACTTTTCAGATCATTTAGATATGTTAAGAGGGAAGGATATGATGGAAGTCCAAGAACAAAATCATCTGAAGATTAGATTCTATGAAACTTTTCGAAATGCAAGTTTTTATTAAAAAATCATAATATATTATACACTAGTTTAGGGAAAAAATCAAATTAAATCGGGAACTATTCGAAATAATACAAAACTTTTTAAACTATTTATATATGTTAGGAGGGATGGTCAAGATGGAAGTTCATGCAACAAATCATCTGAAAATTAGATTTAATGTTACTTTTCGAAATGCAAGTTTTGCTCAAAAAATCTTAATATATTTTACAATATTTTATACTATTTTCGGTAGAAAAATACAGATTAAATCAAGGACTATTCGACATTATACGAAAATTCTTAGAACATTTATATATGTTACAAGGGAAGGTTATGATGGAAGTCCATGCATAAAATCATTTGAAAATTAGATTGCATGAATCTTTTCGAAACGCATGTTTCGGTCAAAAAATCATAATATATTATACACTAGTTTCAGTCATAAAATCAAATTAAATTGAGGATTGTTCCAAACGATATGAATCTTTTCAGATCCATTCTATATGTTACGAGGGAAGGTTATGCTGGAAGTCCATGCAAAAAATCATCTGAAAATTAAATTCTATCAAACGTTTCGAAATGCATGTTTCGGTCAACAAATCATAATATATTAAACCCTAGTTTATACTAGTTTCGGTCTAAAATCCAATTAAATTGGAGACTGTTCGAAATGATACGAAACTTATCAGATCATTTAGATATGTTAGGAGGGAAGGTTATGATGGAAGTCCAAGCAAAAAATCATATGAAAATTAGATTCTATGAAACTTTTCGAAATGCAAGTTTCGATTAAAAAATCATAATATTAGACACTAGTTTATAATAGTTTAGGTCAAAAATAAAATAAAATCGGAGGCTGTTTGAAATGATACAAAACTTTTTAAATCAATTATATATGTTAGGATGGATGGTCATGACGGAAGTCCATGCTAAAAATCATCTAAAAATTAGATTCAATGAAACTTTTCGAAATGCAAGTTTCAGTCAACAAATCATAATATATTATACACTAGTTTATACTAGTTTAGGTAAAACATCCAATTAAATCGGAGACTGTTCAAAATGATACAAAACTTTTCAGATCATTTAGATATGTTAAGAGGGAAGGATATGATGGAAGTCCAAGCACAAAATCATCTGAAGATTAGATTCTATGAAACTTTTCGAAATGCAAGTTTTGATTAAAAAATCATAATATATTATAAACTAGTTTATACTAGTTTAGGCCAAAAAAAAAATTAAATCGGGAACTGTTCGAAATAATACAAAACTTTTTAAACTATTTATATATGTTAGGAGGGATGGTCAAGATGGAAGTCCATGCATAAAATCGTATGAAAATTAGATTCAATGAAACTTTTCGAAATGCAAGTTTTGCTCAAAAAATCATAATATATTTTACAATATTTTATACTAGTTTCGGTAGAAAAATACAGATTAAATCAAGGACTATTCGACATGATACGAAAATTCTTAGAACATTTATATATGTTACAAGGAAAGGTTATGATGGAAGTCCATGCATAAAATCATTTGAAAATTAGATTCCATGAATCTTTTTGAAACACATGTTTCGGTCAAAAAATGATAATATATTATACACTAGTTTCGGTCATAAAATCAAATTAAATCGAGGATTGTTCCAAACGATATGAATCTTTTCATATCCATTCAATATGTTACGAGGGAAGGTTATGCTGGAAGTCCATGCAAAAAATAATCTGAAAATTAGATTTTATCAAACGTTTCGAAATGCATGTTTCGGTCAACAAATCATAATATATTATACCATAGTTTATACTAGTTTCGGTCCAAAATCCAATTAAATTGGAGACTGTTCGAAATGATACGAAACTTATCAGATCATTTAGATATGTTAGAAGGGAAGGTTATGATGGAAGTCCAAGCAAAAAATCATATGAAAATTAGATTCTATGAAACTTTTCGAAATGCAAGTTTCGATTAAAAAATCATAATATTATACACTAGTTTATAATAGTTTAGGTCAAAAATAAAATAAAATCGGAGGCTGTTCGAAATGATACAAAACTTTTTAAATCAATTATATATGTTACGATGGATGGTCATGACGGAAGTCCATGCAAAAAATCATCTGAAAATTAGATTCAATGAAACTTTTCGAAATGCAAGTTTCAGTCAACAAATCATAATATATTATACACTAGTTTATACTAGTTTAGGTAAAAAAATCCAATTAAATCGGAGACTGTTCGAAATGATACAAAACTTTTCAGATCATTTAGATATGTTAAGAGGGAAGGATATGATGGAAGTCCAGGCACAAAATCATCTGAAGATTAGATTCTATGAAACTTTTCGAAATGCAAGTTTTTATTAAAAAATCATAATATATTATACACTAGTTTATACTAGTTTAGGGCAAAAAACAAATTAAATCGGGAACTGCTCGAAATAATACAAAACTTTTTAAACTATTTATATATGTTAGGAGGGATGGTCAAGATGGAAGTCCATGCATCTAATCGTATGAAAATTAGATTCAATGAAACTTTTCGAAATGCAAGTTTTGCTCAAAAAATCATAATATATTTTACAATATTTTATACTAGTTTCGGTAAAAAAAAAATAGAGATTAAATCAAGGACTATTCGACATGATACGAAAATTCTTAGAACATTTATATATGTTACAAGGGAAGGTTATGATGGAAGTCCATGTATAAAATCATTTGAAAATTAGATTCCATGAATCTTTTCGAAACGCCTGTTTCGGTCAATAAATCATAATATATTATACACTAGTTTCGGTCATAAAATCAAATTAAATCGAGGATTGTTCCAAACGATATGAATCTTTTCATATCCATTCAATATGTTACGAGGGAAGGTTATGCTGGAAGTCCATGCAAAAAATAATCTAAAAATTAGATTTTATCAAACGTTTCGAAATGCATGTTTCGGTCAACAAATCATAATATATTATACCCTAGTTTATACTAGTTTCGGTCCAAAATCCAATTAAATTGGAGACTGTTCGAAATGATACGAAACTTATCAGATCATTTAGATATGTTAGGAGGGAAGGTTATGATGGAAGTCCAAGCAAAAAATCATATGAAAATTAGATTCTATGAAACTTTTCGAAATGCAAGTTTCGATTAAAAAATCATAATATTATACACTAGTTTATAATAGTTTAGGTCAAAAATAAAATAAAATCGGAGGCTGTTCGAAATGATACAAAACTTTTTAAATCAATTATATATGTTAGGATGGATGGTCATGACGGAAGTCCATGCAAAAAATCATCTGAAAATTAGATTCAATGAAACTTTTCGAAATGCAAGTTTCAGTCAACAAATCATAATATATTATACACTAGTTTATACTAGTTTAGGTAAAAAAATCCAATTAAATCGGAGACTGTTCGAAATGATACAAAACTTTTCAGATCATTTAGATATGTTAAGAGGGAAGGATATGATGGAAGTCCAGGCACAAAATCATCTGAAGATTAGATTCTATGAAACTTTTCGAAATGCAAGTTTTTATTAAAAAATCATAATATATTAAACACTAGTTTATACTAGTTTAGGGCAAAAAACAAATTAAATCGGGAACTGCTCGAAATAATACAAAACTTTTTAAACTATTTATATATGTTAGGAGGGATGGTCAAGATGGAAGTCCATGCATCTAATCGTATGAAAATTAGATTCAATGAAACTTTTCGAAATGCAAGTTTTTCTCAAAAAATCATAATATATTTTACAATATTTTATACTAGTTTCGGTAAAAAAAAATAGAGATTAAATCAAGGACTATTCGACATGATACGAAAATTCTTAGAACATTTATATATGTTACAAGGGAAGGTTATGATGGAAGTCCATGCATAAAATCATTTGAAAATTAGATTCCATGAATCTTTTCGAAACGCATGTTTCGGTCAAAAAATCATAATATATTATACACTAGTTTCGGTCATAAAATCAAATTAAATCAAGGATTGTTCCAAATGATATGAATCTTTTCATATCCATTCTATATTATACGAGGGAAGGTTATGCTGGAAGTCCATGCAAAAAAACATCTAAAAATTAGATTCTATCAAACGTTTCGAAATGCATGTTTCGGTCAATAAATCATAATATATTATACCCTAGTTTATACTAGTTTCGGTCCAAAATCCAATTAAATTGGAGAATGTTCGAAATGATACGAAACTTATCAGATCATTTAGATATGTTAGGAGGGAAGGATATGATGGAAGTAAAAGCAAAAAATCATATGAAAATTAGTTTCTATGAAACTTTTCGAAACGCAAGTTTCGATTAAAAAATCATAATATTATACACTAGTTTATAATAGTTTAGGTCAAAAAAAAAAAAAACGGAGGCTTATCGAAATGATACAAAACTTTTTAAATCAATTATATATGTTAGGATGGATGGTCATGACGGAAGTCCTTGCAAAAAATCATCTGAAAATTAGATTCAATGAAACGTTTCGAAATGCAAGTTTCAGTCAACAAATCATAATATATTATACACTAATTTATACTAGTTTAGGTAAAAAAAATCTAATTAAATCGTAGACTGTTCGAAATGATACAAAACTTTTCAGATCATTTAGATATTTTAAGAGGGAAGGATATGATGGAAGTCCAAGCACAAAATCGTCTGAAGATTAGATTCTATGAAACTTTTCGAAATGCAAGTTTTTATTAAAAAATCATAATATATTATACACTAGTTTATACTAGTTTAGGGCAAAAAACAAATTAAATCGGGAACTGTTCGAAATAATACAAAACTTTTTAAACTATTTATATATGTTAGGAGGGATGGTCAAGATGGAAGTCCATGCAAAAAATCATATGAAAATTAGATTCAATGAAACTTTTCGAAATGCATGTTTTGCTCAAAAAATCATAATATATTTTACAATATTTTATACTAGTTTCGGTAGAAAAATAAAGATTAAATCAAGGACTATTCGACATTATACGAAAATTCTTAGAACATTTATATATGTTACAAGGGAAGGTTATGATGGAAGTCCATGCATAAAATCATTTGAAAATTAGATTCCCTGAATCTTTTCGAAACGCATGTTTCGGTCAAAAAATCATAATATATTATACACTAGTTTCGGTCATAAAATCAAATTAAATCGAGGATTGTTCCAAACGATATGAATCTTTTTAGATCCATTCTATATGTTACGAGGGAAGGTTATGCTAGAAGTCCATGCAAAATATCATTTGAAAATTAGATTCTATCAAACCTTTCGAAATGCATGTTTCGTTCAACAAATCATAATATATTATACCCTAGTTTATACTAGTTTCCGTCCAAAATCCAATTAAATTGGAGACTGTTCGAAATGATACGAAACTTATCAGATCATTTAGATATGTTAGGAGGGAAGGTTATGATGGAAGTCCAAGCAAAAAATCATATGAAAATTAGATTCTATGAAACTTTTCGAAATGCAAGTTTCGATTAAAAAATCATAATATTATACACTAGTTTATAATAGTTTAGGTAAAAAATAAAATAAAATCGGAGGCTGTTCGAAATGATACAAAACTTTTTAAATCAATAATGTATGTTAGGATGGATTGTCATGACGGAAGTCCATGGAAAAAATCATCTGAAAATTAGATTCAATGAAACTTTTCGAAATGCAATTTTCAGTCAACAAATCATAATATATTATACACTACTTTATACTAGTTTAGGTAAAAAAATTCAATTAAATCGGAGACTGATCGAAATGATACAAAACTTTTCAGATCATTTAGATATGTTAAGAGGGAAGGATATGATGGAAGTCCAAGAACAAAATCATCTGAAGATTAGATTCTATGAAACTTTTCGAAATGCAATTTTTTATTAAAAAATCATAATATATTATACACTAGTTTAGGGAAAAATCAAATTAAATCGGGAGCTATTCGAAATAATACAAAACTTTTTAAACTATTTATATATGTTAGGAGGGATGGTCAAGATGGAAGTTCATGCAACAAATCATCTGAAAATTAGATTTAATGAAACTTTTCGAAATGCAAGTTTTGCTCAAAAAATCATAATATATTTTACAATATTTTATACTAGTTTCGGTAGAAAAATACAGATTAAATCAAGGACTATTCGACATTATATGAAAATTCTTAGAACATTTATATATGTTACAAGGGAAGGTTATGATGGAAGTCCTTGCATAAAATCATTTGAAAATTAGATTCCATGAATCTTTTCGAAACGCATGTTTCGGTCAAAAAATCATAATATATTATACACTAGTTTCGATCATAAAATCAAATTAAATCGAGGATTGTTCCAAAAGATATGAATCTTTTCAGATCCATTCAATATGTTACGAGGGAAGGTTATGCTGGAATACCATGCAAAATATCATCTGAAAATTAGATTTTATCAAACGTTTCGAAATGCATGTTTCGGTCAACAAATCATAATATATTATACCCTAGTTTATACTAGTTTCGGTCCAAAATCCAATTAAATTGGAGACTCTTTGAAATGATACGAAACTTATCAGATCATTTAGATATGTTAGGAGGGAAGGTTATGATGGAAGTCCAAGCAAAAAATCATATGAAAATTAGATTCTATGAAACTTTTCGAAATGCAAGTTTCGATTAAAAAATCATAATATTATACACTAGTTTATAATAGTTTAGGTCAAAAATAAAATAAAATCGGAGGCTGTTCGAAATGATACAAAACTTTTTAAATCAATTATATATGTTAGGATGGATGGTCATGACGGAAGTCCTTGCAAAAAATCATCTGAAAATTAGATTCAATGAAACGTTTCGAAATGCAAGTTTCAGTCAACAAATCATAATATATTATACACTAATTTATACTAGTTTAGGTAAAAAAAATCTAATTAAATCGGAGACTGTTCGAAATGATACAAAACTTTTCAGATCATTTAGATATTTTAAGAGGGAAGGATATGATGGAAGTCCAAGCACAAAATCATCTGAAGATTAGATTCTATGAAACTTTTCAAAATGCAAGTTTTTATTAAAAAATCATAATATATTATACACTAGTTTATACTAGTTTAGGGAAAAAAACAAATTAAATCGGGAACTGCTCGAAATAATACAAAACTTTTTAAACTATTTATATATGTTAGGAGGGATGGTCAAGATGGAAGTCCATGCAAAAAATCATATGAAAATTAGATTCAATGAAACTTTTCGAAATGCATGTTTTGCTCAAAAAATCATAATATATTTTACAATATTTTATACTAGTTTCGGTAGAAAAATAAAGATTAAATCAAGGACTATTCGACATTATACGAAAATTCTTAGAACATTTATATATGTTACAAGGGAAGGTTATGATGGAAGTCCATGCATAAAATCATTTGAAAATTAGATTCCCTGAATCTTTTCGAAACGCATGTTTCGGTCAAAAAATCATAATATATTATACACTAGTTTCGGTCATAAAATCAAATTAAATCGAGGATTGTTCCAAACGATATGAATCTTTTTAGATCCATTCTATATGTTACGAGGGAAGGTTATGCTAGAAGTCCATGCAAAATATCATTTGAAAATTAGATTCTATCAAACCTTTCGAAATGCATGTTTCGTTCAACAAATCATAATATATTATACCCTAGTTTATACTAGTTTCCGTCCAAAATCCAATTAAATTGGAGACTGTTCGAAATGATACGAAACTTATCAGATCATTTAGATATGTTAGGAGGGAAGGTTATGATGGAAGTCCAAGCAAAAAATCATATGAAAATTAGATTCTATGAAACTTTTCGAAATGCAAGTTTCGATTAAAAAATCATAATATTATACACTAGTTTATAATAGTTTAGGTAAAAAATAAAATAAAATCGGAGGCTGTTCGAAATGATACAAAACTTTTTAAATCAATAATGTATGTTAGGATGGATTGTCATGACGGAAGTCCATGGAAAAAATCATCTGAAAATTAGATTCAATGAAACTTTTCGAAATGCAATTTTCAGTCAACAAATCATAATATATTATACACTACTTTATACTAGTTTAGGTAAAAAATTCAATTAAATCGGAGACTGATCGAAATGATACAAAACTTTTCAGATCATTTAGATATGTTAAGAGGGAAGGATATGATGGAAGTCCAAGAACAAAATCATCTGAAGATTAGATTCTATGAAACTTTTCGAAATGCAAGTTTTTATTAAAAAATCATAATATATTATACACTAGTTTAGGGAAAAAATCAAATTAAATCTGGAACTATTCGAAATAATACAAAACTTTTTAAACTATTTATATATGTTAGGAGGGATGGTAAAGATGGAAGTTCATGCAACAAATCATCTGAAAATTAGATTTAATGAAACTTTTCGAAATGCAAGTTTTGCTCAAAAAATCATAATATATTTTAAAATATTTTATACTAGTTTCGGTAGAAAAATACAGATTAAATCAAGGACTATTCGACATTATACGAAAATTCTTAGAACATTTATATATGTTACAAGGGAAGGTTATGATGGAAGTCCATGCATAAAATCATTTGAAAATTAGATTCCATGAATCTTTTCGAAACACATGTTTCGGTCAAAAAATCATAATATATTATACACTAGTTTCGGTCATAAAATCAAATTAAATCGAGGATTGTTCCAAACGATATGAATCTTTTCAGATCCATTCAATATGTTACGAGGGAAGGTTATGCTGGAATACCATGCAAAATATCATCTGAAAATTAGATTTTATCAAACGTTTCGAAATGCATGTTTCGGTCAACAAATCATAATATATTATACCCTAGTTTATACTAGTTTCGGTCCAAAATCCAATTAAATTGGAGACTGTTCGAAATGATACGAAACTTATCAGATCATTTAGATATGTTAGGAGGGAAGGTTATGATGGAAGTCCAAGCAAAAAATCATATGAAAATTAGATTCTATGAAACTTTTCGAAATGCAAGTTTCGATTAAAAAATCATAATATTATACACTAGTTTATAATAGTTTAGGTCAAAAATAAAATAAAATCGGAGGCTGTTCGAAATGATACAAAACTTTTTAAATCAATTATATATGTTAGGATGGATAGTCATGACGGAAGTCCATGCAAAAAATCATCTAAAAATTCGATTCAATGAAACTTTTCGAAATGCAAGTTTCAGTCAACAAATCATAATATATTATACACTAGTTTATACTAGTTTAGGTAAAAAATTCCAATTAAATCGGAGACTGTTCGAAATGATACAAAACTTTTCAGATCATTTAGATATGTTAAGAGGTAAGGATATGATGGAAGTCCAGGCACAAAAACATCTGAAGATTAGATTCTATGAAACTTTTCGAAATGCAAGTTTTTATTAAAAAATCATAATATATTATACACTAGTTTATACTAGTTTAGGGCAAAAAACAAATTAAATCGGGATCTGCTCGAAATAATACAAAACTTTTTAAACTATTTATATATGTTAGGAGGGATGGTCAAGATGGAAGTCCATGCATAAAATCGTATGAAAATTAGATTCAATGAAACTTTTCGAAATGCAAGTTTTGCTCAAAAAATCATAATATATTTTACAATATTTTATACTAGTTTCGGTAAAAAAAATAGAGATTAAATCAAGGACTATTCGACATGATACGAAAATTCTTAGAACATTTATATATGTTACAAAGGAAGGTTATGATGGAAGTCCATGCATAAAATCATTTGAAAATTAGATTCCATGAATCTTTTCGAAACGCATGTTTCGGTCAAAAAATCATAATATATTATACACTAGTTTCGGTCATAAAATCTAATTAAATCGAGGATTGTTCCAAACGATATGAATCTTTTCAGATCCATTCAATATGTTACGAGGGAAGGTTATGCTGGAATACCATGCAAAATATCATCTGAAAATTAGATTTTATCAAACGTTTCGAAATGCATGTTTCGGTCAACAAATCATAATATATTATACCCTAGTTTATACTAGTTTCGGTCCAAAATCCAATTAAATTGGAGACTGTTCGAAATGATACGAAACTTATCAGATCATTTAGATATGTTAGGAGGGAAGGTTATGATGGAAGTCCAAGCAAAAAATCATATGAAAATTAGATTCTATGAAACTTTTCGAAATGCAAGTTTCGATTAAAAAATCATAATATTATACACTAGTTTATAATAGTTTAGGTCAAAAATAAAATAAAATCGGAGGCTGTTCGAAATGATACAAAACTTTTTAAATCAATTATATATGTTAGGATGGATGGTCATGACGGAAGTCCTTGCAAAAAATCATCTGAAAATTAGATTCAATGAAACGTTTCGAAATGCAAGTTTCAGTCAACAAATCATAATATATTATACACTAATTTATACTAGTTTAGGTAAAAAAAATCTAATTAAATCGGAGACTGTTCGAAATGATACAAAACTTTTCAGATCATTTAGATATTTTAAGAGGGAAGGATATGATGGAAGTCCAAGCATAAAATCATCTGAAGATTAGATTCTATGAAACTTTTCGAAATGCAAGTTTTTATTAAAAAATCATAATATATTATACACTAGTTTATACTAGTTTAGGGAAAAAAACAAATTAAATCGGGAACTGTTCGAAATAATACAAAACTTTTTAAACTATTTATATATGTTAGGAGGGATGGTCAAGATGGAAGTCCATGCAAAAAATCGTATGAAAATTAGATTCAATGAAACTTTTCGAAATGCATGTTTTGCTCAAAAAATCATAATATATTTTACAATATTTTATACTAGTTTCGGTAGAAAAATAAAGATTAAATCAAGGACTATTCGACATGATACGAAAATTCTTAGAACATTTATATATGTTACAAGGGAAGGTTATGATGGAAGTCCATGCATAAAATCATTTGAAAATTAGATTCCCTGAATCTTTTCGAAATGCATGTTTCGGTCAAAAAATCATAATATATTATACACTAGTTTCGGTCATAAAATCAAATTAAATCGAGGATTGTTCCAAACGATATGAATCTTTTTAGATCCATTCTATATGTTACGAGGGAAGGTTATGCTGGAAGTCCATGCAAAATATCATTTGAAAATTAGATTCTATCAAACCTTTCGAAATGCATGTTTCGTTCAACAAATCATAATATATTATTGTAACACCCTAAATTTGCCCTCTTCATTTTAAGCATCATATCATATCATATTCATCATACTCATATCATTTCCTCAGCATCATTGTATGGAAGAATGAAGCATAACATTCTTATGACCTAGCATTAGGCATATGATCATCTGTGGGTGGATTTGAGGTGTTATAAGCTATAACAAGAGGCCCAGTGGACTTGTCCAAGTCCTATGAGGAATCTACATGGCATTCACAAGTTCAAGATCAGTCACAAAAACTCAAGAGGTTGGGAGAGTATTAGAGAACCCAAGCTAGGGCAGGCCCCTACACCATGATCCTAAATTAGGGTTTTACTTTCAAGCATGAAATCTTTGAGACTTTGGCCATTTCATCTGGGCAAAGTCCCTTATATGACAAGAGATTCCTAGGGATGGAATTTGGTGAGAAATTTCCTTAGGGAAGTCAGTTATTTCATCAGAAGTTCAAAGGTACAACTTTTCTCCTGTGTGAGGGAAATCCTGATTAAGGTTATGGGCCAGATCCTCCTATCCTCTTAATTTTGACTATTTCTTGTGGGCAAAGGATCTCATTTGGTTTGCATGGATTATATATGAAGTTTGAGAAAAAAAATTCATTGAAGAAGTCAAGATTTGGTCTAGTTACTTGAAGGTGAAGCAAGAAAGTCAACTTTGCAGTCAAAAAAGTCAACATGAAGATTTCAGGGTTTTTAATCAGGATTATCAATTTTTGAGGTCATATCATGTCAAAGAATAATTCAGTTGAGATTAAATGTCAAAAATCGGGAGTATGCAAAAAAAAAAGTTACTAAAATTGGATATCTAGAAATGTCCAATTTTTGGAAATTATTTGTCCCGAAACTTCAAGCTATTATTTCATGTGCGAAAAAGCTCCGAATGATTTTCCGGTGAACACAAAAGTTGTAGAACACGATTTTCCCTTTCCGAAAAGTCGTAGAACACCTTCATAGCATTTTTAGAATTCAAGTTATGATTTTTTTGAAGTTTGGAGCATTTTTAGAGTTTTTTTGTTGGACATGTGTCATTTTGTGATTGGCTCATTTTTTATTAAAGCTATATGTGGCGTGACATGTTGCTTTGTTCACAAATGTTTTAATAAGTCCATGTATTAGTTGTTGTGACCAAATATTTAAATAATCCAAAAAATAATGGCATGTGGTGTTGGTTTGTACGAAAAATAATGAGAAAAATCAGCAAGTAGGTTTAATCAACCCCTGCCCACCACACGTCACTTTGATGCCTTCCTCATGTACTTGGTGATCACGTTTTTCCTTGTTCTCTCCATAACATGCAGACAGCACCAAGGGAAACCAAAGTATTCACGTGTTCCATGCAGCACCATGCATGTGAGTGGGTCAACACCCTCCAATCATCACGACTCCTCATCATTAGCCAATTTCATGCTGCCAATACACCTAGCTCCTTGTAACTAATCCACATGCATGGAATGGTTTTCGAAAATAACAAGCTGGAAAGAGAGAAAAAAGGATTGATGCACGCTGCATTTTGTGAAGCAAAATAACAGAATTGGTTCAGCCACTCTTCATGCTTCGATCATACACCCCAGCTATATTAACCTTCAGTCACGAATTCAGTGGGAGAGAGCTTCATTTTCACACATCACACTCTTCAATCTCTCTCTTCTCCCATTGAAAGCTTAACCGAATAACAGAAAAAAGAAGCTTCCAGATCAAATTCTCATCTCATTCTTCATCTTCAAGATCTGCATCTTCAGATTGAACCTCACAGCACCTCCACAGCAAGGATCTGAGAGCTTTGAGCAAGCTGAAGGTTCAGTAGCACCTCTGAGTGTGCATCATCTTCATCCATCAGCCTTTATTTGGCTTGAACCAGATCCAAGGAAGCTTCAAGAAAGCAAAGAGATCTCTGGATTTCTCAAATTCTTCAAGAAGCTTCAAGTTCAGGTTTGTGCTTCTCAAATAATTGCTTCGGTTTGGTTGTATTTTAGATTGTTTGGTGTTGTTATGGATTAAGATGCATGATGTGAAGTGTTTAGAAGCTTTGTATGGCACAAAATCATGAATATCAGTTTTGATGTATGATCTTGTTTTGATCGAGTTGCTCTGTATGATGCTTGTTTGTGAAAGCTATTGGTATATTCATGATCCTTGTTTTTCATACTTCATTTTTTGTTTTTACATTTTTAATTTTCATTGAGAGATGAAGGAGTTATGGTGCCATGAATGGTTGATGATGATGCTGAAATCTTGCTCTGTTTCTTGCATTTTTTCGAATTTTTCATAAGCATGAGGAAGAAGATGATGTGGTGTTGAGTTGTGAGTGGTTGTGCTGAATTTTTGTCCTGTAGTGACTTAACCCTAGGTGCACCAATTGATTTTATGTTCACATGACACTTTGTTCATTTCATTTTAATAAAAAAATTAAAAAAATTAATAATAATAATAACAAGTCTGATTATTGGAGAGGGTGTTGTAGATTCCGTATGGGCCTAAGGCCAGTTGTTAATTGCACCCCCGTTGTTGGGCCCAGAGCATATTAAAACTGAATTTCTTTGCCGTTTGCACCTCCACCATATATCATGAATCATCCGCGTCTGGGCCTATCTGTAGCGCTATTCGCACCCCACCCCATGCTGGCCCATTAATTTCCATGTTCAAACCATTGCTAGGCACACCTCCTTCAACTTCTTTTATTTTTCTTTTTTTAATATAATTTCTCCTTTTATTCAGTTTGCTTTTAATTCATTAAAAATACAAATATTCATCTAAAAATTCCCAAATAAATCATAGATGTTCCTTTGTGTCTCTAAAATTTTGTAGCATTTTTATTTTATTTTTTATTGATCCACGTGCCAGAATTAAATCACCAATGTACGTAGCTTCATTTGCTTCATTTCTTGACCAGCCTGTCTTGTTGATTTTCTATAGACTTCAATATTTGGATTTTTGATCCCATTCTTTTTGCATTGTGTTCCTAAGATCTTCTAGTTTTCATGTGATTTTTCTCAGAATTTTTAGAAAATTATTTTTGAGTTTTGGCCAGGTATCTTGTGGTGTAAGTTTCCTGTCCTAGCTTGTGTTTATACATCCATTTGACCTAGTTCCTTTCTGAATTTTTGCAAATCCTTTTGGCAAGTTGATATAATTTGTTTTAAGATCATTTGGTTTCAGTTGTAGAATTTTTAGATGGCTGGTTGATTATTTGTGGATTTTTGTTCTCACCTTGTCCCATTTTGCTTCTTTTGGTTTGTTAGATCTCTTATAAGCTTAGAAGGGCACTTGTGCCAACTTCTTCTTCTTGTTTGGGGTTCCTTTGGGGTATGGATACCTTCCTGGTCCTAGGATGGGTCTTGGTTCTTCTAAATTTTTGAGTTTGCTTCATATTCAAGTCATTTGTTTCTTTAAGGGTTTAAATTCCATCTTTTGGTTTCATTGCTTCTATTTTGATATTGTTTGGTATTGTGTGACTTCTCTCTTAATCTTGCTGGTCTCTTAGGCCATTCTTTATATCATTTTGATTCTGATTTTGAACTTTGTGTTTGTATTTTGTGTGTTTTGTATTACATCTTTCATAAGTGTGCACTTGTTTCCACATGTATTCATGCTGCCTCATTTTAAGTCATAAGCTTCTCATCTTTATTTCTTTGAGTTGAATTAGCATTAAGCATTTGTTTACTTCATTTCACTTCTGATTGTTGAATGATGTTATGTTAATTTGTTCATCTTTGTTCATCTGTGCATGCTAACCTTGCAGGGGCTATGGTAAGTGTGAGATGTGGGAATTGAGTTCCACATCTCTAATTCTTATCTCTTCCTTTTATGTTTATGTGAGCTAACTCTTTTGTTGGTCCTAGGCCTTTCTCATCCCTTCTTCTATCTCATTCTTCCTTCTTCATTAGGATAGAAACCTCGCTAACCCTTAGGATATCCATGCATGTGAATACTTAGGATTATTTTAGTCCCCCTTTAGAATTTTCCTTTGAGAACCTCTTGGTTCTTCTTCTCTTCTCATCCCAAAACTCTAAAAAGATACTTTAATAAATGTGAAGTGATGCATTGATCCATAGCCTTATTCCATTAGGTATGCTTGTAGTCTTCCCATCTTGGGATAGTACAAGTTTACCTTGTGATGCACAAGTCTGATCAAGGTATTTTCTTCATAAAGAGAAGCATAAAAAACACTTCTTCATGTAAATAATCAAAACATCTAATAAGTAAACAAGTTAGTAATCCTAGGCCCTAATCTTTGGGTTCAAGTTTTGGGGATCTTCTCCTTACTTGAGTATGCTTGTTCTATTATTCCATCTTGGAATGTAGTGACAAGTGTACATTCCATTGGTGAGAGCTTGAGTTCACTTACTTGTGACACACTCTTAAAAGCTTCTAAAAAACACAAACAAACAACAAGCGTCTTTTCCTTCGGGAATTCTTTTCTCATCTCCTTCGCTCCGTCCGCGAACTTGTTCCTATTTGTCATTTTGCAAGACGGTTACGCACTCGTCGTCCGAGCCTGCAACACCTGAGCAGTGGCATAGGCGGTTCAAGCCTTTAATTCACAAGCAATTTCCCTTTGTTATCCCTAGTTAGGGGAACTACGGCGTCTCTGATCCTCATTATCCTGATGAGGTACGTAGGCAGCGGGGTAGGGCCCGTTCGAGCACATTTTTTATTTTTCCTACATTTTCCCCCCTTCTGTTCTTTCTCTTTTCCAATTCCCTTTCTCATTGCAGTTCTAGTTTCCAGTTAGCAGTTCTTATTCAGCAATACTCGTTATTTCTCACCCTTTGAAACAAACAAGCAAGCGTGGATCCCGTCGGGTACGGCGGACGGATTGGGGTGCTAATACCTTCTCAATTCGTAACCGACTCCCGAACTCAAATCTTTGGTTCGCAGGACCTCGTCCTTTCCTTCTTCCTCAGGTTTGTGCAACATTACCTTTCCCATTCATTCGGGATAAAAATGTCTGGCTGGCGACTCTAACCTTTCCGCGCCACTTTCGCGTTTGTACTAGGATGAAAATCCCGGGAGCGACAGCTGGCGACTCTGCTGGGGAGGGCACACCAGATGATCTCTGGTTCCCCTGTGAGTCTCTCCTAGAGCTTGTGTGTTGCTGTTTCATTGGGTGATGTTTGTTTGATGTGGCTTGTTGTATTGTATTGTTGATTGTTTACTGCTTTATTTACAGCTTTATTTACAGTTTTCAGTATTTATTTTCCGCATCATATATATCATACTGGACTGTCTGGACTGGTTTTCTTTGTTGGGATGGGTGTTACTTGTTATTGAGAGATATGAGCCAAGTACCCGGCTCGAGTGCACCATAGGATTTAGAGTGGTTCCACTTTGGCCTCATGAGATCTTGTCATGGGGGTAGTAGTGAGTTCCACACCCAGGTTGCGATTGTCTTGGAAATGTCTTGATTTGGGGATCTTCCTCTCTCATTACATAACCCTGACAGTTATGTGCAGCTGGGGACCGATCATTGAGAACCTTTGTGGAAACAACCCTCTCCAGTGGTGACAGTGGCAGACCACATTTTGTGGCAAACCCATTCGCACCCGAGGGTCCACTGGGGACTCGCATAGGATGGCCTGGTTCTCTTATAGGAACTCAGTCAAAGCATCTGGTCGTATGACATTAGTACTGTATCCTACGGGCTGAATGTACTATTGTTTCTCGATTTCAGTGCTTGAAGCTGGGGACTTATAAGGGATGCTTGTTTTTCCTGGACTCAACTGAGGCCTCCCTGCATAGTATATAATGCCAAACCGATTCCCTGATTTGGTCATGAGCCATTTCTCGGAGATGGTGACAGTATTATTGCTACGTGGCTTTGAGAGTCCGTGATGTCTGACCCGGAGCCTTTTACCCGTGAGATTGGGGGGGGTTTACAGGTGTGCAGGAACCCATGACCTCAACATACACTCATCTGTTCAGTGGTTCCTGTTTTGATCCTTGGTCCTTTGATTATGATCCATGGTTCTATGATTCTATGGTTCCGAAGTTATGGTTCTGGAATTCTGGATTTCTTGGTACTGTGATTCTGAGATCTTCTATCAGAGGGTTGTGATTATCAGAGAATGTGACTCAGTAAACTTTTAGGTTTGCCAGTGATTCAGAGGGGCCCTTGTCAGTGTTCCAGTTCAGATGGTCCCAGTTGGTCATATGCTTGCATTGCATTACATTTGCATCATTCTTTGCATTAACTGTTTATGTTTCCCATTTTTCAGGTCATTGCTCACATCTGTTCCCAGTTCTGGTATTCTTATCTCCATGGCAGAAATCAAAAGAGATCCGAGAAAAAAGAATGTGCATTATACTTTTCTTCAGCCAGAAGTTAAGAGTGTTCAGAGGTTAGCAGGTTTGATGAACGATCAAGTCTTAGGTAATTTCAAGAAAAGATATGGCCAGATACTGAAGTTTGTGGACAAGCCTACTGCAGACCAAAGGGACAGCTTGCATACCTTGTTGCAATTTTATGATCCCATGCTGCGTTGCTTTATTTTTCCAGGTTACATCTTAGCACCGACATTGGAAGAGATCTCCAGCATGCTGAGTGTTCCGATCAGAGAGACATTGCCGTTCTATGGGTCAGAGGTTGTGCTCAGAGATGAAGACATAGCCAAGGTTTGTAGGTTGCCAGTTGTGTCAGTCAGAAAGGCTTTGCAAGAGAGTAAAGGCAGAGGTCTACCCTGGAGTGCGCTTATCCCAGAGGCTGAGAAATATGCTACAGAGGCTAGGTGGAACGACTTTGGAGCTTTGCTTGCGTTGATGGTATATGGGTCTAGCTTGTTTCCCGGAGAGAAAGAGTTTGTCAGCTTAGAAGTGATCTCAATCTTTGCAAAAGGCAATCCAGTGCCTACTCTATTGGGTGACTTTTATTTTAGTGTCCATTACAGAAACGAGAAAGGTAGAGGTGGTCCAGTGGTTTGTTGTGCTCCTTTGTTTGCTGAATGGTTTGCTAGACAGTTGCCTAAATCGGGTGCCTTCAAGGATATACGAGACGAATGGAGATGGTCCAAAAGATTGATGGGACTGACTGAAGAAGACATTGCTTGGGGTTATGACAGGGATTTGCTAGGAAAGGAGTTGATGGTTAGTTGCGGTAGGTTTGCTGGAGTACCTTTGCTGGGAAGGAAAGGTGTCATCAGTTACTACCCAACATTAGCCAGAAGGCAATTTGGCTACCCTTTGAAGGATCCTCCTCAGATGGAAATGTTTGCTGAATCTTTGTATTTTCCTGCTGACGGAAACAGAGAGTTAGTCCAACAAGCAGTTCAATCCTGGGCTCACAGGATAAGAAAAGGGAAGAAAGACTTCGGCCGAGTTGATCCCAAGACATATCCGTCATATGCTGAGTGGTTGCAAAGGCATATCGAGTCAGTTCTCATGCCTTTTTCAGTCGAGGCTCCACTTTATCCCCGAGAGGTACCAAGTCCGAACAATACGGTTTCCTTGGAGGAGTACAAGAAGCTAGAAGCCCAGCTACATGAGGTCAGAGTAGAGAATATTGAGATGGTAAGCTTATACCACCAGGCCAATAGAGCCAAGAAGGAAGCTGAAGACAAGCTGCAGAAGCTCCAAGCCTCTTTAGAAAACAAAGAGAAGGATTTTGCTGGAAGAGAAGCCCATTTCCACAGATTGGGTATGATGGAAGCTCAAAGAGAAGCTAAGCACAAGGAGATTTTAAAGACTCTCAAGAGTGCTCGGCAGTCCATTGTTTGGCTGAAAGGCCAAAGGGATGAAGAGCAAAAGAAATTCAAAGAGAAAGAAGAGTTCTTTGAAGTTCAAATGGCTTTCAAGAAGGAGGAGGTGGAGAAAGCCCACGCCATCCGGAGGGAGAAGACCCAACAGTTGGCCCAAAGTCAATTAGCTCTGGAGGAAGCAAGGAAAGAGATCGAAGAGCTCAAGCTGAGAGCGGGTGTCAAGAAAAGCAGGGCAGAGGTGGCAGAGCCGGGGTCCTTAGCTTAGTTTATTTTTCAAAACTACCTACAGGCTTGTTGTAGGAGTCTTGCTTATTTTTATATTTTGTCTTTATTCGATGTATTGATTTGTAACCCTTCGGGGAATATTCCTGGATGTATTATGACTTTTAGCCTATAGTGGTTTGTCCATGTTCAGTATTAATGTGCAAGTTATCATTTTGAATGTGCAAGACTCCTTTGTCTGGATACTGCTAATGTCTGAACACTTATCAAAGAGAAAGTTTGAAAGCTAAATACTGAAAGTGATTGTCGAGATAGATGCCAGAACTGGGGCATGCCAAATACTTAAAATTGGGAACATGAACAGTTACATAGCATTGCATATAACCTGTTTGTTTGTTTTGCAGGTGTTGCATCAGTTACTAACGTGTTTTGTGATAACAGGCACTATAGATCCTCGTAAAGTTCGAGAACAACCAGCAGTGCACAGATACCCAACCAAGACTAACAGAGAGCGAACCATGGATCAAATGCAGGCAGATTTGGCAGATCTAAGGCAGAGGATGGATAAATTCATGACGTTAATGGCCGGCATGGGGCAGAATCAAGAGCGTCTGCGAGAGATGGTTGAAAATCAGAACCGGAATGCTGCTGCTGCTAATGCTGATAATCATACCGGTGCGGGCGCACGTCAGGGTGGAACTCCAGTTACACAACCAGGAGTGACAATAACCAACGATGGGTTGCATAACATGCAGATGGACAACCACGAGGATCAGTTCACTCTACTTGATGAAGCCGAGGGTCAAGGGGTAGAAATGAACAAGAGGTTTGAAGAGATGGCCGAGCAAATCAAGGCTATTCAGTCCCAGAGCTCTTTGGGATTCGATATAACAGACTTGGGCTTGGTTCCGGGAGTCCGGATTCCGTATAAGTTCAAAGTTCCAACCTTCGAGAAGTATAACGGCACTGCTTGCCCGAAGACCCATCTGCAATCATATGTCGGAGAATTGCCGCTCATACAGACGACGAAAAACTGTGGATGTATTACTTTCAGGACAGCTTGGTGGGAGCTTCCCTTGAGTGGTACATGAAACTCAGCAGGGTCAATGTCAAGAGCTGGAAAGATCTCGCTGAGGCCTTTGTGAAGCAGTACCAATATAACATGGACATGGCTCCGAATCGCACGCAGTTGCAGCATATGACTCAGACAGCAAAAGAAGGCTTCAAAGAATATGCCCAGAGGTGGCGCCAGCTAGCTGCCAGGGTGCAACCACCCTTGTTAGAGAATGAAATGGCCGACATGTTTATGGGCACACTCCAGGGGGTATTTCTTGAGAGATTGGCGTCGAGTTCTGCTACTAAGTTCAACGATATTGTCATTGCAGGAGAAAGGGTTGAAACGCTGTTGAAAATGGGGAAGATACAAGACCCCGGTGCTAGTAGCTCAAATGGAGCGAGGAAAGCTTTTAGCGGACCTCCGAGAAGGAGAGAAGGCGAGACCAATGCTGTATTCGGCCGAAGCCAGGGTCGTGGTTACAGAAGACCCTATGAACATATGGCTGCCGTCACCATTCCTGCAGCTCCCGTACAACAGATGCTACCTCCTCCACAACAACACCAGCAACAACAACAACCTCGAACCAACTACCAGCAGAGACCATATCAGCCGAGGCAGACTCGCCCGACTAACAGGGTGATCGAAGCTATTCCGATGACGTATGCTGCCTTGTTGCCGAGACTACTAGATTTGAACCTTATCCAACTGAGGACTTTGGCACCACCACCTCCTGGAGAGCTTCCAGCTGGTTATGATGTCAATGCGCGATGCGCCTTTCACTCAGGAGCACCCGGGCACTCAACCGAGAAGTGCAGGGCGCTGCATCACAAAGTTCAGGATCTTGTAGATTCTAAGGCAATCAACTTTGCGCCGCCACCGAATGTCAACTCGAACCCCATGCCTCATCATGGTGGGGCAAGAGTTAATGCTGTTGAGGGTGACGACAAGTTGAGTTTGGTGCTGGGTATTGATGAAGTCAAGACACCTTTGAGGGTGGTGAAAGAGAGACTGTTGAAGGGTCAAGTATTTCCTGGTTGCCATCTCGATTGCGAAGACTGTATAAGTGCTGTGAATGGCTGTGAGAAGCTAAAGAGGGGCTTGCAAGGGTTGATTGATGAGGGGTCTTTGCAATTCAGTAAGATTGGTAATGAAGAGGCTGATGATGTGTCAACCATTACTATCTTCTACGATGAAGCTGACATGCCCGTCAGACAAGAGCCGGTTACCATTTACGCTCCTCGGATTAGTCCCGTGACTATAACTGTACCTGGGCCAGTGCCGTACACCGATGATAGGGCCATTCTGTGGCATTATGGTTCTGATGTCTATGTAGATGGACAAAAGATGGAGAGTAGACCTGTTGCTGACCTGACCATTGAAAATGTAGGAGGTGTTGGGGGCTTTACTCGAAGTGGCCGTTTATTTGCTCCCCCTGCACTGAGAAAGGATCCTGAGGCCGAAGCTTCATCCAAAGACAAAGGAAAGCAGACTGCGATTGACGAGTCAACTACTCCTGTGGCTGGGCAGGGGACGTTTGAAAAGGAGGTAGAGGAGTTCATGAGGATCATCAAAAGGAGTGACTATAAGGTGGTTGATCAACTGAACCAGACACCTTCAAATATTTCTATCTTGTCACTGTTGATGTGCTCTCCTGCGCACCGAGAAGCCTTACTGAAAGTACTTCAAATGGCCTACGTTCCTCAGGAGATTACGGTCAACCAACTCGAGGCTGTTGTTGGAAGTGTCAATGCTAGCCATGGCTTAGGCTTCACTGACCGAGACCTCACTTCGGAGGGAAGAAATCACAATAAAGCACTGCATATCACGATGGAATGCAAGGGCGCTGTGTTGTCTCATGTTCTTGTAGACACAGGTTCTTCTTTGAATGTGCTTCCAAAAAAGGCGTTGATGAAGCTTGACATTGATGGGATTGTCCTGACGCCGAGTGATCTGGTGGTTAAAGCTTTCGATGGTTCAAGAAGATCAGTTTTCGGAGAGGTTGAGTTGCCTGTCAAGATAGGCTCTCAAGTCTTCAAGAGTGTCTTCTATGTCATGGACATCCAGCCTGCGTATAGTTGCTTGTTGGGCAGACCGTGGATACATGCAGCTGGAGCTGTTACTTCAACCCTGCATCAGAAGCTTAAATACGTGGTAGACGGCCAGGTCATCACATTTTGTGGGGAGGAAGATATATTCGTCAGCCACCTGTCAACATTTAAATATGTAGAAATGGATGGAGAAATCCACGAGACTTTGTGCCAAGCTTTTGAGGCAGATGTCAGTATCTTGACTCCGGTGAAGAAAAACAACGAAGGCACGTCGATTCATTCCTACCAGGAAGCAAAGGATGTCGTCCAATCGGGCAATGCTCAGGGCTGGGGCAAGCTGTTGGAGCTGGAAAAGAAGGATGATAAATTCGGCTTAGGGTATCAACCTGGAGGGTCTACTCAGAGTGGTAAAGCTATCACATTCACAAGTGCTGGATTGCTCGACCACGATCAAATTTGTACGGCAAGCCAAGACGGGGATAGTGACAGAGACTGGGACAACAATTGGATCCGCCCGTGTGCACCCGGCGAGGAGCTAGGAAATTGGTCTGCTGAAGACATCGTTCAAGTCACCTGGCTCTCAAAGTAATTGTTTTGTTTCCTTTTATTAGCATACTGCATTGTCAAATCCAGCATTCTGCCCAAGATGCTTGGATCCATTGTATTGGGCCACCATGTTTTGTATCGCATCGTTATTTTGCTATGAAATAAAAGGACATTTTCAGACAAACTGTGTTCCCTGTCTTTGTTTTTAAACTTTTTCACAACAAAAAAAAAACAATATATAAAAATGGCAATGTATTTTCCTTTTTTGTTTTTTTTTAGCGTCTCTTTTTCAAAATAACCAGATTCTGAATAAGCACATCATTTGTGCAGTGCTGATCATCCGGACTCCACGGATAACGTTCCTGCTATGACTATGCATGACTTTGATAATCCAGTCTACCAAGCTGATGAAGGGGTTGAGGAAGATTGTGACCTCCCTGAAGAATTGGTCAGATTGTTGAAACAAGAGGAACGAGTTATTCATCCTCATCAAGAAGAGATTGAGACCATCAACATTGGCAGTGAGGATGCAAAGAAAGAAATCAAGATAGGGGCCAATCTGCAGGCCGACGTCAAACAAGAGCTGATCAGTATGCTGAGAGAGTATGTGGATATCTTTGCTTGGTCATATCAAGATATGCCAGGGTTAGATACCGACATCGTGATGCATAAGTTACCCCTGAGAGAAGAATGTCCTCCTGTAAAGCAAAAATTGAGAAGAACTCGCCCGGATATGGCAATGAAGATCAAAGAGGAGGTACAGAAGCAGTGGGATGCCGGTTTCCTTGCCGTGACTAGTTACCCACCTTGGGTAGCTAACATTGTACCAGTACCTAAGAAGGACGGCAAGGTCCGGATGTGCGTTGACTATCGAGATTTGAACAGAGCAAGCCCAAAGGATGATTTTCCGTTGCCACACATCGACATGTTAGTCGACAATACTGCTCAATTCTCAGTGTTCTCCTTCATGGATGGATTCTCCGGTTATAATCAGATAAAAATGGCGCCGGAAGACATGGAGAAGACAACGTTCATTACCCCATGGGGAACATTCTGCTACAAGGTCATGCCCTTTGGTCTGAAGAACGCCGGGGCAACTTATCAACGGGCGATGGTCACATTGTTCCATGACATGATCCACAAGGAGATCGAATGTTATGTGGATGATATGATTGCAAAGTCCAAAGACGAAGAGGAACATTTGGTTAACCTGAAGAAGTTATTTGATAGATTGATCAAGTACAAGCTGAGGTTGAATCCGAACAAGTGCACTTTCGGAGTGCGTTCTGGAAAATTGCTGGGTTTCATTGTAAGTCAAAGAGGAATTGAGGTAGATCCTGCTAAAATGAAAGCTATTCAAGATATGCCTGCACCGAGGACAGAAAAGGAAGTGCGCGGGTTCTTAGGTAGATTGAACTACATTTCTCGGTTCATATCTCACCTAACTGCCACGTGCGAACCGATATTCAAGTTGCTAAGAAAAGAGCAAACGGTCAGGTGAAACGATGATTGCCAGAGAGCTTTCGAAAAAATAAAGGAATATTTGCAGGAGCCTCCAATTCTGATGCCTCCAGTGGAGGGGAGACCATTAATCATGTACTTGACCGTACTAGAAGGGTCGATGGGGTGTGTGCTCGGCCAACATGACGAGTCTGGTCGAAAAGAGTACGCCATTTATTACCTTAGCAAAAAGTTTACCGACTGTGAATCCCGATACTCACTGCTCGAGAAAACTTGCTGCGCTTTGGTATGGGCTGCTCGCCGACTGAGGCAGTACATGTTGACCCATACTACACTTCTCATTTCCAAGATGGATCCTATCAAGTACATCTTTGAGAAACCAGCATTGACCGGAAGGGTTGCTAGATGGCAGATGATTTTGACTGAATACGACATCCAGTACACTTCTCAGAAAGCCATCAAAGGAAGTGTATTGTCGGAATACCTTTCCCAGCAACCTCTTGAGGATGACTATCAGCCGATGAGATTTGATTTCCCTGATGAGGACATCATGTACCTCAAAACAAATGATTATGAGGAACCACTTCCGGAGGAGGGACCTGACCCTGAATCCAAATGGAAGTTGATGTTTGATGGGGCTGTCAATATCAATGGTCGTGGAGTTGGTGCCGTACTCATTACTCCTGAAGGTGTCCACTTACCCTTCGCTGCCAGAATTACTTTTGGCTGCACCAACAATGAAGCGGAATACGAGGCGTGTATAATGGGAATAGAGGAGGCAATTGATCTTCGGATTAAGAACCTCGATATATTCGGAGATTCAGCCCTCGTCATTAACCAAATTACCGGCAAGTGGTATACACATCAAGAGCATCTAGTTCCGTACAGGGATTATGCTAGAAAACTGTTGACATTCTTCACGACAGTTGAGCTCAAATACATACCACGTGACGAAAATCAATTTGCCGATGCTTTGGCCACGCTCTCTTCGTCGATTAAAGTCCTGTGTTGGAATTTCGTGCCCAGAATCGACATCTCCAGGCTTGACTCTCCAGCTTATACTTTCTCTGTAGACGCCGTGTCTGACGAGAAACCTTGGTATTTTGATATCAAGTTATTCCTGGAAAAGCAAGAATACCCAACAGGGGCATCTTCCAAAGACAAAAAGACCTTGAGACGACTTGCTGCTAGTTTCTTCTTGAACACAGACGGGGTTTTGTACAAGAGAAACTTCGACATGGTCTTGCTCAGATGCGTGGATAGACACGAAGCAAGTCTGTTGATGCAGGAAGTCCACGAAGGATCTTTTGGTACCCACGCAGGAGGGCACGCTATGGCAAAGAAACTGCTGAGATCAGGGTATTACTGGATGACAATGGATGCAGACTGTTGTTCATTCGCTCGAAAATGCCATAAGTGCCAAATATATGCAGATAAAGTGCATGTCCCTCCTAACCCGCTCAACGTCATGTCATCTCCTTGGCCTTTCTCTATGTGGGGCATTGACATGATCGGGAAAATCGAGCCAACTGCTTCGAACGGTCATCGCTTCATCCTGGTCGCGATTGATTACTTTACCAAGTGGGTAGAGGTAGCGTCTTATGCCAATGTCACTCGTCAAGTGGTGGCAAGATTTCTGAAAAGAGATATCATATGCAAATATGGAGTGCCCGAAAGGATCATTACTGATAATGGTTCTAATCTCAACAACAAGATGATGGCAGACTTATGTCGGGACTTCAAAATACAGCATCACAATTCTTCTCCTTACCGACCAAAGATGAATGGTGCGGTAGAGGCAGCTAACAAGAATATCAAGAAGATTGTGCAGAAAATGGTTGTCACCTACAAGGATTGGCATGAGATGTTACCGTTTGCTTTGCATGGGTACCGAACGTCGGTCAGGACGTCAACAGGGGCAACTCCCTTCTCTCTGGTGTATGGTATGGAGGCAGTCCTGCCTGTTGAAGTAGAGATTCCTTCACTGCGCGTGATGATGGATGTCAAGCTGGATGAGGCTGAATGGGTGCGTGCTCGTTACAATCAGCTATGTCTAATTGAGGAAAAGAGATTAACGGCTATCTGTCATGGTCAGCTTTATCAGAGGAGAATGAAGCGGGCATTCGATCAACGAGTACGTACTCGAGAGTATCGAGTGGGAGAGCTTGTATTGAAGAGGATCGTTCCTCCAGGTTCAGATAACAGGGGCAAGTGGACCCCAAACTACGAAGGACCATTCATAGTGAAGAAAGTATTTTCAGGAGGAGCACTGATGCTCACCACTATGGATGGAGATGACTTCCCATCTCCTGTCAACTCGGACGCAGTTAAAAAATACTTCGCATGAAGAGACCCGCTGGACACAAAAACAGAATGTAAGTCCAGGCAAGAAAAGGGCATCCCGGCGAGCTAAAAACAGAATAAAAAGCTCGGGCAAAAATTAGGGAAATAAATATAAAAAATATGTACACCCGCTGAGTTGAAAAGCCACATTGGACAGCTCAGGCAAAAAAAGGGTATCCCGGTGGATTGAAAACCCGAGAGGGCGATCCACGCAAAATAAGGGAATAAGCGAACAACTGTGATCCAAGTTATCTGAACCACGTCATCGTTTCGAACATCTTGACAATGTCAGAAGGATAGGAAACAGTCCCTCGTCCTCTCAGAAAGCCAAAGCAGAATGGAGAGTCTCGAAGACATGCAGGTCATAGAGGAAATGGAACTCCTTGGAATGCCGTGTACATTGCCATTAGGATAGTTTCTTTTCTCAAGTTTATAGTGGCTACCTCTTTCCAGGTGGTTTCTTCCTGATGTAAATCTTTGCCTATTCAGAGGCCATTCAATAAAAAATAATATTCAGTCAAAAAGCTGTGTGTGTTTATTTTTGTTTGCAAAATGTCCTGAATTTTTGGCAAAAATAGCATTGCATCTAAACATGGTGGTAATTTTGAAAAGAAAACTGACATGCAGGGAAACTGTAACCCTCTTTGAGTGTCGGGTGACGATGGATGAACCGATCATTCCACGCAAATCCCCGGGACACACGTGTGCTTTCTGTTGTTGCAGGTTGTAGGATGGCGTCACATTCTCTCAAGCAATTTACTTTTCCCCAGTAGAGTATCTCCCCAAGCAGAGAGTTCTCCCCCCCAGCAGGTATCTGAAAGCCTGACTTGTCTATCAGAGATGTCCTCCAACCAAGCATTGGCAGCAGCCCAAGTAGGTTCTTCTTCCCCAGTGAAGTAGTAGTCCATTCTTCCCCAGCGGAGTATGCCTAGCAGGTACCTGAGAGCATGTCATCATCAGAGGTGGAATTAACAGTATTTTATCATCAGCAAGAGTCCTTCCCAGTAGGCGTGACTGAAAGCTTGATATCCCTCAGAGTCTTGAATCATCAGATGCTCTCCCCAGCCAGAGTATTTGCCCAAGAAGCTTCCCCAGCCAAGTCTAAAGATGCTCCTGTCCCCACAGAGTTCATATTTGATTTTCATCTCCGTCCGTGAAATATTTCTCAGCAAAGTTGCCCTATTGTTGGTTTATTTGATGATACAGCCAGGTATTCATCACCTCAGTCAGAGTGGGTATCCAGACCTCGTGACTTGTTCTTCCCTGCAGAGTTGTATCTCTTGTTGCCGATCAGGCATCCGTTTGTTGCTCGTCTGCAATCTTCAACACTCGTATGAGTTATCCCTAAGCAAAGTTTTCCCCAGCAGGGACATATTACTGCTTTATTTCCACTCGTCTGCATCTTTCAACACTCGTCCGTGTTAGCCTTTTGGTATTGCTCATTTGCCTTCTCCAGCAGTGGTTCTTGATTACTTCGATTTAGCTTGGCTTCAATTTCAAACACTCGTCCGTGTTTGATTATATCTGTTATTGCTCGTCCGCAAATTACAGCACTCGTCTGTGCTGTGAGATGTATTATTTTGCTGTTGATTCCCAACACTCGTCTGTGTTACGATACCTCTGCTATTGCTCGTCTGCAATTTCCGGCACTCGTCTGTGTTTGATTTTGATAGTTGTTATTGCTCGTCCGCAATTTCTCGACACTCGTCTGCGTTCTGAGATGATATTTGTTATTGCTCGTCTGCAATTTCCGGCACTCATCTGTGTTTGATTTTGATAGTTGTTATTGCTCGTCCGCAATTTCTCGACACTCGTCTGTGTTCTGAGATGATATTTGTTATTGCTCGTCTGCAATTTCCAGCACTCGTCTGTGTTTGGTTATGATAGTTGCTCGTCCACAACTTCTCAACACTCTTCCGTATTCCGATGATATTTGTTGTTGCTCGTCTGCAACCTCCCAGCACTCGTCTGTGTTTGGTATTGGATCCTTCGCTGCACTCGTCTGTGCCTTTATATGTATTATCTTTTGTTGCTCTTCTGCAACTGTCCAACACCCGTATGTGTTTGTTTGAAGCTCGTCTGCTTTTATCCCCCAGAAGTCATTTGTGTTCTGAAGCTCGGATACTCGCCTGTATCATCCTCAGCACTCGTCTGTGCTAGCTTGCACCTGAATGTGAAGATTTGTTGTTTACTCTGATATCTCTGTGACTACTTCAAATGCTCGTCTGTGTTTGAATCTCTGGTATTCGTCTATACCAGTGGCTGATACTCGTCTGTATCATTGCCTGAAACGCTCTTCTGTGTTTCCCAGATCATCGTCTGATACTCGTTTGTATCATTGACTTATGGCACTCGTCTGTGTTATCTTGATGATCATCCAATACTCGTCTGTATTGAAGAGGTTCCGAATCCTGACAGTGGGAATTAAATGTCGAAATGATTACCGGTCCTGGCGTAACAGGCAAATCCGAAGGAGGCTCGTCTGTCTCAAGCACCAATTATGGTTGTTGCACCTGGCGTAACAGGTTTGCTCAGAAGACTCGTCTGTCTTATACCATATATCCGCAGATAATATATGAAGAAGGTTCGTCTACCTTGATTGCATGTCTATCCCACAGACTTAAGTGCATTTCCGGTCCTGGCGTAACAGGTAAATCCGAAGGAGACTTGTCTGTCTCATGCTATATGTAGTGTTTGAGGACTCTTACGTCCAACTCCTGGCGTCACAGGGTTGTTTGAAGACTCGTCTGTCTCAAATGATGGTATTGCAGTGTTTTTGAGGGCTCGTATGTCCGGTTCCTGGCGTCACAGGATTGTTTGAAGACTCGTCTGTCTCAGTGATTGTTATTGAAGTGTGTTGAGGACTCGTATGTCCAGCTCCTGGCGTCACAGGGTTGTTTGAAGACTCGTCTGTCTCAGATTGTTGTATTGCAGTGTTTTGAGGACTCGTATGTCCGGTTCCTGGCGTCACAGGATGGTTTGAAGACTCGTCTGTCAACATGTTATCATTCCAAATATCAGTTTCAACTTGGAAGAAGCTCGTCTGCTTTTTTCTCCACCTCATATCCCCAGAGCGTCATCTGGTTGGGTTTATTTCCCAGTGTTGCATTCTTCGTCAGAGTGCAAATTTCAGGTCTTTTTGGTATTCAATCACAGTTTATCTCGAATGTCTGATAGCCGTTGCTCTCATCCTCTTCAGATTAACAGTTGATTGAATAGGGGCAGCTGTAACACCCTAAATTTGCCCTCTTCATTTTAAGCATCATATCATATCATATTCATCATACTCATATCATTTCATCAGCATCATTGTATGGAAGAATGAAGCATAACATTCTCATGACCTAGCATTAGGCATATGATCATCTGTGGGTGGATTTGAGGTGTTATAAGCTATAACAAGAGGCCCAGTGGACTTGTCCAAGTCCTATGAGGAATCTACATGGCATTCACAAGTTCAAGATCAGTCACAAAAACTCAAGAGGTTGGGAGAGTATTAGAGAACCCAAGCTAGGGCAGGCCCCTACACCATGATCCTAAATTAGGGTTTTACTTTCAAGCATGAAATCTTTGAGACTTTGGCCATTTCATCTGGGCAAAGTCCCTTATATGACAAGAGATTCCTAGGGATGGAATTTGGTGAGAAATTTCCTTAGGGAAGTCAGTTATTTCATCAGAAGTTCAAAGGTACAACTTTTCTCCTGTGTGAGGGAAATCCTGATTAAGGTTATGGGCCAGATCCTCCTATCCTCTTAATTTTGACTATTTCTTGTGGGCAAAGGATCTCATTTGGTTTGCATGGATTATATATGAAGTTTGAGAAAAAAATTCATTGAAGAAGTCAAGATTTGGTCTAGTTACTTGAAGGTGAAGCAAGAAAGTCAACTTTGCAGTCAAAAAAGTCAACATGAAGATTTCTGGGTTTTTAATCAGGATTATCAATTTTTGAGGTCATATCATGTCAAAGAATAATTCAGTTGAGATTAAATGTCAAAAATCGGGAGTATGCAAAAAAAAAGTTACTAAAATTGGATATCTAGAAATGTCCAATTTTTGGAAATTATTTGTCCCGAAACTTCAAGCTATTATTTCATGTGCGAAAAAGCTCCGAATGATTTTCCGGTGAACACAAAAGTTGTAGAACACGATTTTCCCTTTCCGAAAAGTCGTAGAACACCTTCATAGCATTTTTAGAATTCAAGTTATGATTTTTTTGAAGTTTGGAGCATTTTTAGAGTTTTTTTGTTGGACATGTGTCATTTTGTGATTGGCTCATTTTTTATTGAAGCTATGTGTGGCGTGACATGTTGCTTTGTTCACAAATGTTTTAATAAGTCCATGTATTAGTTGTTGTGACCAAATATTTAAATAATCCAAAAAATAATGGCATGTGGTGTTGGTTTGTACGAAAAATAATGAGAAAAATCAGCAAGTAGGTTTAATCAACCCCTGCCCACCACACGTCACTTTGATGCCTTCCTCATGTACTTGGTGATCACGTTTTTCCTTGTTCTCTCCATAACATGCAGACAGCACCAAGGGAAACCAAAGTATTCACGTGTTCCATGCAGCACCATGCATGTGAGTGGGTCAACACCCTTCAATCATCACGACTCCTCATCATTAGCCAATTTCATGCTGCCAATACACCTAGCTCCTTGTAACTAATCCACATGCATGGAATGGTTTTCGAAAATAACAAGCTGGAAAGAGAGAAAAAAAGGATTGATGCACGCTGCATTTTGTGAAGCAAAATAACAGAATTGGTTCAGCCACTCTTCATGCTTCGATCACACACCCCAGCTATATTAACCTTCAGTCACGAATTCAGTGGGAGAGAGCTTCATTTTCACACATCACACTCTTCAATATCTCTCTTCTCCCATTGAAAGCTTAACCGAATAACAGAAAAAAGAAGCTTCCAGATCAAATTCTCATCTCATTCTTCATCTTCAAGATCTGCATCTTCAGATTGAACCTCACAGCACCTCCACAGCAAGGATCTGAGAGCTTTGAGCAAGCTGAAGGTTCAGTAGCACCTCTGAGTGTGCATCATCTTCATCCATCAGCCTTTATTTGGCTTGAACCAGATCCAAGGAAGCTTCAAGAAAGCAAAGAGATCTCTGGATTTCTCAAATTCTTCAAGAAGCTTCAAGTTCAGGTTTGTGCTTCTCAAATAATTGCTTCGGTTTGGTTGTATTTTAGATTGTTTGGTGTTGTTATGGATTAAGATGCATGATGTGAAGTGTTTAGAAGCTTTGTATGGCACAAAATCATGAATATCAGTTTTGATGTATGATCTTGTTTTGATCGAGTTGCTCTGTATGATGCTTGTTTGTGAAAGCTATTGGTATATTCATGATCCTTGTGTTTCATACTTCATTTTTTGTTTTTACATTTTTAATTTTCATTGAGAGATGAAGGAGTTATGGTGCCATGAATGGTTGATGATGATGCTGAAATCTTGCTCTGTTTCTTGCATTTTTTCGAATTTTTCATAAGCATGAGGAAGAAGATGATGTGGTGTTGAGTTGTGAGTGGCTGTGCTGAATTTTTGTCCTGTAGTGACTTAACCCTAGGTGCACCAATTGATTTTATGTTCACATGACACTTTGTTCATTTCATTTTAATAAAAAAATTAAAAAAATTAATAATAATAATAACAAGTCTGATTATTGGAGAGGGTGTTGTAGATTCCGTATGGGCCTAAGGCCAGTTGTTAATTGCACCCCCGTTGTTGGGCCCAGAGCATATTAAAACTGAATTTCTTTGCCGTTTGCACCTCCACCATATATCATGAATCATCCGCGTCTGGGCCTATCCGTAGAGATATTCGCACCCCACCCCATGCTGGCCCATTAATTTCCATGTTCAAACCATTGCTAGGCACACCTCCTTCAACTTCTTTTCTTTTTCTTTTTTTAATATAATTTCTCCTTTTATTCAGTTTGCTTTTAATTCATTAAAAATACAAATATTCATCTAAAAATTCCCAAATAAATCATAGATGTCCCTTTGTGTCTCTAAAATTTTGTAGCATTTTTATTTTATTTTTTTATTGATCCACGTGCCAGAATTAAATCACCAATGTACGTAGCTTCATTTGCTTCATTTCTTGACCAGCCTGTCTTGTTGATTTTCTATAGACTTCAATATTTGGAGTTTTGATCCCATTCTTTTTGCATTGTGTTCCTAAGATCTTCTAGTTTTCATGTGATTTTTCTCAGAATTTTCAGAAAATTATTTTTGAGTTTTGGCCAGGTATCTTGTGGTGTAAGTTTCCTGTCCTAGCTTGTGTTTATACATCCATTTGACCTAGTTCCTTTCTGAATTTTTGCAAATCCTTTTGGAAAGTTGATATAATGTGTTTTAAGATCATTTGGTTTCAGTTGTAGAATTTTTAGATGGCTGGTTGATTATTTGTGGATTTTTGTTCTCACCTTGTCCCATTTTGCTTCTTTTGGTTAGTTAGATCTCTTATAAGCTTAGAAGGGCACTTGTGCCAACTTCTTCTTCTTGTTTGGGGTTCCTTTGGGGTATGGATACCTTCCTGGTCCTAGGATTGGTCTTGGTCCTTCTAAATTTTTGAGTTTGCTTCATATTCAAGTCATTTGTTTCTTTAAGGGTTTAAATTCCATCTTTTGGTTTCATTGCTTCTATTTTGATATTGTTTGGTATTGTGTGACTTCTCTCTTCATCTTGCTGGTATCTTAGGCCATTCTTTATATCATTTTGATTCTTATTTTGAACTTTGTGTTTGTATTTTGTGTGTTTTGTATTACATCTTTCATAAGTGTGCACTTGTTTCCACATGTATTCATGTTGCCTCATTTTAAGTCATAAGCTTCTCATCTTTATTTCTTTGAGTTGAATTAGCATTAAGCATTTGTTTACTTCATTTCACTTCTGATTGTTGAATGATGTTATGTTAATTTGTTCATCTTTGTTCATCTGTGCATGCTAACCTTGCAGGGGCTATGGTAAGTGTGAGATGTGGGAATTGAGTTCCACATCTCTAATTCTTATCTCTTCCTTTTATGTTTATGTGAGCTAACTCTTTTGTTGGGCCTAGGCATTTCTCATACCTTCTTCTATCTCATTCTTCCTTCTTCATTAGGATAGAAACCTCGCTAACCCTTAGGATATCCATGCATGTGAATACTTAGGATTATTTTAGTCCCCCTTTAGAATTTTCCTTTGAGATCCTCTTGGTTCTTCTTCTCTTCTCATCCCAAAACTCTAAAAAGATACTTTAATAAATGTGAAGTGATGCATTGATCCATAGCCTTATTCCATGAGGTATGCTTGTAGTCTTCCCATCTTGGGATAGTACAAGTTTACCTTGTGATGCACAAGTCTGATCAAGGTATTTTCTTCATAAAGAGAAGCATAAAAAACACTTCTTCATGTAAATAATCAAAACATCTAATAAGTAAACAAGTTAGTAAGCCTAGGCCCTAATCTTTGGGTTCAAGTTTTGGGGATCTTCTCCTTACTTGAGTATGCTTGTTCTATTATTCCATCTTGGAATGTAGTGACAAGTGTACATTCCATTGGTGAGAGCTTGAGTTCACTTACTTGTGACACACTCTTAAAAGCTTCTAAAAAACACAAAAAAACAACAAGCGTCTTTTCCTTCGGGAATTCTTTTCTCATCTCCTTCGCTCCGTCCGCGAACTTGTTCCTATTTTTCATTTTGCAAGACGGTTACGCACTCGTCGTCCGAGCCTGCAACACCTGAGCAGTGGCATAGGAGGTTCAAGCCTTTAATTCACAAGCAATTTCCCTTTGTTATCCCTAGTTAGGGGAACTACGGCGTCTCTGATCCTCATTATCCTGATGAGGTACGTAGGCAGCGGGGTAGGGCCCGTTCGAGCACATTTTTTATTTTTCCTACATTTTCCCCCCTTCTGTTCTTTCTCTTTTCCAATTCCCTTTCTCATTGCAGTTCCAGTTTCCAGTTAGCAGTTCTTATTCAGCAATACTCGTTATTTCTCACCCTTTGAAACAAACAAGCAAGCGTGGATCCCGTCGGGTACGGCGGACGGATTGGGGTGCTAATACCTTCTCAATTCGTAACCGACTCCCGAACTCAGATCTTTGGTTCGCAGGACCTCGTCCTTTCCTTCTTCCTCAGGTTTGTGCAACATTACCTTTCCCATTCATTCGGGATAAAAATGTCTGGCTGGCGACTCTAACCTTTCCGCGCCACTTTCGCGTTTGTACTAGGATGAAAATCCCGGGAGCGACAATTATACCCTAGTTTATACTAGTTTCCGTCCAAAATCCAATTAAATTGGAGACTGTTCGAAATGATATGAAACTTATCAGATCATTTAGATATGTTAGGAGGGAAGGTTATGATGGAAGTCCAAGCAAAAAAACATATGAAAATTAGATTCTATGAAACTTTTCGAAATGCAAGTTTCGATTAAAAAATCATAATATTATACACTAGTTTATAATAGTTTAGGTAAAAAATAAAATAAAATTGGAGGCTGTTCGAAATGATACAAAACTTTTTAAATCAATAATGTATGTTAGGATGGATTGTCGTGACGGAAGTCCATGAAAAAAATCATCTGAAAATTAGATTCAATGAAACTTTTCGAAATGCAATTTTCAGTCAACAAATCATAATATATTATACACTACTTTATACTAGTTTAGGTAAAAAATTCAATTAAATCGGAGACTGATCGAAATGATACAAAACTTTTCAGATCATTTAGATATGTTAAGAGGGAAGGATATGATGGAAGTCCAAGAACAAAATCATCTGAAGATTAGATTCTATGAAACTTTTCGAAATGCAAGTTTTTATTAAAAAATCATAATATATTATACACTAGTTTAGGGAAAAAATCAAATTAAATCGGGAACTATTCGAAATAATACAAAACTTTTTAAACTATTTATATATGTTAGGAGGGATGGTAAAGATGGAAGTTCATGCAACAAATAATCTGAAAATTAGATTTAATGAAACTTTTCGAAATGCAAGTTTTGCTCAAAAAATCATAATATATTTTACAATATTTTATACTAGTTTCGGTAGAAAAATACAGATTAAATCAAGGACTATTCGACATTATACGAAAATTCTTAGAACATTTATATATGTTACAAGGGAAGGTTATGATGGAAGTCCATGCATAAAATCATTTGAAAATTAGATTCCATGAATCTTTTCGAAACGCATGTTTCGGTCAAAAAATCATAATATATTATACACTAGTTTCGGTCATAAAATCAAATTAAATCGAGGATTGTTCCAAACGATATGAATCTTTTCAGATCCATTCAATATGTTACGAGGGAAGGTTATGCTGGAATACCATGCAAAATATCATCTGAAAATTAGATTTTATCAAACGTTTCGAAATGCATGTTTCGGTCAACAAATCATAATATATTATACCCTAGTTTATACTAGTTTCGGTCCAAAATCCAATTAAATTGGAGACTGTTCGAAATGATACGAAACTTATCAGATCATTTAGATATGTTAGGAGGGAAGGTTATGATGGAAGTCCAAGCAAAAAATCATATGAAAATTAGATTCTATGAAACTTTTAGAAATGCAAGTTTCGATTAAAAAATCATAATATTATACACTAGTTTATAATAGTTTAGGTCAAAAATAAAATAAAATCGGAGGCTGTTCGAAATGATACAAAACTTTTTAAATCATTTATATATGTTAGGATGGATGGTCATGACGGAAGTCCTTGCAAAAAATCATCTGAAAATTAGATTCAATGAAACGTTTCGAAATGCAAGTTTCAGTCAACAAATCATAATATATTATACACTAATTTATACTAGTTTAGGTAAAAAAAATCTAATTAAATCGGAGACTGTTCGAAATGATACAAAACTTTTCAGATCATTTAGATATTTTAAGAGGGAAGGATATGATGGAAGTCCAAGCAAAAAATCATCTGAAGATTAGATTCTATGAAACTTTTCGAAATGCAAGTTTTTATTAAAAAATCATAATATATTATACACTAGTTTATACTAGTTTAGGGCAAAAAACAAATTAAATCGGGAACTGTTCGAAATAATACAAAACTTTTTAAACTATTTATATATGTTAGGAGGGATGGTCAAGATGGAAGTCCATGCAAAAAATCGTATGAAAATTAGATTCAATGAAACTTTTCGAAATGCATGTTTTGCTCAAAAAATCATAATATATTTTACAATATTTTATACTAGTTTCGGTAGAAAAATAAAGATTAAATCAAGGACTATTCGACATGATACGAAAATTCTTAGAACATTTATTAATGTTACAAGGGAAGGTTATGATGGAAGTCCATGCATAAAATCATTTGAAAATTAGATTCCCTGAATCTTTTCGAAACGCATGTTTCGGTCAAAAAATCATAATATATTATACACTAGTTTCGGTCATAAAATCAAATTAAATCGAGGATTGTTCCAAACGATATGAATCTTTTTAGATCCATTCTATATGTTACGAGGGAAGGTTATGCTGGAAGTCCATGCAAAATATCATTTGAAAATTAGATTCTATCAAACCTTTCGAAATGCATGTTTCGTTCAACAAATCATAATATATTATACCCTAGTTTATACTAGTTTCCGTCCAAAATCCAATTAAATTGGAGACTGTTCGAAATGATACGAAACTTATCAGATCATTTAAATATGTTAGGAGGGAAGGTTATGATGGAAGTCCAAGCAAAAAATCATATGAAAATTAGATTCTATGAAACTTTTCGAAATGCAAGTTTCGATTAAAAAATCATAATATTATACACTAGTTTATAATAGTTTAGGTAAAAAATAAAATAAAATCGGAGGCTGTTCGAAATGATACAAAACTTTTTAAATCAATAATGTATGTTAGGATGGATTGTCATGACGGAAGTCCATGAAAAAAATCATCTGAAAATTAGATTCAATGAAACTTTTCGAAATGCAATTTTCAGTCAACAAATCATAATATATTATACACTACTTTATACTAGTTTAGGTAAAAAAATTCAATTAAATCGGAGACTGATCGAAATGATACAAAACTTTTCAGATCATTTAGATATGTTAAGAGGGAAGGATATGATGGAAGTCCAAGAACAAAATCATCTGAAGATTAGATTCTATGAAACTTTTCGAAATGCAAGTTTTTATTAAAAAATCATAATATATTATACACTAGTTTAGGGAAAAAATCAAATTAAATCGGGAACTATTCGAAATAATACAAAACTTTTTAAACTATTTATATATGTTAGGAGGGAATGTTATGATGGAAGTCCAAGCAAAAAATCATATGAAAATTAGATTCTATGAAACTTTTCGAAATGCAAGTTTCGATTAAAAATCATAATATTATGCACTAGTTAATAATAGTTTAGGTCAAAAATAAAAATAAAGTTGGAGGCTGTTCGAAATGATACAAAACTTTTTAAATAAATTATATATGTTAGGATGGATGGTCATGACGGAAGTCCATGAAAAAAATCATTTGAAAATTAGATTCAATGAAACTTTTAGAAATGCAAGTTTCAGTCAACAAATCATAATATATTATACACTAGTTTATACTAGTTTAGGTCAAAAATCCAATTAAATCGGAGACTGTTCGAAATGATACAAAACTTTTCAGATCATTTAGATATGTTAAGAGGGAAGGTTATGATGGAAGTCCAAGCACAAAATCATCTGAAGATTAGATTCTATGAAACTTTTCGAAATTCAAGTTTTTATTAAAAAATCATAATATATTATACACTAGTTTATACTAGTTTAGGGTAAAAATCAAATTAAATCGGGAATTGTTCAAAATAATACAAAACTTTTTAAACTATTTATATATGTTAGGAGGGATTGTCAATATGGAAGTCCATGCAAAAAATAGTATGAAAATTAGATTCAATGAAACTTTTCGAAATGCAAGTTTTGCTCAAAAAATCATAATATATTTTACAATATTTTATACTAGTTTCGGTAGAAAAATACAGATTAAAGCAAGGACTATTCGACATGATACGAAAATTCTTAGAACATTTATATATGTTACAAGGGAATGTTATGATGGAAGTCCATGCATATAATCATTTGAAAATTAGATTCCATGAATCTTTTCGAAACGCATGTTTCGGTCAAAAAATCATAATATATTATACACTAGTTTCAGTCATAAAATCAAATTAAATCGAGGATTGTTCCAAACGATATGAATCTTTTCAGATCCATTCTATATGTTACGAGGGAAGGTTATGCTGGAAGTCCCTGCAAAAAATCATATGAAAATTAAATTCTATCAAACGTTTCGAAATGCATGTTTCGGTCAAAAAATCATAATATATTATACCTTAGTTTATACTAGTTTCGGTATAAAATCCAATTAAATTGGAGACTGTTCGAAATGATACGAAACTTATCAGATCATTTAGATATGTTAGGAGGGAAGGTTATGATGGAAGTCCAAGCAAAAAATCATATGAAAATTAGATTCTATGAAACTTTTCGAAATGCAAGTTTCGATTAAAAAATCATAATATTATACACTAGTTTATAATAGTTTAGGTCAAAAATAAAATAAAATCGGAGGCTGTTCGAAATGATACAAAACTTTTTAAATCAATTATATATGTTAGGATGGATGGTCATGACGGAAGTCCATGCAAAAAATCATCTGAAAATTAGATTCAATGAAACTTTTCAAAATGCAAGTTTCAGTCAACAAATCATAATATATTATACACTAGTTTATACTAGTTTAGGTAAAACATCCAATTAAATCGGAGACTGTTCAAAATGATACAAAACTTTTCAGATCATTTAGATATGTTAAGAGGGAAGGATATGATGGAAGTCCAAGCACAAAATCATCTGAAGATTAGATTCTATGAAACTTTTCGAAATGCAAGTTTTGATTAAAAAATCATAATATATTATACACTAGTTTATACTAGTTTAGGCAAAAAAAAAATTAAATCGGGAACTGTTCGAAATAATACAAAACTTTTTAAACTATTTATATATGTTAGGAAGGATGGTCAATATGGAAGTCCATGCAAAAAATCGTATGAAAATTAGATTCAATGAAACTTTTCGAAATGCAAGTTTTGCTCAAAAAATCATAATATATTTTACAATATTTTATACTAGTTTCGGTAGAAAAATACAGATTAAATCAAGGACTATTCGACATGATACGAAAATTCTTAGAACATTTATATATGTTACAAGGGAAGGTTATGATGGAAGTCCATGCATAAAATCATTTGAAAATTAGATTCCATGAATCTTTTCGAAACGCATGTTTCGGTCAATAAATCATAATATATTATACACTAGTTTCGGTCATAAAATCAAATTAAATCGAGAATTGTTCCAAACGATATGAATCTTTTCAGATCCATTCAATATGTTACGAGGGAAGGTTATGCTGGAAGTCCATGCAAAAAATCCTCTGAAAATTAGATTTTATCAAACGTTTCGAAATGCATGTTTCGGTCAAAAAATCATAATATATTATACCCTAGTTTATACTAGTTTCGGTCCAAAATCCAATTAAATTGGAGACTGTTCGAAATGATACGAAACTTATCAGATCATTTAGATATGTTAGGAGGGAAGGTTATGATGGAAGTCCAAGCAAAAAATCATATGAAAATTAGATTCTATGAAACTTTTCGAAATGCAAGTTTCGATTAAAAAATCATAATATTATACACTAGTTTATAATAGTTTAGGTCAAAAATAAAATAAAATCGGAGGCTGTTCGAAATGATACAAAACTTTTTAAATCAATTATATATGTTAGGATGGATGGTCATGACGGAAGTCCATGCAAAAAATCATCTGAAAATTAGATTCAATGAAACTTTTCGAAATGCAAGTTTCAGTCAACAAATCATAATATATTATACATTAGTTTATACTAGTTTAGGTAAAACATCCAATTAAATCGGAGACTGTTCAAAATGATACAAAACTTTTCAGATCATTTAGATATGTTAAGAGGGAAGGATATGATGGAAGTCCATGCACAAAATCATCTGAAGATCAGATTCTATGAAACTTTTCGAAATGCAAATTTTGATTAAAAAATCATAATATATTATACACTAGTTTATACTAGTTTAGGCCAAAAAAAAAATTAAATCGGGAACTGTTCGAAATAATACAAAACTTTTTAAACTATTTATATATGTTAGGAGGGATGGTCAAGATGGAAGTCCATGCATAAAATCGTATGAAAATTAGATTCAATGAAACTTTTCGAAATGCAAGTTTTGCTCAAAAAATCATAATATATTTTACAATATTTTATACTAGTTTCGGTAGAAAAATACAGATTAAATCAAGGACTATTCGACATGATAAGAAAATTCTTAGAACATTTATATATGTTACAAGGGAAGGTTATGATGGAAGTCCATGCATAAAATCATTTGAAAATTAGATTCCATGAATCTTTTCGAAACGCATGTTTCGGTCAAAAAATCATAATATATTATACACTAGTTTCGGTCATAAAATCAAATTAAATAGAGGATTGTTCCAAACGATATGAATCTTTTCAGGTCCATTCAATATGTTACGAGGGAAGGTTATGCTGGAATACCATGCAAAAAATCATCTAAAAATTAGATTTTATCAAACGTTTCGAAATGCATGTTTCGGTCAACAAATCATAATATATTATACCCTAGTTTATACTAGTTTCGGTCCAAAATCCAATTAAATTGGAGACTGTTCGAAATGATACGAAACTTATCAGATCATTTAGATATGTTAGGAGGGAAGGTTATGATGGAAGTCCAAGCAAAAAATCATATGAAAATTAGATTCTATGAAACTTTTCGAAATGCAAGTTTCGATTAAAAAATCATAATATTATACATAAGTTTATAATAGTTTAGGTCAAAAATAAAATAAAATCGGAGGCTGTTCGAAATGATACAAAACTTTTTAAATCAATTATATATGTTAGGATGGATGGTCATGACGGAAGTCCATGCAAAAAATCATCTGAAAATTAGATTCAATAAAACTTTTTCGAAATGCAAGTTTCAGTCAACAAATCATAATATATTATACACAAGTTTATACTAGTTTAGGTAAAACATCCAATTAAATTGGAGACTGTTCAAAATGATACAAAACTTTTCAGATCATTTAGATATGTTAAGAGGGAAGGATATGATGGAAGTCCAAGCACAAAATGATCTGAAGATTAGATTCTATGAAACTTTTCGAAATGCAAGTTTTGATTAAAAAATCATAATATATTATACACTAGTTTATACTAGTTTATGGTAAAAATCAAATTAAATCGGGAACTGTTCGAAATAATACAAAACTTTTTAAACTATTTATATATGTTAGGAGGGATGGTCAATATGGAAGTCCATGCAAAAAATCGTATGAAAATTAGATTCAATGAAACTTTTCGAAATGCAAGTTTTGCTCAAAAAATCATAATATATTTTACAATATTTTATACTAGTTTCGGTAGAAAAATACAGATTAAATCAAGGACTATTCGACATGATACGAAAATTCTTAGAACATTTATATATGTTACAAGGGAAGGTTTTGATGGAAGTCCATGCATAAAATCATTTGAAAATTATATTCCATGAAACTTTTCGAAACGCATGTTTCGGTCAAAAAATCATAATATATTATACACTAGTTTCGGTTATAAAATAAAATTAAATCGAGGATTGTTCCAAACGATATGAATCTTTTCAGATCCATTCTATATGTTACGAGAGAAAGTTATGCTGGAAGTCCATGCAAAAAATCATCTGAAAATCAGATTTTATCAAACGCTTCGAAATGCATGTTTCGGTCAAAAAATCATAATATATTATACCCTAGTTTATACTAGTTTCGGTCCAAAATCCAATTAAATTGGAGACTGTTCGAAATGATACGAAACTTATCACATCATTTAGATATGTTAGGAGGGAAGGTTATGATGGAAGTTCAAGCAAAAAATCATATGAAAATTAGATTCTATGAAACTTTTTGAAATGCAAGTTTCGATTAAAAAATCATAATATTATACACTAGTTTATAGTAGTTTAGGTCAAAAATAAAATAAAATCGGAGGCTGTTCGAAATGACACAAAACTTTTTAAATCAATTATATATGTTAGGATGGATGGTCATGACGGAAGTCCATGCAAAAAATCATCTGAAAATTAGATTCAATGAAACTTTTCGAAATGCAAGTTTCAGTCAACAAATCATAATATATTATACACTAGTTTATACTAGTTTAGGTAAAAAAATCCAATTAAATCGGAGACTGTTCGAAATGATACAAAACTTTTCAGATCATTTAGATATGTTAAGAGGGAAGGATATGATGGAAGTCCAGGCACAAAATCATCTGAAGATTAGATTCTATGAAACTTTTCGAAATGCAAGTTTTTATTAAAAAATCATAATATATTATATACTAGTTTATACTAGTTTAGGGCAAAAAACAAATTAAATCAGGAACTGTTCGAAATAATACAAAACTTTTTAAACTATTTATATATGTTAGGAGGGATGGTCAAGATGGAAGTCCATGCATCAAATCGTATGAAAATTAGATTCAATGAAACTTTTCGAAATGCATGTTTTGCTCAAAAAATCATAATATATTTTACAATATTTTATACTAGTTTCGGTAGAAAAATACAGATTAAATCAAGGACTATTCGACATGATACAAAAATTCTTAGAACATTTATATATGTTACAAGGGAAGGTTATGATGGAAGTCCATGCATAAAATCATTTGAAAATTAGATTCCATGAATCTTTTCGAAACGCATGTTTCGGTCAAAAAATCATAATATATTATACACTAGTTTCGGTCATAAAATCAAATTAAATCGAGGATTGTTCCAAACGATATGAATCTTTTCAGATCCATTCAATATGTTACGAGGGAAGGTTATGCTGGAATACCATGCAAAATATCATCTGAAAATTAGATTCTATCAAACGTTTCGAAATGCATGTTTCGGTCAACAAATCATAATATATTATACCCTAGTTTATACTAGTTTCGGTCCAAAATCCAATTAAATTGGAGACTGTTCGAAATGATACGAAACTTATCAGATCATTTAGATATGTTAGGAGGGAAGGTTATGATGGAAGTCCAAGCAAAAAATCATATGAAAATTAGATTCTATGAAACTTTTAGAAATGCAAGTTTCGATTAAGAAATCATAATATTATACACTAGTTTATAATAGTTTAGGTCAAAAATAAAATAAAATCGGAGGCTGTTCGAAATGATACAAAACTTTTTAAATCATTTATATATGTTAGGATGGATGGTCATGACGGAAGTCCTTGCAAAAAATCATCTGAAAATTAGATTCAATGATACGTTTCGAAATGCAAGTTTCAGTCAACAAATCATAATATATTATACACTAATTTATACTAGTTTAGGTAAAAAAAATCTAATTAAATCGGAGACTGTTCGAATTGATACAAAACTTTTCAGATCATTTAGATATTTTAAGAGGGAAGGATATGATGGAAGTCCAAGCACAAAATCATCTGAAGATTAGATTCTATGAAACTTTTCGAAATGCAAGTTTTTATTAAAAAATCATAATATATTATACACTAGTTTATACTAGTTTAGGGCAAAAAACAAATTAAATCGGGAACTGTTCGAAATAATACAAAACTTTTTAAACTATTTATATATGTTAGGAGGGATGGTCAAGATGGAAGTCCATGCAAAAAATCGTATGAAAATTAGATTCAATGAAACTTTTCGAAATGCATGTTTTGCTCAAAAAATCATAATATATTTTACAATATTTTATACTAGTTTCGGTAGAAAAATAAAGATTAAATCAAGGACTATTCGACATGATACGAAAATTCTTAGAACATTTATATATGTTACAAGGGAAGGTTATGATGGAAGTCCATGCATAAAATCATTTGAAAATTAGATTCCCTGAATCTTTTCGAAACGCATGTTTCGGTCAAAAAATCATAATATATTATACACTAGTTTCGGTCATAAAATCAAATTAAATCGAGGATTGTTCCAAACGATATGAATCTTTTTAGATCCATTCTATATGTTACGAGGGAAGGTTATGCTGGAAGTCCATGCAAAATATCATTTGAAAATTAGATTCTATCAAACCTTTCGAAATGCATGTTTCGTTCAACAAATCATAATATATTATACCCTAGTTTATACTAGTTTCCGTCCAAAATCCAATTAAATTGGAGACTGTTCGAAATGATACGAAACTTATCAGATCATTTAGATATGTTAGGAGGGAAGGTTATGAAGGAAGTCCAAGCAAAAAATCATATGAAAATTAGATTCTATGAAACTTTTCGAAATGCAAGTTTCGATTAAAAAATAATAATATTATACACTAGTTTATAATAGTTTAGGTAAAAAATAAAATAAAATCGGAGGCTGTTCGAAATGATACAAAACTTTTTAAATCAATAATGTATGTTAGGATGGATTGTCATGACGGAAGTCCGTGAAAAAAATCATCTGAAAATTAGATTCAATGAAACTTTTCGAAATGCAATTTTCAGTCAACAAATCATAATATATTATACACTACTTTATACTAGTTTAGGTAAAAAAATTCAATTAAATCGGAGACTGATCGAAATGATACAAAACTTTTCAGATCATTTAGATATGTTAAGAGGGAAGGATATGATGGAAGTCCAAGAACAAAATCATCTGAAGATTAGATTCTATGAAACTTTTCGAAATGCAAGTTTTTATTAAAAAATCATAATATATTATACACTAGTTTAGGGAAAAAATCAAATTAAATCGGGAACTATTCGAAATAATACAAAACTTTTTAAACTATTTATATATGTTAGGAGGGAAGGTTATGATGGAAGTCCAAGCAAAAAATCATATGAAAATTAGATTCTATGAAACTTTTCGAAATGCAAGTTTCGATTAAAAAATCATAATATTATGCACTAGTTTATAATAGTTTAGGTCAAAAATAAAATAAAGTTGGAGGCTGTTCGAAATGATACAAAACTATTTAAATAAATTATATATGTTAGGATGGATGGTCATGACGGAAGTCCATGAAAAAAATCATTTGAAAATTAGATTCAATGAAACTTTTAGAAATGCAAGTTTCAGTCAACAAATCATAATATATTATACACTAGTTTATACTAGTTTAGGTCAAAAATCCAATTAAATCGGAGACTGTTCGAAATGATACAAAACTTTTCAGATCATTTAGATATGTTAAGAGGGAAGGTTATGATGGAAGTCCAAGCACAAAATCATCTGAAGATTAGATTCTATGAAACTTTTCGAAATTCAAGTTTTTATTAAAAAATCATAATATATTATACACTAGTTTATACTAGTTTAGGGTAAAAATCAAATTAAATCGGGAATTGTTCAAAATAATACAAAACTTTTTAAACTATTTATATATGTTAGGAGGGATGGTCAATATGGAAGTCCATGCAAAAAATAGTATGAAAATTAGATTCAATGAAACTTTTCGAAATGCAAGTTTTGCTCAAAAAATCATAATAGATTTTACAATATTTTATACTAGTTTCGGTAGAAAAATACAGATTAAAGCAAGGACTATTCGACATGATACGAAAATTCTTAGAACATTTATATATGTTACATGGGAATGTTATGATGGAAGTCCATGCATAAATTCATTTGAAAATTAGATTCCATGAATCTTTTCGAAACGCATGTTTCGGTCAAAAAATCATAATATATTATACACTAGTTTCAGTCATAAAATCAAATTAAATCGAGGATTGTTCCAAACGATATGAATCTTTTCAGATCCATTCTATATGTTACGAGGGAAGGTTATGCTGGAAGTCCCTGCAAAAAATCATATGAAAATTAAATTCTATCAAACGTTTCGAAATGCATGTTTCGGTCAACAAATCATAATATATTATACCCTAGTTTATACTAGTTTCGGTATAAAATCCAATTAAATTGGAGACTGTTCGAAATGATACGAAACTTATCAGATCATTTAGATATGTTAGGAGGGAAGGTTATGATGGAAGTCCAAGCAAAAAATCATATGAAAATTAGATTCTATGAAACTTTTCGAAATGCAACTTTCGATTAAAAAATAATAATATTATACACTAGTTTATAATAGTTTAGGTCAAAAATAAAATAAAATCGGAGGCTGTTCGAAATGATACAAAACTTTTTAAATCAATTATATATGTTAGGATGGATGGTCATGACGGAAGTCCATGCAAAAAATCATCTGAAAATTAGATTCAATGAAACTTTTCGAAATGCAAGTTTCAGTCAACAAATCATAATATATTATACACTAGTTTATACTAGTTTAGGTAAAACATCCAATTAAATCGGAGACTGTTCAAAATGATACAAAACTTTTCAGATCATTTAGATATGTTAAGAGGGAAGGATATGATGGAAGTCCAAGCACAAAATCATCTGAAGATTAGATTCTATGAAACTTTTCGAAATGCAAGTTTTGATTAAAAAATCATAATATATTATACACTAGTTTATACTAGTTTAGGCCAAAAAAAAATTAAATCGGGAACTGTTCGAAATAATACAAAACTTTTTAAACTATTTATATATGTTAGGAAGGATGGTCAATATGGAAGTCCATGCAAAAAATCGTATGAAAATTAGATTCAATGAAACTTTTCGAAATGCAAGTTTTGCTCAAAAAATCATAATATATTTTACAATATTTTATACTAGTTTCGGTAGAAAAATACAGATTAAATCAAGGACTATTCGACATGATACGAAAATTCTTAGAACATTTATATATGTTACAAGGGAAGGTTATGATGGAAGTCCATGCATAAAATCATTTGAAAATTAGATTCCCTGAATCTTTTCGAAACGCATGTTTCGGTCAAAAAATCATAATATATTATACACTAGTTTCGGTCATAAAATCAAATTAAATCGAGGATTGTTCCAAACGATATGAATCTTTTTAGATCCATTCTATATGTTACGAGGGAAGGTTATGCTGGAAGTCCATGCAAAATATCATTTGAAAATTAGATTCTATCAAACGTTTCGAAATGCATGTTTCGTTCAACAAATCATAATATATTATACCCTAGTTTATACTAGTTTCGGTCCAAAATCCAATTAAATTGGAGACTGTTCGAAATGATACGAAACTTATCAGATCATTTAGATATGTTAGGAGGGAAGGTTATGATGGAAGTCCAAGCAAAAAATCATATGAAAATTAGATTCTATGAAACTTTTCGAAATGCAAGTTTCGATTAAAAAATCATAATATTATACACTAGTTTATAATAGTTTAGGTAAAAAATAAAATAAAATCGGAGGCTGTTCGAAATGATACAAAACTTTTTAAATCAATAATGTATGTTAGGATGGATTGTCATGACGAAAGTCCATGAAAAAAATCATCTGAAAATTAGATTCAATGAAACTTTTCGAAATGCAATTTTCAGTCAACAAATCATAATATATTATACACTACTTTATACTAGTTTAGGTAAAAAAATTCAATTAAATCGGAGACTGATCGAAATGATACAAAACTTTTCAGATCATTTAGATATGTTAAGAGGGAAGGATATGATGGAAGTCCAAGAACAAAATCATCTGAAGATTAGATTCTATGAAACTTTTCGAAATGCAAGTTTTTATTAAAAAATCATAATATATTATACACTAGTTTAGGGGAAAAATTAAATTAAATCGGGAACTATTCGAAATAATACAAAACTTTTTAAACTATTTATATATGTTAGGAGGGAAGGTTATGATGGAAGTCCAAGCAAAAAATCATATGAAAATTAGATTCTATGAAACTTTTCGAAATGCAAGTTTCGATTAAAAAATCATAATATTATGCACTAGTTTATAATAGTTTAGGTCAAAAATAAAATAAAGTTGGAGGCTGTTCGAAATGATACAAAACTTTTTAAATAAATTATATATGTTAGGATGGATGGTCATGACGGAAGTCCATGAAAAAAATCATTTGAAAATTAGATTCAATGAAACTTTTAGAAATGCAAGTTTCAGTCAACAAATCATAATATATTATACACTAGTTTATACTAGTTTAGGTCAAAAATCCAATTAAATCGGAGACTGTTCGAAATGATACAAAACTTTTCAGATCATTTAGATATGTTAAGAGGGAAGGTTATGATGGAAGTCCAAGCACAAAATCATCTGAAGATTAGATTCTATGAAACTTTTCGAAATTCAAGTTTTTATTAAAAAATCATAATATATTATACACTAGTTTATACTAGTTTAGGGTAAAAATCAAATTAAATCGGGAATTGTTCAAAATAATACAAAACTTTTTAAACTATTTATATATGTTAGGAGGGATGGTCAATATGGAAGTCCATGCAAAAAATAGTATGAAAATTAGATTCAATGAAACTTTTCGAAATGCAAGTTTTGCTCAAAAAATCATAATAGATTTTACAATATTTTATACTAGTTTCGGTAGAAAAATACAGATTAAAGCAAGGACTATTCGACATGATACGAAAATTCTTAGAACATTTATATATGTTACATGGGAATGTTATGATGGAAGTCCATGCATAAATTCATTTGAAAATTAGATTCCATGAATCTTTTCGAAACGCATGTTTCGGTCAAAAAATCATAATATATTATACACTAGTTTCAGTCATAAAATCAAATTAAATCGAGGATTGTTCCAAACGATATGAATCTTTTCAGATCCATTCTATATGTTACGAGGGAAGGTTATGCTGGAAGTCCCTGCAAAAAATCATATGAAAATTAAATTCTATCAAACGTTTCGAAATGCATGTTTCGGTCAACAAATCATAATATATTATACCCTAGTTTATACTAGTTTCGGTATAAAATCCAATTAAATTGGAGACTGTTCGAAATGATACGAAACTTATCAGATCATTTAGATATGTTAGGAGGGAAGGTTATGATGGAAGTCCAAGCAAAAAATCATATGAAAATTAGATTCTATGAAACTTTTCGAAATGCAACTTTCGATTAAAAAATTATAATATTATACACTAGTTTATAATAGTTTAGGTCAAAAATAAAATAAAATCGGAGGCTGTTCGAAATGATACAAAACTTTTTAAATCAATTATATATGTTAGGATGGATGGTCATGACGGAAGTCCATGCAAAAAATCATCTGAAAATTAGATTCAATGAAACTTTTCGAAATGCAAGTTTCAGTCAACAAATCATAATATATTATACACTAGTTTATACTAGTTTAGGTAAAACATCCAATTAAATCGGAGACTGTTCAAAATGATACAAAACTTTTCAGATCATTTAGATATGTTAAGAGGGAAGGATATGATGGAAGTCCAAGCACAAAATCATCTGAAGATTAGATTCTATGAAACTTTTCGAAATGCAAGTTTTGATTAAAAAATCATAATATATTATACACTAGTTTATACTAGTTTAGGCCAAAAAAAAATTAAATCGGGAACTGTTCGAAATAATACAAAACTTTTTAAACTATTTATATATGTTAGGAAGGATGGTCAATATGGAAGTCCATGCAAAAAATCGTATGAAAATTAGATTCAATGAAACTTTTCGAAATGCAAGTTTTGCTCAAAAAATCATAATATATTTTACAATATTTTATACTATTTTCGGTAGAAAAATACAGATTAAATCAAGGACTATTCGACATGATACGAAAATTCTTAGAACATTTATATATGTTACAAGGGAAGGTTATGATGGAAGTCCATGCATAAAATCATTTGAAAATTAGATTCCATGAATCTTTTCGAAACGCATGTTTCGGTCAATAAATCATAATATATTATACACTAGTTTCGGTCATAAAATCAAATTAAATCGAGGATTGTTCCAAACGATATGAATCTTTTCAGATCCATTCAATATGTTACGAGGGAAGGTTATGCTGGAAGTCCATGCAAAAAATCCTCTGAAAATTAGATTTTATCAAACGTTTCGAAATGCATGTTTCGGTCAAAAAATCATAATATATTATACCCTAGTTTATACTAGTTTCGGTCCAAAATCCAATTAAATTGGAGACTGTTCGAAATGATACGAAACTTATCAGATCATTTAGATATGTTAGGAGGGAAGGTTATGATGGAAGTCCAAGCAAAAAATCATATGAAAATTAGATTCTATGAAACTTTTCGAAATGCAAGTTTCGATTAAAAAATCATAATATTATACACTAGTTTATAATAGTTTAGGTCAAAAATAAAATAAAATCGGAGGCTGTTCGAAATGATACAAAACTTTTTAAATCAATTATATATGTTAGGATGGATGGTCATGACGGAAGTCCATGCAAAAAATCATCTGAAAATTAGATTCAATGAAACTTTTCGAAATGCAAGTTTCAGTCAACAAATCATAATATATTATACATTAGTTTATACTAGTTTAGGTAAAACATCCAATTAAATCGGAGACTGTTCAAAATGATACAAAACTTTTCAGATCATTTAGATATGTTAAGAGGGAAGGATATGATGGAAGTCCAAGCACAAAATCATCTGAAGATTAGATTCTATGAAACTTTTCGAAATGCAAGTTTTGATTAAAAAATCATAATATATTATACACTAGTTTATACTAGTTTAGGCCAAAAAAAAAATTAAATCGGGAACTGTTCGAAATAATACAAAACTTTTTAAACTATTTATATATGTTAGGAGGGATGGTCAAGATGGAAGTCCATGCATAAAATCGTATGAAAATTAGATTCAATGAAACTTTGCGAAATGCAAGTTTTGCTCAAAAAATCATAATATATTTTACAATATTTTATACTAGTTTCGGTAGAAAAATACAGATTAAATCAAGGACTATTCGACATGATAAGAAAATTCTTAGAACATTTATATATGTTACAAGGGAAGGTTATGATGGAAGTCCATGCATAAAATCATTTGAAAATTAGATTCCATGATTCTTTTCGAAACGCATGTTTCGGTCAATAAATCATAATATATTATACACTAGTTTCGGTCATAAAATCAAATTAAACCGAGGATTGTTCCAAACGATATGAATCTTTTCAGATCCATTCAATATGTTACGAGGGAAGGTTATGCTGGAAGTCCATGCAAAAAATCCTCTGAAAATTAGATTTTATCAAACGTTTCGAAATGCATGTTTCGGTCAAAAAATCATAATATATTATACCCTAGTTTATACTAGTTTCGGTCCAAAATCCAATTAAATTGGAGACTGTTCGAAATGATACGAAACTTATCAGATCATTTAGATATGTTAGGAGGGAAGGTTATGATGGAAGTCCAAGCAAAAAATCATATGAAAATTAGATTCTATGAAACTTTTTGAAATGCAAGTTTCGATTAAAAAATCATAATATTATACATAAGTTTATAATAGTTTAGGTCAAAAATAAAATAAAATCGGAGGCTGTTTGAAATGATACAAAACTTTTTAAATCAATTATATATGTTAGGATGGATGGTCATGACGGAAGTCCATGCAAAAAATCATCTGAAAATTAGATTCAATAAAACTTTTTCGAAATGCAAGTTTCAGTCAACAAATCATAATATATTATACACAAGTTTATACTAGTTTAGGTAAAACATCCAATTAAATCGGAGACTGTTCAAAATGATACAAAACTTTTCAGATCATTTAGATATGTTAAGAGGGAAGGATATGATGGAAGTCCAAGCACAAAATGATCTGAAGATTAGATTCTATGAAACTTTTCGAAATGCAAGTTTTGATTAAAAAATCATAATATATTATACACTAGTTTATACTAGTTTAGGGTAAAAATCAAATTAAATCGGGAACTGTTCGAAATAATACAAAACTTTTTAAACTATTTATATATGTTAGGAGGGATGGTCAATGTGGAAGTCCATGCAAAAAATCGTATGAAAATTAGATTCAATGAAACTTTTCGAAATGCAAGTTTTGCTCAAAAAATCATAATATATTTTACAATATTTTATACTAGTTTCGGTAGAAAAATACAGATTAAATCAAGGACTATTCGACATGATACGAAAATTCTTAGAACATTTATATATGTTACAAGGGAAGGTTATGATGGAAGTCCATGTATAAAATCATTTGAAAATTAGATTCCATGAAACTTTTCGAAACGCATGTTTCGGTCAATAAATCATAATATATTATACACTAGTTTCGGTCATAAAATCAAATTAAATCGAGGATTGTTCCAAATGATATGAATCTTTTCATATCCATTCAATATGTTACGAGGGAATGTTATGCTGGAAGTCCATGCAAAAAATCATCTGAAAATTAGAGTTTATCAAACGTTTCGAAATGCATGTTTCGGTCAAAAAATCATAATATATTATACCCTAGTTTATACTAGTTTCGGTCCAAAATCCAATTAAATTGGAGACTGTTCGAAATGATATGAATCTTATCAGATGATTTAGATATGTTAGGAGGGAAGGTTATGATGGAAGTCCAAGCAAAAAATCATATGAAAATTAGATTCTATGAAACTTTTCGAAATGCAAGTTTCGATTAAAAAATCATAATATTATACACTAGTTAATAATAGTTTAGGTCAAAAATAAAATAAAATTGGAGGTTGTTCGAAATGATACAAAACTTTTTAAATCAATTATATATGTTAGGATGGATGGTCATGACGGAAGTCCATGAAAAATATCATCTGAAAATTAGATTCAATGAAACTTTTAGAAATGCAAGTTTCAGTCAACAAATTATAATATATTATACACTAGTTTATACTAGTTTAGGTCAAAAATCCAATTAAATCGGAGACTGTTCGAAATGATACAAAACTTGTCAGATCATTTAGATATGTTAAGAGGGAAGGTAATGATGGAAGTCCAGGCACAAAATCATCTGAAAATTAGATTCTATGAAACTTTTCGAAATTCAAGTTTTTATTAAAAAATCAAAATATATTATACATTAGTTTATACTAGTTTAGGGTAAAAATCAAATTAAATCGGGATCTGTTCGAAATAATACAAAACTTTTTAAACTATTTATATATGTTAGGAGGGATGGTCAATATGGAAGTCCATGCAAAAAATCGTATGAAAATTAGATTCAATGAAACTTTTCGAAATGCAAGTTTTGCTCAAAAAATCATCATATATATTAAAATATTTTATACTAGTTTCGGTAGAAAAATACAGATTAAATCAAGGACTATTCGACATGATACAAAAATTCTTAGAACATTTATATATGTTACAAGGGAAGGTTATGATGGAAGTCCATGCATAAAATCATTTGAAAATTAGATTCCATGAATCTTTTCGAAACGCATGTTTCGGTCAAAAAATCATAATATATTATACACTAGTTACGGTCATAAAATCAAATTAAATCGAGGATTGTTCCAAACAATATGAATCTTTTCAGATCCATTCTATATGTTACGAGGGAAGGTTATGCTGGAAGTCCATGCAAAAAATCATCTGAAAATTAGATTCTATCAAACGTTTCGAAATGCATGTTTCGGTCAACAAATCATAATATATTATACCCTAGTTTATACTAGTTTCGGTCCAAAATTAAATTGGAGACTGTTCGAAATGATACGAAACTTATCAGATCATTTAGATATGTTAGGAGGGAAGGTTATGATGGTAGTCCAAGCAAAAAATCATATGAAAATTAGATTCTATGAAACTTTTCGAAATGCAAGTTTCGATTAAAAAATCATAATATTATACACTAGTTTATAATAGTTTAGGTCAAAATTAAAATAAAATCGGACGCTGTTCGAAATGATACAAAACTTTTTAAATCAATTATATATGTTAGGATGGATTGTCATGACGGAAGTTCATGCAAAAAATCATCTGAAAATTAGATTCAATGAAGCTTTTCGAAATGCAAGTTTCAGTCAACAAATTATAATATATTATACACTAGTTTATACTAGTTTAGGTAAAAAACCAATTAAATCGAAGACTGTTCGAAATGATACAAAACTTTTCAGATCATTTAGATATGTTAAGAGGGAAGGATATGATGGAAGTCCAGGCACAAAATCATCTGAAGATTAGATTCTATGAAACTTTTCGAAATGCAAGTTTTGATTAAAAAATCATAATATATTATACACTAGTTTATACTAGTTTAGGGGAAAAAACAAATTAAATCGGGAACTGTTTGAAATAATACAAAACTTTTTAAACTATTTATATATGTTAGGAGGGATGGTCAAGATGGAAGTCCATGCATCAAATCGTATGAAAATTAGATTCAATGAAACTTTTCGAAATGCAAGTTATTCTCAAAAAATCATTATATATTTTACAATATTTTATACTAGTTTCGGTAAAAAAAATACAGATTAAATCAAGGACTATCCGACATGATACGAAAATTCTTAGAACATTTATATATGTTACAAGGGAAGGTTATGATGGAAGTCCATGCATAAAATCATTTGAAAATTAGATTCCATGAATCTTTTCGAAACGCATGTTTCGGTCAAAAAATCATAATATATTATACACTAGTTTCGGTTATAAAATAAAATTAAATCGAGGATTGTTCCAAACGATATGAATCTTTTCAGATCCATTCTATATGTTACGAGAGAAGGTTATGCTGGAAGTCCATGCAAAAAATCATCTGAAAATCAGATTTTATCAAACGCTTCGAAATGCATGTTTCGGTCAAAAAATCATAATATATTATACCCTAGTTTATACTAGTTTCGGTCCAAAATCCAATTAAATTGGAGACTGTTCGAAATGATACGAAACTTTTCACATCATTTAGATATGTTAGGAGGGAAGGTTATGATGGAAGTCCAAGCAAAAAATCATATGAAAATTAGATTCTATGAAACTTTTTGAAATGCAAGTTTCGATTAAAAAATCATAATATTATACACTAGTTTATAGTAGTTTAGGTCAAAAATAAAATAAAATCGGAGGCTGTTCGAAATGACACAAAAATTTTTAATACAATTATATATGTTAGGATGGATGGTCATGACGGAAGTCCAAGCAAAAAATCATCTGAAAATTAGATTCAATGAAACTTTTCGAAATGCAAGTTTCAGTCAACAAATCATAATATATTATACACTAGTTTATACTAGTTTAGGTAAAAAAATCCAATTAAATCGGAGACTGTTCGAAATGATACAAAACTTTTCAGATCATTTAGATATGTTAAGAGGGAAGGATATGATGGAAGTCCAGGCACAAAATCATCTGAAGATTAGATTCTATAAAACTTTTCGAAATGCAAGTTTTTATTAAAAAATCATAATATATTATATACTAGTTTAGGGCAAAAAACAAATTAAATCAGGAACTGTTCGAAATAATACAAAACTTTTTAAACTATTTATATATGTTAGGAGGGATGGTCAAGATGGAAGTCCATGCATCAAATCGTATGAAAATTAGATTCAATGAAACTTTTCGAAATGCATGTTTTGCTCAAAAAATCATAATATATTTTACAATATTTTATACTAGTTTCGGTAAAAAAATACAGATTAAATCAAGGACTATTCGACATGATACGAAAATTCTTAGAACATTTATATATGTTACAAGGGAAGGTTATGATGGAAGTCCATGCATAAAATCATTTGAAAATTAGATTCCATGATTCTTTTCGAAACGCATGTTTCGGTCAAAAAATCATAATATATTATACACTACTTTCAGTCATAAAATCAAATTAAATCAAGGATTGTTCCAAATGATATGAATCTTTTCATATCCATTCTATATGTTACGAGGGAATGTTATGCTGGAAGTCCATGCAAAAAAACATCTAAAAATTAGATTCTATCAAACGTTTCGAAATGCATGTTTCGGTGAATAAATCATAATATATTATACCATAGTTTATACTAGTTTCGGTCCAAAATCCAATTAAATTGGAGAATGTTCGAAATGATACGAAACTTATCAAATCATTTAGATATGTTAGGAGGGAAGGTTATGATGGAAGTCCAAGCAAAAAATCATATGAAAATTAGATTCTATGAAACTTTTCGAAATGCAAGTTTCGATTAAAAAATCATAATATTATACACTAGTTTATAATAGTTTAGGTCAAAAATAAAATAAAATCGGACGCTGTTCGAAATGATACAAAACTTTTTAAATCAATTATATATGTTAGGATGGATTGTCATGACGGAAGTCCATGCAAAAAATCATCTGAAAATTAGATTCAATGAAACTTTTAGAAATGCAAGTTTCAGTCAACAAATCATAATATATTATACACTAGTTTATACTAGTTTAGGTCAAAAATCCAATTAAATCGGAGACTGTTCGAAATGATACAAAACTTTTCAGATCATTTAGATATGTTAAGAGGGAAGGTTATGATGGAAGTCCAAGCACAAAATCATCTGAAGATTAGATTCTATGAAACTTTTCGAAATTCAAGTTTTTATTAAAAAATCATAATATATTATACACTAGTTTATACTAGTTTAGGGTAAAAATCAAATTAAATCGGGAATTGTTCAAAATAATACAAAACTTTTTAAACTATTTATATATGTTAGGAGGGATGGTCAATATGGAAGTCCATGCAAAAAATAGTATGAAAATTAGATTCAATGAAACTTTTCGAAATGCAAGTTTTGCTCAAAAAATCATCATATATATTAAAATATTTAAACTAGTTTCGGTAGAAAAATACAGATTAAATCAAGGACTATTCGACATGATACAAAAATTCTTAGAACATTTATATATGTTACAAGGGAAGGTTATGATGGAAGTCCATGCATAAAATCATTTGAAAATTAGATTCCATGAATCTTTTCGAAACGCATGTTTCGGTCAAAAAATCATAATATATTATACACTAGTTACGGTCATAAAATCAAATTAAATCGAGGATTGTTCCAAACAATATGAATCTTTTCAGATCCATTCTATATGTTACGAGGGAAGGTTATGCTGGAAGTCCATGCAAAAAATCATCTGAAAATTAGATTCTATCAAACGTTTCGAAATGCATGTTTCGGTCAACAAATCATAATATATTATACCCTAGTTTATACTAGTTTCGGTATAAAATCCAATTAAATTGGAGACTGTTCGAAATGATACGAAACTTATCAGATCATTTAGATATGTTAGGAGGGAAGGTTATGATGGAAGTCCAAGCAAAAAATCATATGAAAATTAGATTCTATGAAACTTTTCGAAATGCAAGTTTCGATTAAAAAATCATAATATTATACACTAGTTTATAATAGTTTAGGTCAAAAATAAAATAAAATCGGAGGCTGTTCGAAATGATACAAAACTTTTTAAATCAATTATATATGTTAGGATGGATGGTCATGACGGAAGTTCATGCAAAAAATCATCTGAAAATTAGATTCAATGAAACTTTTCGAAATGCAAGTTTCAGTCAACAAATCATAATATATTATACATTAGTTTATACTAGTTTAGGTAAAACATCCAATTAAATCGGAGACTGTTCAAAATGATACAAAACTTTTCAGATCATTTAGATATGTTAAGAGGGAAGGATATGATGGAAGTCCATGCACAAAATCATCTGAAGATTAGATTCTATGAAACTTTTCGAAATGCAAGTTTTGATTAAAAAATCATAATATATTATACACTAGTTTATACTAGTTTAGGCCAAAAAAAAAATTAAATCGGGAACTGTTCGAAATAATACAAAACTTTTTAAACTATTTATATATGTTAGGAGGGATGGTCAAGATGGAAGTCCATGCATAAAATCGTATGAAAATTAGATTCAATGAAACTTTTCGAAATGCAAGTTTTGCTCAAAAAATCATAATATATTTTACAATATTTTATACTAGTTTCGGTAGAAAAATACAGATTAAATCAAGGACTATTCGACATGATAAGAAAATTCTTAGAACATTTATATATGTTACAAGGGAAGGTTATGATGGAAGTCCATGCATAAAATCATTTGGAAATTAGATTCCATGAATCTTTTCGAAACGCATGTTTCGGTCAATAAATCATAATATATTATACACTAGTTTCGGTCATAAAATCAAATTAAATCGAGGATTGTTCCAAACGATATGAATCTTTTCAGATCCATTCAATATGTTACGAGGGAAGGTTATGCTGGAAGTCCATGCAAAAAATCCTCTGAAAATTAGATTTTATCAAACGTTTCGAAATGCATGTTTCGGTCAAAAAATCATAATATATTATACCCTAGTTTATACTAGTTTCGGTCCAAAATCCAATTAAATTGGAGACTGTTCGAAATGATACGAAACTTATCAAATCATTTAGATATGTTAGGAGGGAAGGTTATGATGGAAGTCCAAGCAAAAAATCATATGAAAATTAGATTCTATGAAACTTTTCGAAATGCAAGTTTCGATTAAAAAATCATAATATTATACACTAGTTTATAATAGTTTAGGTCAAAAATAAAATAAAATCGGAGGCTGTTCGAAATGATACAAAACTTTTTAAATCAATTATATATGTTAGGATGGATGGTCATGACGGAAGTCCATGTAAAAAATCATCTGAAAATTAGATTCAATGAAACTTTTCGAAATGCAAGTTTCAGTCAACAAATCATAATATATTATACACTAGTTTATACTAGTTTAGGTAAAACATCCAATTAAATCGGAGACTGTTCAAAATGATACAATACTTTTCAGATCATTTAGATATGTTAAGAGGGAAGGATATGATGGAAGTCCAGGCACAAAATCATCTGAAGATTAGATTCTATGAAACTTTTCGAAATGCAAGTTTTGATTAAAAAATCATTTATATATTATACACTAGTTTATACTAGTTTAGGCCAAAAAAAAATTAAATCGGGAACTGTTCGAAATAATACAAAACTTTTTAAACTATTTATATATGTTAGGAAGGATGGTCAATATGGAAGTCCATGCAAAAAATCGTATGAAAATTAGATTCAATGAAACTTTTCGAAATGCAAGTTTTGCTCAAAAAATCATAATATATTTTACAATATTTTATACTAGTTTCGGTAGAAAAATACAGATTAAATCAAGGACTATTCGACATGATATGAAAATTCTTAGAACATTTATATATGTTACAAGGGAAGGTTATGATGGAAGTCCATGCATAAAATCATTTGAAAATTAGATTCCATGAATCTTTTCGAAACGCATGTTTCGGTCAATAAATCATAATATATTATACACTAGTTTCGGTCATAAAATCAAATTAAATCGAGGATTGTTCCAAACGATATGAATCTTTTCAGATCCATTCAATATGTTACGAGGGAATGTTATGCTGGAAGTCCATGCAAAAAATCATCTGAAAATTAGATTTTATCAAACGTTTCGAAATGCATGTTTCGGTCAAAAAATCATAATATATTATACCCTAGTTTATACTAGTTTCGGTCCAAAATCCAATTAAATTGGAGACTGTTCGAAATGATACGAAACTTATCAGATCATTTAGATATGTTAGGAGGGAAGGTTATGATGGAAGTCCAAGCAAAAAATCATATGAAAATTAGATTCTATGAAACTTTTCGAAATGCAAGTTTCGATTAAAAAATCATAATATTATACACTAGTTAATAATAGTTTAGGTCAAAAATAAAATAAAATTGGAGGCTGTTCGAAATGATACAAAACTTTTTAAATCAATTATATATGTTAGGATGGATGGTCATGACGGAAGTCCATGAAAAATATCATCTGAAAATTAGATTCAATGAAACTTTTAGAAATGCAAGTTTCAGTCAACAAATCATAATATATTATACACTAGTTTATACTAGTTTAGGTCAAAAATCCAATTAAATCGGAGACTGTTCGAAATGATACAAAACTTTTCAGATCATTTAGATATGTTAAGAGGGAAGGTAATGATGGAAGTCCAGGCACAAAATCATCTGAAAATTAGATTCTATGAAACTTTTCGAAATTCAAGTTTTTATTAAAAAATCAAAATATATTATACATTAGTTTATACTAGTTTAGGGTAAAAATCAAATTAAATCGGGATCTGTTCGAAATAATACAAAACTTTTTAAACTATTTATATATGTTAGGAGGGATGGTCAATATGGAAGTCCATGCAAAAAATCGTATGAAAATTAGATTCAATGAAACTTTTCAAAATGCAAGTTTTGCTCAAAAAATCATCATATATATTAAAATATTTTATACTAGTTTCGGTAGAAAAATACAGATTAAATCAAGGACTATTCGACATGATACAAAAATTCTTAGAACATTTATATATGTTACAAGGGAAGGTTATGATGGAAGTCCATGCATAAAATCATTTGAAAATTAGATTCCATGAATCTTTTCGAAACGCATGTTTCGGTCAAAAAATCATAATATATTATACACTAGTTACGGTCATAAAATCAAATTAAATCGAGGATTGTTCCAAACGATATGAATCTTTTCAGATCCATTCTATATGTTACGAGGGAAGGTTATGCTGGAAGTCCATGCAAAAAATCATCTGAAAATTAGATTCTATCAAACGTTTCGAAATGCATGTTTCGGTCAACAAATCATAATATATTATACCCTAGTTTATACTAGTTTCGGTCCAAAATTAAATTGGAGACTGTTCGAAATGATACGAAACTTATCAGATCATTTAGATATGTTAGGAGGGAAGGTTATGATGGTAGTCCAAGCAAAAAATCATATGAAAATTAGATTCTATGAAACTTTTCGAAATGCAAGTTTCGATTAAAAAATCATAATATTATACACTAGTTTATAATAGTTTAGGTCAAAATTAAAATAAAATCGGACGCTGTTCGAAATGATACAAAACTTTTTAAATCAATTATATATGTTAGGATGGATTGTCATGACGGAAGTTCATGCAAAAAATCATCTGAAAATTAGATTCAATGAAACTTTTCGAAATGCAAGTTTCAGTCAACAAATTATAATATATTATACACTAGTTTATACTAGTTTAGGTAAAAAACCAATTAAATCGGAGACTGTTCGAAATGATACAAAACTTTTCAGATCATTTAGATATGTTAAGAGGGAAGGATATGATGGAAGTCCAGGCACAAAATCATCTGAAGATTAGATTCTATGAAACTTTTCAAAATGCAAGTTTTGATTAAAAAATCATAATATATTATACACTAGTTTATACTAGTTTAGGGGAAAAAACAAATTAAATCGGGAACTGTTCGAAATAATACAAAACTTTTTAAACTATTTATATATGTTAGGAGGGATGGTCAAGATGGAAGTCCATGCATCAAATCGTATGAAAATTAGATTCAATGAAACTTTTCGAAATGCAAGTTATTCTCAAAAAATCATTATATATTTTACAATATTTTATACTAGTTTCGGTAAAAAAATACAGATTAAATCAAGGACTATCCGACATGATACGAAAATTCTTAGAACATTTATATATGTTAAAGGGGAAGGTTATGATGGAAGTCCATGCATAAAATCATTTGAAAATTAGATTCCATGAATCTTTTCGAAACGCATGTTTCGGTCAAAAAATCATAATATATTATACACTAGTTTCGGTTATAAAATAAAATTAAATCGAGGATTGTTCCAAACGATATGAATCTTTTCAGATCCATTCTATATGTTACGAGAGAAGGTTATGCTGGAAGTCCATGCAAAAAATCATCTGAAAATCAGATTTTATCAAACGCTTCGAAATGCATGTTTCGGTCAAAAAATCATAATATATTATACCCTAGTTTATACTAGTTTCGGTCCAAAATCCAATTAAATGGGAGACTGTTCGAAATGATACGAAACTTATCACATCATTTAGATATGTTAGGAGGGAAGGTTATGATGGAAGTCCAAGCAAAAAATCATATGAAAATTAGAATCTATGAAACTTTTTGAAATGCAAGTTTCGATTAAAAAATCATAATATTATACACTAGTTTATAGTAGTTTAGGTCAAAAATATAATAAAATCGGAGGTTGTTCGAAATGACACAAAACTTTTTAATACAATTATATATGTTAGGATGGATGGTCATGACGGAAGTCCATGCAAAAAATCATCTGAAAATTAGATTCAATGAAACTTTTCGAAATGCAAGTTTCAGTCAACAAATCATAATATATTATACACTAGTTTATACTAGTTTAGGTAAAAAAATCCAATTAAATCGGAGACTGTTCGAAATGATACAAAACTTTTCAGATCATTTAGATATGTTAAGAGGGAAGGATATGATGGAAGTCCAGGCACAAAATCATCTGAAGATTAGATTCTATGAAACTTTTCGAAATGCAAGTTTTTATTAAAAAATCATAATATATTATATACTAGTTTATACTAGTTTAGGGCAAAAAACAAATTAAATCAGGAACTGTTCGAAATAATACAAAACTTTTTAAACTATTTATATATGTTAGGAGGGATGGTCAAGATGGAAGTCCATGCATCAAATCGTATGAAAATTAGATTCAATGAAACTTTTCGAAATGCATGTTTTGCTCAAAAAATCATAATATATTTTACAATATTTTATACTAGTTTCGGTAAAAAAATACAGATTAAATCAAGGACTATTCGACATGATACGAAAATTCTTAGAACATTTATATATGTTACAAGGGAAGGTTATGATGGAAGTCCATGCATAAAATCATTTGAAAATTAGATTCCATGATTCTTTTCGAAACGCATGTTTCGGTCAAAAAATCATAATATATTATACACTAGTTTCAGTCATAAAATCAAATTAAATCAAGGATTGTTCCAAATGATATGAATCTTTTCATATCCATTCTATATGTTACGAGGGAATGTTATGCTGGAAGTCCATGCAAAAAAACATCTAAAAATTAGATTCTATCAAACGTTTCAAAATGCATGTTTCGGTGAATAAATCATAATATATTATACCATAGTTTATACTAGTTTCGGTCCAAAATCCAATTAAATTGGAGAATGTTCGAAATGATACGAAACTTATCAAATCATTTAGATATGTTAGGAGGGAAGGTTATGATGGAAGTCCAAGCAAAAAATCATATGAAAATTAGATTCTATGAAACTTTTCGAAATGCAAGTTTCGATTAAAAAATCATAATATTATACACTAGTTTATAATAGTTTAGGTCAAAAATAAAATAAAATCGGACGCTGTTCGAAATGATACAAAACTTTTTAAATCAATTATATATGTTAGGATGGATTGTCATGACGGAAGTCCATGCAAAAAATCATCTGAAAATTAGATTCAATGAAACTTTTAGAAATGCAAGTTTCAGTCAACAAATCATAATATATTATACACTAGTTTATACTAGTTTAGGTCAAAAATCCAATTAAATCGGAGACTGTTCGAAATGATACAAAACTTTTCAGATCATTTAGATATGTTAAGAGGGAAGGTTATGATGGAAGTCCAAGCACAAAATCATCTGAAGATTAGATTCTATGAAACTTTTCGAAATTCAAGTTTTTATTAAAAAATCATAATATATTATACACTAGTTTATACTAGTTTAGGGTAAAAATCAAATTAAATCGGGAATTGTTCAAAATAATACATAACTTTTTAAACTATTTATATATGTTAGGAGGGATGGTCAATATGGAAGTCCATGCAAAAAATAGTTTGAAAATTAGATTCAATGAAACTTTTCGAAATGCAAGTTTTGCTCAAAAAATCATAATATATTTTACAATATTTTATACTAGTTTCGGTAGAAAAATACAGATTAAAGCAAGGACTATTCGACATGATACGAAAATTCTTAGAACATTTATATATGTTACAAGGGAATGTTATGATGGAAGTCCATGCATAAAATCATTTGAAAATTAGATTCCATGAATCTTTTCGAAACGCATGTTTCGGTCAAAAAATCATAATATATTATACACTAGTTTCGGTCATAAAATCAAATTAAATCGAGGATTGTTCCAAACGATATGAATCTTTTCAGATCCATTCTATATGTTACGAGGGAAGGTTATGCTGGAAGTCCCTGCAAAAAATCATATGAAAATTAAATTCTATCAAACGTTTCGAAATGCATGTTTCGGTCAACAAATCATAATATATTATACCCTAGTTTATACTAGTTTCGGTATAAAATCCAATTAAATTGGAGACTGTTCGAAATGATACGAAACTTATCAGATCATTTAGATATGTTAGGAGGGAAGGTTATGATGGAAGTCCAAGCAAAAAATCATATGAAAATTAGATTCTATGAAACTTTTCGAAATGCAAGTTTCGATTAAAAAATCATAATATTATACACTAGTTTATAATAGTTTAGGTCAAAAATAAAATAAAATCGGAGGCTGTTCGAAATGATACAAAACTTTTTAAATCAATTATATATGTTAGGATGGATGGTCATGACGGAAGTCCATGCAAAAAATCATCTGAAAATTAGATTCAATGAAACTTTTCGAAATGCAAGTTTCAGTCAACAAATCATAATATATTATACACTAGTTTATACTAGTTTAGGTAAAACATCCAATTAAATCGGAGACTGTTCAAAATGATACAAAACTTTTCAGATCATTTAGATATGTTAAGAGGGAAGGATATGATGGAAGTCCAGGCACAAAATCATCTGAAGATTAGATTCTATGAAACTTTTCGAAATGCAAGTTTTGATTAAAAAATCATAATATATTATACACTAGTTTATACTAGTTTAGGCCAAAAAAAAATTAAATCGGGAACTGTTCGAAATAATACAAAACTTTTTAAACTATTTATATATGTTAGGAAGGATGGTCAATATGGAAGTCCATGCAAAAAATCGTATGAAAATTAGATTTTATGAAACTTTTCGAAATGCAAGTTTTGCTCAAAAAATCATAATATATTTTACAATATTTTATACTAGTTTCGGTAGAAAAATACAGATTAAATCAAGGACTATTCGACATGATACGAAAATTCTTAGAACATTTATATATGTTACAAGGGAAGGTTATGATGGAAGTCCATGCATAAAATCATTTGAAAATTAGATTCCATGAATCTTTTCGAAACGCATGTTTCGGCCAATAAATCATAATATATTATACACTAGTTTCGGTCATAAAATCAAATTAAATCGAGGATTGTTCCAAACGATATGAATCTTTTCAGATCCATTCAATATGTTACGAGGGAAGGTTATGCTGGAAGTCCATGCAAAAAATCCTCTGAAAATTAGATTTTATCAAACGTTTCGAAATGCATGTTTCGGTCAAAAAATCATAATATATTATACCCTAGTTTATACTAGTTTCGGTCCAAAATCCAATTAAATTGGAGACTGTTCGAAATGATACGAAACTTATCAGATCATTTAGATATGTTAGGAAGGAAGGTTATGATGGAAGTCCAAGCAAAAAATCATATGAAAATTAGATTCTATGAAACTTTTCGAAATGCAAGTTTCGATTAAAAAATCATAATATTATACACTAGTTTATAATAGTTTAGGTCAAAAATAAAATAAAATCGGAGGCTGTTCGAAATGATACAAAACTTTTTAAATCAATTATATATGTTAGGATGGATGGTCATGACGGAAGTCCATGCAAAAAATCATCTGAAAATTAGATTCAATGAAACTTTTCGAAATGCAAGTTTCAGTCAACAAATCATAATATATTATACATTAGTTTATACTAGTTTAGGTAAAACATCCAATTAAATCGGAGACTGTTCGAAATGATACAAAACTTTTCAGATCATTTAGATATGTTAAGAGGGAAGGATATGATGGAAGTCCATGCACAAAATCATCTGAAGATTAGATTCTATGAAACTTTTCGAAATGCAAGTTTTGATTAAAAAATCATAATATATTATACACTAGTTTATACTAGTTTAGGCCAAAAAAAAAATTAAATCGGGAACTGTTCGAAATAATACAAAACTTTTTAAACTATTTATATATGTTAGGAGGGATGGTCAAGATGGAAGTCCATGCATAAAATCGTATGAAAATTAGATTCAATGAAACTTTTCGAAATGCAAGTTTTGCTCAAAAAATCATAATATATTTTACAATATTTTATACTAGTTTCGGTAGAAAAATACAGATTAAATCAAGGACTATTCGACATGATAAGAAAATTCTTAGAACATTTATATATGTTACAAGGGAAGGTTATGATGGAAGTCCATGCATAAAATCATTTGAAAATTAGATTCCATGAATCTTTTCGAAACGCATGTTTCGGCCAAAAAATCATAATATATTATACACTAGTTTCGGTCATAAAATCAAATTAAATCGAGGATTGTTCCAAACGATTTGAATCTTTTCAGATCCATTCAATATGTTACGAGGGAAGGTTATGCTGGAAGTCCATGCAAAAAATCCTCTGAAAATTAGATTTTATCAAACGTTTCGAAATGCATGTTTCGGTCAAAAAATCATAATATATTATACCCTAGTTTATACTAGTTTCGGTCCAAAATCCAATTAAATTGGAGACTGTTCGAAATGATACGAAACTTATCAGATCATTTAGATATGTTAGGAGGGAAGGTTATGATGGAAGTCCAAGCAAAAAATCATATGAAAATTAGATTCTATGAAACTTTTCGAAATGCAAGTTTCGATTAAAAAATCATAATATTATACATAAGTTTATAATAGTTTAGGTCAAAAATAAAATAAAATCGGAGGCTGTTCGAAATGATACAAAACTTTTTAAATCAATTATATATGTTATGATGGATGGTCATGACGGAAGTCCATGCAAAAAATCATCTGAAAATTATATTCAATAAAACTTTTTCGAAATGCAAGTTTCAGTCAACAAATCATAATATATTATACACAAGTTTATACTAGTTTAGGTAAAACATCCAATTAAATCGGAGACTGTTCAAAATGATACAAAACTTTTCAGATCATTTAGATATGTTAAGAGGGAAGGATATGATGGAAGTCCAAGCACAAAATGATCTGAAGATTAGATTCTATGAAACTTTTCGAAATGCAAGTTTTGATTAAAAAATCATAATATATTATACACTAGTTTATACTAGTTTAGGGTAAAAATCAAATTAAATCGGGAACTGTTCGAAATAATACAAAACTTTTTAAACTATTTATATATGTTAGGAGGGATGGTCAATATGGAAGTCCATGCAAAAAATCGTATGAAAATTAGATTCAATGAAACTTTTCGAAATGCAAGTTTTGCTCAAAAAATCATAATATATTTTACAATATTTTATACTAGTTTCGGTAGAAAAATACAGATTAAATCAAGGACTATTCGACATGATAAGAAAATTCTTAGAACATTTATATATGTTACAAGGGAAGGTTATGATGGAAGTCCATGCATAAAATCATTTGAAAATTAGATTCCATGAAACTTTTCGAAACGCATGTTTCGGCAATAAATCATAATATATTATACAATAGTTTCGGTCATAAAATCAAATTATATCGAGGATTGTTCCAAACGATATGAATCTTTTCAGATCCATTCAATATGTTACGAGGGAAGGTTATGCTGGAAGTCCATGCAAAAAATCCTCTGAAAAATAGATTTTATCAAACGTTTCGAAATGCATGTTTCGGTCAAAAAATCATAATATATTATACCCTAGTTTATACTAGTTTCGGTCCAAAATCCAATTAAATTGGAGACTGTTCGAAATGATACGAAACTTATCAGATCATTTAGATATGTTAGGAGGGAAGGTTATGATGGAAGTCCAAGCAAAAAATCATATGAAAATTAGATTCTATGAAACTTTTCGAAATGCAAGTTTCGATTAAAAAATCATAATATTATACACTAGTTTATAATAGTTTAGGTCAAAAATAAAATAAAATCGGAGGCTGTTCGAAATGATACAAAACTTTTTAAATCAATTAAATATGTTAGGATGGATGGTCATGACGGAAGTCCATGAAAAATATCATCTGAAAATTAGATTCAATGAAACTTTTAGAAATGCAAGTTTCAGTCAACAAATCATAATATATTATACACTAGTTTATACTAGTTTAGGACAAAAATCCAATTAAATCGGAGACTGTTCGAAATGATACAAAACTTTTCAGATCATTTAGATATGTTAAGAGGGAAGGTAATGATGGAAGTCCAGGCACAAAATCATCTGAAAATTAGATTCTATGAAACTTTTCGAAATTCAAGTTTTTATTAAAAAATCAAAATATATTATACATTAGTTTATACTAGTTTAGGGTAAAAATCAAATTAAATCGGGATCTGTTCGAAATAATACAAAACTTTTTAAACTATTTATATATGTTAGGAGGGATGGTCAATATGGAAGTCCATGCAAAAAATCGTATGAAAATTAGATTCAATGAAACTTTTCGAAATGCAAGTTTTGCTCAAAAAATCATCATATATATTAAAATATTTTATACTAGTTTCGGTAGAAAAATACAGATTAAATCAAGGACTATTCGACATGATACAAAAATTCTTAGAACATTTATATATGTTACAAGGGAAGGTTATGATGGAAGTCCATGCATAAAATCATTTGAAAATTAGATTCCATAAATCTTTTCGAAACGCATGTTTCGGTCAAAAAATCATAATATATTATACACTAGTTACGGTCATAAAATCAAATTAAATCGAGGATTGTTCCAAACGATATGAATCTTTTCAGATCCATTCTATATGTTACGAGGGAAGGTTATGCTGGAAGTCCATGCAAAAAATCATCTGAAAATTAGATTCTATCAAACATTTCGAAATGCATGTTTCGGTCAACAAATCATAATATATTATACCCTAGTTTATACTGGTTTCGGTCCAAAATTAAATTGGAGACTGTTCGAAATGATACGAAACTTATCAGATCATTTAGATATGTTAGGAGGGAAGGTTATGATGGTAGTCCAAGCAAAAAATCATATGAAAATTAGATTCTATGAAACTTTTCGAAATGCAAGTTTCGATTAAAAAATCATAATATTATACACTAGTTTATAATAGTTTAGGTCAAAATTAAAATAAAATCGGACGCTGTTCGAAATGATACAAAACTTTTTAAATCAATTATATATGTTAGGATGGATTGTCATGACGGAAGTTCATGCAAAAAATCATCTGAAAATTAGATTCAATGAAACTTTTCGAAATGCAAGTTTCAGTCAACAAATTATAATATATTATACACTAGTTTATACTAGTTTAGGTAAAAAACCAATTAAATCGGAGACTGTTCGAAATGATACAAAACTTTTCAGATCATTTAGATATGTTAAGAGGGAAGGATATGATGGAAGTCCAGGCACAAAATCATCTGAAGATTAGATTCTATGAAACTTTTCGAAATGCAAGTTTTTATTAAAAAATCATAATATATTATACACTAGTTTATACTAGTTTAGGGGAAAAAACAAATTAAATCGGGAACTGTTCGAAATAATACAAAACTTTTTAAACTATTTATATATGTTAGGAGGGATGGTCAAGATGGAAGTCCATGCATCAAATCGTATGAAAATTAGATTCAATGAAACTTTTCGAAATGCAAGTTATTCTCAAAAAATCATTATATATTTTACAATATTTTATACTAGTTTCGGTAAAAAAATACAGATTAAATCAAGGACTATCCGACATGATACGAAAATTCTTAGAACATTTATATATGTTACAAGGGAAGGTTATGATGGAAGTCCATGCATAAAATCATTTGAAAATTAGATTCCATGAATCTTTTCGAAACGCATGTTTCGGTCAAAAAATCATAATATATTATACACTAGTTTCGGTTATAAAATAAAATTAAATTGAGGATTGTTCCAAACGATATGAATCTTTTCAGATCCATTCTATATGTTACGAGAGAAGGTTATGCTGGAAGTCCATGCAAAAAATCATCTGAAAATCAGATTTTATCAAACGCTTCGAAATGCATGTTTCGGTCAAAAAATCATAATATATTATACCCTAGTTTATACTAGTTTCGGTCCAAAATCCAATTAAATTGGAGACTGTTCGAAATGATACGAAACTTATCACATCATTTAGATATGTTAGGAGGGAAGGTTATGATGGAAGTCCAAGCAAAAAATCATATGAAAATTAGATTCTATGAAACTTTTTGAAATGCAAGTTTCGATTAAAAAATCATAATATTATACACTAGTTTATAGTAGTTTAGGTCAAAAATAAAATAAAATCGGAGGCTGTTCGAAATGATACAAAACTTTTTAAATCAATTAAATATGTTAGGATGGATGGTCATGACGGAAGTCCATGAAAAATATCATCTGAAAATTAGATTCAATGAAACTTTTAGAAATGCAAGTTTCAGTCAACAAATCATAATATATTATACACTAGTTTATACTAGTTTAGGACAAAAATCCAATTAAATCGGAGACTGTTCGAAATGATACAAAACTTTTCAGATCATTTAGATATGTTAAGAGGGAAGGTAATGATGGAAGTCCAGGCACAAAATCATCTGAAAATTAGATTCTATGAAACTTTTCGAAATTCAAGTTTTTATTAAAAAATCAAAATATATTATACATTAGTTTATACTAGTTTAGGGTAAAAATCAAATTAAATCGGGATCTGTTCGAAATAATACAAAACTTTTTAAACTATTTATATATGTTAGGAGGGATGGTCAATATGGAAGTCCATGCAAAAAATCGTATGAAAATTAGATTCAATGAAACTTTTCGAAATGCAAGTTTTGCTCAAAAAATCATCATATATATTAAAATATTTTATACTAGTTTCGGTAGAAAAATACAGATTAAATCAAGGACTATTCGACATGATACAAAAATTCTTAGAACATTTATATATGTTACAAGGGAAGGTTATGATGGAAGTCCATGCATAAAATCATTTGAAAATTAGATTCCATAAATCTTTTCGAAACGCATGTTTCGGTCAAAAAATCATAATATATTATACACTAGTTACGGTCATAAAATCAAATTAAATCGAGGATTGTTCCAAACGATATGAATCTTTTCAGATCCATTCTATATGTTACGAGGGAAGGTTATGCTGGAAGTCCATGCAAAAAATCATCTGAAAATTAGATTCTATCAAACATTTCGAAATGCATGTTTCGGTCAACAAATCATAATATATTATACCCTAGTTTATACTGGTTTCGGTCCAAAATTAAATTGGAGACTGTTCGAAATGATACGAAACTTATCAGATCATTTAGATATGTTAGGAGGGAAGGTTATGATGGTAGTCCAAGCAAAAAATCATATGAAAATTAGATTCTATGAAACTTTTCGAAATGCAAGTTTCGATTAAAAAATCATAATATTATACACTAGTTTATAATAGTTTAGGTCAAAATTAAAATAAAATCGGACGCTGTTCGAAATGATACAAAACTTTTTAAATCAATTATATATGTTAGGATGGATTGTCATGACGGAAGTTCATGCAAAAAATCATCTGAAAATTAGATTCAATGAAACTTTTCGAAATGCAAGTTTCAGTCAACAAATTATAATATATTATACACTAGTTTATACTAGTTTAGGTAAAAAAACCAATTAAATCGGAGACTGTTCGAAATGATACAAAACTTTTCAGATCATTTAGATATGTTAAGAGGGAAGGATATGATGGAAGTCCAGGCACAAAATCATCTGAAGATTAGATTCTATGAAACTTTTCGAAATGCAAGTTTTTATTAAAAAATCATAATATATTATACACTAGTTTATACTAGTTTAGGGGAAAAAACAAATTAAATCGGGAACTGTTCGAAATAATACAAAACTTTTTAAACTATTTATATATGTTAGGAGGGATGGTCAAGATGGAAGTCCATGCATCAAATCGTATGAAAATTAGATTCAATGAAACTTTTCGAAATGCAAGTTATTCTCAAAAAATCATTATATATTTTACAATATTTTATACTAGTTTCGGTAAAAAAATACAGATTAAATCAAGGACTATCCGACATGATACGAAAATTCTTAGAACATTTATATATGTTACAAGGGAAGGTTATGATGGAAGTCCATGCATAAAATCATTTGAAAATTAGATTCCATGAATCTTTTCGAAACGCATGTTTCGGTCAAAAAATCATAATATATTATACACTAGTTTCGGTTATAAAATAAAATTAAATTGAGGATTGTTCCAAACGATATGAATCTTTTCAGATCCATTCTATATGTTACGAGAGAAGGTTATGCTGGAAGTCCATGCAAAAAATCATCTGAAAATCAGATTTTATCAAACGCTTCGAAATGCATGTTTCGGTCAAAAAATCATAATATATTATACCCTAGTTTATACTAGTTTCGGTCCAAAATCCAATTAAATTGGAGACTGTTCGAAATGATACGAAACTTATCACATCATTTAGATATGTTAGGAGGGAAGGTTATGATGGAAGTCCAAGCAAAAAATCATATGAAAATTAGATTCTATGAAACTTTTTGAAATGCAAGTTTCGATTAAAAAATCATAATATTATACACTAGTTTATAGTAGTTTAGGTCAAAAATAAAATAAAATCGGAGGCTGTTCGAAATGACACAAAACTTTTTAATACAATTATATATGTTAGGATGGATGGTCATGACGGAAGTCCATGCAAAAAATCATCTGAAAATTAGATTCAATGAAACTTTTCGAAATGCAAGTTTCAGTCAACAAATCATAATATATTATACACTAGTTTATACTAGTTTAGGTAAAAAAATCCAATTAAATCGGAGACTGTTCGAAATGATACAAAACTTTTCAGATCATTTAGATATGTTAAGAGGGAAGGATATGATGGAAGTCCAGGCACAAAATCATCTGAAGATTAGATTCTATGAAACTTTTCGAAATGCAAGTTTTTATTAAAAAATCATAATATATTATATACTAGTTTATACTAGTTTAGGGCAAAAAACAAATTAAATCAGGAACTGTTCGAAATAATACAAAACTTTTTAAACTATTTATATATGTTAGGAGGGATGGTCAAGATGGAAGTCCATGCATCAAATCGTATGAAAATTAGATTCAATGAAACTTTTCGAAATGCATGTTTTGCTCAAAAAATCATAATATATTTTACAATATTTTATACTAGTTTCGGTAAAAAAATACAGATTAAATCAAGGACTATTCGACATGATACGAAAATTCTTAGAACATTTATATATGTTACAAGGGAAGGTTATGATGGAAGTCCATGCATAAAATCATTTGAAAATTAGATTCCATGAATCTTTTCGAAACGCATGTTTCGGTCAAAAAATCATAATATATTATACACTAGTTTCAGTCATAAAATCAAATTAAATCAAGGATTGTTCCAAATGATATGAATCTTTTCATATCCATTCTATATGTTACGAGGGAATGTTATGCTGGAAGTCCATGCAAAAAAACATCTAAAAATTAGATTCTATCAAACGTTTCGAAATGCATGTTTCGGTGAATAAATCATAATATATTATACCATAGTTTATACTAGTTTCGGTCCAAAATCCAATTAAATTGGAGAATGTTCGAAATGATACGAAACTTATCAAATCATTTAGATATGTTAGGAGGGAAGGTTATGATGGAAGTCCAAGCAAAAAATCATATGAAAATTAGATTCTATGAAACTATTCGAAATGCAAGTTTCGATTAAAAAATCATAATATTATACACTAGTTTATAATAGTTTAGGTCAAAAATAAAATAAAATCGGACGCTGTTCGAAATGATACAAAACTTTTTAAATCAATTATATATGTTAGGATGGATTGTCATGACGGAAGTCCATGCAAAAAATCATCTGAAAATTAGATTCAATGAAACTTTTCGAAATGCAAGATTCAGTCAACAAATTATAATATATTATACACTAGTTTATACTAGTTTAGGTAAAAAAACAATTAAATCGGAGACTGTTCGAAATGATACAAAACTTTTCAGATCATTTAGATATGTTAAGAGGGAAGGATATGATGGAAGTCCAGGCACAAAATCATCTGAAGATTAGATTCTATGAAACTTTTCGAAATGCATGTTTTTATTAAAAAATCATAATATATTATACACTAGTTTATACTAGTTTAGGGGAAAAAACAAATTAAATCGGGAACTGTTCGAAATAATACAAAACTTTTTAAACTATTTATATATGTTAGGAGGGATGGTCAAGATGGAAGTCCATGCATCAAATCGTATGAAAATTAGATTCAATGAAACCTTTCGAAATGCAACTTTTGCTCAAGAAATCATAACATAATTTACAATATTTTATACTAGTTTCGGTAAAAAAATACAGATTAAATCAAGGACTATTCGACATGATACGAAAATTCTTAGAACATTTATATATGTTACAAGGGAAGGTTATGATGGAAGTCCATGCATAAAATCATTTGAAAATTAGATTCCATGAATCTTTTCGAAACGCATGTTTCGGTCAAAAAATCATAATATATTATACACTAGTTTCGGTCATAAAATAAAATTAAATCGAGGATTGTTCCAAACGATATGAATCTTTTCAGATCCATTCTATATGTTACGAGGGAAGGTTATGCTGGAAGTCTATGCAAAAAATCATCTGAAAATCAGATTTTATCAAACGTTTCGAAATGCATGTTTCGGTAAACAAATCATAATATATTATACCCTAGTTTATACTAGTTTCGGTCCAAAATCCAATTAAATTGGAGACTGTTCGAAATGATACGAAACTTATCAGATCATTTAGATATGTTAGGAGGGAAGTTTATGATGGAAGTCCAAGCAAAAAATCATATGAAAATTAGATTCTATGAAACTTTTCGAAATGCAAGTTTCGATTAAAAAATCATAATATTATACACTAGTTTATAATAGTTTAGGTCAAAAATAAAATAAAATCGGAGGCTGTTCGAAATGATACAAAACTTTTTAAATCAATTATATATGTTAGGATGGATGGTCATGACGGAAGTCCATGCAAAAAATCATCTGAAAATTAGATTCAATGAAACTTTTCGAAGTGCAAGTTTCAGTCAACAAATCATAATATATTATACACTAGTTTATACTAGTTTAGGTAAAAAAAATCCAATTAAATCGGAGACTGTTCGAAATGATACAAAACTTTTCAGATCATTTAGATATGTTAAGAGGGAAGGATATGATGGAAGTCCAGGCACAAAATCATCTGAAGATTAGATTCTATGAAACTTTTCGAAATGCAAGTTTTTATTAAAAAATCATAATATATTATACACTAGTTTATACTAGTTTAGGGCAAAAAACAAATTAAATTGGGAACTGTTCGAAATAATACAAAACTTTTTAAACTATTTATATATGTTAGGAGGGATGGTCAAGATGGAAGTCCATGCAAAAAATCGTATGAAAATTAGATTCAATGAAACTTTTCGAAATGCATGTTTTGCTCAAAAAATCATAATATATTTTACAATATTTTATACTAGTTTCGGTAAAAAAATACAGATTAAATCAAGGACTATTCGACATGATACGAAAATTCTTAGAACATTTATATATGTTACAAGGGAAGGTTATGATGGAAGTCCATGCATAAAATCATTTGAAAATTAGATTCCATGAATCTTTTCGAAACGCATGTTTCGGTCAAAAAATCATAATATATTATACACTAGTTTCGGTCATAAAATCAAATTAAATCGAGGATTGTTCCAAACGATATGAATCTTTTCAGATCCATTCTATATGTTACGAGGGAAGGTTATGCTGGAAGTCTATGCAAAAAATCATCTGAAAATCAGATTTTATCAAACATTTCGAAATGCATGTTTCGTTCAACAAATCATAATATATTATACCCTAGTTTATACTAGTTTCTGTCCAAAATCCAATTAAATTGGAGACTGTTCGAAATGATACGAAACTTATCAGATCATTTAGATATGTTAGGAGGGAAGGTTATGATGGAAGTCCAAGCAAAAAATCATATGAAAATTAGATTCTATGAAACTTTTCGAAATGCAAGTTTCGATTAAAAAATCATAATATTATACACTAGTTTATAATAGTTTAGGTAAAAAATAAAATAAAATCGGAGGCTGTTCGAAATGATACAAAACTTTTTAAATCAATAATGTATGTTAGGATGGATTGTCATGACGGAAGTCCATGCAAAAAATCATCTGAAAATTAGATTCAATGAAACTTTTCGAAATGCAATTTTCAGTCAACAAATCATAATATATTATACACTACTTTATACTAGTTTAGGTAAAAAAATTCAATTAAATCGGAGACTGTTCGAAATGATACAAAACTTTTCAGATCATTTAGATATGTTAAGAGGGAAGGATATGATGGAAGTCCAGGCACAAAATCATCTGAAGATTAGATTCTATGAAACTTATCGAAATGCAAGTTTTTATTAAAAAATCATAATATATTATACACTAGTTTAGGGAAAAAATCAAATTAAATCGGGAACTATTCGAAATAATACAAAACTTTTAAAACTATTTATATATGTTAGGAGGGATGGTAAAGATGGAAGTTCATGCAACAAATCATCTGAAAATTAGATTTAATGAAACTTTTCGAAATGCAAGTTTTGCTCAAAAAATCATAATATATTTTACAATATTTTATACTAGTTTCGGTAGAAAAATACAGATTAAATCAAGGACTATTCGACATTATACGAAAATTCTTAGAACATTTATATATGATACATGGGAAGTTTACGAACGAAGTCCATGCATAAAATCATTTGAAAATTAGATTCCATGAATCTTTTGGAAACGCATGATTCGGTCAAAAAATCATATTATATTATACACTAGTTTCAGTCATAAAATCAAATATAATCGGGGACTGTTAAAAACGATATGAACCTTTTTAGATCATTTCTATATGTTACGAAGGAAGGTTATAATGGAAGTCCATGCAAAAATTCATCTGAAAATTAGATTCTATCAAACGTTTTGAAATGCAAGTTTCAGTCAACAAATCATAATATATTATACACAAGTTTATACTAGTTTCGGCCAAAAATCCATTTAAATCGGAGACTGTTTGAAATGATACGAAACTTTTCATATCATTTAGATATGTTAGGAGGGAAGGTTATGATGGAAGTCTAAGCAAAAAATCATCTGAAAATTAGATTCTATGAAACTTTTTTTAATGAAAGTTTCGATTAAAAAATCATAATATATTATACACTAGTTTATACTATATTAGGTCAAAAATCAAATTAAATCGTGGTTTGTTCGAAATGATACAAAACTTTCTAAATCATTTATATATGTTAGGAGGAATGGTCATGATGGAAGTCTTTGCAAAAACTCATTTGAAAATTAGATTCAATGAAACTTTTCAAAATGCAAGTTTTGCTCAAAAAAATCATAGTATATTATAAACTATTTTATACTAGTTTCGGTCATAAAATAAAGATTAAATCAAGGACTGTTCGAAATGATACGAAACTTTTTAGAACATTTATATATGTTACAAGGGAAGGTTATGATGGAAGTCCATGTTTCGGTCAAAAAATCATAATATATTGTACACTAGTTTCAGTCATAAATTCAAATTAAAAATCAGGGACTGTTCAAAACGATATGAACCTTTTTAGATCCTTTCTATATGTTATGAGGGAAGGTTATAATGGAAGTCCATGCAAAAATTCATCTGAAAATTAGATTCTATCAAAAGTTAGGAAATGAAAGTTTCAGTCATCAAATCATAATATATTATACACCAGTTTATACTAGTTTCGATCAAAAATCAAATAAAATCGGAGACTGTTCGAAATGATACAAAACTTTTCATACCATTTAGATATGTTAGGAGGGATGGTCATGACGAAAGTCCATGGAAAAAATCATCTTAAAATTAGATTCAATGAAACTTTTCGAAATGCAAGTTTTGGTCAAAAAATCATAATATATTATACACTATTTTATACTAGTTTCGGTAAAAAAAAATATAGATTAAATCAAGGACTTTTCGAAATGATACGAATTTTTTTAAAACATTTATATATGTTACAAGGGAATGTTTAGATTTAAGTCCATGCAAAAAATCATTTGAAAATTAGATTCTCTAAATTTTTTCGAAACGCGTGTTTCGGTCAAAAAAATACAAATATATTATACACTAGTTTCATTCATAGAATCAAATTAAATCAGGGACTGTTCGAAACGATATGAAGCTTTTCAGATCCTTTCTATATGTTACGGCTGAAGGTTATGATGAAAGTCCGTGCAAAAAATCATCTGAAAATTAGATTCTATCAAACTTTTTGAAATGCAAGTTTTGGTCAACAAATCATAATATATTATACACTAGTTTATACTAATTTCGGTCAAAAATCCAATTAAATCGGAGAATGTTCAAAATGATACGAAACTTTTCAGATCATTTATATATGTTATGAGGGAAGGTTATTATGGAAGTCAAAGCAAAAAATCATCTGTTTATTAGATTCTATGAAATTTTTCGAAATGCAAGTTTCGATTAAAAAATCATAATATATTATAAACTAGTTTATACTATATTAGGTCAAAAATCAAATTAAATCGGGGATTGTTCGAAATTATACAAAAGTTTTTAAATAATTTATATATGTTAGGAGGGATGGTCGTGATGGAAGTCCTTGCAAAAACTCATCTAAAAATTAGATTCAATGAAACTTTTCGAAATGCAAGTTTTGCTCAAAAAAATCATAATATATTATACACTATTTTATACTAGTTTCAATAAAAAATACAGATTAAATCAAGGACTTTTCGAAATGATATGAAACTTTTTAAAACATTTATATATGTTACAAGGGAATTTTATGATTTAAGTCCATGCAAAAAATCATTTGAAAATTAGATTCTCTGAATTTTTTCGAAACGCATGTTTCGGTCAAAAAATACAAATATATTATACACTTGTTTCATTCATAGAATCAAATTAAATCGGGGACTATTCGAAACGATATGAAGCTTTTCAGATCCTTTCTATATGTAATGGCTAAAGGTTATGATGGAAGTCCATGCAAAATATCATCTGAAAATTAGATTCTATCAAACGTTTTGAAATGCAAGTTTCGGTCAACAAATCAAAATATATTATACACTAGTTTATATTAGTTTCGGTCAAAAATCCAATTAAATCGGAGACTGTTCAAAATGATACGAAACTTTTCAGATCATTTAGATATGTTAGGAGGGAAGGTTATGATGGAAGTCCAAGCAAAAAATCATCTGTAAATTAGATTCTATGAAATTTTTCGAAATGCAAGTTTCGATTAAAAAGTCATAATATATTATACAATAGTTTATAATAAATTAGGTCAAAAATCAAATTAAATCGGGGACTGTTCGAAATGATACAATACTTTTTAAATCATTTATATATGTTAGGAGGGATTGTCATGATGGAAGTCCATGCAAGAAATCATCTGAAAATTAGATTTAATAAAAATATTCGAAATGCAAGTTTTGCTCAAAAAATCATAATATATTATACACTATTTTATACTAGTTTCATTAAAAAATACAAATTAAATCAAGGACTGTTCAAAATGAGACGAAACTTTTTAGAACATTTATATATGTTACAAGGGAAGGTTACGATGGAAGTCCATGCAAAAAATCATTTGAAAATTAGATTCTATGAATCTTTTCGAAACACATGTTTCGGTCAAAAAATAATATTATATTATACACTAGTTTCAGTCATAAAATCAAATTAAATCTGGGACTGTTCAAAATGATATGAACCTTTTTAGATCCTTTCTATATGTTACGAGGGAAGGTTATAATGAAAGTCCATGCAAAAATTCATCTGAAAATTAGATTCTATCAAACGTTTTGAAATGCAAGTTTTTGTCAACACATCATAATATATTATACACTAGTTTATACTAGTTTCGGTCAAAAATCCAATTAAATCGGAGACTGTTCGAAATGATACTAAACTTTTCATATCATTTAGATATGTTAGGAGGGAAGGTTATGATGGAAGTCCAAGCAAAAAATATCTGAAAATTAGATTCTATGAAACTTTTTGAAATGCAAGTTTCGATTAAAAAATCATAATATATTATACACTAGTTTATACTATATTAGGTCAAAAATCTAATTAAATTGGGGATTGTTCGAATTGATACAAAACTTTTTAAATCATTTATATATGTTAGGAGGGATGGTCATGATGGAAGTCGATACAAAAAATCATCTGAAAGTTGGATTCTATCAAACATTTTGAAATGAAAGTTTCAGTCAACAAATCATAATATATTATACACTAATTTATACTAGTTTCGGTCAAAAATACAATTAAATCGGAGACTTTTCAAAATGATACGAAACTTATCAGATCATTTAGATATGTTAGGAGGGAAGGTTATGAAGGAATTCCAAGCAAAAAATCATCTAAAAATTAGATTTTATGAAAACTTTCGAAATGCAAGTTTCGATTAAAAAATTACATTATACACTAGTTTATACTAGTTTAGGTCAAAAATCAAATAAAATCGGTGACTGTTCAAAATGATACAAAACTTTTTAAATCATTTATATATGTTAGGAGGGATGGTCAGGACGAAAGTCCATGGAAAAAATCATCCTGAAATTAGATTCAATGAAACTTTTAGAAATGCAAGTTTTGCTCAAAAAAACATAATATATTATACACCATTTTATACTTGTTTCGGTAAAAAAATACAGATTAAATCAAGGACTGTTCGAAACGATACAAAACTTTTTAGAACATTTATATATGTTACATGGGAAGTGTAAACACCCCAAATTTTCCCTCACTCTTTATCACACCTTGGCTTGTGATCTTTCGTGTTAGCATTAACATAAACATTACATTTCATATTGCATTTTTGTTTCACTGCATAGTCCATTTTCATCTGCATCTAGGGTTTGTGATCTGAGCAATCCAAGAATCCATCTGAGCCATCCCAAAGGTCTCAATGCTTTCCAAGAGGGTCCATGTGTGTTCTATCATCATATTATGCTCCTCAAAGTTCATGAAAGTCAAGAGATCACAAGAACTGGCCAAAGCATGGAAGTAGAGCTAGGGTTTTCACTACACAGATGACCAAAACTAGGGTTTTGGTTTCAGAGGCCTTAACCCCAAATTTTTTGGGTCATTATTGTTCTAATGTTCTTAATATGTTATAAGGATCATGTGTGCCAAGTTTGATGAAGAAACTCATTATGGAAGTCATATGTTCACTTGGTAACTTCCTGAGCAAGTTAAGTCAAAATCAGGGCATCTGAGGCCCCCAACAATGGAACCAAAGGGGTATTTTCATCAAATTGAAGTTCAATGATCTTTATTTGATCTTATAAGTGGTTATAAGTTCACAAGATTGAAGATTTTTTAGCCAATTGCAAACTTGCCATTTTTGGAAATTACTTGAAATGCAAACTTTCCATTTTGGGAAAGATTTTCAACCTCCTCTTTCATGACCAAAAATGCTTCAAATGAAAAATTCTTGGGCATGAAAGTTGTATATTAGGTATTTCCCTTTTCAAAAAGTACAAGAATATGTCTTGATTCATCTTAGAACTCAAGATATGACCTTTCAAAGTTGGCAAAAATCACATAATTTTCAAGTTCATGCCAAAGAGGGAATTTTGCAATTTCACTTGCCAAGCTTTCTAATGACCTCTAATGTGCACAAACACTTCACAATATGTCAAATGAACGTCAAAAGATCAGAATTATGCATTAAACCTAGGGTTTTCATGACTTGTGATCCAAGAAACTTCAAAGAGGGAAAATTGCAAAATCCATGAGAACTCCTCATCAAAGCCTTCCAGCACATCAAATTCAATCCCATGGCCATCCTTGAACCAAGCTAAGGCCAGACACCCCATGAAAACATCTCTGACCCGTGCCCATACCTCATAGTACATAATCTTGACTTTTCGCAAAAGCTCCCATACCAATCAGCCTGTGCCACAACAACTCTCTAGCCAATCAACATTGTTTATGTGGACATTAAGCAACTCATTTCATACAACATAAAGGCTGAAACCTCTCATACACTCAGATTGCCAAAAACCTCAAGAAACCTTCCTCTCTTCGAAATTCATAGCACAACCATCAAAACTTAAAACTTCTTCCACCAATCAACTCAGCGTCACCCCAGGATCATTTCCCACCCATCACCATAGCCTAAAACACTATCAAACCCAAACACGATTTCTGCATACTCAGAACTGGAATTCATGATTCAGCCAAAATAAACTCATTCCAAGCATCACAATAGACTCAGGGGGACCAAAGGAGGTGGATTGCACAAAGGAGGAGCTCTGAAAGTTCATATTTGCAGTTCATCATCTCAGGTAGTCATCAAGAACTTTTTTTCCAGAAATCTTATTTTAAGTTATAGAATGATTCTGAATGCTCTCTAGATCACTCTGATGTATTTTGTTTTGAAAATGATTGAGAAATGAGTATGTATGCGTGGTCTGAAACTTTTGTCGTTTTGATGTTCTTGTTCGAATCTTGTTAATGATGAGTGATAAATGATTTTTGGGGCTGGATTAGTGTTTAGGGTGGTTAGTGGAATGATTCTGGAGGTTTTGGGGGCTTGGGGTGGTGTTTTGAGGGAACTCAGGTGAGGGGTTGGCCGGAGAAGATGATCGGAGCATAGCTCCGGTCACCTGAGATTAATTAGGGCTAATTAGGGTTAGTTTGCCAGTTTAAACGTGGACCATTGGATGTGTGTTTTAATTAGTGAATGGATGGCCCAGATCATTTCATTAAACCCTAAATCTGAATTAATTAATTTAATTAAGTTATTTAACCCAGAAGCCATCCTGACCATTGATTCACGCACGCAGTCAATGTTCTCTCTCCAAGTTTGAATCTGGAGCCTTGGATCTGCATACTTTCACTTAAATCAATTTTTATTTCATTTTTCTTTGCATTTTCTTTCTCATTTATTTTAAAATAGCAAAACATTTTCCAAAATATTTCCTTTTGCATTCTGACTTTAAATATTTTTCTCAATCCAAAAAAATATTTTATTTTATTTTTTGCATTAAAAAAGTATTTTTAAAATATTTAAATGTTATTTTTAATTAATTAAAGTATTTTAATTAATTAAAAATACATTTAGGTTTCTACAAATCACCAAAAAATCATGAATCATTCCAATGAATTTAGAAACATTTTCAAACTCTTCACACAAATTTCTTTTTAGGTTTGATCATAGTTTGCCAATTTTCTTTGAATCAAGGGTCATAAAAATCACATTTTTAAACCCTAACTTTGAAAAATCATTTATGTTTAACCAAGAAGAGTTTGAACTTGATTCTTTTTGCGTTGTGTTACATATTGCATGTAGTTTATAGGTCTTTTTTCTCATGAATTTATCTTGCATTTTCAATTTGATTTGCATTTTTCCTTTTGAACCACCTAAAAACCCTAGAAAATTTAGGAAAATCATAACTTTTGATAGGTTAGGCTTCTGACCTTCTCCTTAGGGGTGTGACCTAATATGGGGTTAGGGTTTGTTTGAGCTTAATTTCAAATTTTAATCATGGCATATGCTTCTGTTTTATCCATTTGCATCTCACATATCCATGTAACCCTAATTTCTCATGTTCATTTGCATTCACCTTGCATATGCATCATTACATGAACTTGCCATGACATTTAATGCATTCATATGTCATCTTAGACATCTTAGGACATGTTAGAACCTTGCTTGATCATTTATTCATCCATTTTCCATATTTAGCATTCATTTCATTTCATAAACTTTCATGTGTTTTCAAACTTCAAAGTATGCTTCCTTTGCATCCCATCTTTGTATGATCACCCATATGCATTTTGTATGCCTTTGCATCATCTCACATGACATTTTCACAACATAAACACTTCTGACTTTGGGTCCTTGCACTTCATTTCATCTCATTTCACTTCATTTCTTTATACCTTTGACTTATGCATCTATGCTAACAATTTCAGGTTTGGTAAGTTTTTGGGAGGTGGATTTGCCTTCACCTATCACTTCTTCTTATCCCTTTCATATGAATTTTAACTTGTCTTTGAAGTGAATTTGATTCACTTATGTTCCATCTCTCTCACTTTCTTCCTTTAAGTTACTTATCTTCTTAGGAAGTAAGTAACTTATTCTTCTGCTTCCTCCTCCTTTCATTTGCTTCTTCCATTGGTGGCTTCCTTGAAGATCTTTTCTCTTAAGCCTAACAAACCATAGGAACATCCAAGCATGATAATCTTAGGGTTGTAATTAGTTCCCCTTAGCTTTTACCTTTGAGTCTCCTTGAGTCTCTCTTCCCACCTCAATAATCAGAGACTAAACTCTTAAAGTTTTAGGACTTTGGAATTAGGGTTATGCCTGCATCCTTCTCTTAGGATGGAGTGTATAACTTTAATCCTAAATGTTAAACCTTTAATTTGTTTAAACCTCTTAGTCAAATTATCTAATAATCACTAAGACTTTATCTTGTAACTTGGGCCTTACATTAGGGTTCTAATTCTTCCTTATGGTTAAGAAGGACTAACCATAGTGTTTAATGGACAAGTCCCCCTCAAGTTGTCTTACAAACTCTAAATTCCATTTCTTAATCTCATCCCTTTAATTAAAATAAATTTAATAAAGGCTTGTTATATAATGAATTTAATCCCTAACCATGGATTAAGTTGAGGTATCTTCCTCAGCTTAAGTGTGCTCATCTATTATCCTTCTATTAGGATGGTGTAATGAGTTCACTAATCTGTGATTAGAGATTAAACTCATTACTTAACACTAAACAAAAATCCAAAAAACATCTAATTAATCACAAGTGGGTTAATGATATTAATCCTACATCATCATGGTAATTAAGTTGAGATGCTTATCTCATACTTAAGTAGGCTCATTATCCCTAATCATGGAGGATATAATGAGTTTACAAACCCTTGATTTAGGCTTAAGCTCATTTACTTATGCAAAACACCAAAAACAATAACAAAACTGAAAACACAAAAACAAACAATAATCGTCTCCTTCGGGATTCTTTTCTCATCACACTCACTCATAAACGGGAACTTGCTTCTTCCATCTAATGCAAGACAGTTAGCACTCGAGCCAGACGAGTCATAAACTTGAGCATAGGCAAGCAAGCAGTTCACAGTCAATTTATTTTTCAGTCTCTTTGAGTCGAACTATGGTTTTCTGACTTCCTCATTGCACGAGAGGATACGTAGGCATAACTTAATTGTTATCGAACAAAAGTCTCTTTGTCTTTCCCCTCTTTCAGCATTCTTTTCTAAGCCTCAGTTCCTGAGCAATTCACACCTTTTGCACTGACACTTGTATTTTCTTTTCCAGCTATTGCACACAGACAACACATACACTATCCCTTTAAACATAATCTTGTAAGCGTAGATCCCGTCGAGTACGACAAACAATCTGGTTGCTAATACCTTCCCAGGTTGTAACCATCCCCCTTTCTCAGTTTCTCTGGTTCGCAATCGTCTTGTCCATCTTCTTCTAGGTTTATGCAGCATTACCTTTCCTTCGGGATAAAAATGCCTAGCTGGGGACTCTATTCATTCACTTCAATTCACCCTCATTTTCTCTTTTCACTGACCATTCGCGTCTGCACCGGGATGCAAATCTTCGAAATAAATCATTTTGAAATGAGAGTTTCGGTCAATAAATCATAATATATTATACACTAGTTTATACTAGTTTCGGTCAAAAATCCAAATAAATCGGAGATTGTTCACAATGATACGAAACTTTTTAGATCATTTAGATATGTTAGGAGGGAAGGTTATTATGGAAGTCCAAGCAAAAAATCATCTGTAAATTAGATTCTATGAAATTTTTCGAAATGCAAGTTTCGATTAAAAAATCATAATATATTATACAATAGTTTATACTAGTTTAGGTAAAAAATTAAATTAAATCGGGGACAGTTCGAAATAATACAATACTTTTTAAATCATTTATATATGTTAGGAGGAATTGTCATGATGGAAGTCCATGCAAAAAATCATCCGAAAATTAGATTTAATGAAAAATTTCGAAATGCAAGTTTTGCTCAAAAAATCATAATATATTATACACTATTTTATACTAGTTTCGGTCAAAAAATACAGATTAAATAAAGGACTGTTCGAAATGAGACGAAACTTTTTAGAACATTTATATATGTTACAAGGGAAGATTACGATGGAAGTCCATGCAAAAAATCATTTGAAAATTAGATTCTATGAATCTTTTCGAAACGCATGTTTCGGTCTAAAAATAATATTATATTATACACTAGTTTCAGTCATAAAATCAAATTAAATCGGGGACTGGTCAAAATGATATGAACCTTTTTATATCCTTTCTATATGTTACGAGGGAAGGTTATAATAGAAGTCCATGCAAAACTTCATCTGAAAATTAGATTCTATCAAACGTTTTGAAATGCAAGATTCAGTCAACAAATCATAATATATTATACACTAGTTTATACTAGTTTCGGTCAAAAATCCAATTAAATCAGACACTGTTCGAAATGATAAAAAAACTTTTCATATCATTTAGATATGTTAGGAGGGAAGGTTATGATGGAAGTCCAAGCAAAAAATCATCTGAAATTAGATTCTATGAAACTTTTTGAAATGAAAGTTTCGATTAAAAAATCATAATATATTATACACTAGTTTATACTATATTAGGTAAAAAAATAAAATTAAATCGTAGATTGTTCGAAATGATACAAAACTTTTTAAATAATTTATATATGTAAGGAGGGATAGTCATGATGGAAGTCCATGCAAAAACTCATCTGAAAATTAGATTCAATGAAACTTTTCGAAATGCAAGTTTTGCTCAAAAAAAATCATAGTATATTATACACTATTTTATACTAGTTTCGGTAAAAAAATAAAGATTAATTTAAGGATTGTTCGAAATGATACGAAACTTTTTAGAACATTTATATATGTTACAAGGGAAGGTTATGATGGAAGTCCATTCAAAAAATCATTTGAAAATTAGATTCTATGAATATATTCGAAACACATGTTTCGGTCAAAAAATCATAATATATTATACACTAGTTTCAGTCATAAATTCAAATTAAAAATTGGGGACTGTTGAAAACAATATGAACCTTTTTAGATCCTTTCTATATGTTATGAGGGAAGGTTATAATGGAAGTCCATGCAAAAATTCATCTGAAAATTAGATTTTATCAATTGTTTTTAAATGCAAGTTTCAGTCAACAAATCATAATATATTATACACTAGTTTATACTAGTTTGGGTCAAAAATCCAATTAAAACTGGAGACTGTTCAAAATGATACAAAACTTTTCAGATCATTTAGATATGTTAAGAGGGAAGGATATGATGGAAGTCCAAATTAAATCGAATTAAATCGGGGACTGTTCGAAATAATACAAAACTTTTTAAACTATTTATATATGTTAGGAGGGATGGTCATGATTGAAGTACATGCAAAAAATCATCTGAAAATTAGTTTCAATGAAACTTTACGAAATGCAGGTTTTGCTAAAAAAATCATAATATATTTTACAATATTTTATACTAGTTTCGGTCAAAAAATACAGATAAAATCAAGGACTGTTCGAAATGATACGAAAATTCTTATAACATTTATATATGTTACAAGGGAAGGTTATTATGGAAGTCCATGCATAAAATCATTTGAAAATTAGATTCTATGAATCTTTTCGAAACGCATGTTTCGGTCAAAAAATCATATTATATTATACACTAGTTTCAGTCATAAAATCAAATTAAATTGAGGAAAGTTTCAAACGATATGAATCTTTTCAGATCCATTCTATATGTTACGAGGGAAGGTATTGATGGAAGTCCATGCAAAAAATCATCTGAAAATTAGATTCTATCAAGCGTTTCGAAATGCATGTTTCGGTCAACAAATCATAATATATTATACCCTAGTTTATACTAGTTTCGGTCCAAAATCCAATTAAATGTGAGACTGTTCGATATGATATGAAACTTATCAGATCATTTAGATATGTTAGGTGGGAAGGTTATGAGGAAGTCCAAGCAAAAAATCATCTAAAAATTAGATTCTATAAAACTTTTCGAAATACAAGGTTCGATTAAAAAATCCTAATATTATATACTAGTTTATACTAGTTTAGGTCAAAAATCAAATAAATTCGGAGACTATTTGAAATGATATAAAAAATTTTAAATCATTTATATAAGTTAGGAGGGACGGTCATGACGGAATTCCATGAAAAAAATCATCCAAAAATTAGATTCAATGAAACTTTTCGAAATGCAAGTTTTTCTCAAAATATCATAATATATTATACACTATTTTATACTTGTTTTGGTAAAAATATACAGATTAAATCAAGGACTGTTCGATATGAGACAAAACTTTTTAGAATATTTATATATGTTACAAGGTAAGATTATGATGGAATTCCATGCAAAAAATCATTTGAAAATTAGATTCTATGAATCTTTTCGAAATGTATGTTTCGGTCAAAAAATACAAATATATTTTACACTAGTTTCAGTCATAAAATCAAATTAAATTGGGGACTCTTCGAAACGATATGAACCTTTTCATATCCTTTCTATATGTTACGAGGAAAGGTTATGATGGAAGTCCATGCAAAAAATCATCTGAAAATTAGATTCTATCAAAGATTTTGAAATGAAAGTTTCAGTCAACAAATCATAATATATTATACACTAGTTTATACTAGTTTCGGTAAAAAATCCAATTAAATCGGAGAATTTTTGAAATGATACGAAACTTATCATATCATTTAGATATGTTAGGAGGGAAGGTTATGATGGAAGTCCAAGTAAAAAAATCATCTGAAAATTAGATTCAATGAAACTTTTCGAAATGCAAGTTTCGATTAAAAAATCATAATATTATACACTAGTTTATACTAGTTTAGGTCAAAAATAAAATAAAATCGGGGACTGTTCGAAATGATACAAAACTTTTTAAATCATTTATATATGTTAGGAGGGATGGTCATGACGAAAGTCCATGGAAAAAATCATCTGAAAATTAGATTCAATGAAACTTTTCGAAATACAAGTTTTGCTCAAAAAATCATAATATATTATATACTATTTTATACTAGTTTCGGTAAAAAAAATACAGATTAAATCAAGGACTGTTCGAAATGATACGAAACTTTTTAGAACATTTATATATGTTACAAGGGAAGGTTATGATTTAAGTCCATGCAAAAAATCATTTGAAAATTAGATTCTCTGAATTTTTTCGAAACGCATGTTTCGGTCAAAAATAAAAATATATTGTTCCGGGCAAGCCCAACTCCCAGAGTTGGGCCAGGCAAAGTGACAAGCTGGCACGCTTGTCGTTGAGCACCATGCCGAGGATAACAGTCCTTGTCGACCAAGGTTGTACCGACCATAATGAAATCCCCCAACGGCTAGTTTTGACCGTTACATATTCGTGCGGATTCCACGATCCGTGCCAAACGGTTTGAACCAATAACCATCCACTAATGGCAGTATATAAACCCTCTTAGAGGTGAGGGCCAGGTATTCAATTCTCTTACCTTAATCCTTGTACTTGCACGCTCTTTGTTCGATATCTTACTTTAGCATCGGAGTGCCTTGCAAGTACACCCCCCTCTTCTCCTTATCAACCGTCCTTCAACAACGATCGACGCCAGCCATATCGAATCCTGATCTCCAGGTACGATCATATATTATACAGTAGTTTCATTCATAGAATCAAATTAAATCGGGGACTGTTCGAAATGATATGAAGCTTTTTAGATGCTTTCTATATGTTACGGGGGAAGGTTATGATGGAAGTCCATGCTAAAAATCATCTGAAAATTAGATTCTATCAAACGTTTGGAAATGCATGTTTCGGTCAACAAATCATAATATATTATACCCTAGTTTATCCTAGTTTCGGTCCAAAATCCAATAAAATTGGAGTTTGTTCGAAATGATATGAAACTTATCAGATCATTTAGATATGTTAGGAGGGAAGGTTATAATGGAAGTCCAAGCAAAAATTCATTTGAGAATTAGATTCTATGAAACTTTTCGAAATGCAAGTTTTGATTAAAAAATCATAATATTACACACTAGTTTATACAAGTTTATGTCAAAAATCAAATAAAATCGGAGACTGTTCCAAATGATACAAAACTTTTTAAATCATTTATATATGTTAGGAGGGATGGTCATGATGAAAGTCCATGGAAAAAATCATTTGAAAATTATATTTAATGAAGCCTTTCGAAATGCAACTTTTGCTCAAAAAATCATAATATATTATACACTATTTAATACTAGTTTCGGTAAAAAAAAATACAGATTAAATCAAGGACTGTTCGAAATGATACGAAACTTTTTAGAACATTTATATATGTTACAAGGGAAGGTTATGATTTAAGTACATGCAAAAAATCATTTGAAAATTAGATTCTATGAATCTTTTCGAAACGCATGTTTCGATCAAAAAATCATTTTATATTATACACTAGTTTCAGTCATTAAATCAAATTAAATCGAGGACTGTTCAAAACGATATGAACCTTTTTATATCCTTTCTATATGTTTTGAGGGAAGGTAATAATGGAAGTCCATGCAAAAATTCATCTGAAAATTAGATTCTATCAAACATTTTAAAATGCAAGTTTCAGTCAACAAATCATAATATATTATACACTAGTTTATACTAGTTTCAGTAAAAAAATCTACTTAAATCGGAGACTGTTCGAAATGATACAAAACTTTTCATATCATTTAGATATGTTAGGAGGGAAGGTTATGATGGAAGTCCAAGCAAAAAATCATCTGAAAATTAGATTCTATGAAACTTTTTGAAATGAAAGTTTCGATTAAAAAATCATAATATATTATACACTAGTTTATACTATATTAGTTCAAAAATCAAATTAAATCGGGGATTGTTTGAAATGATACAAAAGTTTTTAAATAATTTATATATGTTAGGAGGGATGGTCATGATGGAAGTCCATGCAAAAACTCATCTGAAAATTAGATTCAATGAAACTTTTCAAAATGCAAGTTTTGCTCAAAAAAATCATAGTATATTATACACTATTTTATACTAGTTTCAGTCAAAAAATAAAGATTAAATCAAGGACTGTTCGAAATGATACGATACTTTTTAGAAAATTTATATATGTTACTAGGGAAGGTTATGATTGAAGTCCATGCAAAAATTATTTGAAAATTAGATTCTATGAATCTTTTCGAAACACATGATTCGGCCAAAATATCATAATATATTATACACTAGTTTCAGTCATAAATTCAAATTAAATATCGGGGACTGTTCAAAACGATTTGTACCCTTTTAGATCCTTTCTATATGTTATGGGGGAAGGTTATAATGGAAGTCCATGCAAAAATTCATCTGAAAATTAGATTCTATCAAACGTTTTGAAATGCATGTTTCAGTCAACAAATCATAATATATTATATACTAGTTTATTCTAGTTTCGTTCAAAAATAAAATGAATTCGGAGACTGTTCGAAATGATACAAAACTTTTCATATCATTTAGATATGTTAGGAGGGATGGTCATGACGAAAGTCCGTGGAAAAAATCATCAAAAAATTAGATTAAATGAAACTTTTCAAAATGCAAGTTTTGGTCAAAAAATCATAATATATTATACACTATTTTTTACTAGTTTCGGTAAAAAAAAAATACAGATTAAATCAAGGACTTTTCGAAATGATATGAAACTTTTTAGAACATTTATATATGTTACAAGGGAATTTTATGATTTAACTCCATGCAAAAAATCATTTGAAAATTAGATTCTCTGAATTTTTTCGAAACTCATGTTTCGGTTAAAAAATACAATTATATTATACACTAGTTTCATTCATAGAATCAAATTAAATCGGGGACTGTTCGAATCAATATGAAGCTTTTCATATCCTTTCTATATGTTACGGCCGAAGGTTATGATGGAAGTCCATGCAAAAAATCATCTGAAAATTAGATTCTATCAAACGTTTTGAAATGCAAGTTTCAGTCAAAAAATCATAATATATTATACACTAGTTTATACTAGTTTTGCTCAAAAATCCAATTAAATCTGAGACTGTTCAAAATGATACGAAACCTTTCAGATCATTTAGATATGTTAGGAGGGAAGGTTATGATGGAAGTCCAAGCAAAAAATCATCTGTAAATTAGATTCTATGAAATTTATCGAAATGCAAGTATCGATTAAAAAATCATAATATATTATACAATAGTTTATAATAGATTAGGTCAAAAATCAAATTAAATGGGGGACTGTTCGAAATGATACAATACTTTTTAAATCTTTTATATATGTTAGGAGGGATTGTCATGATGAAAGTCCATGCAAAAAATCATCTGAAAATTAGATTCAATGAAAATTTTCGAAATGCAAGTTTTGATCATAAAATCATAATATATTATACACTATTTTATACCAGTTTCGGTCAAAAAATACAGATTAAATTAAGGACAGTTCAAAATGAGACGAAACTTTTTAGAACATTTATATATGTTACAATGGAAGGTTATGATTTAAGTCCATGCAAAAAATCATTTGAAAATTAGATTCTATGAATCTTTTCGAAACGCATGTTTCGGTCAAAAAATCATATTATATTATATTATACACTAGTTTCAGTCATAAAATCAAATTAAATCGAGGACTGGTCAAAATGATATGAACCTTTTTAGATCCTTTCTATATGTTACGAGGGAAGGTTATATGGAAGTCCATGCAAAAATTCATCTGAAAATTAGATTCTATCAAACATTTTGAAATGCAAGTTTGAGTCAACAAATCATAATATATTATACACTAGTTTATACTAGTTTCGGTCAAAAATCTAATTAAATCGGAGACTGTTCGAAATGATACAAAACTTTTCTTATCATTTAGATATGTTAGGAGGGAAGGTTATGATGGAAGTCCAAGCAAAAAATCATCTGAAAATTAGATTCTATGAAACTTTTTGAAATGAAAGTTTCTATTAAAAAATCATAATATATTATACACTAGTTTATACTATATTAGTTCAAAAATCAAATTAAATAGGGGATTGTTCGAAATGATACAAAAGTTTTTAAATAATTTATATATGTTAGGAGTGATGGTCATGATGGAAGTCCATGCAAAAAATAATCTGAAAATTAGATTCAATGAAACTTTTCGAAATGCAAGTTTTGCTCAAAAAGTCATAATATATTTTACAATATTTTATACTAGTTTCGGTCAAAATATACAGATTAAATCAAGGACTGTTCAAAATGATACGAAAATTCTTATAACATTTATATATATTACAAGGGAAGGTTATGATGGAAGTCCATGCATAAAATCATTTGAAAATTTGATTTTATGAATCTTTTCGAAACACATGTTTCGGTCAAAAAATCATAATATATTATACACTAGTTTCGGACATAAAATCAAATTAAATAGAGCATTCTTCCAAACGATATGAATCTTTTCAGATCCATTCTATATGTTATGAGGGAAGGTTATGATGGAAGTCCATGCAAAAAATCATCCAAAAATTAGATTCTATCAAACGTTTTGAAATGCATGTTTCAGTCAACAAATCATAATATATTATACCCTAGTTTATACTAGTTTCGGTCCAAAATTCAATTAAATTGGAGACTGTTTGAAATGATATAAAACTTATCAGATAATTTAGATATGTTAGGAGGGAAGGTTATGATGGAAGTCCAAGCAAAAAATCATCTGAAAATTAGATTGTATGAAACTTTTCGAAATGCAAGTTTCGATTAAAAAATCATAATATTATACACTAGTTTATACTAGTTTAGGTCAAATATCAAATAAAATCGGAGACTGTTCGAAATGATACAAAACTTTTTAAATCATTTATATATGTAAGGAGGGATGGTCATGACGGAAGTCCATGGAAAAAATCATCTGAAAATTAGATTCAATGAAACTTTTCGAAATGCAAGTTTTGCTCAAAAAATATTAATACATTATACACTATTTTATACTAGTTTCGGTAAAAAAAATACATATTAAATCAAGGATTGTTCGAAATGAGACGAAACTTTTGAGAACATTTATAAATGTTACAAGGGAAGGTTATGATGGAAGTCCATGTAAAAAATCATTTGAAAATTAGATTCTATGAATATTTTCGAAACATATGTTTCGTTCATAAAATACAAATATATTGTACACTAGTTTCAGTCATAAAATCAAATTAAATCGGGGACTCTTTGAAACGATATGAACCTTTTCATATCCTTTCTATATGTTACGAGGGAAGGTTATGATGGAAGTCCATGCAAAAAATCATCTGAAAATTAGATTCTATCAAACATTTTGAAATGAATGTTTCAGTCAACAAATCATAATATATTATACACTAGTTTATACTATTTTTGGTCTAAAATCCAATTAAATCGGAGACTTTCAATATGATATGAAATTTATCAGATCATTTAGATATGTTAGGAGGGAAGGTTATGATGGAAGTCCAAGCAAAAAAATCATCTGAAAATTAGATTCTATGAAACTTTTCGAAATGCAAGTTACGATTAAAAAATCATAATATTATACACTAGTTTATACTAGTTTAGGTCAAAAATAAAAATAAAATCGGGGACTGTTCGAAATGATACAAAACTGTTTAAATCATTTATATATGTTAGGAGTGATGGTCATGACGAAAGTCCATGGAAAAAATCATCTGAAAATTAGATTCAATGAAACTTTTCAAAATGCAAGTTTTGCTCAAAAAATTATAATATATTATACACTATTTTATACTTGTGTCGGTAAAAAAATACAGATTAAATCAAGGACTATTCGAAATGATACGAAATTTTTAAGAACATTTATATATGTTACAAGGGAAGGTTATGATGGAAGTCCATGCAAAAAATCATTTGAAAATTAGATTCTATGAATCTTTTCGAAACATATGTTTCGGTCAAAAAATACAAATATATTATACACTAGTTTCAGTCATAAAATCAAATTAAATCTGGGACTCTTCGAAACAATATTAACCTTTTCATATCGTTTCTATATGTTATGAGGGAAGGTTATGATGGAAGTCCATGCAAAAAATCATCTGAAAATTAGATTCTATCAAACATTTTGAAATGAAAGTTTCAGTCAACAAATCATAATATATTATACACTAATTTATACTAGTTTCGGTCAAAAATCCAATTAAATCGGAGACTTTTCGAAATGATACGAAACTTATCAGATCATTTAGATATGTTAGGAGGGAAGGTTATGATGGATGTCCAAGCCAAAAATCATCTGAAAATTAGATTCTATGAAACTTTTCGAAATGCAAGTTACGATTAAAAAATCATAATATTATACACAAGTTTATACTAGTTTAGGTCAAAAATCAAATAAAATCGGGGACTGTTCGAAATGATACAAAACTTTTTAAATCATTTATATATGTTAGGAGGGATGGTCATGACGAAAGTCCCTGGAAAAAATCATCTGAAAATTTGATTCAATGAAACTTTTAAAAATGCAAGTTTTGCTCAAAAAATTATAATATATTATACACTATTTTATACAAGTTTCGGTAAAACAAATACAGATTAAATCAAGGACTGTTCGAAATGATACGAATTTTTTTAGAACATTTATATATGTTACAAGGGAAGGTTATGATTTAAGTCAATGCAAAAAATCATTTGAAAATTAGATTCTCTGAAATTTTTCGAAACGCATGTTTCGGTAGAAAAATACAAATATATTATACACTAGTTTCATTCATAGAATCAAATTAAATCGGGGAATGTTCGAAACGATATGAAGCTTTTCAGATCCTTTCTATATGTTACGGGGGAAGGTTTTGATGGAAGTCCATGCAAAAAATAATCTGAAAATTAGATTCTATCAAACATTTTGAAATGAAAGTTTCAGTCAACAAATCATAATATATTATACACTGGTTTATACTAGTTTCTGTCAAAAATCCAATTAAATCGGAGATTTTTCGAATTGATACGAAACTTATCAGATCATTTAGATATGTTAGGAGGGAAGGTTATGATGGAAGTCCAAGCAAAAAATCATCTGAAAATTAGATTCTATGAAACTTTTCGAAATGCAAGTTACAATTAAAAAATCATAATATTATAGACTAGTTTATACCAGTTTAGGTCAAAAATCAAATAAAATCGGGGACTGATCAGTGCATTTTAATGCACATTCTACCATGTTTGCAGTTAAGTATTTCTTTGGTGTTCTTTATTTATTTTTATATTTTAATTTGTTTTTCTATTTTATTTTATTTTTGGCTTAATTTAATTTTCGTACTTAATTTTCAGCTTTAACAACTTTTACGGAAATGATCATAACCGGAGTTCTAGGAATCTGATTGAGGTGTTCTACCAGTCGATGGAAAGATAAGAGAGAGAGCTACAACTTTATGTTGGAGTTGAAGTCATATTCGGAGTCATTTTCCAGAATTTCGTTTGAAGCTGCTGCATTAGTTTTATTTAGTTTCGGGTCATTTAGAATTGGGCCTGAGTTATTTATTTGACCCAGTTGGGTTGTAAACGAGTTTTTTAGGATTTTCTATTTAACCTAGCAGCCGCAACTGTTCAAGACACACGTTTTAAGATTTTAATCGGTTCCTTACGCTTGGAAGAGACGAATTATGGAGAACTAATTCCAAGGATTAATCTGTTGTAATTGGTTTTCGCCGACACTTTGAGGTTCTTATATTTTCCAATTAATCTATTTCCTTTCAATTCTGATCTTGATATCTTGTTTGCTTAATTCGATTTATCTAAGGTTAGATTGATTTATTTCGATGATTGCATGTTCCTATACTTTAATCGCGTTTGCTTAATTCGCGTATGTTTATCGTGTTTGCTTAATTCACGATTGATATATTCCATCTGTTTGCTTAATTTGGAAATTAGGAATATTTATCCTATAATATCAATTACGCTTGTTTGATTGTTATTATAATCGAAAAGGAAATAGAGTCCTCTTAGGAATTGAGAATTATTTGGGTCGATGATAAGTTGGGAAATCAAAACAGCAGATTAACCGTTTCAGCTTAATTTGTTAATCACTTATTTTAATCCGTTTTTATAGTTCGACCTTAAAATCAACCCCCCATTAATCGTTACTAACGTTAGTTAATAAGATCAAGAATCCTTGTGAGACGATTCGAGTCATTGTCGCTATACTACATTTTCAAAAATTACTCGTTTTTTATCCGTGCGCGACACGCGGATCAAATTGGCGCCGCTGCCAGGGATTCTTGTTGTTATTAACTGATTGTATAGTCATACTTATAGTTTTCTTGCTATATTTTTTCTTTTGTTTTTTTGTTGTGTTTGTTGATTTTCAGGGTTGCTATACCGGTTGCAGTACAATGATAACTTTTCCAGCCTTTCAGGTAAGTTGGAAGCTACTGTTTCGATTTGCTCCGATTTTTTTTTCCAAAAAATCAGAAATAAATCGAAGAACAATACTCTTTTAGAATAGAATTCTAAAAGATTTCGACCCTCAAAATCGCAAATTTTGCGTTTTTCTATTTTATTTGATTTATTTTCTCTTTTAATATTTTAAAAAAAAATCTGAACTACTGGAAAATTTATCCTATGCCACATGCATTGCTAAAATGTCAAGCCTAAGACTAAGAAAAACGCAAAAAAGAGTCGTACCTTGAGCTTGGGAGGCCATTGCAGAAGAAGTTGGCTTGAAACGTGGTGGTCGACAGATGAATGTGGTGGTCGGCGGCTGAGAACGGTGGTTGATCTACGAGCAGTACAGCAGAGAAGAAGACGAAACGAAAAAGCTTATAGAATGCCTTGGGTTCCTATTTATAGGGAAGGGAACACATGCGGAAACGCGTGACCCCTACCCCTAGGCAATGATCATCTACGCTCTAGCCCCTAGGCTAGCCGTCAGAACATTAAATAGGTGCGAATTCCCAGACACACCAACTTTTCGTTTCATATCCCGCCTTCCGTTGAGCGACCGAACAACTGCCCGCCTGTCGTGGGTCATCGAACGATCATTCCCTGGTCCACGCACGAAAAACACCAGACGCATTGCGTATGCCTTAGACAGAAAACCATCACTAAGTCATCGCTCCTCCGCAGAAGCAATGGCTTGGGGGGCTCCTGTTCCGGGAAAGCCCAACTCCCAGAGTTGGGCCAGGCAAAGTGACAAGCTGACATGCTCGTCGTCGAGCACCATGTCGAGGATAACGGTCCTTGTCGACCAAGGTTGTACCGTCCATAATGAAATCCCCCAACGGCTAGTTTTGACCATTACCTATTTGTGCGGATTCCACGATCCGCGCCAAACGGTTTGAACCAATAACCATCCACTAACGGCAGTATATAAACCCTCTCAGAGGAGAAGGCCAGGTATTCAATTCTCTTACCTTAATCCTTGTACTTTCATGCTCTTTGCTCGGTATCTTAATTTAGCATCAGAGTACCTTGCAGGTACACCCCATCTTCTCCTTATCAACCGTCCTTCAACAACGCTCGACGCCAGCCATATCGGATCCTGATCTCCAGGTACGATTAGTTGCTATAGTTTGATGTGAAAGACATTTGTTCTGTAAATGAAAACGAATTATTCTGCAATTAGTCGTATGGCCTATCTATCTGAATACACTCTTTCTTTTCTTTTCTTTTTCGATCAAAAAAAAGTAAAAACATTGAATATTAGAAACCTTTTCCAAATTTTTCATAGATAATAGATATATATGGATCTCTTTTTATTGTAATGTAAAATAATCAATTAGTTCAAAAAGCAAATAATGTTCCTGAATAAAAAAAATATTATTTTTATTATTTTTCTAATTTCTATCAAAATAAACAAATCTTGTTAGTTTCGGTGTACTGATTTATCCTCGTCCCCGCTCTCTAGATAACAATTTTTATTTTACAATTTTTTGATTTATTAATAGTCATTTTTCTTAATATTTTCTGAGTATATATATATGACTAACCTAAGATAGGAATTAATAATAATATTCATTAATGAATATATTACTTTAAATTTAAATTATATATATATATATATATATATATATATATATATATATATATATATCTTTGACTAGGAAAGGAACTTTCTTATTGGTCGGTTTTCACTTTGTACTTTCCAATATTGGGACCATTGTGCAAAGATTCAGAACAATGAAGAATATCCAATTCTATTTCTAAATCCACTTTTTTACTAAACGAACCTTTACAAAAGAGATAAAACAAACGAATAAGAAACAAAATTCATTAAGAATCTAAATATTTTTTATTCTTTTTTTTTGTATGGAATATACACATCAATCTTCATGGATCATACATTTCATCCCTCTTCCAATTCATATTTTAATAGGGGTAGGACTTCTACTTTTTCCCACGGTAACAAAAAGGATTCGCCGTATGTGGGCTTTTCCTAGTATTTTATTGTTAACCATAGTTATGATTTTTTCAATCGATTTATCTATTCATCAAATCGAGAATAGTTCTATCTATCAATATGTATGGTCTTGGACTATAAATAATTATCTTTTCTTTAGAGTTTGGCTACTTGATCGATTCACTTACTTCTATTATGTCAATATTAATCACTACTGTTGGTATTCTGGTTCTAATTTATAGTGATAGTTATATGTCTCGTGATCAAGGCTATTTGAGATTTTTTACTTTTATGAGTTTTTTAAATACTTCAATGGTAGGATTAGTTACTAGTTCAAATTTGATACAAGTTTATATTTTTTAGGAATTGGTTGGAATGTGTTCTTATCTATTAATAGGTTTTCGGTTCACACGTCCTATTCCGGAAAATGCTTGTCAAAAAGCATTTGTAACAAATCGTGTAGGGGACTTTGATTTATTATTAGGAATTTTAGGTTTTTATTGGATAACCAGTAGTTTGGAATTTAGGGATTTATTTCAAATATTCAATAACTTGATTTATAAGAATGAGGTGAATATTCTTTTTGTTACTTTGTGTGCCCTCTTGTTATTTTGCGGATCAGTTGCAAAATCTGCCCAATTCCCTCTTCATGTATGGTTACTGGATGATATGGAAGGTCCTACTCCTATTTTTGCTCTTATACATGTTGCGACTATGGTAGCAGCGAAAATTTTTCTTGTAGCTCGACTTCTTCCTCTTTTCATAATTATACCCTCCATAATGACTGGAATAACTTTGATAGGTATAATAACACTAGTATTAGGAGCTACTTTCGCTATTGCTCAAAAAGATATTAAGAAAAATTTAGCCTATTCTACAATGTCTCAATTGGGTTATATGATGTTAGCTTTAGGTATGGGCTCTTATCGAGCGACTTTATTTCATTTGATTACTCATGCTTATTCAAAAGCATTGTTGTTTTTAGGATCTGGATTCATTATTCATTCAATGGAAGCTATTACAAAAACGACTTTTTTAATAGGTACACTTTCTCTTTGTTGTATCCCACCTTTTGCTTGTTTTTGGTCCAAGGATGAGATTCTTAATGATAGTTGGTTGTATTCACCAATTTTCGCAATAATAGCTTCTCCCACCGCAGGATTAACAACATTTTATATGTTTCGAATTTATTTACTTGTTTTTGAAGGATATTTAAACGTTCATTTTCAAAATTTCAATGGAAAGAAAAATAGTTCATTCTATTCAATATCTTTATGGGGGAAAGAAGAAAAAAAATTAAAAAAGAAAATTAATTTATTAGCTTTTTTTAACAATGAATAATAATGAAAGGACTTCTTTTTTTCGAGAGAGGACATTTTCAGATCGAAGAAATCGAAATGTCAAAAGAATAAGACGTCTTTTTCTTTATAGTACCCATTTTGGTACTAAAAACATTCCTTTTTTTATCCTCATGAATAAAACAATACTATGATATTTTCTATGTTTGTATTAGTACTATTTACTTCCTTCGTAGGGTCCATTGGAATTTCTTTCAAGAAAGAAGGAATAGATTTGGATATATTATCTAAATTGTTAATTCCGTCTTTCGATATTTTCCGTCAAAATTCAAAGAATTATGTGGATTGGTGTGAATTTTTTATAAATTCCACTTTTTCGATGAGTATAGCTTTTTTCGGAATATTGATAGCGTCTTTTTTCTATAAACCAATTTTTTCTTCTTTACAAAATTTGAACTTTTTGAATTTATTTCAAAAAAGTGTTCCTAGAAAAAGGATTACTGATAAAATAATCAATATTATATATGATTGGTCATATAATCATGGTTCTATAGATGCTTTTTTTGAAGTATCTTTAATTGCGAGTGTAAGAAAGTTAGCTAAATTCGATTCTTTTTTTGATAAACAGGTGGTAATTGATGGAATTCCAAATGGAGTTGGAATTTTCAGTTTTTTATAGGAGAGGATATCAAATATGTGGGAGGGGCAAATTTCTTCGTATATTTTCTTTTTTGTATTCATCTTTTTAGTAATTTGTTATTATATATTTCTTTATATATTTATATAATAAATTATGGAACATATTAAAATTATATACTAAAATTATGGAACATAATAAAATCTATTGTACAGTATTCAACAAAAATTGGGGTTATCCACTAAGAATTATGGTAGTGTTATTTATGAATGTCTCATCTCAAAAGTTTCGGATAAATCACGAAAGCTACTGTAGAAGCTGCAACAAGAGTATAAATTATTTTCTCTTTTTTGTTTGAAGAGATTCAGGGGCGAACGACGGGAATTGAACCCGCGCACGGTGGATTCACATTACACTGCCTTGATCCACTTGGCTACATCTGCCCTATAACTATGTCTAAATTACACTATGTCTAAATTACATAACTTTTTATCCCTTTTCATTCTTTTTTTCTTCTAATCTTCTAAATTCTTACGAATCTTCTAAAATATTCGAAAATAAGAAAACATTCATTTATGTATATTCATACTGGAAAACAAATACTAACAAAAAGTGAGGGAGTAATATAATGTTGATATTACTCCTTTCCTTTCAAAAACTCGTATCCTTAAACCAAAATATTATCCATTTATAGATGGAGCCTCAACCGCAGCTAGGTCTAGAGGAAAATTATGAGCATTACATTCATGCATAACTTCCATACCAAGGTTAGCACGATTAATAATATCAGCCCATGTATTAATTACACGACCTTGACTATCAACTACAGATTGGTTAAAATTAAAACCATTTAAATTGAAAGCCATAGTGTTGATACCTAACGCGGTAAACCAGATACCTACTACAGGCCAAACAGCTAGGAAGAAATGTAAAGAGCGAGAATTGTTGAAACTAGCATATTGGAAGATCAATCGGCCAAAATAACCGTGAGCAGCTACAATATTATAGGTTTCTTCCTCTTGGCCGGATCTGTAGCCTTCATTAGCAGATACATTTTCTGTGATTTCCCTTATCAAACTAGAAGTTACCAACAAATTGTGCATAACACTGAATAGGGAGTCGCCGAATACACCAGCTACACCTAACATGTGAAATGGGTGCATAAGAATATTATGCTCAGCCTGAAATACAATCATAAAGTTGAAAGTACCATAGATTCCTAGAGGAATACCATCTGAAAAGCTTCCTTGACCAATTGGGTAGATCAAGAAAACTGCAGTAGCAGCTGCAATAGGAGTTGAATATGCAACAGCAATCCAATGGCGCATACCCAGACGAAAACTAAGTTCCCACTCACGACCCATGTAACAAGCTACACCAAGTAAGAAATGTAGAATAATTAGTTCATAAGGACCGCCATTGTATAACCATTCATCAATGGATGCACCTTCCCATATCGGGTAAAAGTGCAAACCGATAGTCGTAGAAGTAGGAATAATGGCACCAGAAATAATATTGTTTCCGTAAAGTAGAAATCCAGAAACAGGCTCACGGATACCATCAATATCTACTGGAAGGGCAGCAATGAAAGCGATAATAAATACAGAAGTTGCGGTCAATAAGGTAGGGATCATCAAAACACCAAACCATCCAATGTAATGACGGTTTTCAGTGCTGGTTATCCAGTTATAGAAGTGACCCCATAGGTTTTCGCTATCGCGTCTCTCTAAAATTGCAGTCATTGTAAAATCTTGGGTTTATTGAAATTGAATTATCAGGGACTCCCAAGCATACGAATTCTCTATAACTATAGAATGAAGGGCTTGTTAAAAAATAGTATAACATGACTTATATACGGGTGTCAACGAATACCAATATCTACTGTATCCTGTTATTGATCTAGATTCAGACAAATTTTATTTTTTTACCTCATTTCACCATCCATTCAAAAAAAAAAGGTTTTTCATATTCACTAGATATGACTTCGCTATGATATGTAATAGTGATATATTAATTCTTTCACTCTATTAATTAGAATTTATCTATTAATTCTAATGGGTTTCCCGAGACTCGAACCCGGAACTAGTCGGATGGAGTAGAAAATTCCTTGTTTAATCAAATCAAATAAAAAAATAAAAAATCCCTCCCCAAGCCGTGCATGCATTTTTCATTGCACACGGCTTTCCCTATGTATACATCTAAACCTGAGTTACTTCTCTAGAAGAGGAATCTTGAAACTCTTCTCTGAACATTTCATAATTATTTATATATAGAAATATAATTATAATATTTAAGTATCATAACATAACCAATCATTCATCATGGACTAGATCATTACTGCAAAGAATATCCAAATACCAAATCCGATTTCTATGTAACCTCTGCAAAGTAGAGGAATCTCTTGGAAAAATCAAAGAAAGAATCTCTTCTTCCTCTGTAAAGAATTCTTGCAATAATTCTTCTGAACCAGATCTTTTCAAAAAAGCGCGTACAGTACTTTTGTGTTTACAAGCCAAACTTTTAATACAAGAAAGCCGAAGTATATATTTTATTCGATACAAACAATTTTTTAGGATCCATTATAATAATGCGAAAGATTTCTGCATATTTGCAAAAATCGATCAATAATATCAAAATCGGATGAATCGGCCCAGACCGGCTTACTAATGGGATCCCCTAATATATTACAAAATTTTGCATTATCCAAGGATCTAATTAGAGGAAGAATTGGAACTATTATATCCAATTTTTGGATAACAATTTCGATTAGAAATGTACTTTGCAGCATTTGACTTCGTACCATTGAACGATTTAGTCGCACATTTAAAAAATAACCTAAAAGCTGAAATGAATGTTCGAATAATGGGTTTATATTGAGAATTCTTGGTTGAGACCAAATATCAAAAAAAAACATTTCCATAAATGGATAAAATAGTGTTTCCATTTATTCATCAAAAAAGGCACATTCTTTGAAGCCAGAATGAATTTTCCTTGATATCGAACATAATGAATGTTAGGATCCTTGAATAATGTTAAAGTATATGAAAAATCTTTAGAAAAAACTTTTACAAGATGTTCTCTTTTTGCATCAAAAAAAATTTGCTAAAAAAATGCTAAAATATTGGAATCGTAAATGAGAGGATTGAGTACGTAGAAAAACGAAGAAATATTCATATTCACATACATAAAAATTATAGAGGAACAAGAATAATCTTCGATTACATTTTGAAAAAGTAGAAATCGATTTTTTGGTAGTAATAAAACTATTCCAATTACAAAAATGATAAAGAAACAGCCGTAATAAATGAAAAAAAGGGGCATCTTTCACCCAATATCGAAGGATTTGAACTAAGATTTCCAGATGGATAGGATAGGTTATTCGTATATCTGCCACATTATTTAAATATGTCAATTTATCTTCCAAAAAGGGAAAATGGAATGAATTGATCTCAAATTTTGATAAGATTGGAGGATTTCTCCCTCCTTTAAGGAAGATCTTAATTATCGCAAAAATGGAATTTCCACGACGATGGCAAAACCCTCTGATATTATTTGAGAATCCAAATTTTTATTATACCCCCCAAATGGATTTTTGGTAGAATCATTAGCCGAAATGATCAAATGATTCTGTTGATACATTCGAGTAATTAATCATTTTACAATTAGTAAACTATATTTATTATCATAACCTGCATTTTCCAAAAAAAAAAATGGATCTATTCCAATTATGACTATAAGCAAGTCCATAAATATACTCCCTAAAAAAAGTGGGTATAGGAAGTCTTATTGGCAAGATCTAGCTCGTTCTAAATATACTTGATATTCCTTCATTTTCGAAATTTTATTTGGTCAAATAGACATTCATTAGATTATCAAATGATACATAATGAGATACAGTCAAAACAAGGTATTATATATTGATATTCGAATTGAAATAAATAAAAAATATGAAGAGATACCCAGAAACCAAGTGAAAACCCATTAATGGACTATCTCCCCTCGCATGTTCCTTCTGATTTTTCTAGGACAACAAGCTAGTGAGAAATCCTTTATTTTTTGGACCAATCGCTCTTTTGATTTTGGAAAAAAAAAGATCTTTATCAATATACTCTTTCTTCTACACATTTCTTGCTACCCCATAACATAATGAGGAATAGCTAATAATTAGGACTCATAACAAAAAATTTGAATCCATTCGTGGGAAAAAGTTTTTCCACACCAAGCACTAATTCTTGTTTAACGTATAATTAGATGTGGTAATCATTCAAATCAAAAATGAAAGCTCGTTGCTTTTTGTTTCCCTATAATTGGAGCAGCTAAGCTTTGTCCCTTTATTAATTAAACCCAATGGAATTCATTTGTTTCGAGCCAACAATTCAAAGAAAAATATAGGTCGGATCGAATATGAATGAAAAAAATTTAGAATTCATCGTCAATACGACATGCTACTTTTTCCTTTCATTCCTTTTTGGATCAGTCGTGGTCTTACAAACCCTACCGATGGTATGGATGAACTAATTAGTTCATAGAAATGTGTGAAGATGGAGTCGCACTTAAAAGCCGATTACTATACCATTGAGTTAGCAACCCTAATCAAATTACAAACAAGGATATGTATATCCAATCACAATAAAAAAAAAGATGCAATTCTATAAATAATAGAATCCAATGCTACATATTATGTTACCTATTATATGAAATTACAATGAAAAAAAATGAGAATAAAAAATGATAGACCACTTGTTTAGTACAGTACTATAGTTATTTGTCTATTACTAAAGTTTTCAATTATTATTTTTAATTACATTTGTTCCTATTTTTATTTAACTTTGAATAAAAAAAACTTCTTGTTTGTATCAAACAAAAAACAACGAATCCACCTTTTGATGAAGTAAAAAACATATTTGACATGAGTCAATCGATCCATTTATTCACGATCAGATTATATTGGTTTTATACATTGTTGTCAATATTACTAGAAAATATTTCTATTTTAATTCATTCTATTCCAAATCCAAAAAGAATAATGAACTAGAAAAAAATCTATCAATCTGAAAGATCCATAGGATTCATTTATAGATACAACAAGTATTGTGTACAGTATTCGGCTCAATCCTTTTAAAGATTAGGCCGAGTTTAATGGAAATTAATAGAACAAATGATTATTCCTAGATTACAAAGTATCCATTGATGGGAATTCGAATTTGATTTCCTTCCAGAATTCACAAGCAGCAGCTAATTCAGGACTTCATTTGCAAGCTTCACAGATAATTGCCTTACCCTCACGAGCAAGATCATGTCCCTCATTCTGAGCTTGTACACATGCTTCCAGAGCTACTCGATTCGCTACGGCACCTGGTGCATTTCCCTAAGGGTATCCTAAAGTTCCTCCACCGAATTGGAGTACATAATCATCTCCAAATATCTCGGTCAGAGCAGGCATATGCCAAATGTGAATACCCCCTGAAGCAACAGGGATAACACCTGGTAAAGAAACCCAATCCTAAGTGAAATAAATACCACGACTTCTATCTTTTTCAATATAATCATCACATAGTAAATTAACAAAACCTAAATTAATCTCCCTTTCTCCTTCAAGTTTACCTACTACAGTGCCAACGTGAATATAATCTCCACCAGACAAACATAAGGCTTTAGCTAATACACGAAAGTGCATACCGTGATTTTTGTGTCTATCTAACGGCATCCATTGCACGGTGAATATGAAGAAGTAGACCATTATCACGGAAATAGTGAGACAGGGTAGTATTTGCAGTGAATCCACTTGTTAAGTAGTCATACATTACGATAGGAACTCCAATTCTCTAGCAAATACAGCTCTTTTTAGCATTTCTTCACATGTACCCGCAGTAGCATTCAAATAATGTCCTTTGATTTCCCCTGTTTCCGCCTGTGATTTATAAATTTCTTCGGCACAAAATAAGAAATGGTCTCTCCAACGCATAAATTGTGTGTGATTTCACATTTTCATCATCTTTGGTAAAATCAAGTCCCCCACAGAGACATTCATAAACTGCTCTACCATAATTCTTAGCGGATAAACCCAATTTTGGTTTAATAGTACATCCCAATAGGGGATGTCCATACTTTTTTATTTTATCTCTCTCAACTTGGATTCTGTGAGGAGGACCTTGGAAAGTTTTAACATAAGCATTAGGGATTCACAAATCTTCCAGACGTAGAGCATGCAAGGCCTTGAACCCAAATACATTACCTACAATGAAGGTAAACATGTTAGTAACAGATCCATCTTCAAAAAGTTCTAAGGGATAAGCTACATAAGCAATAAATTGATTCTCTTCTCCAGGAACAGGCTCAATCTCATAGCATTGTCCTTTATAACGATCAAGGTTGGTAAGTCCATCGGTCCACATAGTTGTCCATGTACCAGTGGAAGATTTTGTAGCTACCGCTGCACCTGTTTCTTCAGGCAGAACTCCGGGTTGAGGAGTTACTCAAAATGCTGCCAAGATATCAGTATATTTGGTTTGATAGTCAGGAGTATAATAAGTCAATTTATAATCTTTAACACCATCTTTGAACCCAACCTTTGCTTTAGTTTCTGTTTGTGGTGACATAAATCCCCCCTACAATGGATGAATTAAGAATTGAATTATAGCAACAACAAGGTCTACTCGACATAACTTAGGAGTTAATAAAACCTTTTTACAAATGATCCATCAACTAATATTATCAATTAATTTGAATGGGTCATTGTTAAATTTTACCAGGATATTTGATTTGGCAAATACATCGTTATTCTATACTCTTTCATATGTATGGCGCAACCCAACCATTTTTTTCGAGTCTCTTCTTTTTTTATTGAATTTTGGAATATAATTTTCTAATCTAAATAATACAAAATAGACTCTTGACCTTGACAGTGATATATGTTGTATATGTAAATCCTGGATGTCAAAATCGGTAGAATTTTCCCAATCCAATAAAAAGAAAAATCGATAAAAATGATATGCATAGTATTGTCTAGAATCTGGATGACTGGGTTGACCTTGAAAATTCAATCATTGAAATTTGAAAACAATTGATTGGATGGTACCAAGAAAATTGATTAATAAATTACATTTATTATTATTTTATGAAATCTTCATTAATACATTTGTTATTAAATATTCAAATAATGAACCAATCCACTTGCGTTGTTATCGAACATTTTTTTCTTAATTTGAATTTTTTTGAAAAAAATGGATATTTTGGAATATGACAATAACTCCTACCCCTCCCCATTCAGATAAGGAGGTTTATGTACTTGAAAACAAAAATATGGGCCGTATCACGCAAATAATCAGTCCGGTACTCGATGTAGTTTTTCCACCAGGGAAGATGCCTTATATTTACAATGATCTGATAGTTCAAGATCGAGATACGGTTGGCCATCAAATTCATGTAACTTGTGAAGTACAACATTTATTAGGAAATAAGAGAATTAGAGTTGTAGCTATGAGTGCTACAGATGGTCTAAAGAGAGGAATGGAAGTGATTAACACAGGAGCTGCTCTAAGTGTTCCAGTCGACGGAGCAACCCTAGGTCGAATTTTCAATGTGCTTGGAGAACCTATCGATAATTTGGGTATTGTAGATACTCGAACAACATCTCTTATTCATAGATATGCGCTTGCCTTTATACAGTTAGATACACAATTATCCATTTTTGAAACAGGAATTAAAGAAGTCGATCTTTTAGCTCCTTATCGCCGTGGCGGAAAAATAGGACTTTTCGGTGGAGCTGGAGTAGGTAAAACAATACTCATTATGGAATTGATCATTAACATTGCCAAAGCTCATGGAGGTGTATCCGTATTTGGCGGATTAGGTGAGCGTACTCGTGAGGGAAATGATATTTATATGGAAATGAAAGAATCTGGAGTAATTAATGAAAAAAATATTGCGGAATCAAAAGTAGCTCTAGTCTACGGTCAAATGATTGAACCCTCCGGAGCTCGTATGGGAGTTTGTTTAACTGCCCTAACTATGGTAGAATATTTCTGAGATGTCAATGAGCAGGATGTCCTTCTATTTATCGATAATATCTTCCGTTTTGTCCAAGCCGAATCCGAAGTATCTGCCTTATTGGGCCGAATGCCTTCCATTGTAGGTTATCAACCCACCCTGGTGTCGCTCCCGATAAATGGGAATGGCCCAAATAAAGGTACAGACGCGAACGGTCGGCGAAAAGAACAATGAGAACACACAGCAGTGAACTCACTGGAAAAGGAAAGAGTCGCCAGCTAGGCATTTTTATCCCGGAGGAAAGGCAATGTTGCATAGACCTGGAAAAATATGGATAAGACGGTTGCGAACCAGAGAGACTGAGAAAGGGGGTTGGTTACAACCTGGGAAGGTATTAGCACCCAGATTGTCCGCCGTACTCGACGGGATCCACGCTTAAAAGATTTGTGTTTTAAAGGGGTAGTGTCAGTGCAATCTGTGTATAGAAGAGCTGGAAAAGGATATACAGGTGTCAGTGTAAAAGAAGTGTGAAGTGTATAAATGATGTGTCAGTGTAAGAATAAGGATGAAATGCTCAAGACCATGAGGCTTAAAGAATAAGGCTGGAAAGAGGGGGAATATACAGAGACTTTTGTTCGATAACTGTTAAGTTATGCCTACGTATCCTCTCGTGCAATGAGGAAGTCAGAACACCGTAGTTCGACCCAAAGAGACTGAAAGATGAATTGACTTGTGAACTGCTTACTTGTCTATGCTCAAGTGTAAGACCTGTCTGGCTCAGGTGCAAACTGTCTTGCATTAGACGGAAGAAGTAAGTTCTCGTTTGTGAGTGAATGAGGTGAGAAAAGAATCCCGGAGGAGACGATTATTGTTTGTTTTTGAGTTTTCAGTCTTTTATTGCTTTTGAAAGTTTGTCATAAGTTAATGAGCTTAAGCCTAAACCAATGGATTTAGTAAACTCATCACATCTTCCCTCTGATTAGGGGTAATGAGAATACCTTAAGTGTGAAGTCAGCTTCTCACACTTAATCACCATGGTGTAGGATTAAGATCATTAACCTACTTGTGATTATTTAGATGTTTTTGTTGTTTTTGTTTAGTGTTGAGTAATGAGGTTAAGCCATAATCAAGGATTAAACAGACTCATTACACCATCCTAATAGAAGGATAATAGATGAGAATGTTTAAGCTGAGGAAAGCTCCTCAACTTAATCCATGATTAGGGATTAAACTCATGACAAAACAAAGCCTTTATTAAGTGGATTTTAATTAATGATATGATGAAGAAATGAATTTTATGGTTTGTAAGACAACTTGAGGGGGACTTGTCCATTAACACTAGGGTTAGTCCTTCTTAACCAATCAAGGAAGAATTAGAACCCTAATGCAAGGCCCAAGTTACAAGCTTGATGTCTTGATGATTATTAAGTGAGTTGATTAAAGAATTTAAACACATTAAGGGTTTAAAACTTAGGATTAAAGTTATACACTCCATCCTAAAAGAAGGATGCAGGCATAAACTTAATCACAAAGCCTTAAAGCCTTTAGGGTTTAGTCCCTGATTATGAGATGAGAAGAGAAGACTCAATGAGACACAAAGGTAAAATCTAAATGGGGAACTAATCAAAACCCTAATCATTTTCATGCTTGGTTGTTCCTAAGGTTTGTGAGGTTTACAAGAGAAGTCTTCAATGGAACCACCAGGAAGCAGATGAAAGGATCAGGAGAAGCAAAGTAACTTGCTTCATTTAAGAAGACAAGTCACTTGAAGAAAGAAAGTAAGAAGAAAAAGAATGAGCAAGCTCAAACTCAAACACATAATAAAATGCAGCATGGATGTATAAGAGGGATGAAAAGAGAATGTGGGAAGTGAAGGCAAATCCACTTCCCAAAGTTACTTACCACCTGAGATGTTAGTGAGAAAGATACAATGCAGTGCAAGATGAGATGAAATGGCATGATGCAAATCAAAACCAGAAGCACACATGGGATGATAATGATGCTATGAGATGATGCAAACATGAATCAATACATGAGAATGATCATATGAACAAAAGAATGCAGATGGAGCAAGTTTTAGAACCATAAGCATACATGAAAAGTCATGAGATGCAAATGACATACAACATGGTAAATACATGATGCAATGATCAAACATGCTTTCAATATGTCTTAAGATGTCAAATGAATCAAATGGATGCATAAAATGTCATGGCAAATCAAGGCATGAAAGCAAATGCAAGATGGATGCATATGGAAGCCCAAACTAGGGTTCATGATCAAAGCATCAAACACAAACCAAAATCAGAAACAAACATCAACATAAAAAATTGAAAATGCATTCAAAGGATCCCTAAACCTATACTAACCCACTGCCCAAAGGAGAAGTTCCCACTCTTAACCTAATTCAAGTTATAATTTTCCTAAGTTTTCTAGGGTTTTAGGGTTCCTTAACAAGAAAAATGTCAAACAAATAAAAAATGAAAAATCAAATCATGACCATTTAATCTCACAAACTACATGCTAAACACAATGCAATGCAAAAAGAATCAAGGTCCAACTCTCAATGGTTAGGCAGAAATGATTTTTGGAAGTTTGGATCAAAATAATGCCTAAAAATGATTTTATTTCCATGGAAAATTCTCAAAATGCATCAATATCAAAAAAGAAATTTAGTTTGAGGGTTGGACAATGTTTCTAAATGTTTTTAAATGTTTCATGAATTTTTTGGTGATTTTTAAATACCTAAAAGTATTTTTAATTAATTAATTCTCATTAATTAATCGAAAATAAACTTTTAAATGTTTAAAAATATTTTTAAAATGCAAAAAAAAAAAATATTTTTGGTTTCTGAAATTAAATAGAAGTTTGTACAAAAAATTTCAGAATTTTTAAGATTGTTTTGCTATTTTTAATAAATTGGAGAAAATAATGTAATTAAATGGAAAATGAAAATGAAATAAAACTGAAAATAGAAAAGTATGCACATCCAATGATCCAGATTCAAACATACGCGCGCGGGAAGAGACTTGGCGCCACATCCAAGGGTGGAAATTCAAACTTGGCTAATTAAGTGATTAAGCCCTAATTCGTGCCCTAATGACTTTCAGGCGACCGGAACACTGTTCCGGTCGTCTTCTCCGATCAACCAAAAACACAAACTCTCTCTACACGCATCTAAAACGAAATCTAAATGCCCAGAACTCTTCCCCACCCAAAAAAGAATTAAACCCCCCAATCAAACAACATTTATCATTCCGAAACAGGGAGAATCGAATCAAACATGTTTTAGGGCAAAAATTTCAGACACTGCATACATCCTCATTTTTCACTCATTTTCAAAAACAATCACATATTCATGATCAGGGAAGCATGTAGATTTGATAAAGAACTTAAAATCATGCTTCTGGAAAAAAAGTTCATGAAGCTACCTGAGTTTGAAGCTTTTCAGTTTAGAACTTTCTGACCTCCTTTCTTGTGCAAAATCACTCCTATGACCTCCCTTGTGCTTCTGAAAGGCTTGGAACAAATTTATTTGGGCTGGTTTGAGAGTTTACAGAAGTTCTGTTCAAGTTCAGGTGAGGATAGTGTTTGTGATTCTGTGAGTTTCAGGCAAGGATGATGGGTGCTTTGTGTTCAGTGAAGCATGGTGAGATGGTTCATGAAGTTTGTTTGTGTGTTTGTGGCCTGTGGAGTGAGTTTCGAATGCTCTTGCTCAAGAGGGTGAAAATGAGAATGTTGTGTTGTGGCTGGTTTCAGGCTTGCTTGTGCTTATGTTTTGCTTGCATTTGATTAACATAAACAATTGCTATTGGTCAGATGACATGACATGTGCTTTTTTGATTGGTATGGGTGCTTTTGCAAAATGTCAACTTTTGTGTAAGAAGGGCATGAGCTACTTGCTAGCTGAGTACAAGAGGCATGTCCTGCGCAGCATGAGGTGAGGAAGAGCCTAGGACTGATCAGCCAACTAGCCAGCAAGTGGATGAGAAGCCATGATGGATTTTGCAACTTGGTTCACTTTGGTTCTTTATGAAAAATCTTGTTCCACAAACCCTAAAAATGTGTAATTCCTTGGTCCATTCTGAACTTTAGGTGTTACATGATCATGTTATGTGGATTAGAAGTGCATTTGATAGCTCTAGAACACTTGATCAAGTCATTTTGCAAAATACCTCTTTGGTAGAAACTTTGAATTTTTGTGATTTTAGCCAACTTTGACAAGCCATAACTTTTGATCCATAATGAATTAAGTCATGTTCTTGTACTTTTTGAAAAGGGAAAGATCTATCTTACAACTTTCATGACCAAAGTTTTTTCATTTGAAGCTTTTTTGAATCAAAAAGTAAAGGTTGAAAAAGTTGCCTAAAATGACAAATTCATTAAAAGTCAAACTTGCCCAAAAAGTCAACTTTGCAAAAACTTGAAATTCTTCAATTTTGTGAACTCCCAACTTCTTACATGATCAAATAAAGATCATATACATTCAAAATGATGAAGAACACCCTTTGGTTGGGTCACTGGGGGCCTCAGATGCCCTGATTTTGCACTGACTTGCTTGAAAAGTCAACTCTTGATCAGATGACTCCCCATGGAATTTCTTCATGAAAATTGATATGCATATTCCCTATACCATATAGAGACCAATAGAAACAAGAATGACCAAAAAATTTGGAGTTATGGCCTCTGAAACCAAAACCCTAATTTTAGGTCATCTGTGCAGTCAAGCCTGGCTCTGCATCCATGCCATTTTCAGTTCTTGTGATTCTTTGGTATTCTTGACTTTGAGAGGATATAATATGATACTTGAACACACATAGACCCCTTTGAAGTGATTGATGACCTTTGGAGTGGATCCAGAAGCCCTTGGGTTGCTCAGATCACACACCCTAGATGCAGATGACTTAGAACCAATGCAGTGAATCAACAATGTGACATGAGATGCTATGATTGAGTTTATGCATATAAAATGATCACAAGCCATGGTGTGAATGGGTGAGGGCAAATTTGGGGTGTTTACACCTGGGTACTAAAATGGGTACTTTACAAGAAAGAATTACTTATACTAAAGAAGGGTATATAACTTATATTCAACCAGTTTATGCACTTACATACGATTTGACTGGTCCTGGTCTTGCCATGACATTTGCACATTTGGATGCAACTATTGTAATATCAAGAGGATTAGCTACCAAAGGTATATATCCAGCAGTGGATCCTTTAGATTAAACGTCAACCATGCTCTAACCTCGAATCGTCAGTGAAGAACATTATGAAACTGCAAAAAGAGTTAAACAAACATTACAGCGTTACAAAGAACTTCAGGACATGATAGTTATTCTTGGGTTGGACGAAGTATCGAAAGAGGATCGCTTAACCGTAGCAAGAGCACGAAAAATGGAATGTTTCTTATCACAACCTTTTTTCGTAGCAGAAGTATTTATTGGCTCCCCAAGGAAATATGTTGGTCTAGTAGAAATAATTAGAGGATTTCAATTGATTCTTTCTAGATAATTAGATAGTCTTCCTGAACAAGCCTTTTATTTGGTGGGTAATATCGATGAAGCTACTACGAAGGCTACGAACTTAACTTAGAAATAGAGAAAAAAATTCAAGAAATGACTTTAAATCTTTGTGTACTGACCCCCAATCAAATTGTTTGGGATTCAAAAGTGAAAGAAATTGTTTTATCTACTAATAGTGGACAAATTGGGGTATTCAAAAATCATGTGTCTATTGCGACAACTTTAGATATAGGTATTTTGAGAATACGCCTTAAGGACCGATGGTTAACGATGGCTCTAATGGGCGGATTTGCTAGAATCGGCGATAATGAGATCACTGTTTTAGCAACTGATGCAGAAAGGGATAGTGACATTAATCCACAAGAAGCACAAAAAACTCTTAAAATAGCCGAAGTTAATTTAAATAAGGCGGAAGGAAAGAGACAAACAATTGAAGCAAATCTAGCTCTCCGGCGATCTAAGACACGAGTAGAGGCTATCGTAGAGACTATCAAGAGGATCTCATAACAAGTTGGTTCAGCCAAAAAATAGAAAATTACAATAAAAAAATGGTAGTAGAAAAAATTATGAGATACTGGAATCAATGGTGTCTTCTAAGTTCTATCATTACCTTACCAACTATTAGATTTGAACCAATGACTCCTGCCGTATGAAAGCAATACTCTAACCACTGAGTTAAGTAGGTCATTTATCATCCTAAATAAAAAAATTAGTTGTCTATCAGATCAATGGATTATAGATGTTATATTACTTATAAACAATACAAACGCACTCTAAAACAAAGAGATTCGATCATGCTCTTGACAAGAATTTATTTATCGAATATGATCAAATATGTATCAAAAGCACAAGGGTTATAGCTCAGTTAGGTAGAGCACCTCGTTTACACATGCACCAATGTTTTTTTAATAGCAGTCCATCATGTAATTAAGAGATTTGTGTTTGAAGTTTGAAAAACAAATAAGGTTTTTAAATAGGAAGAAGATTTGAAAATTTAAGAAGGGGAGAAGATGAAGTGACCATCCTAAGACTTTAAAGTAAAAGTTAAGGGAAGAACGATCAAACCGTATGGTGAACATTCTTTGAAACAATAGGACTTCCATCTTCAAAAACAAGTGAACCAAATCCGCTAAGGTCTTCAATCCATAATAACTCAAGCAAAGGGCAAGATCCTAAAATCTAAGTCCAAAACTCCAAGTCCAATGCTAAGGATGATGGCTATAGTCCAAAATTAAAGTCACAAGTCTTTTAGAAATTTAATCTTTTATTAAAGTTTTTGTGTCCAAATGGACAAAAGGAAAATCAACATAACAAAAAAAGAGAAAATAATAAACATGATAATGGATGAATAAAGCATAGTAAAGCAAAACAAAATAAAAGCAAATAAAAGTGCAAGAATTTAAATGTTAGTAGGAAAAGAAATTAAAGTGTAAGAATCTAAAATATTAATATTAGTAATAGTATAATAATATTTACATAATAATGGTATGGTGAACTTAATCAACCACAACCAAAAGAGTAACCAAAATCGAAAGGCAACCGGATCCGCTTAGCATCTTACACTATAGCAATTAATCAAGGAAAACCGAACCGAATTCAATGAAATTTGAAAGGCGATTGGGAGACCCAAAGCACTTACGCATCAAACATTCATAAGTCTCGATTCTTAATGCAATATGATTAACCACTTTGGGATTACGTGATCAACAAGAGATTCGGTCCACGAAAGTGAAAGTACACAATTAGATTTTTATTCCGAAGTCGGGACACATTTAGGTCTATGTTAAGAAATCGCCGAGTAATTTACAAAGTAATTACCCAACAAATGAGGCCGGTCACCACCAATTAAGGTGCATAATGTTAGTGCTAATTCATTCGAGATAAACGATATGTACATCTCTATTCGGACGCAATACCGCACAAAACTAAAGGTGAATACCAAATTGAGCCGCACTCATGGTATTCTTCCATCCTTAAGTTCAATTACTCATCTCGGTGGATTCAAGCATGAAAGTGTATCACTAACGCAAAGTACCTTAAATGAATTGAATAATCAACTAAAAGGTAGTTTTGAATTAATGAACATTAACTACTCTAATCTACACCCAAAGTTCATTGAAATTAAGGAGAAATCACTCCCCAAAAGTGCTTCCCAAGGTAAAAATAAAAAAGAGGAAGAAGAAGAAGAAAGAGGAACCAAAAAGGGGCTTAAAACAAGCCAAAAAGTCAATTCTGAAGCTACTGCGAAGGCTACGAACTTAACTTAGAAATGGAGAAAAAATTCAAGAAATGACTTTAAATCTTTGTGTACTGACCCCCAATCAAATTGTTTGGGATTCAAAAGTGAAAGAAATTATTTTATCTACTAATAGTGGACAAATTGGGGTATTCAAAAATCATGTGCCTATTGCGACAACTTTAGATATAGGTATTTGTAGAATACGCCTTAATGACCGATGGTTAACAATGGCTCTAATGGGCTGTTTTGCTAGAATCGGCAATAATGAGATCACTAGTTTAGCAACTGATGCAGAAAGGGCTAGTGACATTAATCCACAAGAAGCACAAAAAACTCTTAAAATATCTGAAATTAATTTAAATAAGGCGGAAGGAAAGAGACAAATGATTGAAGCAAATCTAGCTCTCCGGCGATCTAAGACACGAGTAGAGGCTATCGTAGAGACTATCAAGAGGATCTCATAACAAGTTGGTTCAGCCAAAAAATAGAAAATTACAATAAAAAATGGTGAGTAGAAAAACTTATGAGATACTGGAATCAATGGTATCTTCTAAGTTCTATCAATACCTTACCAACTATTGGATTTGAACCAATGACTCATGCCGTATGAAAGCAATACTCTAACCACTGAGTTAAGTAGGTCATTTATCATCCTAAATAAAAAAAGTAGTTATATATCAGATCAATGGATTATAGATGTTATATTACTTATAAACAATACAAACGCACTCTAAAGCAAAGAGATTCGATCATGCTCTTGACAAGAATTTATTTATCGAATATGATCAAATATGTATCAAAAGCACAAGGGTTATAGCTCAGTTAGGTAGAGCACCTCGTTTACACATGCGCCAATGTTTTTTTATAACAGTCCATCATGTAATTAAGAGAGTTGATCTTAATTGATCAATCGATGTCTTACTCCAGGAACAAAATAAGAGAACAATATCCTGACAAAGGATTTAATTTAAACGTCAAATGGAATCCATAATGGATTTGATATATTGATAAGCTGAATACTTCAATTTATTCAATGCTAGGCAATGAGTCTAGGGACCTCAAAAAAATCTATTTTCTTCCTCTCATATGAACTTGAAGGTGTGTGAAGTTACATTTCCTATTTGATATTTTTATTGAAGTAGGTTGATAGAGAGTCTGTAGCGGTAAAATCATGAGTGTAAGCTATTGGTTAACTTAACTCAAAGTAAACAGAGTCGCCATCGCGCTTTTATTTTATTCCAGATGGAAAAGGGAAAAAGAGGGAATAAAACCTAATGAAACTAAAAGCAAAAGCTAAAAGAATCAAGCATAGAACGGGTAAGGGGATAGGTTACAAATTGGGAAGGTTTTACGCACCCAAAATGTCTGTGGTACTCCACGGGAGCCCTTTGAAATATTTATTGCTTTTGGTTTGAAAATGTTTGTTTAAAAGAGATTGAAGAGATGAGAAGAGAAATGTTTTTTAAGACTTTTGTGTTTGAAGTTTGAAAAACAAAGAAGGTTTTTAAATAGGAAGAAGATTTGAAAATTTAAGAAGGGGAGAAGATGAAGTGACCATCCTAAGACTTTAAAGTAAAAGTTAAGGGAAGAACGATCAAACCATATGGTGAACATTCTTTGAAACAATAGGACTTCCATCTTCAAAAACAAGTGAACCAAATCCGCTAAGGTCTTCAATCCATAATAACTCAAGCAAAGGGCAAGATCCTAAAATCTAAGTCCAAAACACCAAGTCCAATGCTAAGGATGATGGCTATAGTCCAAAATTAAAGTCACAAGTCTTTTAGAAATTTAATCTTTTATTAATGTTTTTGTGTCCAAATGGACAAAAGGAAAATCAACATAACAAAAAAAGAGAAAATAATAAACATGATAATGGATGAATAAAGCATAGTAAAGCAAAACAAAATAAAAGCAAATAAAAGTGCAAGAATTTAAATGTTAGTAGGAAAAGAAATTAAAGTGCAAGAATCTAAAATATTAATATTAGTAATAGTATAATAATATTTACATAATAATGGTATGGTGAACTTAATCAACCACAACCAAAAGAGTAACCTAAATCAAAAGGCAACCGGATCCGCTTAGAATCTTACACTATAGCGATTAATCAAGGCAAACTGAACCGAATTCAATGAAATTTGAAAGGCGATTGGGAGACCCAAAGCACCTACGCATCAAACATTCATAAGTCTCGATTCTTAATGCAATATGATTAACCACTTTGGGATTACGTGATCAACAAGAGATTCGGTCCATGAAAGTGAAAGTACACAATTAGATTTTTATTCCGATGTCAGGACACATTTAGGTCTATGTTAAGCAATCGCCGAGTAATTTATGAAGTAATTACCCAACAAATGAGGCCGACCACCACCAATTAAGGTGCATAATGTTAGTGCTAATGCATGCGAGATAAACGATATGTAAATCGCTATCCGGACGCAATACCGCACAAAACTAAAGGTGAATACCAAATTGAGCCGCACTCATGGTATTCTTCCATCCTTAAGTTCAATCACTCATCTCGGTGGATTCAAGCATGAAAGTGTATCACTAACGCAAAGTACCTTAAATAAATTGAATAATCCACTAAAAGGTAGTTTTGAATTAATGAACATTAACTACTCTAATCTACACCCAAAGTTCATTGAAATTAAGGAGAAATCACTCCCCAAAAGTGCTTCCCAAGGTAAAAATAAAAAAGAGGAAGAAGAAAAAGAAGAAAGAGGAACCAAAAAGGGGCTTAAAACAAGCCAAAAAGTCAATTCTGACTTGCGTTAACCGGTTAACCAAATTGCACTGAAATTGGTTAACTCGTTAACGTCGTTAGTCTGTTAACCAAATTGCACTGAAAATGGTTAACCTGTTAACGTCGTTAACCCGTTAACCAATTTACACTGTAAATGGTTAACCGGTTAACATTGTACCAGTAGCAAAAAAATGCAGAAAATTCAGCATGATCCATTTTGAAACCTTTACTCAAACACTTGATGATCATGATCTGAATTTGCACGAATTTTAAAACCAAAATACAGTGAAATCCTTGCAATCAAACAACAAATTAAGATCCAAAGGATCTAAAATCAAAGGCACAAAAGATCTACATCTTGAATGTTGATGGTGAAAATGGGTTTATGGAGAAAGATGAATTACCAAAAGCACTTCTTCAAATTGGACCAAATCAAGCTTAGATCTACTAAAATTGATGAACAAAAGAAGGAAAGGATGAAGTTTTAGCTCAAGTTAGTCAAGAATTCAATGTGAATTCTTGATAACTTCAAAAGAAAGAAAGTGAGCTTTGGAGAATTTTGGTGTTGGGGAAGTATTTTGCAAGAGGTTTTGTGGCTCTCAAAAGCTTGGTGAAAGAATGAAATTATGGTCCTATTTAAAGACTTTAGGTATGGGAATTTGGTGGAATGGAGCTTGCTTTGGTAATTAAAATTAGGCTTGGTAATTGTAATTTTGGTGGGAAATGGAAAAGAGTGGTGATTAGTGAGGGTTTATGGTAGGAAATGATCAAAGTGATGTAGAGAAATCAGAAACCAATGGATCTAGAATATTCCAATTAAATCAATGATCTAAGGGTGCTGAATTTGAATAAAATATTCAAATTTCGCACTGGTTAACCGGTTAACTAAGCCAAAATTTGAATATTTTCTTCAAATGAGGTTGCTTGGTTGTTGTGGCCCGATTCTTTTTGTACGTCGAAGAGGGCATGGAAATAAACACATGAACCTTGGAATTCCTTGAATGAATCAATTAACTTGGGAAATCCTTGATCAGATAATTTTGAATTATTTGCGATCAATTTCGACTTTTGTCTGTGAATTTTACTCGAGCTACAGGACTGCTATTTTTGGCATTTTCAATGGTTCCTCCTCCTGAAAAAGTTAATGAAAGAAAAAAATATTTTTTTAAATTTTAATTAATGGCTAGTGAACATAAACAAATGAAAGAAAATAATAAAAAAACGGTGATCCCCTGTGAGGCATAAGCCTGCACCCGAGAAGGATAAATGAACCAGTGCACGATCTTGTTTGTATGTAAGATGTAGATGAGATGCGAAAAATCTTAGGGTCAAAAATTAGGGTATGACAGAGTCCATTTAACTTAAGTTGATCCAGGCCAAAAGTAGACCTACGTCAGGATAACATTCTTCTTTGAAAAACTTTGGTAGTGCTCTTAGATTTTTTTGATCTAAATAAGAAATCAAAGCACGGGGAGTCATTTCCTTTTTATTTGTGTAAAGAAAAAAGATGGTAGACTAATTGATATTTCTATCTGTTAATGAATAAGCCCAATGCAAAAAAAATGCACGTTAGGCCTTTAAAACAATTCAAATCATTTTGATAATAATAGTTTGATCAGTTTTACCGAGAAGGTCTACGGTTCAAATCCGTATAGCCCTACTATTACTACCGATACTATTGATATTTCGATTTATTATCTCATATATGTCATTACTAATATATTTGTAATAATATTATATTTACTATATTAGTATTATATGGAATACATTAGTTTATACTAGTTTAGGTCAAAAATCAATTTAAATCAGGGACTGTTCGAAATGATACCAAACTTTTCAAGTCATTTATATATGTTATTAGGGATGGTCATGATGGAAGTCCATGCAAAGAATCATCTGAAAATTAGATTCAATGAAACTTTTCGAAATGCAAGTTTTGGTCAAAGAATCATAATATATTATACACAATTTTATACTAGTTTCGGTCAAAAAATACAAATTAAATCAAAGACTGTTCGAAATGATATGCAAACTTTTAGAACATTTATATATGTTACAAGGGAATGTTATAATGGAAGTCCATGCAAAAAATCATTTGAATCTTAGATTCTATGAATCTTTTTGAAACGCAAGTTTTGGTCAGAAAATCATAATATATTATAGACTAGTTTCAGTCATAAAATAAAATTATATTGGGAACTGTTCGAAAAGATATGAAACTTTTCAGATCCTTTCAATATGTTACAAGGGAAGGTTATGATGGAGGTCCATGCAAAAAATCATCTGAAAAATAGATTCTATTAAGCGTTTCGAAATGCAAATTTCGGTCAACAAATCATAATATATTATACACTAGATTATACTCGTTTCGGTCAAAAATCCAATTAAATTGGGGATTGTTCAAAATAATATGAAACTTTGCAGATCATTTATATATGTTAGGAGGGAAGGTTATGATGGAAGTCCATGCAAAAAATCATCTGAAAATTAGATTCTATGAAACTTTTCGAAATGCAAGTTTTGGTTAAAAAATCATAATATATTATACACTAGTTTAAACTAGTTTAGGTCAAAAATTAAATTAAATTGGGACAGTTCGAAATGATACAAAACTATTCAAATCATTTATATATGTTAGGAGGGATGGTCATGATGGAAGTCCATGCAAAAAATCAACTAAACATTATATTCAATGAAACTTTTCGAAATGCAAGTTTTGGTCAAAGAATCATAATATATTATACACTATTTAATACTAGTTTCAGTAAAAAAAATTAATCAAGGACTGTTCGAAATGATATGAAACTTTTTAGAACATTTATATATGTTACAAGGGAAGGTTATGATAGAAGTCCATGCAAAAAATCATTTGAAAATTAGATTCCATGAATCTTTTTTAAACGCAAGTTTCGGTCAAAAAATCATAATATATTATACACTAGTTTTGGTCATAATATCAAATTAAATCGGGGACTATTCGAAATGGTATGAACTTTTTCAGATCCTTTCTATATGTTACGAGGGAAGGTTATGATGGAAATCCATGCAAAAATTCATCTGAAAATTATATTCTATCAAACGTTTCAAAATGCATGTTTCGGTCAACAAATCATAGTATATTATACACTAGTTTATACTAATTTCGGTCAAAAATCCAATTTAATCGGGGACTGTTCGAAGTGATACGAAACTTTTCAGATCATATATATATGTTAGGAGGGAATATTGTGATGGAAGTCTATTCAAAAAATCATATGAAAATTAGATTCTATGAAACTTTTCAAAATGCAAGTTTCGGTTAAAAAATCATAATATATTATACACTAGTTTATACTAGTTTAGGTCAAAAATCAAATTAAATCGGGGATTGTTCGAAATGATACAAAACTTTTGAAATCATTTACATATGTTAGGAGGGATGGTCATGATAGAAGTCCATGCAAAAAATCATCTGAAAATTAGAATCAATGAAACTTTTCGAAATGCAAGTTTTGGTCAAATAATCTTAATATATTATAGACTATTTTATACTAGTTTCTGTCAAAAAATACAAATTAAATCAAGGATTGTTCGAAATGATAAGAAACTTTTTAGAACATTTATATATGTTACAAGGGAAGGTTATGATGGAATTCCATGCAAAAAATTCTTTGAAAATTAGATTCTATGAATCTTTTCGAAACGCAAGTTTCGGTCAAAAAATCATAATATGTTATACACTAATTTCGGTCATAATATCAAATTAAATCGGGGACTGTTCAAAACGATATGAACCTTTTCAAGTCCTTTCTATATGTTATGAGGGGAGGTTATGATGGAAATCCATGCAAAAATTCATCTGAAAATTAGATTCTATCAAATGTTTCGTAATGCATGTTTCGGTCAACAAATCATAATATATTATACACTAGTTTATACTAATTTCGGTCAAAAATCCAATTGAATCGGGGACTGTTCGAAATGATACAAAACTTTTTGGATCATTTATATATGTTAGGAGGGAAGATTATGATGGAAGTTCATGCAAAAAATCATCTGAAAATTAGATTCTATGAAACTTTTCAAAATGCAAGTTTTGGTTAAAAAATCATAATATATTATACACTAGTTTATACTAGTTTAGGTCAAAAATCAAATTAAATCAGGGACTGTTCGAAATTATACACAACTTTTCAAATCATTTATATATGTTAGGATGGATGGTCATGATAGAAGTCCATGCAAAAAATCATCTGAAAATTAGATTCAATGAAACTTTTCGAAATGCAAATTTTGGTCAAAGAATCTTAATATATTATACACTATTTTATACTAGTTTCTGTCAAAAAATACAAATTAAATCAAGGACTGTTCGAAATGATAAGAAACTTTTTAGAACATTTATATATGTTACAAGGGAAGGTTATGATGGAAGTCCATGCAAAAAATTCTTTGAAAATTATATTCTATGAATCTTTTCGAAACGCAAGTTTCGGTCAAAAAATCATAATATGTTATACACTACTTTCGGTCATAATATCAAATTAAATCGGGGACTGTTCGAAACGATATGAACCTTTTCAGGTCCTTTCTATATGTTATGAGGGGGGTTATAATGGAAATCCATGCAAAAATTCATCTGAAAATTAGATTCTATCAAACGTTTCGAAATGCATGTTTCGGTCAACAAATCATAATATATTATACACTAGTTTATACTAATTTCGGTCAAAAATCCAATTGAATCGGGGATTGTTCAAAATGATACAAAAATTTTCGGATCATTTATATATGTTAGGAGGGAAGATTATGATGGAAGGTTATGCAAAAAATCATCTGAAAATTAGATTCTATGAAACTTTTCAAAATGCACGTTTTGGTTAAAAAATCATAATATATTATACACTAGTTTATACTAGTTTAGGTAAAAAACTCAAATTAAATCGGGGGCTGTTCAAAATGATACACAACTTTTCAAATCATTTATATATGTTAGGAGGGATGGTCATGATAGAAGTTCGTGCAAAAAATCATCTGAAAATTGGATTCAATGAAACTTTTCGAAATGCAAGTTTTGGTCAAAGAATCTTAATATATTATTGTAACACGGTGGGAGAACTGACTTTAGTTATGTTGCGGATAGCAAGAGTCGCCACCAACTTTTATTTTATCCAAAGGAAAGGCATAAAAGAACAGGAAAGACCTTTTAAAAGATTTTTGGGTCTGGGGGGTAGGTTATGTAAAGGGAAGGTGTTAGCACCCTTTACATCCATGGTTATCCATGGGCTCTTAGTTACGTAGCTCACTTTAAAATGTTTTTTTGAAATGTGAAGTGTGTTAATAGAAATTTTCTTAAGTATTTTATAATGATCCATGTACGGATGTATATAAAACCTTTGTTTTGAAAATTGTTTTGTATGAAGTGTTTGAAATGTTTTGAAGAGTGAGCAAGTATCTAAGAGGAACCTACCCTAAGTTTAAGTCTTTTCTGTTCTTGAATCCTTTAAATGGTAAGACTATCCCTATTATTAAGGAATAGGTAGTCATTACCTTGGATGTATGGGACAAATGAAGGGACATCTGTTATTTAGGCAACTGTGGGGTGTATAAGCAATTCGAAGGGACTTATCATCTTTATTCGAAAGGGACAAGATCATTACGAAGGCAACATTCGAAGGGACTTGATCTTTTTATCTGTTTAGGGACTAGATGATGTGAAATGAGGGACTTTTGCTTTATACACCCTACTTGACCTTTTGTTTAGGCAACATGAGAGGTAACCCTTAAGAAGTGAGATGGCGATCCAGGATCGACTTACGTGTGTGAGTGTACAATTTTAAATATTTATCTTTTAAATTAGTGATCTAAATTAATTTTAAAATACAAACATGTTTCACTCCCTATTTTACTAACCATAACATTTAAACATAAATATTAAACATTACTACTAAAATATTACATAAAGGAGACAATTACATAATAATAACAATTAAATCAAATTAAATAAATAAGCAAAATAAGTAATAATAAATAATTGGGTTAGTAACAATAATAATAAATAATCACAATATATATATATATATATATATATATATATATATATATATATATATATATATATATATATATATATATATATATATATATATATATATATATATATATATATATATAATGGGGTTAGTAATAATATATGAAAATAAATAGAATTAATAATAAAATAAACAAGAATATTAGCATAATAATTAAAAGCTCAATTTTATTATAAACAATTATTTTTTAAGATTAAGAAGAAAATATAAACAATTATATACTAATTATTATAAAGTTTTAAATTATATACAAGTTATAAAAACTAGGTTAGTTATAAACATATTATGAAAATAACTTATATTTACAAAATTAAATTAGCAAGTTTTAATTATTTTTAAGCATACACTAAAAAAAATTATTTTACACACAAGAATTAAATAATAATTACAAACAAAATATAAAATATATACATATAATTAAAGTTTAAAAATAAAAAAAAAAATAGAAGTCATAATTAACAAATAGAATTAATTATTTACAATTAGGGTTTATAAGATAATTAGGGTTTTAGAAAATATTAGGGTTATATGTTTAGAAAAATAAATTAGGATTAATTAATAATATACAAAAATAAATAATTTTTCTAATGAGATTTAATTGTAAAAGAAAATGAGTTTAAATTGTAATAAAGAAAATAATAATATACACATTATATATTTTTTTAATTTATTTAGTTATAATATAAACAAGTTAAATAAATAAAAACAAGAAAAGTGAAGAAAAAGAACTTACCTGGGCTGGGATTCGAACCCAGCCCCTGGACAATGCAATCTCCAAGACCAATACACCAGCCACTAGGCCATGCGCGCGCAGGTGATAGGGAGAATACTCCATTTGGTTTTGTTGTTAACCTGGAAAAATCATGACAAAACAAAACAAATAACACAAAAAGGCCTGGGGAGGGATTCGAACCCAGGACCTTCACACAATACGCAAGCACACTTACCATCCAGCCGGGAGGGTGCAACTGATGTTTAAACCACAACAATAAATAATATATTAAGTTTGATGATTAACTGGAAAAATAAGAAAAAGTTGCTGAGCCCAGGATTCGAACACAAGCCTTCAAGCATAACACACGCATCCCTCACCACTGGGCCAGACACGCATCTGTGAAATAAAACAACAAACAATTCTAAAAATATTAAACTTAATTTTGAATTTTCCAGATGGCGCCAAGAGCTTCATCTTCCTCCTTTAGCCTTGCGTTTTTTGCTGTGAATTTCCCTACGAAATTTCCTGCGATTTCAAACATCTACAAGACCTACGAAATTCAAAAAGCAAGCAAACAGTACAATCTTCTTAAATTAATTAGGGCATTGTGATCCCCAGAGCTTACACAATCATCCTATGTTTTCCAAATTCATTTATATTAGGTCTAGTGTGAAACCCTAATTGCTTGGCCGAAACCCTAGCCATGGTGAAACTCCATACCTGCATAAAAAACTCAATTGAATAGCCCAGAATCATTCTAGGGTTCATCACAAACATCATCAAACAATCAAAAACAATTTTAATCCAGCCAATCAATGGAATCGAAAATCAACAATTTCTTGAAGAACATGATTCGGTTTAGGTCATATGCAATGATTTGAATGCTGCAAATGGTTCAAATAGATTCAATGATGTTCATAGAACATGTCTTAACCTTCAAATTGTCTTGAAAGGGCCTGAATTATGAAATCCGAATTTGAGTTTTGGGGAGTTTTTTGAATGTGCAAACTTACTCTTTGAGGCTGTGAAATCCGTCCCTATGCATTGTGTTCTCTTCATATACTTATAGTGAATGAATTAGGTCAGAAAGATTGGATCATTGTATGGATTTTTTTGATTTTGGAGATTGAAAAAGATTAGAACTTAAATTTCAAATATTTTTAAATAAGACCTTTCTATTTCAAGCCAATCATCATCAATTGTGTATCAAGTCAATCCAATTTATGTTAATGACATTCTAGAACAAAAATATATTTTAAATTTTCATATTTGATATTTTATTTAAATTTAAAATGATTTTTAATGTAAAAAATCATAATAAATAAAATAAATAAAATAAAATTATGAAAATATCAAATAATTTTCGTGCATGATGTCATGGAACACTTTGGGTCACAAAAAGTTCAGCCCATTTAGAAAAATTTGGTTTTAAGACCCTATTTTCTTCATAAACCACCCAAAGATTTCCCAACTTTGCAAGGGCACATATCCTTCAATTTTAATGCTATGAGGGTGTTCTTGGACTTTTTGGAAATCTTGAAGAGTCCTTTAACCAACCCCATTGGTTTCATGTCGATATCATTTACCATTCTCAAGTTATGCCCTTTTGAAGTTGTTGACTTTTTGTTGACTTTCAAAAGGACCTATAATGTCTTAGCTCATACCTTCCAAATGAAGCATTTTTGGGCTTGGCTTGTGAGACACAAAGTTGTAGAGAATTAAATTTCCTTCAAAATGAGCTTTGTATGGAAAAAATGTGATGAAGCATGTGAAAGTTATGGCTGGTCAAAGTTCAGTTGACTTTTCCTGAGGAAACCCTAATTTAGAAACCCTTGATTCTTGATGATCTGAAATCTCCTTGATGAATCATGATCAACCCTTGATCAAATGATGAATTTTACTTCATATCCTTGATGTTGGCAAAAAATCATGAAGTTTGACTTTGGTTTGACCACAGTTGACCTCAGTTTGACTTTTTAACTGCTTTGACTGATTTTGACTTATTTGATCATCTGACTGAGCAAACCTTTGAGAAAAGTCTTGAAACTTGTCATGGGGATTCTTAAAAACATATAAGATGTTATGAAGCTCACTTGAAGGCTTATAAGTCTATTTATCCTGATTAAAGTCAAAACCCTAGTTTAAGATGCACTGCTTAGGAGGATGCATTGTCTGAGGGAATTGTTAAATCTTCTGACTAATTGTGAACTTTGTGAACCTTGTGTACATCATTGTGAACCTTGTGAACCTCATAAGATGTCTTGTGAACCGTATAAGATGTTTTGTAAACTTCATTAACCTCATGAGATGTCTTGTGAACCTCATAAGGTGTCTTGTGAATCTTGTGAACCTCATAAGATGTCTTGTAAACTTCATGAACCTCATGAGATGTCTTGTGAACCTTGTGAACCTCATAAGGTGTCTTGTGAATCTTGTGAACCTTGTGAACCTCTTAGCACACAAAGCCTTGTATTTTGAGGGCAAATTTTGGGGTGCAACAGCTGCCCCTGTTTAATTTTCTGAAACCTGAGGGGTTAGATTGGTATATGTGCCAGTCGTAACCTAGAAGGTTGAAGGGGATTGAACACAAAAGCCCAAAAATTTGCACTCACCGGTGCGTAGAGTGATATTGATGACTTGTTGATTATGCTTGAGTGGGCTTAAAGATGCCACTTGGGTAAAAATTCTTCAAATATGTCTCTTGGAGGATAAAGCAGTCCAAGATATGAAGATATAGCTTTCTGGGAAGATAAAAAACATCCCATGATAATGAGGTAACCTTTGGGAAGATAAACAACGGCCCAAGGTAAAGGTATAACCTTCAGGAGGATAAACAACGTCCTGAGGTATAAGTATAACTTTTGGGAGGATAAACAACGGCCCAATAGTAATGATAGCTTTCAGGAGGATAAACAACGTCCTGAGTTATGATATGCTTTCAGGAGGATAAACAACGTCCTGTGGATATGGTGTAACCTTTGGGAAGATAAACAACGGCCCAAGGTCATGATATGCTTTCAGGAGGATAAACAACGTCCTGAGGAAATGGTAGCTTTCAGGAGGATAAACAACGTCCTGAGGAAATGGTAGCTTTCAGGAGGATAAACAACGTCCTGAGGTATAAACATAACTTTTGGGAGGATAAACAACGGCCCAATAGTCACGAGTTGTTGATGAAGTTTGTCTGCTGGAGAGTTAATCTGAAAAACGAGATTAGTTCGATGCAAATATCATGATGTATATAACATTCTGCAAGATAATATTAGTTTATGCATTATGTATGCATGTATAGTATGATGCACTTAAGCAAATGTATTATGTACTTATGGATATGTATGTTATGGTATGATGTAAATGATGTATGTATGCATCATGCAGCTTGAAGCGTCTGGATATCTCCGTATAACAACTGCTGGCCAGGGAAGATAAATCCCGATTCATTGCTGAAGAATATGAAGACCTTGTTCTCGTCTTGTTTGATAATATAGTATATATAACTTCCCGTCTTCGTTCGATAGTAAGGTATTCATAACCTCCCGTCTTCGTTCGGTAGTAAAGTATACATAACCTCCCGTCTTTGTTCGATAGTACTCCTATTGAAAGAATAAATTCCCGGCTATCCGTATGAGGATAAAAGAGATGGATATGAATTCCAGGGGAGATGTGACTCGAAGCACTTATGAAGATGGATTTGTCCTACTGGGGATTTGTAGTTGTCTTGTAGAGATGAACTGGTGAAGTTTCGTTGAAATCCTTCCCTCGTTCGTCTTTAGTAAATACCATTACTGCATTTTTCATGCATTTCTGGTAAACATCAATCATATTAAGCATTTATGCATTTCTGGTAAACATCAATCATATTCAAAAGCATACACACATTCAAACACAACCGATGGACGTTTCGCTTATGTAAATAGGGTAAAAGTAAATCAGGACTCAAAGATGGAATTTTATTTATATCAAAAAGTGACCTATACATAGGTAGGTTTGTACAAGGAGACAGAAATCCTAGTAAGAGGAATTTGTCATAAAAATTTTACAAAACAAAGACAATCAGCTATGTGGGAAATAATCCTATTAAGTTTCAATTCTACTATTGCCATTATCTTCAAGTATCTCATCTTCTGTTGTCGCGACGGAAATGATTGGATTGAGCTTTATCTGTTCGAGCTTGAGTAAGTAGCACAACTGGTAGTAGTTACATGGGTGATCCAAACGAGACATAGTCATACGCTTTAATCCCTAACTTTTGCCTGGATTGCCCTTTCAGGTTTTCAATCCGCCGGGATACCCTCTTTTGCCCAAGCCACCTTTTCAGGTTTTCAACTTGCCGGGTGTACATTCTTTTATATATATATATCCCTAATTTTTGCCCGAACCTTTTTGGTTCGCCGGGATGCCCTTATTTTTGCCTAGGCCAGTCAACCTAGCGGGTCTCTTTTTATGCGTAGTATTTTTTAACTATGTATGCGTTTACAGGCTGTGGGAAGTATTCACCATCCATAGTAGTAAGTATCATGGCACCTCCTGAGAATACTGTTTTGACCACAAATGGTCCTTCATATGTTGGAGTCCACTTTCCCCTAGGATCACCCTGTGGTAATATGATACGCTTGATTACCAAATCACCAGCCTGATATACCTTTGGCTTAACCTTCTTATTAAAAGCTTTGATCATCCGTTTCTGGTACATCTGGCCATGACAAATTACTGCTAACCTCTTCTCATCAATCAAATTTATCTGGTCAAGTCGATTCTGAATCCACTCATCTTCATCCAAGCCTGCATCCTTCATAATTCTTAAGGAGGGAATCTGAACTTCAATGGACAGAACTGCTTCCATACCATAGACTAAAGAGAATGGGGTTGCCCCTGTTGAAGTGCGTATTGTAGTACGATAACCATGAAGAGAAAACGGTAACATCTCATACCAATCCTTATAAGTAACAGTCATCTTCTGTATAATCTTCTTAATGTTCTTATTAGCAGCTTCTACTGCCCCATTCATCTTCGGACGATACGGAGAAGAGTTGTGATGCTTAATCTTGAACTGCATGCAGAGATCAGTAATCATGGTGTTGTTTAGATTAGAGCCATTGTCATTGATAATCCTTTCAGGGATGCCATACCTACATATGAGATTATTCTTAATGAATCGAGCCACCACATTTTTAGTAACAGATGCAAATGAAGCTGCCTCCACCCACTTTGTAAAGTGATCAATAGCAACCAGGATGAAACGATGCCCATTAGAAGCAGTAGGCTTGATCTCACCAATCATATCAATGCCCCACATGGCAAAAGGCCAAGGAGCAGTCAACACATTCAATGGTGATGGAGGTATATGTACTTTATCAGCATAGATTTGACACTTGTGACATGTTCTGGAATGTTGATAGCAGTCAGCTTCCATGGTAGACCAATAATAACCTGCTCTCAATATCTTCTTTGCCATGGTGTGACCACTAGAATGAGTGCCAAAGATCCCATCATGCATGTCTTCCATAATCTCTGTTGCTTCCTTCTTATCCACACAACGAAGCAAAGTTGAATCATGATTGCGCTTGTACAAAATTCCATTACTCAAGAAGAACTTAGCAGAAAACCTCCTCAGAAACTTCTTATCTTTGACAGATGCCCCTTCAGGGAACTTCTGAGCTTCAAGATACCTTTTCACTTCATAGAACCAAGGCTTCTCCTCTGCTTCATCAGTGTCAATCTCATTGCAGTATGCAGGCTTCTCAAATCTATCAATAGTAATCTTGGGAGCTTCATCCTCCCAGCTAATCTCAAACATGGATGCCATGATGGCTAATGCATCTGCCAACTGATTTTCTCTTCGTGGAATATGTCCAAAGGTAATCTCTTCAAAATATGGATCAAAGACAACACATACTCTCTGTAAGGAATGAGGTTATCATGCTTGGTATCCCAATCTCCTTTAATCTGACTTACTACCAGGGCTGAATCTCCATACACGTCAAGGAACTGAATCTTCATATCAATGGCAGCTTTAATGCCCAGGATACATGCCTCATACTCAGCCATGTTATTGGTACAATAGAAACAAAGTCTGGCAGTAATAGGGGTATGACAACCTTCAGGGGAACTGATCACAACACCAACACCATTACCAAGTGCATTAGAAGCTCCATCAAAAACCATAGTCCATCGGGATCCTTGTTCAGGTTCGTCATATTGTCCAGGTTCTTGGGTAATAATCATAATGTCTTCATCAGGAAACTCAAAACTCATTGACTGATAATCATCCACTGCTTGATGAGCCAAATGATCAGCTACCACACTTCCTTTAATGGCCTTCTGAGTAGTATATTGTATATCATATTCTGTTAAGATCATTTGCCATCTTGCAATTCTTCCGGAGAGAGCAGGTTTCTCGAATATGTACTTGATTGGATCTATATTCGAAATCAACAAGGTAGTATGGGTCAACATATACTGTCTTAGTTGGCGAGCAGCCCATGCCAAAGCGCAGCAAGTTTTCTCAAGCAGTGAGTATCTTGTTTCACAGTCGGTAAACTTTTTGCTAAGGTAGTATATTGCATGCTCTTTTCGACCAGACTCGTCATGTTGCCCCAATACACACCCCCATTGAGTTGTCTAATACTGTTAAGTACATAATCAAGGGTCTTCCATCAACTGGTGGCATCAAAATTGGAGGTTCTAGCAGATATTTCTTGATTTCATCAAAGGCATCCTGGCACTCATCATTCCATTCCATCACCTGATCTTTCTTCAACAACTTGAAGATTGGCTCACAGGTAGCTGTTAGTTGGGAAATAAATCTTGCAATGTAATTCAATCGTCCCAAGAAACATCTAACTTCCTTCTCAGTACGGGGAGCTGGCATCTCTCGTATAGCTTTTACTTTTGCAGGATCCACTTCAATACCTTTTCCACTAACAATGAAACCCAGGAGCTTACCAGATCTAACTCCAAAAGTACACTTGTTTGGGTTCAATCTCAACTTGTATTTCTTCAACCTCTCAAATAACTTATGTAGATGATCAAGATGTTGTTCTTCATTCTGGGACCTGGCTATCATATCATCCACATATACCTCTATCTCATGATGAATCATATCATGAAACAAAGCCACCATAGCACGCTGATATGTTGCCCCTGCATTCTTCAAACCAAATGGCATCACCTTATAACAAAAAGTCCCCCACTGTGTAACAAATGTTGTCTTCTCCATATCTTCAGGCGCCATCTTGATCTGATTGTAACCAGAGAAACCATCCATAAAAGAGAATACCTTATGTTGAGCAGTATTGTCTACCAGAACATCAATACGAGGAAGTGGAAAGTCATCTTTGGGGCTGGCCTTGTTCAAATCTCTGTAGTCCACACACATACGTACCTTACCATCTTTCTTAGGTACCGGCACCACGTTTGCAACCCACTGAGGATAAGAAGTCACAGCTAAGAACCCTGCATCAAACTGTTTCATTACCTCTGCTTTAATTTTCTCTGACATTTCAGGACGCATTCGACGAACCTTCTGCTTCTTTGGACGACAATCTTCTTTCATTGGTAAACGATGAACCACAATGTCTGTATCCAACCCTGGCATATCTTCATAAGACCAAGCAAAGATCTCCACATAGTCACGTAGCATCTGAATCAATCTGCTTTTGACACTATCCTCTAAATCAGCCCCTATCTTGACCTCTTTCCTGTTTTCTTCAATTCCCAGATTCACAACTTCGATTGGCTCTTCATGTGGCTGTATAGCTTTCTCTTCTTGTTGTAACAACCTAGCAAGCTCTACAGGTACTTCACAATCGTCCTCATTTCCGTCTTCAGCTTGATAGATCGGATTCTCGAAATTATAATTGGCAATAGTAGAACTGTTATCAACAGGATCCAGAGTGGATGAGGATCTGCATTTTAGTGATGTGGGTGTGTGTAAGAACACATAGCCGATAAAACAAAAATAAAAGAAAAGAAAGACAAGGAACACAATATTTACGAAAACGAAACGTCCACTGATTTTTATTGAATGAAGTATGCAAATGAAATGACATCCCGTAACAAGCACACCATTGTGCCCTGGGTAAGGCACAAGGCTTGAAAGTTTAATTGTTCAAGAAATTACAAACTTAAAAGTAACAACACAGTAATAGTATTTACTCCTGACTAAAAGAGATAGGAATAACATCTTCAGCTTTCCAATTATTGAGCCCAGCACCCACAGTAGGAAAAATCCAAGCATCCAAGTTGTAGTCTTCATCATAGTCACCTACAGCATTGATTTGATTCTTCATAATCCTCTGATTGGTGATACGAACAGCTCGAGCACGACGAACAGCCTTCTGGGACTCTGCAGTGAAACCCAAACCAAACTTGTCAGACTTGTATGGAATATCAGGAAGCTGACCCCAAATAGTACAACCACCTTCATCCACCACAGCTCTAGCATCTTTAAGGGAGGCCATTGTTGGAGGTACTCTGGTGACCACGGGAACTTTCTTGACAACAGGAGGAGCTTCATAATCATTAACAATCCATGGAACCACTTCAAATGTCTGACACGGAGTCTCAACGTATTCACCTTCCACTTCAAGATACTTAAAGGTGTTCACATGGCTAATCATATACCATTCCTCTCCGTAGACAGTAACAACCTTCCCTTCTACTGGATATCTCAACTTTTGATGTAATGTGGAGGTTACAGCACCTGCCCCATGGATCCAGGGATGCCCAAGCAAACAAGAATACGACGGACGAATATCCATGACATAAAAGGTAGTATTGAAGACCTGAGAACCAACTTTGATTAGGAGATCAATTTCTCCATGCACCACTCTTCTCGAGCCATCAAAAGCCTTCACCACTATATTACTGGGCTTCAACACAGCGTCTTCAGGACTAAGCTTATTCAGGACTTCTTTGGGCAACACATTCAGCGAGGAACCATTGTCTATTAGCACATGTGACAGGGTAGTGCCCCTGCATTCAACAGAGATATGCAGAGCCCTGTTATGATCCCTCTTGGCAGGAGTCAAATCAGCATCGGAGAATCCTAACCCATTATCATAGGTCAGGTGTGCCACACAATTTTCAAACTGGTCAACAAAAATTTCATTTGGTACATGAGCAGTCTTCAGAAATTTAATCAGGGCCTTGGCATGAGCCTCAGAGCACAACAATAAAGACAGCATAGAAATCTTGGAGGGAGTATGCCCCAATTGATCAACAATGTCATAATCACTCTTGCGAATGATTTTCAATACTTCTTCCATCTGCTTAGAAAGATCATCAACAGCTGGCACATCAGTTGGTATAGGTTCAATAACAGGACCTTTACCCCGAGCATCAGTGGTGGAGGTAGCAGCTGGAGTAACTGCATTTTTGGAGGTAAGTGGAGGAGAAAAAACTCTTCCGCTTCGTGTGATCTTACTAGATCCAGCAATGTTATCAATATCAACAGGCCTATCAGCTAAGGGTTCCTGCTTAACACCATGGATATAAACATCAGACCCATAATGCCAAGGCACAGCTTTATCAGAAGTATACGGAATAGGACCAGGAGTGGTAATGATCATAGGAGCCACTCTAGCTTCAGCAACAATCTTCACAGGGCCTTCAGCAGTAATCTTAATTGGACCCTTATGAGTGATTTTGACAGGACCCTTGGAAGTGATCCTCACCGGTAACTTATCAACCATATCCACCTCTTCAATCTTCGCACGCTTAGTTATATGATCAACCATACTCTCTACAGAAGATGGAGTCCTTTCAAACACTATGGTATAATTATTCATGAGACGTTGAATTCCATCTCTCAACCTCCAGCAGCTATCTGGCTTATAGGTACAATATAGACAATCTTCACGACAACCTGGAAAGAACCCAGCTTGCACTAACTTCTTCTTAATGACAGACAATGGTGTAGTCAAATCTGCAACTGAGGAAATATGTGAATCTTCATCAATGGCATTGACAGTCTTCTCATGATTTGGCATGGGAGCAGTAATCACATTTGGAGTACCCGGAGGGTCAAACTCAATCTCTCCAGCATCAATCATATCCTGAATTTTGTTCTTCAATACCCAGCAACTATTGGTATCATGTCCCTGACAATTCGAGTGATATGCATATCATGCATTAGGATTGTACCTGGGAGAGGTAAAATTAGGATTCTGAGGAGGATCTTTCAGAGTGATCAGTTCAGCATTCAACAAGTGTTGCAAGGCTTGGGCCATTGACATGTTGATCTTAGTGAACTGCCTTCTAGCCCTCTGTTGATTTCCCTGTGGTGGCTCTGTTGTTGCAGGAGTTGGATTGGAAATATGAACTGCACTCACAGACTGATGCCTCCTATTACGATCAGGTTGACCATAAACAGCATTTGACTCTTTCTTCCCACTATGAGGCTTCTTTGCAGCACCTGATGAAGAAGCACCCACTTGAATCTTGCCACACCTTATACCACTTTCTACGCGTTCTCCAGTCATTATCAACTCAGTGAAGCCAGATGATGAGCTTCCAATGAGATGACTGTAAAAAGGACCATTCAACGTACACATGAACATATCAACTAACTCCCTGTCAGTTAGAGGTGGTTTCACTCTTCCAGCCAAGTCTCTCCACTTCTGAGCATACTCCTTGAAGCTCTCTTTGGCACCCATAGACATACTTTGTAGTTGCATGCGAGTAGGGGCTAAGTCAGCATTGTATTGATACTGCTTATAGAAGGCTTCAGCAAGATCATTCCAATCACGGATGTTGACACTCTCCAACTGATAGTACCATTCCAATTGAGCTCCAGATAAGCTCTCTTGGAAGAAATGGATCCACAATTTTTTATCAGCAGTATGGGGTTGGATTCTCCGGACATAAGACCTCAAATGCAGCTTGGGACAAGAAACACCATCATAAACTACGAAAGTAGGAACCTTGAAACCAATGGGTATGACTACCCCAGATATCAAACTCAGGTCTTCAAAATCCAGCCCAGAAGACTTTTGCAATTCCATAGCATTCATTCTATCCACCAGCATTTTGAACTTATCTTCATTAGGCTCATGATAGTAGTTAGCTTCAGAATCAGAGTCCCCCATAGTGTTGTGGAGACTGCCTCCCTCTTTCTCAGACTCTTCAGACTCATAATCTTCAACATGTTCCTTGGTCTTGATAGGACCTCTGAACCTTCTTCCCATGTTGATCAGGCCACCTGACCTTCTAGTCTTCTTAGTCTTCTTGGCCAACAGTGTCTTCAATTCATCCTGCCCCTTGGACAAGTTCAGGATCAGCTCTTGGAACTGTGCATTTTGTGCCTGGAGATCCTTAACTGTTTGTTCAAGAGCCATTGCTGAAATAAACAGCGAGAAGATGAGAAACCTGTGCACAGTAAACCCGTGATGCAATGATATGGTATGTGGATGCATATGCAATGTTTTCAAGGACCGCAGGATTTAAATTTGTTTAAACAAACAAGAAGGTAAACTTTTATTAGTAATAAATTTGTTTTGCCTCTTGGGCTTACAAAATGAAATGTAATAAATACAAGAGATGGGGTTTTAAGTATCCCATGGACGTTTCCTCTTTGTGTTGAGGTATGAGTTGAGATTCCGCTCCTCCTGAAGTTGCTTTGTTAGTTCCAGGATTCTTTCTTGGCTTGCTTTGTAATGAGCCTCAAAAGTATTCCTTTGCTCCTTCAACTGGATCCAGGACCTTTGTAAGTCTTCCATGTCAGTGGGTATGTCTGGGTGAAGGATGGTATAAGAAGTATCTCCTTCAGCAACAGGTTCCATGGTAACTGGCAGGATAGCAGGATATGGCATCATAAGAGTCTGAGCACGAGATCGCACCCATCTGAGGTAAGCTTCCATAGGAATAGTGTACTTGGGCTCCAGTGTCTTGCTGTCAACCTTGTTCACTTTTCCCCATGCTCGTATGAATCTCTGACGGTAACCTTGAAGATCGTTGTCGTAGTCAAACACGATGCCCTGAATCAACATGTCATGTGGACCATCACTCCGAGCGTAGCCAAATTGTCGTAAAGCTAAGGAAGGGTTGTAAGTAATGCCTCCTCTTATGCCTAGAAGCGGCACATTAGGAAACTCCCCACAACGGTCAATGATAGTAACGTTCTCCTTAGATCTGGAGCACCAATGAATATCTGAATGCGAGAGTGACATAATCCTCTTGGACCATCTGAATCCTTGCTCATTCTTCATCACTGAGCGAGGAAGGTGAGAAATAAACCACCTGGACAAGAGAGGTATGCAGCACATCAAAGTTCCTCGTGCCCTTGTAGTACGGGTATGAAGAGAATGTAGGATGTCCCCAAGCAATGTAGGCACTAGATTATGACTCAGGAATATATTGATGGCATGAACGTCTATGAACTGATCTGGATTGGGGAACAACACTAAGCCATAAATCAACAAGGCTAAGATTTCCTCAAAAGCATCATAGCTCATAGCCTTCAAGAACACTTAAGCTTTATCCATTAATACCTTAGCAAGAATACCCTTAACTCCGCTTCTCGTTTCTAGAACAATGTCAGACTTCTTCAGATGTAGAGCTGCAGCAATAACCTCAGGTTTAGGCTCTTTTTCCAAGCCTGAGAATGGTTTCTGATTAAGTACAGGTATACCCAGAAGTTTAGAGAATTCTTCCATTGTAGGAACAACCTGGTAGTCGGGGAATGTGAAGCAATGGTGCTTAGGATCAAAGAACTGAAACATAACACTCATCATGTCTTCATTGAACCCTGAAGTGACTAGATCCAATAGGTGACCATGTCTCTTGATGAACTGGGAGCTTTCAGAAACTTGAGAAACCAATTCCTTAAGTTTAGGAGGTATGCCTACAAAGTTGATCCTGATAGTATTTCTACAAGCAGAAGTCATGACCTGCAACAAAGAACAAAGATAAATCCTTTGGTCCTTGAAATGGTTAGTGAAAATTCTATGCTTATGATGCATGATGATGTCATGATGTTATGCTCAATCACAAACATGTGGCACACACAAACAAGTCACACCATAGCCCTAGGTTTAAAGGCTTGCATGAGGTTCAAAGGTAAGTACCCTCCCCTGAAGTTAGTTGGTTCATCCTGTCCTACAAAGTAACCAGGTTCTAAGGGATCTCAATATCATTGATCCTTCACAAGGGTGGTTGTTCAGTAGGCAACTTACTTGCCAACCAAAACCCTCCAAGTTTAGAATCTCAATGAGCGTAGTATCGAGTATCAACCAACTTCAGTCTTCACCAAAGCCAGTTATCTCACTACTTTCTAAAGGCCAAGATGGGATTACTAGGGTTCTAAAAGTTAGTTAGTGTATTGAGAACATATGGCAGCCTCATATTATCCTCAACTTAACTTAAGGAACATAAGCACCAACCAAGAAGTCACACTAACTATGGCCACCAGATCAACCATATCGGTATACGCCATACAGTTTCCTTGGTCTATTGCCATTTACCTAAGGTACACTAGATCCGGGTTAGGATCTTTCACACATAAGAGCCCAACAAGTAAGTATAAAGCAAACAAGGCAAACAATTTTAAAGTGATCTGATTCCTAAGGGTACCCCTCTTTTATTAAATCCCCAGCAGAGTCGCCAGTTCTGTAACACGGTGGGAGAACTGACTTTAGTTATGTTGCAGATAGCAAGAGTCGCCACCGACTTTTATTTTATCCAAAGGAAAGGCATAAAAGAACAGGAAAGACCTTTTAAAAGATTTTTGGGTCCGGGGGGTAGGTTATGTAAAGGGAAGGTGTTAGCACCCTTTACATCCATGGTTATCCATGGGCTCTTAGTTACTTAGCTCACTTTAAAATGTTTTTTTGAAATGTGAAGTGTGTGAATAGAAATTTTCTTAAGTATTTTATAATGATTCATGTACGGATGTATATAAAACCTTTGTTTTGAAAATTGTTTTGTATGAAGTGTTTGAAATGTTTTGAAGAGTGAGCAAGTATCTAAGAGGAACCTACCATAAGTTTAAGTCTTTTCTGTTCTTGAATCCTTTAAATGGTAAGACTATCCCTATTATTAAGGAATAGGTAGTCATTACCTTGGATGTATGGGACAAATGAAGGGACATCTGTTATTTAGGCAACTGTGGGGTGTATAAGCAATTCGAAGGGACTTATCATCTTTATTCGAAAGGGACAAGATCATTACGAAGGCAACATTCGAAGGGACTTGATCTTTTTATCTGTTTAGGGACTAGATGATGTGAAATGAGGGACTTTTGCTTTATACACCCTACTTGACCTTTTGTTTAGGCAACATGAGAGGTAACCCTTAAGAAGTGAGATGGCGATCCAGGATCGACTTACGTGTGTGAGTGTACAATTTTAAATATTTATCTTTTAAATTAGTGATCTAAATTAATTTTAAAATACAAACATGTTTCACTCCCTATTTTACTAACCATAACATTTAAACATAAATATTAAACATTACTACTAAAATATTACATAAAGGAGACAATTACATAATAATAACAATTAAATCAAATTAAATAAATAAGCAAAATAAGTAATAATAAATAATTGGGTTAGTAACAATAATAATAAATAATCACAATATATATATAAATGGGGTTAGTAATAATATATGAAAATAAATAGAATTAATAATAAAATAAACAATAATATTAGCAAATAATTAAAAGCTCAATTTTATTATAAACAATTATTTTTTAAGATTAAGAAGAAAATATAAACAATTATATACTAATTATTATAAAGTTTTAAATTATATACAAGTTATAAAAACTAGGTTAGTTATAAACATATTATGAAAATAACTTATATTTACAAAATTAAATTAGCAAGTTTTAATTATTTTTAAGCATACACTAAAAAAAATTATTTTACACACAAGAATTAAATAATAATTACAAACAAATTATAAAATATATACATATAATTAAAGTTTTAAAAAAAAAAATTAGAAGTCATAATTAACAAATAGAATTAATTATTTACAATTAGGGTTTATAAGATAATTAGGGTTTTAGAAAATATTAGGGTTATATGTTTAGAAAAATAAATTAGGATTAATTAATAATATACAAAAATAAATAATTTTTCTAATGAGATTTAATTGTAAAAGAAAATGAGTTTAAATTGTAATAAAGAAAATAATAATATACACATTATATATTTTTTTTAATTTATTTAGTTATAATATAAACAAGTTAAATAAATAAAAACAAGAAAAGTGAAGAAAAAGAATTTACCTGGGCTGGGATTCGAACCCAGCCCCTGGACAATGCAATATCCAAGACCAATACACCAGCCACTAGGCCATGCGCGCGCAGGTGATAGGGAGAATACTCCATTTGGTTTTGTTGTTAACCTGGAAAAATCATGACAAAACAAAACAAATAACACAAAAAGGCCTGGGGAGGGATTCGAACCCAGGACCTTCACACAATACGCAAGCACACTTACCATCCAGCCGGGAGGGTGCAACTGATGTTTAAACCACAACAATAAATAATATATTAAGTTTAATGATTAACTGGAAAAATAAGAAAAAGTTGTTGAGCCCAGGATTCGAACACAAGCCTTCAAGCATAACACACGCATCCCTCACCACTGGGCCAGACACGCATCTGTGAAATAAAACAACAAACAATTCTAAAAATATTAAACTCAATTTTGAATTTTCCAGATGGCGCCAAGAGCTTCATCTTCCTCCTTTAGCCTTGCGTTTTTTGCTGCGAATTTCCCTACGAAATTTCTTGCGATTTCAAACATCTACAGGACCTGCGAAATTCAACAAGCAAGCAAACAGTACAATCTTCTTAAATTAATTAGGGCATTGTGATCCCCAGAGCTTACACAATCATCCTATGTTTTCCAAATTCATTTATATTAGGTCTAGTGTGAAACCCTAATTGCTTGGCCGAAACCCTAGCCATGGTGAAACTCCATACCTGCATAAAAAACTCAATTGAATAGCCCAAAATCATTCTAGGGTTCATCACAAACATCATCAAACAATCAAAACCAATTTTAATCCAGCCAATCAATGGAATCGAAAATCAACAATTTCTTGAAGAACATGATTCGGTTTAGGTCATATGCAATGATTTGAATGCTGCAAATGGTTCAAATAGATTCAATAATGTTCATAGAACATGTCTCAACCTTCAAATTGTCTTGAAAGGGCCTGAATTATGAAATCCGAATTTGAGTTTTGGGGAGTTTTTTGAATGTGCAAACTTACTCTTTGAGGCTGTGAAATCCGTCCCTATGCATTGTGTTCTCTTCATATACTTATAGTGAATGAATTAGGTCAAAAAGATTGGATCATTGTATGGATTTTTTTGATTTTGGAGATTGAAAAAGATTAGAACTTAAATTTCAAATATTTTTAAATAAGACCTTTCTATTTCAAGCCAATCATCATCAATTGTGTATCAAGTCAATCCAATTTATGTTAATGACATTCTAGAACAAAAATATATTTTAAATTTTCATATTTGATATTTTATTTAAATTTAAAATGATTTTTAATGTAAAAAATCATAATAAATAAAATAAATAAAATAAAATTATGAAAATATCAAATAATTTTCGTGCATGATGTCATGGAACACTTTGGGTCACAAAAAGTTCAGCCCATTTAGAAAAATTTGGTTTTAAGACCCTATTTTCTTCATAAACCACCCAAAAATTTCCCAACTTTGCAAGGGCACATATCCTTCAATTTTAATGCTATGAGGGTGTTCTTGGACTTTTTGGAAAGCTTGAAGAGTCCTATAACCAACCCCATTGGTTTCATGTCCATATCATTTACCATTCTCAAGTTATGCCCTTTTGAAGTTGTTGACTTTTTGTTGACTTTCAAAAGGACCTATAATGTCTTAGCTCATACCTTCCAAATGAAGCATTTTTGGGCTTGGCTTGTGAGACACAAAGTTGTAGAGAATTAAATTTCCTTCAAAATGAGCTTTGGATGGAAAAAATGTGATGAAGCATGTGAAAGTTATGGCTGGTCAAAGTTCAGTTGACTTTTCTTGAGGAAACCCTAATTTAGAAACCCTTGATTCTTGATGATCTGAAATCTCCTTGATGAATCATGATCAACCCTTGATCAAATGATGAATTTTACTTCATATCCTTGATGTTGGCAAAAAACATGAAGTTTGACTTTGGTTTGACCACAGTTGACCTCAGTTTGACTTTTTAACTACTTTGACTGATTTTGACTTATCTGATCATCTGACTGAGCAAACCTTTGAGAAAAGTCTTGAAACTTGTCATGGGGATTCTTAAACACATATAAGATGTTATGAAGCTAACTTGAAGGCTTATAAGTCTATTTATCCTGATTAAAGTCAAAACCCTAGTTTAAGATGCACTGCTTAGGAGGATGCATTGTCTGAGGGAATTGTTAAATCTTCTGACTAATTGTGAACTTTGTGAACCTTGTGTACATCATTGTGAACCTTGTGAACCTCATAAGATGTCTTGTGAACCTTGTGAACCTCATAATATGTTTTGTAAACTTCATGAACCTCATGAGATGTCTTGTGAACCTTGTGAACCTCATAAGGTGTCTTGTGAATCTTGTGAACCTCATAAGATGTCTTGTAAACTTCATGAACCTCATGAGATGTCTTGTGAACCTTGTGGACCTCATAAGGTGTCTTGTGAATCTTGTGAACCTTGTGAACCTCTTAGCACACAAAGCCTTGTATTGTGAGGGCAAATTTTGGGGTGCAACAATTATACACTATTTTATACTATTTTCTGTCAAAAAATACAAATTAAACCAAGGACTGTTCGAAATGTAAAAAACTTTTTAGAACATTTATATATGTTACAAGGGCTGGTTTACTTAACTATTCTGATTATTATTAAAATATTAAGCTACCCCAAACTTCACAAAATATCAAATAACCGCATAAACATCAAAATTCACAAGAAAACACATCAACATAATTAAAATCGACTTTGGGGTGTTACAACTGGTGTCGGGCGAGCTCTGAAGTCCGCTAACCTCACTCCATGTTTCATTGGACCGTATCAGATTTCGCAGAGGGTCAGGGAGCTGGAATATTCGATTGCATTACCACCATCACTTGCAAATTTGCATGATGTCTTTCATGTGTCACAACTGAGGAAGTATATTGCAGATCTGTCGCATGTGATTCAGATGGTTGATTTTCGAGTAAGAGATAATTTGACAGTGGAAGTTTTGCCAATATGAATAGATGGCAGAGAAATGAAACGATTAAGGGGTAAATAGACTGCCTTGGTGAAGGTATTATGGGGTGAACCAACTAGTGATAGTTGGACTTGGGAGCGAGAAGATCAGATGAAAGAGTCGTATATGATGCTGTTTGCTTCAGGTACATTTTTTAGGACAAAAATTCTTAAGTGGGGGAGAGTTGTAACACCCCAAAGTCGATTTTAATCATATTGATGTGTTTCCTTGTGGATTTTTATGTTTATGAGGTTATTTAATGTTTGTGAAGTTTTGTGGGTAGCTTATTATTTTAATAATATTAGAATAATTAAGTTTATGGGGTTTAGTTTATTATTTGAGATTAATTAAATAAAATAAAAATAATTAGAGGATAAGGGCATTGCGGTCTTTTTGTTGAGGATAAGTGAGTGTTTTATGAGGAAAGACTAAAGAGGTCCTAGGGGCAAGAGTGACAAAAGAAGGGAAAGTTGGAGAGTATGATCATTTGGAACGATCGCACTTTTGGGAGAAGAGCTCTAGAGAAGAGGAAAAGCTAGGGCTTGAAGGTTGGAAGGATTTACGAAGAGTTTATCGAAAGCTTACGGAAATTAAGGTATGGGGAGTATTTTCTTTTTGATATTATAATGTGGGAATGGAATTGGGGGTTTTGTGGTGTAGTTTAGGGAATAGGGTTTTGATCGATGATTTTGTGTTTTTTATGATGATTTCATGATGATTTTGATAAATATAATTGTAACACGGTGGGAGAATTGACTTTGTTGTTTTTGTTTTCACAAAAACAATGTTGCAGATAGCAAGAGTCGCCACCGACTTTACTTTTATCTAAAAAAGAAAGGTGTTGTACCCCAAAATGTTCCCTCCCATATTCAAGACAATGTGTCTCAAGAGGTCTCCTAGTAGTCACAAGATTCACAATTATTCAAAAGGATTCAAGGTTTCATCAGACAAAGTCTTCTCCTAAGCAATGGATCTGAAACCATGGTTTAGAGTTTCTCAAGGCAAAGTGGACTTCTAAATTCTCAAGTGGACTTCATGACAGCCCATATACCTCAAAGAATCATCATGTCAAATTTCAAGGTTTTCCCTACAAGTTTGGTCAATCAGATGCTCAGATACTTAAAAATCAGATAACTTGGTCAACACGTCAATTGTGGTCAACCTAAAGTCAAACTTCAAGATTTTTGGTTAACATCAAGATTATGAGGTAAAATTCATCATTTGATCAAGGGTTGATCATGATTCATCAAAGAAGCCTCAGAATCATCAAGAATCCGGAGTTACTAAATTAGGTTTTTGTGTAGTAAAAGTCAACTGAACTTTGACCAGCCATAACTTTCACATACTTCATCAAACATTTCCCATCCAAAGCTTATTTTGAAGGAAATTCAATTATCTACAACTTTGTGCCTCACAAGCCAAGTCAAAAAATGCTTCATTTGAGAGATATGAGCCAAGACATTACAGGTCCTTTTAAAAGTCAACAAAAAGTCAACTTTTTCAAGAGCTCATAACTTAAAAATGGAAAATGATATGGACATAGGACCAAAAGGAGAAGTTATAGTACACTCTAAGATTTCTAAAAAGTCCTATAAAACCTTCATGAGATAAAAATTGAGGGAGTTATGCATTGTTGAAGTTGGGCAATTTTGAGGAGGTATATGAAGCAGAAAAGGCCAAAACTCAAGATTTCTCCAAATGGGCCCATAATATTTCAATCCAAACTCAATTCTAAGACTATTCACGACCCATTAATCATATTTTCTGATTTTTATTATTTATTTTATATTATATTGAATTTTATTAATTTAAATTCAATTTTAATTGAAATAAATCATAAAAAATCAAATATTTGATTCCAAAGTTATTTTGGGATCAAATATTTGATGATTATATTGATTGATCACATCCAATTTTGTGTAAGACCAAAAAATAATTATTTAATATGATTTTTGAAAATTTTGGCAACTTGGTTTCTTCACCTTCAAGCAACCACCAATCCATCATAAAAAAGCCCAAATTTTGACCTAGTTGCATCATCTATAAATACATAACAAGTACACAATGCAAAGGGACGAAAAATTCAGAGAAAAAGAACCACTTTAAAGCTCAAATATTTCACCAAAATTTCAAATTCGGTTTCATTGATTCAAGCCTTTTCCAAGTGTTTTGAAGGTTCAATTTGATCCCTTGAGGCATTCTGAATGTGCCCCCATCATCACCTTCATCAAATTCATGCAAAAATCCATAAACCGAATTCACATTCGTTCATATTTTGTGATTTTTCGATTTCATTAATTCATGTGTTTTCAATTGATTTTGATTGTCTAACCTTGTTTGTTTCATTGCATAGAAGCTTTATGGGCAATTAGAATGAAGTTTCATGGTCGGATACGCAAATCACCATTGTTGGGGTTTTGATATTGAAATTAGGAACTTTTGATTAAGATGTTTCCAAGAAATTTTAATGATATATTTCAATCGTACAGGTCATGGGAAATTGATTGGTATATTTATTTTGGGCTAATCCTTTGCATTTTGAGATATTTGGAATTCGCAGGTCAATTAGCTACGAAAATTTCGTAGCTAATTCGAAGCCAAATCGTAGCAAAAACCATGGACTGGAGGTAGAAGACAGTCCTTTGGCGCGCAAGATTTTTTTCAAATTTTGACTTTATTATTTAATCTTCATTTGCCAATCCATATCACAAGTGCGCGTGTGGCCTAGTGGATGAGAAGTGTGTATGTGAGGTAAAGGGTGGGGGTTCGATTCTAGCCTCCACCATTTATTTTGAGCGAATTTCTTTTCTTTCCTTTTTATATTTTATTAACTATTATTATTATTTTAATGAAACAACTAATTATCATTAACTTGGACTAATTAAAACTAATTCTTCCACTAATCTTTTTCTTAAAAATAAAATAATAATATATTTATAACTATTTTTAATATTCTTCTCACATGTTTTTTTTATAAATTTTTTTATTAAGTTTGTAAATTTAATTAATTAATTAGGTTTAGGTTAATTAACAACCCTGATTTTTTAAACCCTAATTTTTTATTAACACTAATCAAACCCTGATTTTTCCTCAAAACCCTGATTTTTCCTAAAAACCTAACCTTTTTCAAAAAAAAAACTAATTAATTTTTTTTTCATAAAAATAATTTCTTTTTCTTAATTTTATTTAATTTGTCTTATTTATTTATTAGAAAATTGTATAGGATGCTTATTCTTATGTAATTTATTTTTTCCGCTCGATTATGTAATTGCTTCTATCATGTAATAGCTTAGGTTTAATTTTCCGTCTTTTATTTTCCGCAATCCCCCTAAAAGACTAATGTACCCCCTCCCCTAATGTAATAGTGTAGGATTTTTATTTCCGCTTTTTAATTTCTGCAAATAACTGCGTGATTTAGGGAGTGCAAAGACTATATGTTTAATAAATTGGACTTAGTCCACTAATTACAAGATAATTAACTGAAACTGATATTCACACACGTAAGTCGATCATTTTACGATTGCCATCTGCACCTCCTAGGGTTTCCCCTTTTGGTTTCCTTACAAAAACATGGTCTAGTCCCTCAAACGTGGGGGTGTCTTTATAAATGTCCCTATAGATTAAAAATCATCATCGTTCGTGCAAGATTAAAAGATCATAGTCCCTTCAAAGTTGCCTACGAAATAATGATCTTATCCCTCGATGACCCTACGAAAATGATGATAGTCCCTTCAAATTATTAAGACACCCCTACATGTTACCTTCTATGATCATACGATGACCCTACGCCCGCCCCTTATAAAATCCAAGGTAAAGACTACTTACTCCTTAATAGTAAGGACAGTCTTACCCTTTTAAGGAAATAAATAACAAGAAAGACCAACTTAGGGTAGGTAGCACTTAATTACTTGCTCACTCTTTCAAAACAATCTTTACACCTCACTTTTCAAAATATTTTCAAACTATACGCTTTGTATACATCCATACAAGGATCATTACAAAGTTAAAAACTCTTGAAATATTTTTCTAAATACACCTCCACTATTTTCAAACAAAAGTAAAGTGAGCTAAGTAATTAAGAGCCCATGGATAACCATGGATACAAAGGGTTCTAATACCTTCCCTTTGTATAACCTACCCCCTGAACTCAAATCTTTTTAAGGTCTTTCCTGTTCTTTTATACCTTTCCTAAGTTGGATAAAATAAAAGTCGGTGGCGACTCTTGTTATCCGCAACATAAATTAAAAGTCAGTTCTCCCACAGTGTTATAGAACTGGCGACTCTGCTGGGGAGTACTAAGTAAAAGAGGGGTTACCTTGGGATTAGATCACTTTACTTGCTTGATTTATTTGCTTTATCTTTAAGGGATTGTTGTGGGGTTACTGTGAGAAAGATCCTAATCCGGATCTAGTGTACCTTAGGTAAGTGGCAACAGACCAAGGAAACTATACGGTGTATACTACTATGGTTGATCTTGTGGCTACAGTTAGTGTGACTTCTTGGTTGGTTCTTATGTTCCTTAAGTAATTTGAGGATAATATGAGGCTGCCATATGTTGTCATTAACACTAACTACCCTTTAGAACCCTAATTGACCCATCTTGGCCATTAGAAAGTAGTGAGATAACCAGCTTTGGTGAAGTCTAAAGTTGGTTGATACTCGATGCCACGCTCATTGAGATTCTAATCTTGGGGAATTTTGGTTGGTAAGTCAGTTGCCTACTGAACAACAACCCTTGAGAAGGATCCGTGAGATTGAGATCCCTTAGAACCCGGTTACTTTTACTAGGACATGATGAACCAACTAAACTTCAGTGGGAGGGTACTTACCTTTAAACCTCATGCAAGCCTCTAAACTTAGGGCTATTGTGTGACTTTCTTGTATGTGACACATGTTTGTGATTGAACATAACATCATAACATCATGACATCATAAGCATAGCATTCTCACTAACCATTTCAAGGACCAAAGGATTTATCTTTGTTCTTTGTTGCAAGTTATGGCTTCCACTCGTAGGAACACTATCCGGATCAACTTTGTAGGGATACCTTCCAAGCTTAAGGATTTGGTCTCAAAGGTTCCTGAAAGCTCCCGATTAATCAAGAAGCATGGTTATCTACTTGATTTGGTTACCTCAAGGTGCAATGAAGATATGATGAGTGTTTTATTCCAGTTCTTTGATCCTAAACATCACTGTTTCACATTTCCCGATTATCAGCTGGTCCCCACAATGGAAGAAATCTCACAATTACTTGGTGTGCTTATTCTTGATCAGAAACTTTTCACAGGCCTACAAAAGGATCCTAAACCATAAATTATTGTTGCAGCCTTATATCTAAAGAAATCAGACATTATCCTAGAAACAAGAAGTGGAGTTAAGGGTATTCTTGCCAAAGTATTGATAGAGAAAGCTCAGGTGTTCTTGGATGCTATGAGTTACGATGCTTTTGAGTAGATCTTAGCCTTGTTGATTTATGGTTTGGTATTGTTACCTAATCCAGACCAATTCATAGATGTACACGCCATCAACATATTTCTGACTCCCAATCTGGTGCCTACCTTGCTTGGAGATATCTTGCACTCTCTTCACACTCGTACTACAAAGGCGCGAGGAACTCTGATGTGTTGCATACCTCTACTATCAAGGTGGTTTATTTCACACCTTCCTCAATCTGTGATGAAGAATGGACAAGGTTTGAGGTGGTCTAAAAGGATAATGTCACTCTCTCATTCAGATATTCATTGGTGTTCCCGATCTGTGGAGAATATTACTATCATTGACCATTGTGAGGAGTTCTCTAATGTGCCACTCCTTGGCATCAGAGGAAGCATTACCTACAATCCTTCTTTAGCACTATGTCAGTTTGGTTATGCTCGGAATAATGGTCCTCGTGATATGATTATTCAAGCTATTGTGTTCGATTATGACAACGATCTTCAAGGTTACCGTCAAAGGTTTATACGAGCTTGGAACATGGTGAACAAGATCAACAGCAACACTTTGGAACCAAAATACTCCATTCCTATGGAACCTTACCTCAGATGGGTGCGGTCTCGTGCTCAGACTCTTATGATGTCATATCCTATTGTTCTACCGGTGACTGTTAAGCCTATTGTTGAAGGAGATGTTCTTTATACCATTCTTCATCCTGATATGCCTACTGACCTGGAAGAGCTGCAGAAGTCTTGGATTCAAATGAAAGAGGAAAGAGATACTTTTGAGGCTCAGTTCCATGCTCATAAATAAAAGGTGTTGGAGTTAACGAAGCAAATTCACGAGGAGCGGAATCTCAATTCATATCTCAACCCAAAGAGAAAGCGTCCATGGGAGACTTAAGTCTCATATGTTTATTTTCTTTATATATTCTTCTTATTTTCTTTCATTGTAAGCCCAAGGGGCAATTATATTTTTAAAACTACTAATAAAAGTTTTTATTTTCGTTGTCCTTTAAACAAATTTAAATCCTATGTGGTCCTTGAAAAACATTGCATATGCATCTACATATCATATCATTACATAACAGGTTTCCACCACAGGTTTCTTATCTTCTCGTTGTTTATTTCAGAAGAAATGGCTCTCGAACAATCTGTCAAGGATCTTCAAGCTCAGAACGCCCAATTCTAAGAGATGATCTTGAACTTGTTCAAGGGACAAGAAGAGCTGAAGGCACTCCTGGCCAAGAAGAAGAAGAAGAACAGAAAACCAGTTGGCTTCATCAACCTGGCTAGAAGATTCAAAGCTCCAATCAAGACAGATGATGAGGTTGAAAACCCTGGAGATGAAGATGTTGCGAAAGAAGAAGAAAGTCTACGTGGTACTATTGGGAATTTTGATTATGAGGAGAATTATTACCATGATTCAACTGGTGATGAGAAATATAAGTTACTAGAAGACCGTGTGAATGCCATGGAATTGCAGAAGACTCCTGGGTTAGATTTTAAATATCTGAGTTTGATTTCTGGAGTTCTCAGCCCTATTGGTTTTAGGGTTCCTACTTTTATGGTATATGATGGTGTTTCATGTCCAAAGCTGCATTTGAGATCTTATGTCCGAAGGCTCCATCCACATACTGCTGATAGGAAGTTGTGGATTCATTTCTTCCAGGAGAGTTTATCTGGAGCTCAATTGGAATGGTACTATCAACTTGAAAGTACCAATATTCGCACTTGGAGTGATATTGCTGAGGCCTTCTATAAGTAATAAAAATATAACTCTAATTTAGAACCGACTTGCATGCAACTCCAAAGCATGTCCATGGGCTCCAAAGAAAGTTTCAAGGAGTATGCCCAGAAGTGGAGAGATCTTGCAAGTAGAGTTCAACCTCCTTTGACTGACAGGGAATTGGTTGACATGTTCATGAGTATGCTGACTAGTCCTTTCTACAGTCATCTAATTAGAAGTTCAACATTTGGTTTTACTGAGCTGATAATGACTGGAGAACATGTTGAGGGTGGAATACGAAGCGGTAAAATACGAATGGTTTCCTCTTCAAGTAACACCAAGAAGCCTTCTAATGGGAAGAAGGAATTCAATGTTGTGTATGGCCAACAGGGTCGTAATAAGAACAACCAATATGTGGGAGCAGTCCTAATTTCTAATCCTGCACCTACTAAACAAAATCAGCAATAGAATAATCAACCTAAGCAGGGTACACCTAGGAGACAATTCACCAAGATCAATATGTCGTTGGCTCAAGCTGTGCAACACATGTTAAAAGGGGAACTGATTACTTTTAGGGACCCTCCTCAGAATCCCAATACTACTTATCCTCGCTATAATCCCAACGTAAGGTGTGTGTATCACTCCAACTGCCCTGGACATGATACTAATAGTTGTTGGGCATTGAAGAATAAGATTCAGGATATGATTGATGCTGGAGAAATTGAGTTTGATCCTCCTTAGACTCCTAATATGAAAGATGAAAGTATGAGGCTTTGTGTAGATTATAGACAGTTGAACAAGGTGACAATTAAGAACAAGTATCTGTTACCAAGAATAGATGATTTGATGGATCAGTTGGTAGATGCTCGTGTGTTTAGCAAGATCAATTTGAGATCGAGATATCATCATATTAAGGTGAAAGATGAAGATATTCAGAAGACGGTGTTCAGAACATGGTATGGACATTACGAGTATTCGGTGATGCCTTTCAGTGTGACTAATGCGCCGGGAGTATTCATGGAGTACATGAATCGTATTTTTCAAGCTTATCTGGATCTTTTGTGGTTATGTTTATAGATGATATTTTGGTTTATTCTAGGTCAGAAGAAGAACGTGCAGAGCATTTGAGAACAGTATTAGAAGTTTTGAAGGATAAGAAGTTGTATGCGAAGTTGTCCAAGTGCGAATTTTGGTTGAAAGAAGTCAGTTTTCTTAGTCATGTGATTTCAGGTAGTGGTATTGTGGTGGATCCTTCTATGATATATGTTGTGTTGCAATGGCAAACTCCAAAGTCGGCTACTGAAATTAGAAGTTTCTTGGGATTGGCCGATTATTACCGAAGGTTCATTAAAGGATTTTCTAAGTTGGCACTTCCATTGACTCGGTTGACTTGTAAGAGTAAGGCTTTTGTGTGGGATGTCCAATGTGAAGAAAGCTTTGTAGAGTTGAAGAACAGATTGACGTTGGCTCTAGTTTTGACTTTACCAAATTCGGAGCAACTGTTTGTTGTATATTGTGACGCTTCATTGATGGGTTTAGGAGGTGTTCTCATGCAAAATGGTTAGGTGATTGCTTATGCGTCGAGACTGTTAGGGTTCATAAAAAGAATTATCCTACACACGATTTGGAACTTGATGCAGTTGTTTTTGTATTGAGGATCTGGAGGCATTATCTTTATGGTTCTAGATTTGAAGTATTTAGTGACCATAAGAGTTTAAAGTATATGTTTGATCATAAATAGTTGAATATGAGGCAACGAAGATGGTTGGAACTGTTAAAAGATTATGATTTTGGTTTGAATTATCATCCTGGAAAAGCTAATGTAGTAGCAGATGCTTTAAGTCGGAAAATGTTGCATATGTCAGCAATGATAGTTAAAGAGTTAGAGTTGATTGAGCAGTTTAGAGATATGATTTTGGTTTGCAAAGTGATGCTAAAGAGTGTTATGTTAGGTATGTTGAAGATTAATAATGATTTTCTGGACAATATTAGAGAAGCTCGGAAATTAGATGTGAAACTAGTGGATATAATTGTTGATTGTGGTGAATCTGAGAAGAATGGTTTTAAGTTTGATGTGAATGGTGTTTTGAGATTTCAGGATAGAACATGTATTCTTGATGATGCTAAGATGAAAAGAATGATTCTTGAAGAAAGTCATAGAAGTAATTTGAGTATTCATCCAGGAGTGACTAAGATGTATCAGGATTTGAAGAAGCTGTTTTGGTGGCCTGGGATGAAGAATGATGTTGCGCGTTTTATGTATGTCTATTTGATTTGTCTGAAGTCGAAAGTTGAGCATTGGAAGCCTGTTGGTCTGATGCAACTGTTGGAAATTCCATAATGGAAATGGGATAGAATTTCTATGGACTTTGTGACGGGATTGCGTAATACTTCTAGAGAACATGATTCGATTTGGGTGATTGTTGATAGGCTTACAAAGTCGACTAATTGTATTCCTACTAACATCAGTTTTCCAGTATCGAAGTTGGCAGAGATTTATGTCAGAATGATTGTGAATTTGCATGGTGTTCCATTGTGTATTGTGTCAGATCGAGATCTGAGGCTTACTTCCGAGTTTTGGAAGAGTCTGCAAGAAGCTTTGGGTTCTAAGTTGAGGTTGAGTTCAGTGTATCATCCTCAGACAAATGGTCAAACTGAGAAGATGATTCAGTCATTGGAGGATTTGTTTAGAGCTTGTGTACTTGAGCATGGAGGTTCGTGGGATACTTATCTTACATTGATCGAGTTCATGTATAACAATAGTTACCATTCTAGTATCAGAATGGCACCTTTTGAGGCGTTGTATGGTTGGAGATGTAGGACTCCGTTATGTTAGTATGAATATGGTGAGAGTGTGGTTCTTGGACCAGAGATAGTTCGAGAAACTACCGAGAAGGTGAAGTTGATTCGAGAGAAGATGAAAGCTTCTCAAAGTCAGCAGAAAAGTTATCATGATAAGCGAAGGAAAGATTTAGAATTCTAAGTGGGTAATCATGCATTCTTAAGAGTTACGCATGTGATCGGTGTTGGGAGAGCTTTGAAATCTAAGAAGCTTACTCCTCGTTTTATTGGTTTGTATCAGATTTCGGATAGAGTTGGGAATGTTGCTTATAAAGTGACTTTGCCTCCAAATCTGTCAAATTTGCATGATGTGTTCCACGTGTTGCAACTCTGAAAGTATATTTCAGATCCTTCTCATGTGATTAGTATGGATGATGTGCAAGTACGGGATAATCTCACTGTGGAGACAATGCTGATACGAGTTGAGGATCGTGAAATGAAGACCTTAAAAGGCGAAGAGAATGTTTTAGTGACAGTTGTTTGGTTGGGAGCTGCCGGAGAAAGTATAACTTGGGAGTTGGAAATAAAGATGCAGGAGTCTTATCCTGAGTTGTTTGAGCAAGGTAAGATTTTCGAGGACGAAAATGTTCTAAGTGAGGGACAGTTGTAACACTCGTATTTAATTAATTGATATAATTAAATATTATTGCGTATTTTTCCCGATTAATTGTTGTTATTAAGTGTTGTTTTGTCATTTTTATCGTTAAGTTGATATTATGTTGGGGGTTAAGTTGTGTTTGGTTTGTTTAAGTTAATTGAGTCGGATAAATAAAATAAGTATTAGTAATATAATATATTAAGTTAGGCTTAATTTTAGTGTGAGAGTAGTAAAGTTGGGGGTGTTATTTAGGCCCATTAGTAATTAAGTTGATTAATGATAATTTATTAAAATTAGACAAAAGACCTAATTAGGGTATAATCAGATTTTTTTTAAGAAGGGAGAACAAGTCTTAGAGGAAGGTCAAGAAGAGGCTAGGTTGAGGATTTTCACGAAGATTTTTGCTTTGAATTCGAGCTGCCTTCAATCCAAGGTAAGGGTGGGGTTCGAATTCCATAACCGGGACTAGATAATCCGTATGTAGGTTGGGATCTTGTATGATTTCATTGTTGAGCTTTTCGTATGATTTGTTGATGCGTTTTTGTATGAACCTGATATGGAGAATTATGTTGTTCTTGTTGTATTAATGTTTTGAAAGTTGTTCATGTTGTGGTAATCGTTGTTGTATCTGTGTTGTAGTTGTTGAACTGGTTGTTACAAAAAAATCGTGTAGAAAAGGAGATTAGGGCTCATAAATTTAGTAGTAGAACTTAGTAAATGAGTAGATACAGAAGATTTAGAGTGTAAAATCAATGTAGAAACCCCATTAGGCTTTAATGGAGTGATAAAATTGTGTGATTCATAGCAGAAGACAATTTTGTATGCTCTTTGGTGTTTTACGTAACAGATTTGGTTGTACGCGTAACAGGGTAGGGCATTACGCGTAACACATCCCCATTATGCAGGCATTACGCGTAAGAGGTTGCATGAAGTAGGCATTACGCGTATGGGCAAAGTGGGTGCAGAAAAATGCAGTTTTTGGCGATTCGTCCTGTTTTCGCATTCGTTTCGAGTTGAGTCGATCTTAGACCTTAAGTAGAGGTAAAATAAGTTGATTTCAGTAGTTTTGAGGATCAAAAATAATTAATTTAGGAAATCTAATTGATTAAGCCATAATTCATTCGTTTTACATGTTGAAGTTGTATTAAGTTGTTATAAGTCTTGTTATCCCGATCTTGGGAAAATTATTAAGTTGCAGGTCAATGGACTAATGTTGAATTATGTTGTTAAGTTGTTAAGTTGTGGTTCATGTTGTTGTGGTATGTCATTCATAGTTGCATACATTTGCATATTTTCAAGTTGGAGCGAATGCTCGATTCAAGTTGGCCTGGATTGGTAAATAAGATGTTGATGCCTCGATAAACTGGAAAGATTTCAAGTTTGAAGTTTACTCCAATTGGTACCACATGCATATATGAGTTAATTCGCATTTTATATATGTTGTTATGGGTTGTTGTTGCAAGTTGTATGTTGATGTTGCTAGTTGTGTTAGGTGGTGTGATTGTATGATTTTTTGCTTATATATTGATTATCATACTCATGTTTATGTTATTCGATATCTCACCCCTTCTGTTTAAATGTTGCCCTTTGTTGGTAACCTGCAGGTAATCAAGATTTGAGTACTTAGTTGTCTCAAGTCGATGTTTATCGCTATGATACGTAGCACTTCAGGGGTATGAACGCATGTTTTGTTTTGTTGCTTTTATCCAGTTTATGAACTAGTTTCAGGTTTTTTATGTTGAAAACCATGTTGAAGTATTTGATGTTGAATATTTTGAAAGTTGTTTTAAATTTGCAATTTTTTGTTGAATCCGCTGCGTAGTTTGTGAAACCTGATTATTAATGAAGTTTTGTTATTCAATTTTAAAGTTGAAATGTAATATCCCATATTTGTCTATACCCACCTGTAAAATCTCCATGATACGACGACATCTAGGCAACACATCAACAACATGATCTGCCCTAGCCTAGTCATCCTCTAGTATTTGCTGATGAGTTAGGCTAGGTGGATCTCTAGGAGCATTCTATATCATATAAGGATGTGACATTTTGAAAAACCATCAGATGTAGTCGTGTGCAACACTCCAGTTGTTAGGAGCTATGGTACTATGTGCCTCATTCGGTACTAGATGATTAAGATAATCATCAAACTTGGTATACATATCTCTACGTATCATAAGGGGAGGAATAGACACAAAAAGGTATATGGGAACAAACTGCACGTAGTTGAATATGCATGGAAAATATTGGAGGATCCAAGCTTAAAAATGGAAAATACAAATCATTTGTAATGGTATTACAAAAGTGTTATAAAAATGACACACAAACACTAAAAGATGCAGGAATATTATCATCAACAGTGTGATGCTTCATGTCACATGTTTGGTCTTCCACATATAGCATTCGACTAACTTGAAGTACAAGTAGACGAAACAAGCACCCTTAATTGTACTAATGGGTCTGCTTCAAATCATCGAAGTACTACATGTAGATCATATCCACATAAGTGACACTCTTGTCCATAAAAATGGACGTGCCAACCCAATACAATAAGTATGCTCTCAAAGCGTATGCTCTATGCTGCGCAACCTGTTCCTCATCACCCACTGCCTCCTCGACCGCTTGCAACTACTATGAATACAACCTCTCAAGGAATCAAAACCTAGCATGAGCCCCTCGGGTAGCTTTTAAATCCTTAATGGCGTCTCTTGGGAAAACTCTCATTTAGTCAACCATCATCTGCAGTGCGTCATCTATGTTAGCCTTGTTGTGGTCTAATAGTTTTTTCCCTATTCGGAAGATGCAATTGACATGAGACATTATCCAGTGTGATCAGATGCCCGAATAGGTGAACCTATCTCCTACAAAAAGACATAGGCAAAGATGAACGAGTAAATGATACATGTCTCCAATGGGAAGACGAGGGTGGAGATGCATGAGCCCTAGAAGGGTGACACCTCAACATCAATCGGGCTAGAAACAACAATTACCTGCGATGGTCGGTTTTGTTTCCTTCGAACCGATGCATGTTATGCAATCCTACCTTGCCTCAATTTGTCTTACCTATCATCCATAATACGTATAAGTAAACCACACAAGAATTATACATATGAAACATAATTATGTCAAGCAAAAAAATGCATTGATAAATTATGGATATACATTTCCGAATTTTGGAAATCAAAACGTTGAGAATTTTCGGAGATCCAGTTTTAGAATTTCCTACAACTGAGAGTGATGTTAATGGCAGAAATGTAGTCCATCTAAACATCTAAAATAATTGATCATTAAAACTACATATTGTGAGAAGTAAGGGTTATTTTGAATGATGTCAAAACTAGTATGTTTCAGGAAGATATATGGGATCATAAGATGTTGGCATAATTCATCAGAAAGTGGTTTTGAGATGTTTCAAGAGACTGACTGACTGACTGGCATAATTCATCAAATGAAGTATAAAAATTCTTGGAACTCACGGGTCCCAAAAGACTGACTGAGGGAAGATTTAGGTCGACTCATTACTAACCATCAGGTCGATGCAAAGGTCATATTACATCGATGCATTACTGTATAAATGCACCCCTTATTTTTTTCTCTTTCTTACTTTGTTTTAAGTTGTTTCCTTTCTTTTTCTAACATGTATAAATAGTTGTGATAATATTTTGTGAAAACTAACAAGAAAAAGTGAAAGATATACACAATTGCTTACATCATCTCCTCCTTCTCTAGCATTCATCAACAATTACACACAATCATTTTTGTTGATCAAAGTGCAAGATCAAGGTGATAATGTTCAAACGGTGGAATTGCGATTTCAGTTTGGGTTGAGTGATTTGTGGGTTTTTTCTTGAATAAACCATTGAGGGTTTGTCCTCTAAGATCATTGTGATTTGGGGATTTTGCACACATCATTCGTTCATAGATTTAGCCGAGTGAAGAGGTTTGAAGATCAAGGTGATTATTCAACCTATCACGGTAACCAGAGGATTACGAAGAAAGTTGTGGGTTCACAAGTATCGAATCAAAGCGGTCGTGCTCAAAGTTTAGGGAATCGAGGATTCTTGCAAGAAGGGAGCAATTAATCAGAGGTTTGTTCGACACGCGTGAAGAACTTGATTCAACTTGAATCAAGGGGCAAAGAGAAACATAGTTACAACAACAATTAAGATTGGTTTGTCGTTCCTAATTTCTATTTGTATAAACATTTCAATTTTAATAAAGATCCCAATTTGAATTTTGAATTGGGGGCAGAGGTACCCTTAGCGAGGACAGTAGGGGAACCGCCTAAACAAATTCGCGTGTCCTTTGCTTTTTCTCTTTCAATAAATTTTCTGCACAAGTTGAAGTAGTGTTGTTTGAAAATTCTATTTTGCATAGTTTATTGCATACCGAGTGTTTGTGAAATTATTGCAATCACATTTGGATAGCAACTTGAGAAAAATTATGCACTACACTATTTGACAAAATACACTAAGTGTGGTGTGCACACCAAGTGTTTGATAAAAATTCAAAACACATTACTTCTTAGTTTTTGTGCTTATTTCTTATCCATATACATTGTTGGTAGTGGCTTATTAAAGCATGCTGAATTTAAGTGATTAATTGGCTCAATATTGATTCATTAATTCATCTTTAATATCCCATTTGGTTTTGAACGCATATCTAATCACTGATGACTTGATTTTATTTAGACGTGATTTTTTCGGGGAACTTCCGCAAATCATTTTTCAATTAATTTTTGAAAGGTGAAATTATTTTTAAAAAAGGGATCTATTCAACCCCCCTTCTAGATCCGCGCCATCGTCTAATAAGTGGTATCATGAGCAACGATTCATCTAGTGCTTCACATATAACTTTTTAGAAAACAGATAACGATCCAACGTGGGCGTATAATAGAGCGTCCGTCTTCACCAGAGAAAATTATAGTCACTGGAAGGATTGTATGCGCATTCATATCAACTCTGTTGATAGAAAGATATGGAAGGTTATTCAAGAAGGTCCCATACAAATAACTATGACCAACTTGAATAATGAAGAAGTACCTAAACCCGAAGCGCAATGGAATGAAAAAGATAAAAAGAACTATAGCTATGATTGGAAGGCTAGACATATGATCATTTCCTCTTTGGTAGCTGATGAATATTTTAGAGTCTCACATCATACTACAAGTAAAACTACGTGGGAAGCGTTACAAGTTGCTCATGAGGGCACTGATAGCTAGAATCATTACATTGCAACAAGAGTTTGATCGCTTTCACATGAACCAAGGGGAAACCATTGGGGCATTGGGAAATAGATTTTCTCATCTTTTGAATCGCTTAAATGCTCTTGATAAAACCACTCCAAATGATGTAGCTACTAAAAAAATTCTAAGATGTCTTACTAGGGATTGGCTACCTAAATTCACGACAATAAAGGAAGCTAATGATGTAAGAACCTTGGATTTGACAAAATTAATGGGCAAGCTACAAGAACATGAGCAAGAGCTATTGAATCTAAACAAGCTTGAAGAGAGTGAAGAAAAAGAAAATAATGAGAAATCAATAGACAACGAGAAGAAGAAGAAGTCTATTGCATTGAAGGCTTATACTTCAAAATCATCTTGTCGCACCCCGAAAAATACGACCATACGCGATCTAAATGAGAAGAGCCGCGCGCTGGGCAGACGTGAGAGTCGCCACCTAATTCTAATTTATTCCCGAATGGGTAAAGGAAATATATAGATAAAACCCGTCGAAAAGGAGAATGAAGACAAAGTTCTTGCAAGCATTGTCTGGGTTCGGAAGTCGGTTATGCAGGGGGAAGGTATAAGCACCCCCTACATCCATCGTACTCGATAGTAACCATCTAAGTTGTCACGCGCGAAAGAATGTCTATGCTTAACGAGTTACTTGCTAGAGGGAAATGAGTTTAAATTATAAGTTAGATTGATATGAGGTGCTCGGCAAGGATTGCGATCCTTGTGCCTACGTACTCCCGCGTGCAATAGGAAAGTCAGAGCCTCGTAGTTCGGCCTACTACGGTTGATGGTTGTTGATTTTATTACCTTCCTTAGATGAAAGGGTTTAGGAGTTGAATTGCACTAAAGACTATGGGTAGCTTATTCCGTCCAACAAGACGAGCGTCTTGCGTCGAAATAATCGGAGCGAGTAACGAGAGCTCGTTATCCTCCTTTCTACCGCTTAAGGCTCGTGGCGTACAATTCTTCTCATATTATTAGAATGTTTTATTGCCTAATGACCGATTGATGTTGGATCAAGGGTTCGGATCTAATCGAAACATTTTTTGTTTTTTTTAGGTTTATGGGTGAATGCAAATGGAGGTTTATTTTGTGGTTTGTTAGCGAGGCACAATGCGCTCGGCTCACAAGGTGAAGTGGATCCTAATAAACGAAACGATAACTGAAAAATAAAGTGTGAGTGTGCGAGTGAAACCGCTTGGCGTTGGACCAAGGGTTCGCGAACGAAATAACGACCGATAAAATGCGGAAAATAAAATGCGTACAAAGTAATGGGAGAGGGGTACAAAATAGATTACAGGGGATTGCGATAAATAAAGGGTATCATTGTAGTTTGCCCAAGAGGAAGCGTGTGTGCAGTGTTTCGAACTATTTGGAGGCGTTGAACCTTTTTATTCGGAGACAACTATTCGGAGGCGTTGGACCTTTTCAGACGCGTCGAAGTGTGGTTCGTTAACTACCTTAGAGTCGGTTCAAAGTTTAGAACTGTTCTATGAGGAGTCGAGCGATATTTTTGAAATGCGGAAATAAATAAATAAATTGAATTCAAAGCGGATGGTCTCATCATTAATCGAGATGTCGAGCCGGCTCGCGACGAATCTCAAAATTAATTCGATGTTCATCGACCATAAAATAAACTAATAAACGATAAAATTGAATAAACGAAAATAATTGAAATAAAAAGTAGTCTCATCGTAATCAAGATATCGAGTCGGCTCGCGACAAAATCTCAAGATTAATTTGACATTCATCGACCATAAAATAAAATAATAAACGATAAAATTGAATAAACGAAATTAATTGAAATAAAAGTGGTCTCGTCGTAATCGAGATATCGAGTCGGCTCGCGATGAAATCTCAAGATTAATTTGACGTTCATCGACCATAGAATAATAAACGATAAAATAAATTAAATTAATAAATGAAACGAAATATATAAATAATTAAGTAAATTGAATTAATGTAAACGGAATAATAAGAATAAAATAAACGGAATCAATAAAAATAAAAATAAAACTAAGTACATAGGCCTCATATTGACCGAATTTCCGATTTAATGAAATCGGAAAAATCCGGCCTTTTGTTATAACATCGGCCCGAAAATAATAATAAAAAGAATGAAAATCTAATTGACAAACAAAATAAACATAATAGATTACTATATTCAAAATATATTAATAACTCTAACAATTAAAAAATCTAAAAAATTGAAACAATTAAATAAATAAAATATTTAAAAAAAAGTTAAAAAATTGAAAAAAAATGAAGCACAAAAGAGAGAATGCAGGCCGTCAGATGGTTGGTGTGTTTAGTAACTTCAAAAACCAGATGGACTTCAAAAGCCCATCTCATAATCAGCAAAATATATTTTAAAAAAATGTGTGTGTTGTGAACAGATCAGGCGCAGTGGATTTAGCAAGTGGACATGGGCCTGACCCATGATGAGAACCAGAAAACCAACTTTATAATAAAATAAAAAGAACTTAAAAGGAAAATAAAAGAATCACGTTCAGAATCAAAAAGGTGAAAGGGACGTCCTACCCCTGTTAACGATATACGCAAACCGAAACACGCTTCACTATCAACTTTTGTCCGCAATCGACCTCTCTCTCTATCATGATCACTACTTTGGTGTTTCAGATCGGTTTTCATTTGTGAATGGTTTGACGGTGCTCATGGTTCTCTCTCGGCGTTTAACAACGTTTTTTTGTTCTGCTCTCGGATCTGTGTTCATCTCACTAGCGATTATCTCTCTCTCAGGTTCGTTTCGCATCAACCAACGACGCTCGCGGTTGTGATTTGGTTTCGAGGTTTGCATTTTGTGAAGGTGACGGCTTCGAATTTGTTCGAGTTTCTGGGTTCACGTTTTTTTTGTGATTCGTTCGTGGTGGTTGTACGGAGGAATGAGGTGTTTTCTGTGATGTCTCTCTCTCTCATCGGCTCGCGGTCGTTTGGTTTCGGAGTTGGAAGGTTTTCGGTGCTTACAGTATCTGCAATTTGGATTTCGGATGGTGACTCAGATTGAAGAAGGATGGTGGTTTCGGATGTTGAGCGGCGGGTGAGTTTATGGCGGTCGGTGGTGAAGGGTCGTCGGATCTATGTTTCGGGTTCGTATCTGGCTGAGTTTCACGATTTCGTTTTCCAGATTCACAGTTTATATGTTATGGTTGAAGGCGAGTTTTGGGTTTTATTCTGTTTTAGATTTGTAGGTTATGGCGTTAGCGGTTCTGAGTTTGATTTGTGGTGGTAGGGGGTTCAATTAAGCACAAGTTTTGCTATATTTGTTTCGTTCAGTTTGCTTCTGGTTTCTGTGGACTTATGGTTTTGAGGGTGATGAATGTTGTTCACTGAGCTATGGGTTAAAGAAAGAAAAAATGCAGGTTATTGTTGTAGGAAAGAAAAAATATAGGGAGAGTTATAATTTGTGTATGCAAAAGTTGCAAAAGGAATGAAGGTTTGAGTTGAATATGGGTGGTGATTCAGTTTGTGATTATTGAAAGGTTAGTGAAAAATGGTTTATGAATGTTTTTTTTTGGTAAGTTTTTTGTTGAAGCTTGACAAAGTATTTATTTTTTTGCAGAGGTTCCTTAGGCTAATCCAAGCTTTTTCGTTGAGACTGTGAAGGGTCAATTTTATAGAGAGGGATTTGAAGGGTAATTTGGAGATTAAAGAATAGAGATATTTGTTGTGAATTTGGATGAGGATTGAAAATAAGCTGTAAAACGGTTTTTGTTGTGTGCGGATTGCATTGTGCAGGATGATTGTAGGTGGAAATGAACGTACGGTTTTGTGAGGTATTGGAGGAATATTGCTGAATTATTTTTCACATGATATGCGTACATGGTGGGGTCACAAATGAAGTGTAATGACTGAGGATGAGAGTGGATTGACTCAAGTGACTATCAAAATGGGACTGCTATGAATAATAGAAATTTTATTAAACATGGTTGATAATATTAATAATAATAGCAACAAGAAAATAGAATTAATAATAATAATAATAATAACATCAATAATAATGAAAATGAAGTTAGTAACAAAAAATAATTGTAAGAATTGTAAGAATAATAAAATAATAAAAGTGATAATAATAGTAATTGAAATAATAAGAGTAATACTAATAGTAAATGAGATAAAATAAATAAATATTTTAGAAGAAAAATGAAAGAGAAACTGTACATTGATTTTTTTTATAATTTTATTATAGAATAAATGTGATAAAATGGTTAATGAAAAATGGAAGTGATAATCGGGTTAAAAAACGTCCACACAACACACCGACTTTGGAATCTGGTTTCTCGTACAAACCCCGAACTTGAAAAAATAAATGACATACTTTTGGATTTTTTTGAATAATGGTTAATAAACAGAAAATAAAATGACATAAGTAGGACAAATTTGGGGTATGACAGTTGCCCCTATCGAATTGGCTTAGACTGAGTAAGATGAACTGGCTCTCGTTCAAACTTTCAAGGTATAAGATAATTAGATACTAACAGACTCCAAATTTGTCCGGTAAAAGAAAATGTGCAGTAAATCTATGATTAAAATTGGAAAATAAAGGCGATACGAAACAGAAACAGGTTGACAGAAAATTGAATAATCGCTTATCACCTCAAGGATGATAATGCGACCCCAACACTAGATGCTGAGTAATAGAAAAAATAAACAATCGCTTACCACTGCAAGGATGATAATACGATCCCCAACACTCGATGCTAGGTCGATGCTGAGTAATAGAAAATTAAAATAATCGCTTACCACCGCAAGGATGATAATGCGACCCCAACACTCGATGATGAGTAACAAAAAAAAACAATCGCTTACCACCGCAAGGATGATAATACGATCCCCATCACTCAATGCTAGGTCGATGCTGAGTGACAGAAAATTAAAATAATCGCTTACCACCGCAAGGATGATAATGCGACCTTATCACTCGATGATGAGTAACAGAAAAAATAAACAATCGCTTACCACCCCTAGGATGATAATATTATCCCTAACACTCGATGCTAGGTCGATGTTGAGTAACAGAAAATTAAAATAATCGCTTACCACCGCAAGGATGATAATGCGACCCCATCACTCGATGCTAGGTCGATGCTGAGTAACAGAAAAAAATAAATAATCGCTTACCACCGCAAGGATGATAATGCGACCCCAACACTCGATGCTAGGTCGATGCTGAGTAACAGAAAATAAAATAATCGCTTACCGCCGCAAGGATGATAATACGACCCCATCACTCGATGCTAGGTCGATGTTGAGTAACAGAAAAAAAATAATCGCTTACCACCGCAAGGATGATAATGCGACCCCAGCACTCGATGCTAGGTCAATGCTGAGTAACAGAAAATAAAATAATCGCTTACCACCGCAAGGATGATAATGCGACCCTAGCACTGGATGCTAGGTCGATGCTGAGTAACAGAAAATTAAAATAATCGCTTACCACCGCAAGGATGATAATGCGACCCCATCACTCGATGCTAGGTCGATGCTGAGTAACAGAAAATAAAATAATCGCTTACCACCACAAGGATGATAATGCGACCCTAGCACTCGATGCTAGGTCGATGCTGAGTAACAGAAAAATTAAATAAATTGGAAGAGAAATATCCAACGGGGACGTCCACTAAATAACACCTAGGAGAATCTTTGGAATCTTCGATCGACCCTGGATCCTAACTTCCGCTAGGGAAAGGCCTAGAATCTTGGGTTGATCCTGGATGCTGAACTATGCAACTATGCTTGTTTGTTTTTGAAATGGTATTCCATAATGATGGAGATATGATGCAAATGCATATGCACTGCTGAAAGTTAAAATGTTGGGAGTATGCAAAGTTTGATTTATTTAGGTATGCATATGATGCACATGCTGTAAATGATGGATGTAAATGATCCATATGAGGTGATCGGAAAATGAAAGGTGCCAGTTTTGTGGACTTTTGGTTTGGTAGTTGCCAATGGTGTTTGGACTTTGGGTGGGTGGAGGGTTTGATTCCCCGACACTTGATCTTCAACGATGCATGGTCAGAAGATGGATCTGAATGCTCCAAGTTCGGTCACTTGCTGATGAGCGAAGCGACTTAGTTGACGCATGAGAACTGATTTTGCTTTGAATGATTGCCAACATCCAGCAAGATCTACTTGTTTAGCCAGGGAGTGGAGATAGGAAGATTTGCCCCTTGTTTGCTTGCCCCTGCTTGTAGGGTATTTGAAATAATTATGGTGGGGAAGCTTTGAGATTGACTAAGACATGATCTGCCCCAGTGTCTGGATTTGGTAGGTGTCTGCCCCTGATTGAACCTTTGAAGGTGATCTTGCCCCTGATTGAGCTGTTAAGAATGATTTTGCCCCTGATTAATGGACTTTGAGATAAATTGCCCCTGATTGGGATGTTGAAGATGCTTTGCCCCTGATTGGACTTGTTGAGGTAATCTTGATTCATGTTGGCACCAATGAAGTTCAAATTTCTCTTTTGATTGCCCCTTGTTGGGATGTCTTGATGTCAAGCACTAATTTTGCAATTAAATTGTTCATACACAAATGGTAATATTAATGTAAAATTTGTGCGAGTTTTGAAAAAGTCAATTTATTTGAATGTTGTGAAAGTGTGACAAATGGACTATTTGTCCAAACGATGTGCTGATTTAAAAAGTGTGTAAAAAATGCAGCAAGAATAATATGCGATCAAGATTGAATATTAGCAAATATATGGGAGTCATTTTACGCAACCATGTTGGTAATATGCTTTCAGAATAAACCCTGCCTCAATTAGGTCTTTCGAGGGTTGTAACGTGGTCTGGTTAATGGTTTGAGAAACAAAGGATATAAGACTCAAAGTTTGATTTGTACCTACCCTTCTTCGTAATGTTTTTCAGTCTTATGTTCAATTAACTTCTACACATGCATTTGTATTGACTTTGCAAGAGTGATGATGAAGCTTTAAAGTTCGCTTGAAAATGGCAGTCATCTTATTTTGTTGGTGACCCTTTGATTCTTGATTTGGTGGTCACTGATATTTGCTTTGCTTTTGCTGAGGATTTGAGCTCCTCTTTTGATTTGTTCTATTTTTGTCAACTAAGTCTCCCTTCGGGTGCTCAAATTAGTGGTTTTTCTTTTTTTGATTTTTATTTTATTTTATTTGGTTTGGTTGCACGTTGTGACTGCCAAGTCATTTGTTGATGGTCCTCCGACGGGATGTCTCATCTTGCGATTTGAAAGTGTAGTCAGGTTAACTGAACAACTACCCTTCCCCGGGTTAGATGTAAGGGTTGTATCCGAGAGAAACTCCTACTTCTAGGCTCAAAGTGGTTGACTAGGGAAAATGATAAATGGCGCTGACTGCCTTGATTTGAGGAATTGAACTTCTCTTGATTTGATTTGCTCAGAGTTGGAGACTATTCAACTCGATCTTCAACAACCCTTTCAAAAGCTTTCACTTGCTGGCACCGTGCGGCGGCATTGGATTGTTCTGGACATTCAGATTCTTTTGAGTGAAAGTGAGATCCTTAGAGTCGATCAGGTCTTGAACTTTGTGCTTGAACACTCTACAGTTCTCGATTGTGTGACCTGGAGCACTTTTGTGATACCCACAGTGAGCATTGGCGTCATAGTCTCGAGAGGTACCAGTCTAAGGTGGCATATCCCTCAAAGTAAGAGATCCTTTTGCCATCAGCCCATTAAAGATTTCACTATATGACTTAGGCAGTGGATCAAAATTTCTTTCAGACCTTCTTTGTTGATATGTTGGGCGCTGTTGAGGAGCGCGTTGTTGTTGTTGACCAGGCTGTTGTGGATAAGTCGGTTGCTGGTATGGTCAAGGTGCATATTGCGCAGCTGCAACTATAGGATAAGGACGTGGTTGATAAAGCATCTGAGGCGGAAATGGAGCTTGGATAGCTGGCTGATAAGGCATTGGAGGAACTGGCTGAGAAGGCACAAGAGCATATTGCGCAGCAACAACATATGGATATTGATAGTAGGGTAGTGAAGTAGGTGCACTCTGTTGAGGTTTCCCACTTGCAGTAGAAATGGCATTTGTTTCACCCTTTTTGTACCCGTTGAAAGGCTTCTTGACACTGGCTTGGCTGCTAGAACCTCCTTGGATTTTTCCACTTTTCAGACCTTCTTCGATTCTTTCCCCGACAATCACCATGTCTGAGAAACCTGAAGACACGCTGCTGATCAGCTTCTCGTAGTATTGCCCTTGTAAGGTGTCCATGAAGATATCAATCAATTCACGGTCAACCAATGGAGGATGCACTCTAGCGGCTAGTTCCCTCCAGCGTTGTGTGTACTCTTTGAAGGATTCGTTCTCCTTTTGAGTCATACTCTGAAGTTGAGTACGGTTAGGAGCTAAGTCGGTGTTGTACTTGTATTGCTTTTTGAATGCATCAGATAAATCAAACCAAGTACGAACATTGTTGCGCTCAAGTTGCATGTACCATTCTAGAGAAGCTCCAGACAGGTTGTCTTGGAAGCAATGGATCGTGAGCTTGTCATCTTTGGCATGAGCGGCCATTTTCCTGCAATACATCCTTAAGTGGAGTTCAGGACAACTGAGGCCTTTGTATTTCTCGAATTCTGAAAGTTTGAACTTAGCAGGGATTACAACATCTGGAACTAGGCACATGTTCAAGGCACTCAGAGAGATTGAGTTATGACCTTCCATGATTCTGAGTTTTTCAGCTAACTCGCGACACATCTTTATAGCTTCAGATTCTTGAACAGCATGGGGGTTGATGATTGGAACAGCGGTATGCATCTCGTACTCAACTTGTTGATCTTCTTCAGCATGAGGCATATGAACCTGAGTAACGGCAGGTTGAGTTTGTGGAATAGCACCAACAGTAACACCAGAAGTAGGTATTGGTTGGGAAGTGACCTCTTCAACAGCAGGAGTGAAGCCTGGAGGCAAACCATAGACCAAAGTATTTGGAACTGGAACTGAAGGCATAGCGCGCGAGGTAGATCCTTGCACTACAACATTGTTCATTGCGGCAGCAGCTTCGCGACGTTCTTCCATCCTAGCCAAAGCTTGTATGGTCTCATAAATCTAGTCAATCTTGTTCTTGACCGAGTCAATCTCTTCCCTCATAGCAGCTTGCTCTTCTTGAATCACGTCCATTAGTCTTCTAGTGTTGGCTCGAGTTAGGTACGGGCGTCTAGCACGATACGGGCGTTGGGAAACCAGCTTGATTTACTAAAGATGGAGGCACATGAAATGAGTTCTCGGCTTTGGAATGAAATGAAATATGAATAATTAATGCAAATGAAATGATATGCAATGTCAGAATCCAGGATCACAAGATCAGGGTCTCATGAGTCCAAGGTACAGATGGAAGATACTCTGATCAGGAACTCACTGGGTAGACTCTAAGGTTTTAGGGACCCCAAAGTTGTCAATTCATATGGTTGTTCATCACACACGCCATAAGCATGACGGTTGACTGACTCCCCCATATGAATCTATTTTGGGTGAGATCTTTGTATCGACAACCCACGAGAGCAAATTTTCTCGGGAGCCCATACTACACGATCATCGACACGAGATTTAAACAAAGGCCTCAGAGTTATGGACTTTGCTCAAATGTTTGATGCACATGTCAGCTCTTGACAGTCAATCAACTCCGTTGAGAAAATCTATTATGAGTGAGGTATTCGTATCGACAACCCACGAGAGCAAATTTCTCGGGAGCCAATACTACGTGACCATCAATCGATGTTTTAACCAAAAGGTTCTAAAGGTCCTCAGAGTCGATGACTCTAATGAAAACAACTGAGCACACATGCCAAGATCTTGACGGTCGTCAGTATTCTCATTAGAATCTACTCCAAGTGAGGTTTTTGTATCGACAACCCACGAGAGCGGTACCCTCAGGAGCCCATACTACACAACCTCGCTAACTTATGTTTGTACTCGTAAGCCCGGTATAAAGCTTTTTCCCTCAAGTTTCTTTTGCAAAGTATCGATCCAAATTATAGTACCAAGGAGCCACAAGATATATAAGATGGAATGCGATAAATAAAGCGATAAACATAAACAAGTAATGTATTAACAGAAAACATCCAAACAAGCGTGGAAACCTAGACTAGGCTTGACTCGCATAGGGGTGAACCTTTCCCCAGCAGAGTCGCCCGCTATCGCACCCCGAAAAATACAACCTTACGCGATCTAAATGAGAAGAGCCGCGCGCTGGGCAGACGGGAGAGTCGCCACCTAATTCTAATTTATTCCCGAAGGGGGAAAGGGAAGATATAGATAAAACCCGTCGAAAAGGAGAATGAAGACAAAGGTCTTGCAACCATTGCCTGGGTTCGGAAGTCGGTTATGCAGGGGGAAGGGATTAGCACCCCCTACATCCAAGGTACTCGATGGGAACCATCTAAGTTGTCACGCGCAAAAGGATGTCTATGCTTAACGAGTTACTTGCTAGAGGGAAATGAGTTTAAATTATAAGTTAGATTGATCCTAGGTGCTCGGCAAGGATTGCGATCCTTGTGCCTACGTACTCCCGCGTGCAATGGGAAAGTCAGAGCCTCGTAGTTCGGCCTACTACGGTTGATGGTTGTTGATTTTATTACCTTCCTTCGATGAAAGGGTTTAGGAGTTGAATTGCACTAAAGACTATGGGTAGCTTATTCCGTCCAACAAGACGAGCGTCTTGCGTCGAAATAATCGGAGCGAGTAACGAGAGCTCGTTATCCTCCTTTCTACCGCTTAAGGCTCGTGGCGTACAATTCTTCTCGTATTATTAGAATGTTTTATTGCCTAATGACCACTTGATGTTGGATCAAGGGTTCGGATCTAATCGAAACATTTTTTGTTTTTTTGAGGTTTATGGGTGAATGCAAATGGAGGTTTATTTTGTGGTTTGTTAGCGAGGCACAATGCGCTCGGCTCGCAAGGTGAAGTGGATCCTAATAAACGAAACGATAACTGAAAAATAAAGTGCGAGTGTGCGAGTGTGCGAGTGAAACCGCTTGGCGTTGGACCAAGGGTTCACGAACAAAATAACGACCGATAAAATGCAGAAAATAAAATGCGTACAAAGTAATGGGAGAGGGGTACAAAATAGATTACAGGGGATTGCGAGAAGTAAAGGGTATCATTGTAGTTTGCCCAAGAGGAAGCGTGTGTGCAGTGTTTCGAACTATTTGGAGGCGTTGAACCTTTTTATTCGGAGACAACTATTCGGAGGCGTTGGACCTTTTCAGACGCGTCGAAGTGTGGTTCATTAACTACCTTAGAGCCGATTCAAAGTTTAGAACTGTTCTATAAGGAGTCGAGCGATATTTTTGAAATGCGGAAATAAATAAATAAATTGAATTCAAAGAGGATGGTCTCATCATTAATCGAGATGTCGAACCGGCTCGTGACGAATCTCAAAATTAATTCGATGTTCATCGACCATAAAATAAACTAATAAACGATAAAATTGAATAAACGAAAATAATTGAAATAAAAAGTAGTCTCATCGTAATCAAGATATTGAGTCGGCTCGCGATGAAATCTCAAGATTAATTTGACGTTCATCGACCATAAAATAAAATAATAAACGATAAAATTGAATAAACGAAATTAATTGAAATAATTGTGGTCTCGTCGTAATCAAGATATCGAGTCGGCTCGCGATGAAATCTCAAGATTAATTTGACGTTCATCGACCATAGAATAATAAACGATAAAATAAACTAAATTAATAAATGAAACGAAATATATAAATAATTAAGTAAATTGAATTAATGTAAACGGAATAATAAGAATAAAATAAATGGAATCGATAAAAATAAAAAAGCTAAGTACATAGGCCTCATATTGACCGGATTTCCGATTTAATGAAATCGGAAAAATCCGGTCTTTTGTTATATCATCGGTCCGAAAATAATAATAAAAAGAATGAAAATCTAATTGACAAACAAAATAAACATAATAGATTACTATATTCAAAATATATTAATAACTCTAACAATTAAAAAATCTAAAAAATTGAAACAATTAAATAAATAAAATATAAAAAAAAGATTAAAAAAAAATGAAGCACAAAAGAGAGAATGCAGGCCGTTAGAGGGGTGGTGTGTTTAGTAACTTCATAAACCAGATGGACTTCAAAAGCCCATATCACAATCAGCAAAATATATTTTAAAAAATGTGTGTGTTGTGAACAGATCAGGCGCGGTGGATTTAGCAAGTGGACATGGGCCTGACCCATGATGAGAACCAAAAAACCAACTTTATAATAAAATAAAAAGAACTTAAAAGGAAAATAAAAGAATCACATTCAGAATCAAAAAGGTGAAAGGGACGTCCTACCCCTGTTAACGATATACGCAAACCGAAACACGCTTCACTATCAACTTTTGTCCGCAATCGACCTCTCTCTCTATCATGATCACTACTTTGGTGTTTCAGATCGGTTTTCATTTGTGAATGGTTTGACGGTGCTCATGGTTCTCTCTCGGTGTTTCACAACGTTTTTTTGTTCTGCTCTCGGATCTGTGTTCATCTCACTCGCGATTATCTCTCTCTCAGGTTCGTTTTGCATCAACCAACGACGCTCGCGGTTGTGGTTTGGTTTCGAGGTTCGTGTTTTGTGAAGGTGACGGCTTTGAATTTGTTCGAGTTTCTGGGTTCACGGTTTTTTTGTGATTCGTTCGCGGTGGTTGTACGGAGGAATGAGGTGTTTTCTGTGATGTCTCTCTCTCTCATCGGCTCGCGGTCGTTTGGTTTCAGAGTTGGAAGGTTTTCGGTGCTTACAGTATCTGCGGTTTGGATTTCGGATGGTGACTCGGTTTGAAGAAGGATGATGGTTTCAGATTTTGAGCGGCGGGTGATTTTATGGTGGTCGGTGGTGAAGGGTCGTCGGATCTATGTTTCGGGTTCGTATCTGGCTGAGTTTCACGATTTCGTTTTCCAGATTCACAGTTTATATGCTATGGTTGAAGGTGAGTTTTGGGTTTTATTATGGTTTAAATTTGTAGGTTATGGCGTTAGCGGTTCTGAGTTTGATTTGTGGTGGTGGAGGGTTCAATTAAGCACAAGTTTTGCTATATTTGTTTCGTTCAGTTTGCTTCTGGTTTCTGTGGACTTATGGTTTTGAGGGTGATGAATGTTGTTCACTGAGCTATGGGTTAAAAAAAGAAAAAAAGCAGGTTATTGTTGAAGGAAAGAAAAAATATAGGGAGAGTTATAATTTGTGTATGCAAAAGTTGCAAAAGGAATGAAGGTTTGAGTTGAATATGGGTGGTGATTCAGTTTGTGATTATTGAAAGGTTAGTGAAAAATGGTTTATGAATGTTTTTTTTGTAAGTTTTTTGTTGAAGCTTGACAAAGGATTTATTTTCTTGCAGAGGTTCCTTAGGCTAATCCAAGCTTTTTCATTGAGACTGTGAATGGTCAATTTTATAGAAGAGAGGGATTTGAAGGGTAATTTGGAGATTAAAGAATAGAGATATTTGTTGTGAATTTGGATGAGGATTGAAAATGAGCTGTAAAACGGTTTTTGTTGTGTGCGGATTGCATTGTGCAGGATGATTGTAGGTGGAAATGAACGTACGGTTTTGTGAGGTATTGGAGGAATATTGCTGAATTATTTTTCACATGATATGCGTACATGGTGGGGTCACAAATGAAGTGTAATGACTGAGGATGAGAGTGGATTGACTCAAGTGACTATCAAAATGGGACTGCTATGAATAATAGAAATTTTATTAAACATGGTTGATAATATTAATAATAATAACAACAACAAAATAGAATTAATAATAATAATAAAATCAATAATAATGAAAATGAAGTTAGTAAGAAAAAATAATTGTAAGAATAATAAAATAATAAAAGTGATAATAATAGTAATTGAAATAATAAGAGTAATACTAATAGTAAATGAGATAAAAAAAATAGATATTTTAGAAGAAAAATGAAAGAGAAACTGTACATTGATTTTTTTTAGAATTTTATTATAGAATAAATGTGATAAAATGGTTAATGAAAAATGGAAGTGATAATCGGGTTAAAAAGCGTCCACACAACACACCAACTTTGGAATCTGGTTTCTCGTACAAACCCCGAACTTGAAAAAATAAATGACATACTTTTGGATTTTTTTGAATAATGGTTAATAAACAGAAAATAAAATGACATAAGTAGGACAAATTTGGGGTATGACACATCCACCAATGATGAAGGTGAAAGTGATTCAAATGACAAAGACAATGACTCCAATGAGGATATGCGACTATTCGTACAAAGATACAATAGGTACCTTAGGAATAATGAAATTTCGCATTCGGAAGAATGAAATTTCTCCAATGAGGATATGTGATGTTCTGGACTGGGCCATGACATTATGCACGGCATGGCCCAACGCTCGTCAGGTCCAAGCCCAAACGAGCAAGCACGTGAATACGTCGGGCTAAGGTCTTCTCACCCAAGGAACGTCTCCTCGACTTTCTGACTATGTGTCGGGCAAAGAACGTGGTGCCCGTCCCATGGTCGTCATCCACATATCATCAGCCTATGTCACGGGCACCTAGGTTATGTCGAGCAGATCCACAACTGCACCTCACTTGACACGTCACCTAACTCCCTTATATTGTCTCCTTAGGGATAGGGGCAGTTGGACCAGGGAGCAGACCTTGGTCTAGGTCTTCACGCTTCTTACGCGTCCCCTGGCAGCTCCTCCTTGGGCCTAGCTAATCCAGCCCATTAGGAGCCTTGGCCCAGCGCCGGGGGCTCAATATAAATACCCTTTCATGGCAAAGGGTCAGGTATTCTTACTTACACTCTGATAACCTTATTTTGTACCTCTTCTGACTTAAGCATTGGAGCACCTTGCAGGTACACCCCCATCCTCACTCATATTTCCTGGCCCAGTCTGCAATCCTTGGAAGGCCCTCCTGATCAGGTAAGATCAGTGGCGCCGTCTGTGGGAAACAGCTATCCCCATCTTCATCAACAGAGGATCAAAGCTCATTCATTTCTGTCCTTCCAACATGGCCGGAGAACAACCTGGAGAACGCAGCCGTCCCCTCGTCGACTATACCATGGACGACGGCCCGCAATCCCATGAAGCAGACGCTCGAGACGGTCGTCCATCCACCCCGTCTCCAGAACCCCAAAATAACGGGGATGCCTCTCACGCTCAAAACCTAGGGGCAGAGACATTTCATCCCATCCCCGTCCCCGTTGAAGGAGACGCCACGATGATCGCCATGGTAAATGCCCTCAATCAGGCAGGATCTATGCTCTGTCAGCAGCACGAAAGAATCATGGCCCTCGAGGCCGAGCGACAAGAAGCCCGACCTCAGCGGGAGAGGAGGACACAGCAACGTCCAGAGCCAACTAAAAAGCGCGGGCGTCGCTCTCCCGAACCCCACGTCAGCAGGGCACGCGCCCGTCGTGACAATGGTCGAGCAGGAACTTCACCAAGGCGCGGGCATAGCCCCGACAACAATGAATTATCTCCACTGAGGAGCGACGAGGAAGACTTGCACTGCCCCCTGTCTCGGGCAATAATGGAAGCCCCGCTCCCCAAAGGCATGGAGAAACCGCCCAATCTAGCCGTGTACGACGGGACCATCGATCCCGACGACCACGTCGACAACGTCAACGCAATGCTCGACTACCGCAACGATATCACCGGTCACCTCAAATGTCGACTGTTTTCAACAACCCTCAGGAAAGGGGCCATGGCTTGGTACAAAAGCTTGGCCCCCGAATCCATTACCTCTTGGAGGGTTATGAGGTCCATGTTCACCAGGCACTTCACTGCTTCCCGTCGCCACCCCAAGACTGAGGCGACCCTCGAAGCCATAGTACAAAAGAAGAATGAAACACTGCGCTCATACATCGAGCGATTCAACCAAGAAGCTGTCGAGGTGGATACTACCGAACACATGAAGAAGTACCTCCTCGAAAGAGGGCTCTTGCCCGGTAGTGAGCTGAGCAGAGCGGTCGGGATCGAGCCTCCCCGCACACTGAACGAACTTCTGCACAAGGCCCAGGCCTACATTAGATACGAGGAAAAACAGGTGGCACACAACGCCCGCAGCGGACGTAATGCTGGAGATACCGAACATTCCAAACGCGAGGACCCAAACATTCCCCGTCGCAACGGGGACAAGCGAAGAGAAGAAAGACCTCGCGAGCTCCGAGAAGGAAGAGGCCCCGCGGGCCGATACAGCGAGTACACCTTACTGACAGCTCCTCAAGAACGCATCCTCGCAGAATGCATCAACTCTGAATTCAAACAGGGCAGAGTCAGGTTCCCAAAACCATCTGCGCCAAAGCCTCACACCGACAAATCTAAATACTTCCGGTTCCACAGAAGTCACGGGCATGTGACAGAAGACTGCGTCCACCTGAAGGATGCAATAGAGATTTTAATCCAAGAGGGGCACCTAAAGCAGTATACGAGGAAGAACGAAACCCCCAGACACGACGAGGCAGAAAAGAAGAGACCCCGGGAAGAAACGCCCCCCGACAACTCTCCGTACCAAGTGGCCCTCTGCGTGTCACGCCCGGAAGATTTCTTCCTCCCCGAGCCACTGCCCGAAGGAAGAATCGCTGCACTCAGCCCCTGGGAAGACTTCCCAACCGCACTGGTAATATCAGGTGGGGGAGTTAACGGCGAAACCACTGCCCTCTCAGTCAAACGCAAGTTCGATGAACTCCTATTAACCGCCCCCGAGCAAAAGGCGACGTTGACAAAGTACCGGGGAAAATCCAACCCAATATCCTTTTTCCTGGAGGAACTCCCGGGCGGATCCCCGAACTCGGGCATCCCACTATTGATCAGAGCAAAGATGGCCCAGTTCGACGTCCGACGCATCCTAGTCGATCAAGGCAGCTCAGTGGATATCATGTACGTCCACCTCTTCAACACTCTGAAATTAGACAAGACCAACCTGGCCCCCTACGTCGGATCCGACCTCCAAGGATTCAATGGCGCCACGACAAGGCCATGGGGGTATGTCGAGCTCCTCGTCACCTTCGGGGAGCAGGAAACGGCCAGGGAAATCAAAATCCAATTCCTGGTCGTGGACTGCCCGTCCCTGTACAATTGCATCTTTGGACGCCCAACACTGGCTGAACTTACTGCGGTCCCGTCCACCGTCCACCTGAAGATGAAATACTACACCAAATTGGGCCGCGTGGTCACCATCCACGGCGATATCGAAGCTGCCCGACGATGCTACGACGCTGCAGTAAAAGGACAGGCCGTGATTAACACAAAGAGCAGCTCCAACAACAAAAAACTCAGGACCGAAGACCCTCCTCGGGGAATTAACACCATCGACCTCGACTGTCGTATTGGGCTAGACGAAACCGAAGAAGGGAAGTCCACCAAGGAAAGATCTCTCGAACACCCGGTTCGACCAATCCCCGACGGAGAGTTCGAGCTCATTCCCCTCGGGGACGATCCAGAAAGGACAGTGAAGATAGGCAAAGGACTGCCCGAGGAGACAAGGGAGAAGCTCGTGGCATGCCTCAAAGAGAATGCTGACCTCTTCGCGTGGAATGCCGCAGAAATGCCCGGGTTGGATCCTGAGATCGCGTGTCACAAGCTAGCTTTAGACCGGGCAGCCAAGCCCATAGCACAGCGTAGGCGCAAACAGTCGCCCGAGAAGGCAGAGGCTGCCGAACGAGCTGTAAAAGACCTCTTAGAGGCAAATTTTATTTCTGAAGCCCAGTACACAACCTGGCTCTCTAATGTAGTCCTCGTTAAGAAAAATAATGGAAAATGGCGTATGTGTGTTGATTATACTGATCTCAATAGGGCTTGCCCGAAGGATGCTTTCCCCCTCCCTAATATAGATATGCTCGTAGACAATTCTGCAGGTTTTAAACTCTTGTCCTTCATGGACGCATATAGTGGATACAACCAAATCCCTATGTCGCCCACAGACAAGAGACACACAACATTCATGACCCCAACGGGCAATTACTATTACAACGTCATGCCGTTCGGGCTCAAGAACGCTGGTGCTACGTACCAACGCATGATGAACAAAGTCTTCAAGGATGAAATAGGGGACATGCTCGAAGTATACATGGACGACATGATCGTCAAATCACACGAGGAGATTACCCATGCTCGACATTTAACCAAAGTGTTCGAGCAAGCGAGGCAGTGCAGAATGAGGTTCAATCCCGAAAAATGCACGTTCGGGGTACGGGCAGGAAAGTTCCTCGGGTTCTACCTCACCGAAAGAGGAATCGAGGCCAACCCCGACAAATGCCGGGCATTCTCGGAATTCCCGACCCCGAGGACCAAGAAATCGATCCAATCCCTCAATGGAGTGCTCGCCTCACTCTCCCGTTTCATCGCCAAATCCGCCCAACACGCATTACCATTCTTCAGACTCCTTCGCAAAGAGGCTACCTTCGACTGGACCGACGAATGCGAGCAAGCATTACTCCATCTGAAGAAGGTTCTATCCGAACCCCTGGTCCTATCGCGACCATTAGAAAAGGAAACCCTATACCTATATCTGTCCGTGGCGACCGAGGCCGTCAGCGCCGTTCTAATAAGAGAGACCGACGAGGGACAAAAGCCCATTTATTTTACGAGCAAAGCACTCCAAGGCCCCGAGCTCCGATATCAGCAAATCGAAAAGGTTGCCCTGGCCCTCATCAATGCGGCGAGGAGACTACGATACTACTTCCTCGCACACACGATAAAGGTGAGAACCGACCAGCCAATCAAACAGCTACTCGGACGACCAGATATGGCCGGGAGAATGCTCAAGTGGTCGCTAGAACTCTCCGAATTCGACATACAATACGAAAGCAGGAAAGCCTTGAAGGCCCAAGCACTGGCCGACTTCGTCGCAGAAATGACCCACTGCCCGACACCAGCAGAGGGCGCCCACAAATGGACGATCTTCGTCGACGGCGCCTCTAGCACGTCAGGCAGCGGAGCCGGGATCATCCTCGAGAACGAGGATGGGATCCTGATCGAGGTTTCATTAGCACTGGCTTTCCCGACGTCGAACAACCAAGCCGAATACGAGGCTTTTATCGCAGGCCTGAGGTTAGCCGAGGACCTGGGAGCAAAAGAAGTAAAAATATCCACAGACTCCCAGCTCGTGGCCTCACAAGTGCGAGGAGAGTACCAAACCAAGAACGACAACCTCGTCGATTACTTGTCCCTTGTCAAAGAAAGACTTGATAAATTTGAAAAGTGGGAAGTTCAACACATACCTCGCGAGCACAACACACGGGCAGACATCCTCTCGAAACTAGCCAGCACGAGGAAAAAGGGTGGGAATAAATCAGTAATTCAAGAAATCCTTCCTCGACCCAGCATCGACAAACTACCTCCTCCATTCGAGGTCAACGCTATCGGGGATGCTCACTGTTGGATGACACCCATCTACAATTACCTCACACGAGACGAACTCCCAGCTGACCCGAAAGAGGCGGCCACTGTCAAACGACGAGCGTGCTCGTACGTACTCCTTGAAGGTAAACTCTACCGGAGAGGGTTCTCCATCCCATTACTTAAATGTGTCGAGGAAGAGAAAGTCCCCGACATACTTGGAGAGATACACCGGGGAATACACCGGGGAATTAACGCTCAACACCTCGGCGGGCGATCGCTCGCACGAAAGGCCCTCCGAGCAGGCTACTACTGGCCGACCATGCAAAGCGATTCAAAAGAGCACGTCAAAAGGTGTGACAAATGCCAACGACACGCCGACATGCACCTCGCACCCCCGAACGACCTAAAATCACTATCCTCCCCATGGCCCTTCGCGTGGTGGGGCATGGACATCCTCGGACCCTTCGTCACCGGATCATACCAGAATAAATACCTCATCGTCGGGGTGGATTACTTTACCAAATGGATCGAAGCGGAGGCACTGGCTAAAATAACCGCGCAGAACATTCTCCGGTTCTTTAAACGCAACATCCTCGCTCGGTTCGGCATACCCCAGACACTTGTCACGGATAACGGGACACAGTTCACGGACGGAGGATTCCAGGACTTCGTCGCCAGCCTAGGTACTAAACAGCATTTCACGTCTGTCGAACATCCACAGACGAACAGGCAAGCAGAGGCGGCCAACAGAGTAATCTTACGTGGCCTTAAACGAAGACTCGGCGACGCGAAAAGAGCATGGGTCGAGGAACTACATAGCGTCCTATGGGCCTACCGCACAACACCGCATTCTACCACCGGGGAAACCCCATTCCGACTGACTTACGGCACCGAAGCAGTCATCCCGGTGGAAATACGGGCGCCAACGAGGAGGATAGAGGAACCCCTAGACGAGGAAATGAACGACGAAACCCTTAGAACCGAACTCGACCTGGTCGAGGAGATTCGTTCCGAAGCAGCCCTCAGGGAAACGACCCTCAAACAAAAAATAGCACTACGCCACGACGCGAAGGTCATAAGAAGAGAGTTCCAGGTCGGCACCCTGGTCCTCAGAAGAAACCAGAAAAACCCAAGAGAGGGCAAACTGGCAGCCAACTGGGAAGGCCCCTACCGCGTCCGCGACAAGACGAGCAACGGGGCCTATTACCTAGAAAACCTACAAGGGGAACAACTCGCTCGACCATGGAACGCAGAAAAACTTAGACAATACTACAGCTAAATGTATCACGGGGAGACGTGGGTGGTACGACCACGCTCTTCGTCTCCAAAACCCCAGAGAGGAACCGCGAGACCCGGGAACGAGCCGGGGTCACATAGCGAACACAACCCTCCCCGACGATTGGGATCTTGACCGAGACTCAACGTCGAAGTACCAGGACAGGCAGGGCACCCAGCTCGCGATGGGAAAGCCCAAGCCTCGAGACCAGGGTTCAAACAACGGACCCGGGCTTCGATCCCAACGGGCACCAAGCCCGGCACTTCGTCGGTTCCCTAAACCGAGGAGATTAACTAGGTCGAGCAGAGTACGAATTCATAAAAGCAAATATCAAACATAAACGAACACAATGAATGACAACAAAAACATTCATACATTAAAAACAATAACAACGACCGAAGCCAAGTACGCCCGAAGGCCATATTACAAATGCCCGAAGGCCAAAATATATAACGGGCACGCAGGCCACATAATAAGGCACGCAGGCCATGACAACTAAATCAAAAAACCAAAGAAAAACAAATAAACTAAGACTCCGCTCGGAGCACCTCTTCTTCCTCCTCTTCTTCCTCACCCCCCAGCTCTTCCTCCGCTTCAAACGGGCAGACGATCTCACCATCCCTGACACAGTAGTTATGGGCCGACCCCGCTGTCACCAACTCAGGGTTCAGAATCCCAAGTTGCTCGACAGCATTGTCGAAACCCTCTTTGAAAACAGCCACAAGATCTTGGTTGAGAGAGCGGATATGCCCCAGCAGCTCACCGCGCGAACCAAGGGCACGTTCTTCCTCGGTCTCGTCGGCCAGTGAACGGACCTTTTCCTCGAGAGATTCAATCTGAGCCCGCAGGCCAGCATTGTCCTCGGTCAGCTTCTGATGATCGGCCATCTGCTCTTCCAAGCTCGCCTTAGCGACCTTCAACTGGTCCCTCTCCTTCTCTGCCTCGTCCAGCTTCTGGCTCAGCCCTTCCTGCAACTGATGCTCCTCTTTGTAGTCCGACAGGTCTTTGGACAGCTTGTCCTTCTCCGTCCGAACCTGAAAAAGGGCATCCTCCAGCGAGGCAGTGGAGACCGAAGTGTCGGTCAAGACCATGGCCGTCTCCATCACCCGGATGACAGCGGCCATGTCCCTAGCCAGATCTTTTCTCCGGGCACCAGCATCCTGATCCAGAATAGCCTTGGCCTCGGGCGCCGGCACAGCAATCGCCTCCTCGGCCTTGAAGAACGACCGTTCCACGTAGCAAGGAGGTAGCAGATAGCTACCCGGTCCATTCGGACTTCCTAGTGACGACCTTGTAAGAGTCCCCGCCGGACGCTTCCGTTTGTGGAGGGGAGAGGCCGCTGGCGACGGACTGTCAGGAATATCGATCGGGTTAGCCCGAGGAGGAGAGGGAGGAGTCACGCTCGCCACATTCGAAGTACCAGCCCCATCATCACCAGCAGTCTCCAAGACACGGGCCACAGTTTTCTTTTTCTTCTTGGGCACCCGGTCAGGTGCACCGACCTGATTCGCCATCTTCAAAACCCGATCACGTGTACTGGGCATGGCACCTGCAAAAGATTACACACGAACATTAGCGAGCGAAAACATAAACAAAAATAAAAGACTAAACGAAGTCTGCCTACTCAATAATGCTAGAGCCTCCTCCTCAGTATCACACTCGAGCAGAGCCTTGGTATTGATGTAGCGCGTCTCAGTGATTAGCTCCCCGGCCTCATCCAGATAGGGCACGCCCTGTCGATTCGCCCAGAACCCCAAACTGAAGCTCTACACGTAATCAACCAGCTTCTTATACGCGAGCCTGTCCTCAGTGCCGAGCATCGCGTATTTGATCCGGTAATGGGCCGTGGAGAGGTCGAAATGATCACGCTGCCACCTCAGCGGTATCTTCGACATCAAGGTCTCCTCCCCGTCTGGTTTTCATTGATAATAATACAGGGAGTGAAGGGCGGCACGGGTGATCGGCATCACCACGTACCATCGGCCTTTGAAGTGACGAACAGAGTCCACGTACGTCTTGAACAGGTGCACAGGCTGTTTGAAAGAGACCCAACTGTGACGCCCACGGGAGCCGGACCGCTGGAGATGGAAGACGTGGAAGAAGAGGGCCCGGGTACAACCAATGCCGAGGAACTGGCAGACCAACTCAAATGCCCGCATAAAGGCGAGAGCATTAGGATGCAGTTGGGACGGCGCCAGCCGAAGCCATTTGAAGACCGACATCTGGAAGGAGTTGAAGGGCAGTCTAATCCCCACCTCACGGAAAGCAAATTCATACATGGTGAACTGCTTCCCCGGGAAATGATGGCAGATGCGGTCTTCTTCCTTGGGGGCGCAGCAATACCAGTTCGGTGGATCCTCCCGGCTTATGTTCTCGACCACAACGTAAGCAGAGATGGCCTCGTCGCAGAAACATGATTCCTCCTCCAAAGGCTCGTCAGCAACCCAGGAGAAGTCAGCCTGCCCGGAAGAGGAGGCGTGTTCGGTACCATCCCGGACACTCCCATCCCCAACAGGGAGACGAGCGATTGTCGCATCTTCGGTCGAGGACCCAGAATCTTCCCTCCTCGGTCGTAAGCGCCCGGTAGCACCTGAAACGCAGACAGAAAGAGTGAATTCGACGTCATATCAAATCCACCCTTCCACCGCAAGTCAAGTGAAAGGGCGTGGCGGCGACAGACACTAACTGTGCTCAACTCAGAGACACGCGCGTTCTTAAGTTACCGGTCAGAAAATTCATACAGCCTATGCAAATATTGCCCGACATATGAGATTTCTGCCCGGTACAGTATGATCCTAACCCTATTTTCTACCATCTACAATACATCTACAGTCCACTACACTATTCCTAAGTCAAACCTAACCACATTTCTACAGAGATAACATGCATTTGACGGAAAACAGAAAGGAAAATGATGAATCACAGAGGAAAAATCATACCTGACATAGAGAAGTTGAAAAGGAGACGGTGGCGCACGGGCAACGGACGGTGGTTCAGGCAGGGAGACGGGCGGAGACGACGGTTCAGACGGTTGAACGAGCAAATAAGAGAGAATATGGAGAACTTCCGGTGAACGTGGGAGCAAAAAAGTAGAAATGAAGTTACTCAACCCCCTTTTATAGTGCCTGGCGCGTGGACCAACGCGCTAGGTCATCATTGCCTACTCTGCCTACGCCGTCTTTGCACACAAAACGAAGCGACGCCATTAAGTCTGAGACACGTCTATCCAAAAAAGGAACTGAAACGACGTCGGGCACCTGTCCGTATCCCCGACTTATCAGGACGCCATGTCCCCGCGTCATACCCTCGACTGTTGCTACGAAGATGCATACCAACCGATCACTTTCCGTTCCCGGCACTACCGTAGAAGGAGGAATTCGTGAACAAGTCTATTACAACCTCACCTGCCGAACGACCACACCTCCCCGTCAGCTCGGGGAACCCCCAGTTGCAACATAAGTCATCGCTCTGGCTCAGAGACTCGACTTGGGGGGCTCCTGTTCTGGACTGGGCCATGACATTATGCACGGCATGGCCCAACGCTCGTCAGGTCCAAGCCCAAACGAGCAAGCACGTGAATACGTCGGGCTAAGGTCTTCTCACCCAAGGAACGTCTCCTCGACTTTCTGACTATGTGTCGGGCAAAGAACGTGGTGTCCGTCCCATGGTCGTCATCCACATATCATCAGCCTATGTCACGGGCACCTAGGTTATGTCGAGAAGATCCACAACTGCACCTCACTTGACACGTCACCCAACTCCCCTATATTGTCTCCTTAGGGATAGGGGCAGTTGGACCAGGGAGCAGACCTTGGTCTAGGTCTTCACGCTTCTTACGCGTCCCCTGGCAGCTCCTCCTTGGGCCTAGCTAATCCAGCCCATTAGGAGCCTTGGCCCAGCGCTGGGGGCTCAATATAAATACCCTTTCATGGCAAAGGGTCAGGTATTCTTACTTACACTCTGATAACCTTATTCTGTACCTCTTCTGACTTAAGCATTGGAGCACCTTGCAGGTACACCCCCCTCCTCACTCATATTTCCTGGCCCAGTCTGCAATCCTTGGAAGGCCCTCCTGATCAGGTAAGATCATGTGACTATTCAGATAAACGTCTAGTCAACTATAGAAGGCAATCTAATCCCTCCAAGCAAGACCAAAGTAAGAGTACTAAGTCGAAAGGGTCATGCTACAATTGCGGAAAACCCGATCATTATAAACCAGAATGTCCAATGTTGAAGAAAGACAAAGACAAATATCAAAAGAAGGGTAGCAAGGCAAGGTGAGCTTATATCGCATGGGAAAGAGATAGTGAAATATCAAGCAACGACAACTCAAGTGATGATGAGGAAAAAGTAAATCTTTGTATCATGGCTCACAAAAAGGGCAAAATGCAAGTAACACATGTTAAATATGATAATTTTGATAAATTGTCTCATGCCGATTTACTTAGCACTTTTAGAACTCTCCACCAAGAAGCTAAGGAAGCTTTTAAACGCTTAGCCTCCAATAAGAAATTTTTTACTCACTTGGAGAAAAAGGTTTTCGATTCTTAAAAAGAATTGGAAGCACTTAAGCGCTCTATGGTGGAGCCAATTAAGGAAGACAAGTGAGAATGATTTTATTTTCCTAGTTGCGAAACTTGTTGTATTTGGCAAAAAGAGGTCAAAACTCTTCAAACCAAACTAGGCAAAGCTTCACAACCAAAAATAACTTTTGCTATTGATCGATCAAATTTTAGAAACTCCATGAATAATAAATATAAAAAATACACTTATGTGGTGAGAGATCAAATAAGCAAAAATGTCAATAAACCAAACTCAATTTGTCTTTATTGTTGCAAGAGGGGACATATCATTACCAAATATCGTTTTAGGAGATTTTTTGTTCCTAAAGGCATTTTCAAATGGTTGCCCAAATGCAACCAAAGTTTCACTTGGTTCAACTTGAACCAAGGGGCAAAGAGAAACATGGCTACAACAACAATTAGGATTGGTTTGTCGTTCCTAATTTCTCTTTGTATAAACATTGCAATTTTAATGAAGATCTCAATTCGAATTTCGAATTGGGGACATAAGTACCCTTAGCGAGGACGGTAGGAGAACTGCCTAAACAAATTCGTGTGTCATTTGCTTTTTCTCTTTCGATAAATTTTCTACACAAGTTAAAGTAGTGTTGTTGAAAATTCTGTTTTGCATAGTTTAGGGCATACCAAGTGTTTGTAAAATTGTTGCTATCACATTTGGATAGCAACTTGAGAAAAAAATTGCACTACATTATTTGGCAAAACACACTAAGTGTGGTGTGCACACCAAGTGTTTGATAAAAATTCAAAATACACTACTTCTTAGTTTTTGTGTTTGTTTCTTATCCATATACATTGTTGGTAATGGCTTATTCAAGTGTGCTGAATTTAAGTGATTATTTGACTCGGTATTGATTCATTAATTCATCTTTAATATCCTATTTGGTTTTGAACGCATATCCGATCACCGGTGACTTGATTTTATTTAGACATGATTTTTCCGGGGAACTTCTGCAAATCATTTTTCAATTAATTTTTGAAAGGTAAAATTATTTTTAAAAAAAAAAGATCTATTCAACCCCTCTTCTAGATCCGCGTCATCGTCTAACACATATCAAACATGTTTCTCATGTAAATAACATGTATAAACTACTTATTACATATCTTAAACCACAATTTTCATAAATACATAGAAAAAAAATTAGAAAAATAAAAAAACTTACGAAATATAAATTTAAGTGTTGAGTGAGCTCTTTGATCGACTTGATGTTGATGAAAGAAGTTTTAAAATTTGTTGAATGAAAGAGAGTTTGAGAAGCTTGAGAGGTTTAGAGAGTATATTTTCAGAAGTGAGAAAGGAGAAGGGTCTGACACCCTTTTTTATTAAACAATGTTTGGAGATATATCTCCGGAATGTACACGAAAATGCATTTCCATCATTTTTTTACAGTCATAAGATCTTATTCAGAAATATATTTGATTGAAGTGCGTCTGAAGATGCATCTCCAGATTCTAAAAATATTATTGAATTTTCACTTAGAGGGAAGAAGTCATCTATAGAATTAGATGGGCTAAGTAATTTCCTTATTTTATAAGTAAAAAGTTGTTCTTATAACTGATGTGGTATGGTAAGACTCTATAAAATAAATTAATAACTTCAAATGATGTTAACTATTGGAGATGCCCTCAACCACTAAAACAAACATGAAAGTATCGAGACTAAAAGCTGTACAATCATCATATTATTATACTATAAGGATAATTTATAACATGTAGTACTTTTGTAGGAAACCTTGAAACTTCCTTATATAGTTTAAATAGCACCATCTCTTCAATCGAGTGTATTTATAATATTGACCATATCAACTTCCTAGTTCCTTGTGATCCCCCACCCCAGTCGTCCACCTATTGCTCTCTCATTCATTCACTTCCTTGTTATAGTCGATCATTCTTTCTAATTTAGTTGCAACTTGCCAAAGGATTACCTCTTATCCACATTGAAAAGATATAAAGTCTTATAAGACTATATATAGAGAGAGTAAAAAGAGACATGACCTAAAATGAGTTTATCAAGAGTTAAAGTCTTTCTTCCCATCTAAAATCCTCTTATGATTTTTTGTTACAATGACATCCAAAAAATCTAACATGCTTTCTTCTCCTAACTCATGCCTACAATGGACAACCAAGAAGAACAAACTGTTTGAAAATGCATTGGCAATATATGACAAGGAAACTTCTGACCGTTGGTACAATATAGCCATGTTTGTCGGAGGGACAACTGAAGTGGAAATCAAGAAGCAATATGAGATACTTCAAGAAGACATCAAAAATATCGAGTCAGGCAAAGTTCCCCTGCCTGCTTACTGGATGTAGCAAAGTAAACCTCAGCAGTGAGTAGTGACCAATCTTGTTCATGATGACAGTTTATTAAGTATACTCCACAATAAACTAAAAACAAGTTCACTAGATGATATTTTCTGTTTGTTTTCTAACTCTGTTCTTTTGTGTTACAAATTATATGCAGGCTAAGGAACTTGGAACTCTATTGAACACCATTTTTCTGAAAATGCATTCAACAGTTAGGATTGACCAGTAACTTTTATCTTGTAATGTAACTCTTTCTTATTTGTCTGTAACTAACTTCTCTATGCATCAGTCGTGACTCGTGAGCACGACTCTTTTTATATAAAGAGAGATAAAAATGCTCAGATAAACATTGTTGCAACTTTCTATTATGACAAATCGAGTAATTAACTTCCAACAATTCATAAGAGGACATACGTTCTACAATCGAATGAGAAATTTAATGATGAATAAGTTTACAATGGTAAGAACTACATATACAAACTCCATTATAATCACATGCTAGTGTAAATTACCACTTGAATGACAATATAGTAAATCATGTGTTACAATAATCTACTAATGATTCAGAAAAGCATTCTATTTCCTTGTAGATGAATGAAGTTGTACTGAGTTTTCACCTTCATTTATGCTTTTGCTGTTTTTTCCAAAAACCTTTGATGCATTAAATATCTGTTTCAAACAATATATAATAGGCCACTCGTGAGCATCACAGAGGCTTATAAGATCATAGTGTTATCAAATAGCAGGGATTTAAACAAATTGCTATTGTTTGAACATAGGCATTTTAGTACAAAATACTGTCATAGTCAGATAGCAGGTAATGTATAGGGAAATTTGAACAAACTGTTATTTTCTGCAATTGACAACACTGAGTCATAGTAGAAATATACCTTTTGAATTGTGTTTCTGAAGCATCTTCTGTGTTCATCAGCAGATGCGTGAATAAATTCATGAAAGTGATCTCTTAATTTAGACACAAAACTCCCATTCCCAGACTTATTTCTTTGGCAGAATGAGACATTTTGTGCTGGCTTGACTTGTAGTTTTTCATCAATCTGCTTGCTGTTTGAATCCATTCTTAAAGAGTTAACAACAACAACAACAACAGTTAGCTTCTTGGTTACAATTAGATGCTAAACCAAAGGTGTAAATATGAAGTCCTTCAAAGTTCAAACAGACATTTTCACAAACACTTTGCATGCATCCCTCTCTCACACTCCTTTCCAAACTTCAAAGTTCAAATTTACCTATGAATTTTACATTTAGCATAAACAAATTGTTGAGAAATATAACAATCAGTTTCTCCTATTCACTACAGAAAAAAGAATCGTAAAAATTGGAGGAAAAAAATGTAAGAGGAATAGTGAAAACTTACTTGGGAGTGGGATACACGCGCGCAAGAAAAATAGCAGTTGGTGGGAATTCTAGTTATATATCACAAATGAATGGCTCGGGTCGGTTCGGATCGGGTCAGTTTGGCCCGGGTCGAATTTAAATGCAAACCCACCCACATCTTTAGAGCTAAACAGCCACCAAAAAAACCTCAAAATTTTTCACAGCCGTTGAGAGAGAGAGAGAGAGAGAGAGAAATGGCTCTGTGTCTGAGGTCTCGTAGTGTTAAAGAAATTTCAAGGTGGTTTCTACAACCACTTCTCTACTACTCAGGTCTATTCTCAATGCTTCAAACCACTCACTCTTACGACCTTTTACATATTCTACTCATCTTTTATGCTGCTGTTAAACTGTTTGATAAAATGCCGAGGAGGAATATTATGTCATGTAACATCATGATCAAGGCCTATTTTGAAATGGGCAACACTGAGAATGCCAAGAAGCTGTTTGATGAAATGACGGCTTTTTATATATTCTACTCATTTTTTCGCAACTTCGACAATGTTTAATTTAATTCAATTTCCTCAACCAATTTTCATTTTTTTCTTCTTTTTTCTAGGTGGTTGTTATCAGCAATATGGAAAAGGTTTAAGCTCAGTTCCATTTTCTCCTCAACCACTTGCTAATGGGACTTTACTGAGAGGGTTTCATCAACATAGGTAATTGCTTTTTGAAGTTTCAGCTTTTTCATTTATTTGGTGTGGTGGTGATTGTTTAGTTCTTTCGTAGTTTCTGTGGTTGGACAACTGTTCCAAGCAAAATGAATCATAGGAAAAGCATATTTTTTATGTTTCAGGGATCATAATTGACATGAATCTATTTAGGGATTAATCTGAAAAAAATATATATTTTTACGGTGTTGTCCATGGCGGATGGTGGTCCATGGCAGAGAGCCAAAATCCCACCATAATGGGCGGTTTGTGGCGCCGTTATAGCAGATTATGGCGGAAAACCCGCACTATCTGCTTATATTTACCATTGCGGCGAGCCCAAAAACCACCATGTATATCCGCCATAGCATCGCAATTGTGGATATTTGATAACACTGATATTATAAGGATTCAAAAGTTACATAAGATTATGAAATTTAGAGTCTATAATCCATGCTGTTCATTATATTCTTGCTGTGTTAGTTTTCCTGACTTCTGATTGACAGTCATATTCAGGTTCTCAACATTGGCTGATGTATCACATAAACATGCTCCTGAAGTTGATCTTTTGTCTTTCATAAAATCTTCTTTGGATGAACTTGAAGGTATTTGTTTTCTTATCTATTTGATTTTGGTTATATGATCTTGAATACAGCTTCCCAAGCATGTCCTAATGCTGTCTTTGAAATGTTGGTTCTGTCTGAGAATTTATTCTCGTGAAGTGATAGAAATAACTTACAATTTTCTTTTAATCTTTTTTCATAGTGTTGTCAAATAGTGGCTATAGCATAGCAAAATCTTAACCACCACTTATTCCATGATATGCAGTTTAGTACAAAGTGTACACATATTGGTTGCTATAGGGATGTAGTGTAGCAGAATTTGAACAAACCGCTATTTTCCACAATTTGTAATTGGTAACACGTTTTCAAATGAATGAGATAATTATTTGATCAGTCACACTCTCTTTTTTGAATTGTATGCGACATTTTTGTGTTACAGTTAACATGGGTCCAATTATAAGACACATTGGTCACCGCATTTGGGATTTAATTAAACAATACATCATCGTTCTTATATTAAATATTCCTTTTCTATTTGGAATTTCAGGCACCCATCATTATTGGTTAAACAGATCTGTTAAAAATAAACAATTTTTTGGTATTGATGGAGTTCATGGAACTTTTTTGGTTCTTGCTGCCAGCAATTTCGAATGTGGCATTATGTTTCAAAAGTTGAAGGCAATCCAGGAAAGGTATATGAAGGTTATTATTTCCATTCCTCCTAAACATGATACAATTAGTGACAGACTTTTCATAATAATAATAAAATATTTTGGTTGCAGGTTTCCTCATATTACTATTATGGGCTTTAAGCTAAGTAATTCTTCTAATCGCGAGAACCTAATACAGTTACTGCTGACAGAAAATGCCACATTCCCTATTTTGTTGTCTCATAGGACATTTCCTCAGGTGTGGTAAAGTTCATTGTTAAGGTTTTGAAAGATATGACTTTTGATTTGATCCATGTTTCCAATCCCGCCTAGTAGTTGTTTTTGCAGCTTTTGAAATGCATAAATATGTGTTTGCATGTAGAGACTAATATATCTACCATAAAGAATGCTCTTTGTTTAGTTTGCTAAAATTTCCCCGTCCCGGCTATATATGACAAAAGCCGAAGAAAAAAAGACCAAATCACTGGTTATTGATTATTGATAAAATACCTTTGCAATAGAAGGATAGTGAGAGTACAACTCCATTACACACAAAAAGAGTTGACTTATATGTTATGAAAAGTTATTACACAAAAGTTCTTGGACCAAATTTATCAAAGGCGACTTGAGATGTTTGAGAAGTATAAGATGAAATGATTCTGAATATGCTTCAGGGATTAGATCACTTAGCATAATGCCAATTTATATAAAACAAGATTACAAGGATAACAAATTCTAGATACAATTTATTAGAGGAATAATTAGTGCTAAATCAATGTCCAAAAGTGCATTGATTGTATTCTACCATACAATGAATCTTAGTTAAGTAGACCATTCATTGACATTTATTATGAATATATTTCCAGCAATGCTCTCGATCATTTATAATAGAGTTGATATTTGGCGCTAGAGCCTCTATGATGAGTTGGCAATGAGTTCGATCCTTGTCACCCACATTCTTCTAAAAAAGACTAATTTTAACACAAGGTAGAGTTAGCTTGTGTAATGTTTCATGCTCCAAGTCAAAAGTTCCTTATTAAAGAGCATATTCGATTTAAAAGCATTTTCGAACCTTTTGCTTCAAATTGAAATAACTTGAATTTCTACTTGGACAGTTGGTTGTAGGGATGTCAACTTGCCACATTAGTGGGGATCCCCGCGGATATTCTCCGTTTGTAGCCCCAATGATGGGGAATTTTTTCCCTGCGGGGACGGGGATGGGGAACAAACGATGGCAGTTTGGGATGGGGATGGCAAACATATCCCCCGCTCTGTGGAGTCCCCGCCCCACACTAGAATACCATAAAATTGTAATTAATATATAATTTAACATTTCTATGGTTTATTTATCTTTTCAAATAACTTGTTTTATAAACAAATGTAAAATACATATGTAATATTAGTAAAAGAGTGAGAGGTCTAAATGATCATTTTAAATTTTGTTAAGTTTGAAAATTTGGTATTCATGAATAAATAAAAATTTGATCATTTTTTTTCTATTAATTTAGTTAGTTTTTGATTTTTTTCTATTAATTTAATTAAAATAAATAAATAAAAATTTATGTTATAGATCTCCGCAGAAACCATGGGGATCCGTGGGGACGGGGATGGGGGACAAAATCCCCCTATGGTGGGGACCAGAGACGGGGATGGGCAATAATTCGAGGGTGGGGATTGAGATAGGAATGTATCCTCCGTCCCCGTCCTGCCCCATTGACATCCCTAGTTGGTTGTGTCCTTAACAGTTTTCTTGTACTGAGTAACTGTCTATCTGTTTACAAACATATATTTGGTTTTATTGCCTACGTTTTACTTACAATAATTCTTTTGATATGAATAGATAGAAAATGGGGCATGCTACATATTATTTGAAAATTTCAAGAGCCCAATGACTTGTTATGAGAAGGACGTCAGTCTTGAAATTCTATACCAAGGTAATGGCACATTTCAAACTTGTATAGTGAATGTGTCACTCGTCTGATTTTTATGTTTTTTTTTTGGTATGGATTTACATTGGTTTTGACTATGGCATCACATGTAGCTATTCAGGGGTTACAGAAGCAACCAAGTGATGATTCTAAGTTGCTCAATGTCTTGAGATCTACATCTTGGAAGCAAGATATTATCACTAAGGATCAGTATATTTGTTCTCCTCTACAGAATTTAATTCTATTTTACCCAGGTAACTAAGAGGTCAATTAACATTTTTTTCTGTATTTGTTCCACCCCCAAATAGAAATGAAGACATATGAATGTCGAATGTCTATCTCTATTTGACCCATTGATGTGCAATGAATAGCAGTCATGAGATACTAGACCACATTGCCACTCTCTCTCTATTTTTTTTCTTGTAAAATTTTGAATTTTTTTGGTCATTTCTGCCACCCTCTCTGTATTGTTTTTCCTTGTAAAATTTTGAATTTTTTGGACATTTCAAACTTAAATCACATTTTTTCCTTCAACTTGCCTTTTTTTTTTTTTCTTTCTTGTGGTCTTTTTGGCCATTTCACCCTAAAATCCTGAATGATGACAAAATTGGGCCCTCCTTTCTTGTCTATCTTCTCCTCTGAGAAACAGCTTCATCTCCCCTCCCCATATTTTGTGGCTTTGCGGAAGTCCTTTTCGTAACTTTTTTGGCAGCCATCCTCACCTTGGATATGGTGTTTCCATAAAAAGAATCACTTGTATTTATTTTGAATGCTTTTGATAATTGGATATGTCTTAATTGTTGTGTACTCTTTCTTTCCTAACCATCTCTGATTCTGTTCAATTTTTATTGCCTAGACCATTCATTCTTTCCTAACGTGGATATTCAAGTTAATAGTCTATCGAGAAATAAAATGCAAGATATATAATAGATAATCATTATAATGTCAAAGAAATAATTTATACTTCATGTCTCTCTTTTTTTTTTCCTTTTTTTTTTTTGAACAATTTGATTTTTCTATATCATTTGTCCTATTATACAGGCTGCGTCTCTGCTGATGAAAGTGCTAACCGCCTCTTCATTTCTGATTGCAATCATCATAGGATCATTGTATGCGATGGCAATGGGAAGATTATCGACTGTGTAAGTATACTAATAATTATTTCTGATTCTTTATAATTATAGATTATAGTTATTGTAAAAATAACATAAAATTTGAAGGAAAATGTTAATAACAGTCATTATTCAATCTATATGAAATGAAAAGCAACTATCTGTTTCATTTCATGACATTTTATTATTGTTATAATATTTATCATTCTTTCTTTCATGACATAATATTTGGCTGTCTTTCTTCATCTTTGAAGAATTCTAATATTATATTGGAGAATCTGTTAGGACATCAGGTCAAATACACCCTCACAGAAATAGTTCAGATTTGGCCCCAACATTTCACAAAGCAAGAGATAGGATGAAACTCAAATAATACACAATCATCTCTAACCAATTTACTAATGCTAACTTTTCGGTAAAAGAAGGAACATGAGGACGATTGTTTTTGAAAAGTTTTCTTTTGAGATTGATTAGGGAGAAATTTTTTGTAGAGCCTTAGGCATTTATGAACAAACGATGGTTATTGCCAACAAAAATATGATCAGTCTCTTCAATGGAGTTCATGCTATGAGTGTTTTGAGCATTCGTGTCACAAGGTGAGATGCACCACTGTCAGTAATTGAATTATCCAGTTTTAAGAAGCTTTCACTATCCACCAAATCCAACACAGGTTATAGCTTTCTACCAGGTCTCAGTCTTAGATGGTGTTGCATCGAGCCCTTCATCTTCTCCAATTAGCTCTATCAGTTAGGGGTTATTTTAGTTTCCAACACTCCGACCTTGGATCTCTAGCTTAAAACTCCTTTGGTGTGTCCCTTAGCTCAATGCCTGTCCGATTTTAATTACCTTGCTTATAAGTGTGTTCCACCTATATTAGAAGTAACCATTTTGTAATGTTTTTGTTTCATTCTATTTAACTGCTTTGTTGCTGGCCTTTTGTTTACTAACATTTACTTGAAGACATATATATGCATTAGATAATGTATTTTGAAGTGTCCTTTCTTTTACAATTCGCTGTTGGATATTTTTTACCTTATATGCATTTGTTTATTTAATATGATAAAAGACATGAACCTTTTTCGTTTTTAATTGTTGGTATCTAAATAAAATAATGAAACTAACACGTTACATTTATACTTTCGTGTCTCTTCTTCAGATTGGCTCTACCCCAGGATTTGAAGATGGTGATTTTGAATCTGCTAAATTAAGGCGTCCGGCTGGTTCATATTACAATGCTAGTGAGGATTGCTTATATTTTTTGGATTCAGAGGTATGCATTTGGATTTATACAATAATTATCATCAGATTTCAAGCCAAACTGTCTCATTTGATGAGAATTTTATGTTCATCAATTTGAATATCATATATCGATATGCCTTTCAATATTTACTCTAGCAAGGCTGCTACTTGATTTGTTGAGCCAATTATTCCGTATTTCTGTAAAATCCAATGATAACTTCTTTGCAAAGAACTGTTCATCAATTTAATACTTGGTTTGTATGCCCACCTCAAACATAGAAAATTTCTCCATGTTTTACCTTCATAATTGGTACCTAACATCAGTTTAATCTATTTGATTATAATCTGCATATTTGAATGCATTGCAATCTTATTTTTTGAATAGTTCTCCATATCTATTTTTCTGAATATTAATATTTTGAGACATGCTATTTTAATGATAATGTTTGACTTCTCAATTTTATGACGGAAGATGAGTTCATGAATGTAAAAGTACATGAAAGCGAACAGCAAAGGCTAATAACAAGTTTGTAATGTGAAAAAAAAGGAAACAAAAAATTGCAATTAACCTAAAGCTTAAATGAGTTTTTATTTTTTAGTCCTTATAGTTCATCTACTATGTTGTTTTGGTCCTTGTAAGTTGTTTATTTTCGTCCCTGCTGTTAGAATTCCTCAATTAAGTGATGTAGTGCCTGACAGAAGTCCACGTATGCGAATCATAGTCATTCGATACCAATACTTCCCATCTAAACTGTTAAGAGTCTCACATCGGATAATATATGGCCTGAACATATGTTTATAAGTGGGGGGTAATATTTACCCTACCAACCGGTTTTGTAAGGTTGAGTTAGACCCAACCATATATTCTTAAGATGGTATCAGAGTCTCGTTTGAGATCCGATGGACCACCTACTATGGTTTCTGCTATCGGACCACCCACCATTTATTTCCATGTTCCAGATGTTCAGTCTTAGGCGTGAGGGAGATGTGTTAAGAGTCCCATATCGGATAATATATAGTCTGAACATGTATTTATAAGTGGGGGGCAATCCTCACCCTACCAACCGATTTTGTCGGGTTGAGTTAGACCCAACGACACATTCTTAAGATAAACATTCACATTGTCCACAAGTTGAACAATTTGTAGTTGAAAACAGAACTCCACTATGGTTCCACTATCAAAGGGCTTCAACTTCTTCAATGTTCTCTTGGCAAGCAGCCATCACAGTGTTTAAGTTCCATTAGGATCAATGAATAAACTTTGTACTCTTATCTTCAATAGTAACTGGAAGCTTAGCAGAGTATTTCAAATAACCATTAACCATGCATCTCCTATGGTTCCAATAAAAGCCCTCAACCTTTCTCATGCAACAAGCTCATTATCAGCATTTTGTCATTTTCAGCAGAGTATTTCAAATAACCAATAATCATGCATCTCCTATGGTTCCAATAAAAGCCCTCAACCTTTCTCACGCAACAAGCTCATTATCAGCATTTTGTCATTTTCAGCTCATTGCCATAGTTGCTCAGCAACGTAAAGTATCAGTTCCATCTTCAACACCACTATGAAACCATTCAAAAGATTCCATTGAAAATGCAAGCTGAACACCACTATGAAACCATTCAAAAAGATTCCACATGAACACTCACCAATCTTCCTCCTGGTAGAAGGGCAATTGGGTGTAAATGGATCTTTAAGATTAAGCAAAATCCTGATGGTTCCATTCTCAAATATAAGGCCAGGCTTGTTGCAAAGGGATTTCACCAAGTCCAAGGTTTTGACTTTCAAGAGACCTTCTATCTTGTAGTCAAACCTATCACCGTTAGAATTGTCCTATCTCTGGCTATTTCTAGGCAGTGGCACATCACTCAACTTGGTGTGAATAATGCCTTTCAAAATGGCATCTTGGTTGAAGAACTATACATACAACAGCCTCCTAGCTTTGTCAATTCAAATCCTTCTGTGGTCTGCAAGCTGAACGGTCTGCTAGCTGAACAAAGCAATCTATGGCTTAAAACTGGCCCTTAGGGCTTGGTTTGAAAGGATAACTTCTGCACTTCACAGCTTTGGCTTCATCACCAGCAAATGTGACCTTTCCCTTTTCATACTAGGAAACCTACATATATCATTTTCATGTTGGTTTATGTAGTTGATATCATTGTCACAGGGGACTCATGGAGTCATATTCAGAGTCTAATCACTCAACTTCATGCCCAGTTTTCTCTCAAACAACTTGGCTCATTCAACTATTTCTTAGGCATTAAAGTGTCCAAGGTTCCTAATGGTGGTTTATTCTTATCCCAGACCAAATATATCAGGGATCTCTTGGCCAAAACCAATATGAGTGAGACCAAGAGTCTCCCCACCCCTATGGTGTCTAATCTCAAACTCACCAAACAAGGGTCAGACTACTTACAAGATGCTTCTTACTACATACTACATGTCTGTTGTTGGGGCACTACAATATGCCACCATAACTAGACCTGAAATTAGCTTCTCAGTGAATAAGGCCTGCCAGTTTCTTTCTCAGCCTCTGCAGAGCCATTGGGTGGCTGTCAAGAGGATTCTGAGGTACCTCAAATGGACATTGCATCATGGTTTGCACTTCTTGCCTGCCAACCCAGCTCAACCTCTGCAAATTACTGCATTCTCTGATGCAGACTGGAGGTCTGATCCTGATGATAGAAAATCTACATCAGGATCCTGTATTTACCTTGAGCCCAATCTGATTTCTTGGGGGTCCAAGAAACAAACATTAGTGGCTAGGTCAAGTATTGAGGCTGAGTACAGAAGCCTAGCTAGCATTGCTTCAGAGGTCTTCTGGATACAGTCTCTTCTCTCAAAACTGCAAATCATCACTCATTCTCCCACACTCTACTGTGATCATCTCAACACAGTTTCTCTGTCTCACAATCTTGTGCTTCTTGCAATGGAACTTGACGTTTTCTTCCTTAGGGAGAAAGTTCTCAACAAAACATTCTGTGTCAAGCACATTTCTGTTGCACTGCAGAATGCAGACATTTTGACTAAACCACTCTCGGTCCTAAGATTTCTTGCTCTTAGAGATCATCAGCTTAAGGTGGTGGACAAGACTACTCTACAACAGAGAAGTCTCCTCCATTTGAGGGTAAACTATTAGAGTAGTTAGTTTGATATGTCAAAGCTCAGTTTGTTATGCTGAGCTGCTATGAGTTAGTTAGTGATTGAGCTGTTAGATAGCTAGCTGACATTAGAAATTACTATATACATTAGCCTATTTGTAAATCATTCTTTGATGAGTTCATTCAATACGATAAAAGTTAACTCATTCTCTAAGCATCAATTATCTTTCTCTAATATGGTATCATGAGATCGTGCTCTGATACCATATTAGAGAAAGATAATTGATGCATAGAGAATGAGTTAACTTGAGTTGTATTGAATTCCAATTTCATCCAGTATCTTCTTCGGCCAGATTCCTTCACAAATGCCTTGTGTCATGGTCCTAAATTCAGCTTCTGCACTACTTCTAGTTACCACAAACTGTTTCTTGCTTCTCTAAGTAACCATGTTTCCCCACACAAAAGAGCAATAGCAAGTAGTTGACTGTGTCTGAGATACAACCAGCCAAATTTGTGTCAGTGTATACTTCAATATCCCTATTTGAATTTTTCCTGGAATGAAGACCTCTACCTGGTGTACCCTTAAGGTATTGTAGAATCTTGTTCACAACTTTCATGTGAGCTTCAATAGGACTTGTCATGTAGTGACTTGCCATGCTCACGGCAAATCCAATATCAGACCGAGTATGAGTTAAGTAGATTAATTTCTCGACTAGACTTTGATATCTATCTTTGTTAGCTTGAGGCCTTTCTTCGGAGCTACATCTGCTTACTTATTCCATAGGAGTGTTGGCAGCCTTACACCCAAACATTCCGGTTTCTTGGAGTAAGTCTTGGGTGTATTTCCTTTGAGACACATATATTCCTTCCTTTGTACGAGCTGCTTCCATACCTAAGAAATACTTAAGTTGCCCCAAGTCTTTCACTTCAAACACTCTTGTCAAGAGTTTTTAAGTGTTTAATTTCCTCACGATCATCTCCTGGGATAACAATATCATCAACATACACAATGATATTGAAATAGTGTTTGACTCTACCATCTATTCGATTTTCTTCCTCCTAGTGCTTTACGGTCAGCTTCTTGTGCAGTACTGATGACATGTGCGCAGTTTAAAGGACAGGCTGAGATGGTTATGTGGGATTTTATGGTTCAGCTAGTGTGAAATTTTCTGATTCGACCGGTGCAGAATTTTCCTGTTGTGCTGATGTAGAATTTATCGGTTTTGCTAGGGCAGAATTTATCGGTTCAGCTGGTGCATAATTTATTGGTTCAGTTGGTGCAGAATTATCGGTTTTGCTGGTGTGATTTCAAGGGCAAGTTCAACCATCTCAAATTTTGAAAATTGGAATTCTGCTGTTCTGTTCGTCCTCCCCTGAATTCCAACTTTGGAGTAAAATGGTTGATTTTCAAAGGTCACATCCATAATGTGGTAAAATTTCTTGCTGTTGGAGAATAACACTTATATCCTTTTTGGTGAGGTGAGTAGCCAAGAAAAATACATTTGATAGATTTTGGGTCAAGTTTGCTGCGATGAGAGTGTTGAGATTGTGAACAAAGGGTTGTAGAATAGAATAAGGTGTAGCGAAGTTGAGGATACAGGAAGACATCTTATTTATGAGATAGGTGAATAAATTTTTTTACATTTGTGGCTCGGGAAAATACTTGTTAAATACTGTTATATCTCCCGTCATGTGATCGGAGGCTCCTAAATCTATGATCCATGATTTTGGATTTGCTTTGCTAGTGTGTAAAGCATGGAAAAAGTTACCTTTTTGTGCTACGGTAGCTATACCACTTTTTCCTGCAGTAAGATTAGTTCATTGGAGCATTTTCTGCAATGTGTCCATTTCTTCTTTGCTGAAAGGACAATTCCATTCCACCTCTTAATCGGGATCCGATTGCTGCTCTCCCATTGAAGGTAGTTTTGGCCATTCAACTTGTGACTAGTGACAAGAAGTGCAACCCCATCTATTGAGCAGGCAAAATTTGTGCCAGAGTCTGTGGGTGTGCCTTCTGTTTTCTCTTCTTCCATGGCTGGGTCATGAAAGAGATTAGGGACGGTTCAGATCTAGCTCTGATACCATGCGGAAAAGTGATTGTTTTATTAACTTGATATCATAAAACTGATTGCATAAGGAGTATATATAGGATAGGGAATTTAATTTTATACAGTCAAATAATGCTGAAAATCAATTCACTATAATTGTTATCCTATCCTAAAGCAGGATATAAAACCAAAACTTTAATCCTAATTATTACCTACTAATAGCTCTACAATCAGACTCCCAAAGATCCGATTTTGACTTCGTAATAATTTCGGAAGAAAAGAAGGAAGGACTTTGAACTTGTAGTTTTTACTAGATTTTACAAACGAGTGATTGGGCCATAATGGACACTACTTTTATCTTCACTTGTTTATCTCTAGTAAAAAATGTTTGACTATTTATTTGATTTGAGATTCCTCTTTTATTTTCTGGATTTATTTAGAAAATTTATACACCATTGTTTCTTGATAGATTTATCCCTTATCATGAATTTTATTCTCTTGCTTGTTGTAAGAACCATGCTATTAGGAGAGCAGACTTGAAAGCATGTTTAGTGCAAACTCTTTATCCGACAAGCACCGTTAAAAAAGGAGGCATATGGAACAGGATCATGAGTAAGCTTGGTCTAGAAAGCAGTGTGGAGACCAATGAAGAGGAAAAACCCGAAGTATTTGATTCTAAATCATTATATTTCCCATGGCATCTATTGAAATCAGATGACGACACTCTCTATATTATAGACCGCAGGTGAGTGATTCAGTGCTTTTAACATTTTTTTGTTACATATTTACGCCTCATCCTCCTTCCCCTACTTTGTATAGATCATATTTCTCTATGTACATTGTTCAAGTTGCAATCATCTGTCCCTTTGATACATCATATGTAATTCCAGGTTTCAAACTTTATGGACCATGGATTTAGTTTCAGGAAAAGTAGACGGAGTTTTTGAAGGTTTGATTTGTATTAGTTGAATGATCACATAAAAAATATCCTGTATCTGGCTATAGCTAATGAAATTTCTTACATTTATTATTTAAAAGCAGGTTCTCCTAATATTGTTGAGAAATGCGGCCAGCAGATCAGACAAAATTTATCCATCTTAGATAAAATTCCCTGTGACCAGTTTCAACAGAAAACTAATAATGTGTGTGTGCTTGATGGCCTCCCACATTCTGTTCTTTTATCTTCGTCGACAGCCTTGCAGAATCACATGTTCATTTGTGATAAGGGTAATCCTTTTCTCTGTGCTTCAATGTTTTCTTGCGTAGATTCAATTTTAGAAATTATTCACTCATACTTTTTTCTCTCACTAGTTCAACAGAGGATTCTGAAGATCGATATTGAATCCGGGGTCTGTTTGGACTTCCAGTTATCTAATTTAGGGTTACTTGGATTTCCTTATTGGTTGAATTCCCCTCCGGAGATGTTTTATGCAGGGTAGGTTTGTGGGTTCTTTTATTCCCTAACTCTTCATTTTTTTTTTGTTTGTAAACATTATATGTTGAATATGTTTCCTAAGAAACATACTAACTTTTCAATCATGTTACAGTGGAAATGGACTTTCAGATACAGCAATTGATCATCTGGAACATTTTGATTTGCTACCAGGTCACTCTTTTACATTCTAAAATTTGGTATTTTTTTGTTTAAACATTCTGGAAATGCTTTGCATGGGTATGCCTCACTGGACTTAATCATCAACAACGGTGTACTTCATCGCGAACTATTACTTCTGAAGTAGTATCTGTTTTAAACTAGAACTTCCGTGTTATTTGTTACAGGCAAGATTGACATAAAGTTGAGTGTGGATGTTCCTCCGGAGTTTGAGCTTGTAGAGCCATTACAAGAATCCTGTATATGGCGCCAAGCAAGAGGTTCAGCTACTGAAATCTCTGGAATGGATGATCCACAATCCATAGAGAAGGTCCTTTTGCAAATGGAAACTTTCTTTAATTTAGTCTGGTAATTCGTTTTCACTCACTCCCAAACTTGGTGCAGGTTGGGGTTGCACAACAGTGGTACGAAGAATTGGACTACGTTGCAACTCTAAAACCCGAACCTGAAATGACTGAAGATGATAATAACCCGGCTGAAAATATCGTTGTGGAAGATGGGAAAGTTTGCATTACTAGTACTGTCCTCACTAGCCCCGGAACAAGCGAGGTATGCTCTCGATGATGGTCTTTGTTTTGTTCTTTAGGTATAAAGAGTGTTGATACTAAATACTATATTTTTAATTTGATGCAGGTTGTTATTTTTGCTGTACTGTATTGTAAACTTAGAAAAATTCCAAACTCAAATGGTGGCAACCAAGAGAAATATGCAGCTAGGATTCTTGATTTTTTGAGCTCTAAGAGATCTAGTAAAAGAGAGAGAGATTCATGGAATACATTTCTATTGCAATCTAAAGGAGATTTAAGAGATCTTATTTTCACAAAACTGGTACACGTCAGATTAAGATTAAATTGTTTTGATCATCTTAAGACTGAAAATGAAAGGGATTTCATCTTAACAGATTCCTCAATTAAAGTGAATGTGTTGCTCAATTGACAGTTAGATTTTAGGAACACGTTAGTGTCCTGTGTTTTATTCTCTTGAATGTATAATCAAAGTTGGTATTTAGAAACTTTTTGCACCATTGTTTCGAGAGTAGTAGCTTAAAAATAGTTCTTATGAAAGATCTTTTATTTGTTTTGAATAAAATTGATTTTTTTCTTCTTCTGGAATTTCTGTACCAAGGATATTTATTTGTATAAGAACTTGAGTGTCTTGTGATATGAAATCTGAAATGGTCTATGTAGTATTTCGAGACAAGTTGTAATATTTGGACATATAATGATATACAGCGTTATTCATCCAATCCATTTATGTATTTTTGGAATTTTCTTCTAAGAGGAGTTAAACTATTTTTTGTATCCATAATTTCATAATAAAATCACTAAGAAATGGCTTAATTATCTCATATATTATATGCTCACTGGAAACAATACGAGAAGTTGATAGAAGTACAATGATAAGATAATAAAAAATGAGATCTATGAAACTGTCCGAAAATATAAATTGCTATTGTTTCATCTTTTAAGTAAATAATTAAAAGTACAATTGAAAAAATAACAATCTATATTGAAAATTGAGAATGGCATTCGAATTTTATTTATTAAAATGACAGTTATTTTAAAAATACATTAATATTGGAATCTAATTAATTCAACTTACTATTCCGACCTTAAATATAAGTAAAAAAAAAAATATTACACTTATTATAAATATGGTCATGCTAACCAATGTCTCGAACACAAGTTAAGAATTTTAAATAAAGAAAATATATTATATTCGGCTTATTCAATGCACATGATATTCTTTAAATAAATTAATTACTTCTCTTTTCAATATATTAAATACAAATATATTTATGAAAAATGTCTTTTTAATCTATTAAATAATGTTTATAAGTGGATGTGTTAAGAGTCACACATCGAATAATATGAGTTGAACATGTGTTTATAAGTGGAAGCAATCCTCACTCTACCAATCGATTCTGTAGGGTAAATTAAGCTCAACCACATCATCATCGTTCCCAATTTTCACTAGTCTTATAAACCATCAAAATTGTTTTCTATTATTCAGAGTGATGTTTGGGGCCTTAACCGTACAATCACATTTATAGATGATCATACAAGAGTATGTTGGGTGTACTTGTTAAATGGAAAATTAGATGTTTGTTAGGTTGTAAAGAATTTTGTTTTAATTGTGCAGAACCAATTTCAAACAAATATCCAAGTGTTTAGAAGTGATAATGGCAAAAAATATTTTAATACTATCCTGGATGATTTTTTTTCTAAAATATTGAATTGTATATCAAAGTTCATGTCCTAATACTCCTCAACAAAATGAAGTGGCCGAAAGGAAAATAGACATTTATTAGAAGTTGATAGAGCTCTACTTTTTTCAAATAAAGTATCAAATTATTTGTGGGACGAAGCTGTTTTAACTGATGCTTATTTAATTAACAGAATGTCCTCCAAAATTCTCAATTTTCAAACTCCAATTAATGCCTTCAAAGATTGTTTTCCTAGTACTCGTGTTTTAATTGATTTGACTTTAAAAATCTTTGGTTGCACAACCTTTATTCATGAACATAAAAATGTTGAAAAACTTGAGCCACATGCTATAAAAAGTATCTTTGTTGGATACTCCCCAATCCAAAAAGGATATAAATGTTTTGATCCAAAAAATAAGAAAATGTTTGTCACTATAGATGTTACATTCTTTGAAAATAAACCTTTTTTGATGACACCCATCTTCAAGTGGCGGAGGGAGATAAACGAAGACTCATTTCAAATTGAGGACATGAGTTTTTTTAAATAACTTATCTTTGTCAGTATCACAAATTTCGGAGACTTTTACACCTGCACCAATAGAAAATGGCCATGATTCTTTATTTGATCCTACTCATGTTATAAGCAAGGAACCTTGTGATCTGAGTCTACATTTTCTCTTGTAGAAAATAATGAGAATCCTGAAAACGGTGATGATCTTACCTGATCAGGAGGGCCTTCCAAGGATTTGAAGACTGGGCCAGAGAGTAAGGTGAGTGAGGGGGTGTACCTGCAAGGTGCTCCAATGCTTAAGTCAGAAGAGGTACAGAGTAAGGTTATTTTAGAGTAAGTTAGAATATCTGACCCTTTGCTATGAAAGGGTATTTATATTGAGCCCCCAACGCTGGGCCAAGGCTCCAAATGGGCTGGATTTAGCTAAGCCCAAGGAGGAGCTTCCAGGGGACGCGTAAGAAGCGTGAAGACCTAGACCAAAGGTCTATCCCCTGGTCCAATTGCCCCTATCCCTACGGAGATAGTATAGGGGAGTTGGGTGACGTGCCAGATGAGGTGGCAGACGTGGTTCTGCCCGACATGGTTCATGTGCCCGGGATACAGGCAGGTGATATGTGGATGAAGACCAATGGACGGGGGACGTGCTTCTTGCCCGACATGTGGGTATGCATCTTCCTCGTAACGGCCGAGGGCTCGACGCGGGGATATGGCGTCTTGATGAGTCGGGGAGATGGATAGATGCCCGGTGTCGTTTCAGTTTCTTTTTTGGGTAGACGTGTCTCAGACTTAATGGCGTCGCTTCGTTTCGTGTGCAAAGACGGCGTAGGCAGTAGGCAATGATGACCTAGCGCGTTGGCCCACGCGCCAGGGATTATAAAAGGAAGTTGAGTGACTTCATTTTCACTTTTTCGCTCCTACGTTCATCGGAAGTTCTGAAGATTTCTCCTGTGTCTGCTCGCCTGGCCGTCTGAACTGCCGCCTCCGCCCGTCTTGTTGCCTGAAACACCGTCCCTGCCCGTGCGCCACCGTCTATTTTTCAACTTCAATATGTCAGGTACCACTTTGCTTCCGTAATCCATCATTTTCCTTTCTGTTTTATGTCAAATGTCTACAAATGTATGTCATATTCGTAGTATGTGGTTAGATTTGACTTAGGAATAGTAAACTGGATTGTAGATGGACTATAGATGGTAGAAAATAGGATTAGGGTTATACTGTCACGGGCAGAAATTACATATGCCGGGCAATATTTGCATAAGCTGTATGAACTTTCTGCCCGGTCTCTTAAGAACGTGCGTGTTCTTCGCGTTGAGCACAGTTAGTGTCCCTTGCTGCTACGCCCTTTCACTTGACCTGCGGTGGAAGGGTGGATTTGATATGACGTCGAATTCACTCTTTCTGTCTGCGTTTCAGGTGCTACCGGGCGTTTACGACCGAGGGGGGAAGATTTCGGGTCCTTGACTGAAGATGCGGCCATCGCTCGCCTACCTGTAGGGGATGGGAGTGTCAGGGATGGTACCGAGCACGCCTCATCTTCCGGGCAGGTCGATCTCTCTTGGGTTGCGGATGAACCTTTGGAGGAGGAATCATATTTCTGTGACGAGGCTATCCCTGCTTACGCCATGGTCGAAAACATAAGCCGGGAAGATCCGCCGAATTGGTATTGCTGTGCCCCCAAGGAGGAGGACCGTATATGCCATCATTTCCCGGGGAAGCAGTTCACTATGTACGAGTTCGCTTTCCGGGAGGCGGGGATCAGACTGCCCTTCAATTCCTTCCAAATGTCGATTTTCAAATGGCTTCGGCTGGCGCCGTCCCAACTGCATCCCAACGCTCTCGCCTTCATGCGGGCATTCGAGTTGGTCTGTCGCTTCCTCGGCATCGGGTGTACTCGAGCCCTCTTCTTCCACGTCTTCCACCTCCAGCGGTCCGGCCTCCGCGGGCGCCATAGTTGGGTTTCTTTTAAACAGCTCGTGCGCCTGTTCAAGACGTACGTGGACTCTGCCCGTCACTTCAAGGGTCGTTGGTATGTGGTGAGACCGATCACCCGTGTCGCCCTTCACTCCCTGTACTATTATCAACGAGCATCAAACGGGGAGGAGAAATTGATGTCGAAGATACCGCTGAGGTGGCAGCGTGATCATTTCGACCTCTCCACCGCCCACTATAGGATCAAGTATGCGATGCTCGGTGTCGAGGATAGGCTCGCGTACAAGAAGCTGGTTGATTACGTGCAGAGTTTCAGTTTGGGGGTCTGGGCGAATCGACAGGGCGTGCCCTATCTTGACGAGGCCGGAGCGCCAATTACTGAGACGCGCTATATTAATACAAAGGCCTTGCTCGAGTGTGGGACCGAGGAGGAGGCTCTAGCATTATTGAGTAGGCAGATTTTTCTTAATCTTTTATTTTTGTCTATGTTTTCGCTCGCTAATGTTTGTGTGTAATGTTTCGCAGGTGCCATGCCCAGTACGCGTGATCGAGTTCTGAAGCTGGCCAACCAGGCCGGTGCGGCTGATAGAGTGCCGAAGAAGAAAAAGAAAATCGTGGCTCGTGTTCTGGTGACCGCTGCTGATGCTGGGATCGGGACTTCGAACATGGCAAGCTCGACCCCTTCCTCTCCTCCTCGGGTGTCTCCGATAGACATACCTGATAGTCCGTCTCCATCGGCCTCTCCTCTCCACAAACGGAAACGTCCGGCGGGGACTCTTTCGAGGTCATCCTTGGGAAGTCCGGGTGGACCGGGCAGCTATTTGTTACCTCCCTGCTATGTGGAGCGGGCGTTCTTCAAAGCCGAGGATGCGATCGCTGTGCCGGCGCCTGAGGCCAAGGCTATCCTGGACCAAGATGCTGGTGCCCGACGTAAGGAGCTGGCTCGGGACCTGGCAGCTGTTATCCGGGTGATGGAGACGGCCATTGTAACACCCCGATAATAATATAATAATTATTTAAATTAAGTTAATAATATATTTATTGATTTAATTAAATAATTGAATTATTATTATTATTATTATTATTATTATTATTATTATTATTTTGGAATAATAATTATTGGGATAATCATTTATTGGAATAGTATATAAGTTGGAAATAAGAAAAATCCCATTTTTTTGGTAAAAAGGTTATTTTCACGTGAAAAAGGGAAAAGAGGCAGGAAAGGGCAAAAAGCCAGAGAAACGAAGGTTGAAAGAAGGAAAAGCTTAGAGCTCGGAGGCTACCGGATTAACTCAGGTAAGGGGGGTTTATCATCTGTTAAAGGGTATTATATGATAATATGTACTGGGTAGTGATAACCATTGATTGTACCTCTATTTTGATTGATGCATGATGAGTTTGTGAAATGTTGGATGAATGAAATTGAATGATAATTGAAAAGAATTCGTAGGAATTAGAAGGGATAATGTTAGGATTGATGAAGATGAATAGGATATGATTCGTGTAGATGATGTGGGTGATTATTTTGTGTAATTTGGACTGTGGAAGGTTGGATTGGATAGGTTTCGTATCAGAGAAAACCACAGCAGATCTGAGAATTCTGGTTTCTGGTCATACGCGTATGGCACTAGGCAATACGCGTATGAGCTGGCTGGTACGCGTATGGAGGAGGCCTTACGCGTATGGGTGGAAAAGATGATATTTTGAACGTAAATTGGTCTCTGTTGGTACGCGTATGGAGTAGGTAATACGCGTATGAGTTGAGTGAGGCAATGCGCAATACGCGTATGGGAGTGGGCATTACGCGTATGGACTTGGTCAGGTTTGGGCAATACGCGTATGGACATGGGCAATACGCGTATGGGCAGAATTGTGATTTTTCTGTGTTACTGCTGTGCAGTTTTGGTTGTTTAGGCTGAGTGATGCGACTTAGCTGAGATATGATGTGATAGGGATCATTTCCCGTTGTTTTGAGTGGTAAAGGTATTAAGTAGAGTGTGCTAATACTGTGTTTGATTTTGTGGCATGATAGGATATGCTTTTGTGATTAATTATGTTGATAATGTGTGATAGTATACATGATGATGTGAATGTATACATTTGTGAATAGACTGTATTATGGCTTAGAGTGTGAGCATGTGTCTATTCTTGATTTTGTTGATGTTGCATTGCTAGGTGATTAGCATGCATATTGTGGCCTTCGGGTGGTAGCTAATTCCCATGGTGAGGAATTAGTGAGTAAATCATTTTGATTGTTGTTGATTGTTGCTTGCTAGGTGAGTAGCTTGCATGGCATGGCCCAATTGGGGTGGTAGCTAATTCCCATGGTGAGGAATTAGTGAGTGAGTCACGATGTCTCAAATGAGTGGGACTAGTGAGCTTGGTAGCCGTGCCTGGATTTGGACGGTGAGGTTGAACTATATGTTCACAACATAGTCGGTACCGCATGCATAGAGTCTCATTGCATAATGAATTTATGGCATATAATATGAATGGATGTATTCCAGTATTATATGTGTGTTGTGTGTTGCGTTGTTGATGTTGAATATGGTTGAGAATCTACTGTTGAGTATGATGTTTTGAACGGATATTGATGTTGCTGAAGGCATAGCCTAAATTGGGTGAATTAATGTGTTAATTACTTGGCATTATATGTTGTTTTATAATACTTATTATATTGATTGAGGAACTCACCCTTACACCTATTTTTCAGGTAACAAGAAATGAGTTGAGTAGAAGCTAATGCTTGGAGTCTAGAGTAGTTTCTTATGGGTCATGCTCTGATAGATGTAACATCGGGAGGGGATGTTTTAATTAATTTGAGATTGGTTGTTGAATGATTTACATGTAGTGTGTTACATGTTTTACATTGATTGTTGGATTTCATTCCGCTGCGAATTATGCAAAGGAACCTTATTTTGATTAAATAAATGAGCATGACAGGATGTTTTGATAATTGTTGTGAAATTATTGTGTGGCACCCTTCGGGGCATAATTACTCTGATGAATATATTGTTATTTTAATTATAATAATTTGGGGTATTTAGAAGGGTGTTACATTAGTGGTATCAGAGCATAGTCGGTCGTGTCGAGTCGTAATTTTTCTGTTTCCCCTGTACGGTATAGGTGTTGTGTAACCCTTTCAGTACTTATTGTTTTAGTTGTTGGGTTTCAGAATAGAGATGGCTGGAAGAGGTAGAGATGATGCTGCGATTGCTGAGGCTCTGGGTATGCTAGCTGGAGTACTTGGAGGAAATCCGAATGTTATGGGAATGGGAGCTGCTCGTCAGTTGAGTGAGTTCCAGAAGAACAATCCTCCAATGTTCAAAGGAGCATACGATCCAGATGGTGCTCAGAAGTGGTTGAAGGAGATAGAGAGGATCTTCAGAGTAACTGAGTGTGCTGATAACCAGAAGGTCAGGTTCGGTACACATATGCTGTCAGAAGAAGCTGATGATTGGTGGGTTGCTACCCGCACTGAGTTGGAAACTGCTGGAAATGCTGAGATTACTTGGGCTGTGTTCAGAGAGAGATTTCTGAGGAAGTATTTTCCCGAGGATGTCAGAGGAAAGAAGGAGATAGAGTTCTTGGAATTGAAGCAGGGTAACAGGTCTGTTACAGAGTATGCTGCTAAGTTCACAGAACTGTCGAAGTATTATACCCCCTATGCTGAGGCTGCTGGGGAATTTTCAAAGTGTGTGAAGTTTGAGAACGGGTTGCGTCCCGAGATCAAGCAGGCTATTGGATATCAAAGGATTAGAGTGTTTTCTGATTTGGTTGACTGTTGCAGGATTTTCGAACAGGATTCCAAGGCCAGAGCTGAGAACTATCAGCAGAGGGTTGATAGGAAAGGTAAGAATCAGATTGATCGTGGAAAACCGTATACAGCTGGCAAAGGTTTTCAGAGGTAGAGTGGGATGAAGAGGCCTAGTGGGGGAGACTCTAGTGCTCCTGTTAAGTGTTACAGATGTGGTCAGGCTGGACATCGTATCCATGAGTGTACCAGTAATGAGAAGAAGTGTTTCAAATGTGGGAAAGGTGGTCATTTGGCTGCAGATTGCCGGTTGAAGACTGTGACTTGCTTCAACTGTGGAGAAGTGGGTCATATCAGCCCACAGTGTCCTAAGCCGAAGAAAGAGAATCAGTCAGGAGGCAAGGTTTTTGCTCTATCGGGTTCTGAGACTTCTGCAGATGATCGTTTGATCCGAGGTACGTGTTATATTAATGGCTTTCCTCTTGTAGCTATTATTGACACAGGTGCGACTCATTCTTTTATATCCTTGGGTTGTGCTGTGAAACTTAAGTTAGAGATATCTGAGATGCGTGGTAGTATGGTGATTGATACTCCTGCAAAGGGTTCAGTGACTACTACTTCGGTTTGTTTGAAATGTCCTTTGAGTATTTTTGGTAGAGACTTTGGGATAGACCTTGTGTGTCTTCCATTAGTGCAGATTGATGTTATTCTGGGTATGAACTGGTTGGTGTTTAACCGAGTTTATATTAATTGTTTTGATAAGACTGTGATATTTCCTGAGGATGAGGAAGGAAAGAGTTTGTTTCTATCATCAAGACAAGTGAGCGAGGAAGTGGCAGATGGGGCAGAGTTGTTTATGCTGTTAGCGACCTTGGAGGCTAAAGATAAACTAGTGATTGGCGATCTAGCGGTGGTGTGTGATTTTCCTGATGTGTTTCCGGAAGAGGTGAATGAATTGCCGCCAGAGCGTGAAGTTGAGTTCTCGATTTACTTGGTACCTGGTACTAGACCGATATCGATGGCTCCTTATCGTATGTCTGCTGTTGAACTAGCTGAATTGAAGAGTCAGCTGGAAGATCTGTTAGATAAGAAATTTATTCGTCCGAGTGTGTCACCGTGGGGTGCACCAGTGTTGTTGGTTAAGAAAAAAGAAGGTACTATGAGGTTGTGTGTAGATTACAGGCAACTGAATAAAGTGACGATCAAGAATCGGTATCCTTTGCCGAGGATTGATGATTTAATGGATCAGTTGGTTGGTGCGAGAGTGTTCAGCAAAATAGATTTGAGATCGGGATATCATCAGATACGTGTGAAAACTGAGGATATTCAGAAGACTGCCTTCAGAACAAGGTATGGACATTATGAGTATTCTGTAATGCCTTTTGGCGTGACTAATGCACCTGGAGTATTTATGGAGTATATGAATAGGATTTTCCATCCGTACCTAGATCAGTTTGTTGTGGTGTTTATTGATGACATTTTGGTGTATTCGAAATCTGAAGAAGAGCATGCTGAACATTTGAGAGAGGTTTTAGGAGTTCTACGAGAAAAGAAGTTATTTGCTAAACTGTCTAAGTGTGAATTTTGGTTAGAAGAAGTTAGTTTTCTTGGTCATGTGATTTCCAGAGGTGGTGTTGCTGTTGATCCTTCTAAGATAGAAGCGGTGTCTAAGTGGGAAACTCCTAAGTCTGTTACTGAGATTCGAAGTTTCCTTGGTTTGGCTGGGTATTATAGGAAGTTCATTGAGGGATTTTCTAAGTTGGCGTTACCGTTGACAATGTTGACTAGAAAGGGGCAAGCGTTTGTTTGGGACTCAAAATGTGAAGAAGGTTTCCAAGAGTTAAAGAGAAGGTTAACTACTGCTCCTATCTTGATATTACCGAGTTCGTCGGAACTATTTGAGGTTTATTGTGATGCTTCATTGTTGGGTTTAGGTGGTGTGTTGATGCAGAATAAGCAGGTTATAGCTTATGCTTCGAGACAGCTAAGGGTTCACGAGAGGAATTATCCGACACATGATTTAGAGCTGGCAGCTGTGGTATTTGTTCTGAAGTTATGGAGGCATTATTTGTACGGTTCAAGATTTGAAGTTTTCAGTGACCATAAGAGTTTAAAGTATTTGTTTGATCAGAAAGAGCTGAATATGAGACAGAGGAGATGGTTAGAATTTCTGAAGGATTATGATTTTGGTTTGAATTACCATCCGGGTAAAGCAAATGTAGTAGCTGATGCATTGAGTCGGAAATCATTACATATGTCTATGTTAATGGTTAAGGAATTGGACTTAATTGAGCAGTTTAGAGACTTGAGTTTGGTGTGTGAGAGTACTCACAATAGTGTTAAACTGGGAATGTTGAAGTTAACGAGTGGTATTCTGGATGAGATCAGAGAGGGTCAGAAATCCGATGCACTTTTGGTTGATAAGTTGACTTTAGTGAATCAAGGTCAAGGTGGTGAATTCAGAGTTGATGAGAATGGTATTTTGAAATTTGGTAGTCGGGTGTGTATTCCGGATGTTACAGAACTTAAGAAGAGTATCCTTGAGGAAGGACATCGTAGTGGCTTGAGTATTCATCCTGGAGCTACGAAGATGTACCATGATTTGAAAGGGTTATTTTGGTGGCCGGGAATGAAAAGAGAAATTGCAAGTTTTGTGTATTCTTGTTTGACTTGTCAGAAGTCGAAGATTGAGCATCAGAAGCCGTCTGGGCTAATGCAACCGTTGGCTATTCCAGAGTGGAAGTGGGACAGTATCAGTATGGATTTTGTTTCTGGTTTGCCGAGAACAAGTAAGAATTTTGAGGCTATTTGGGTGATTGTGGATAGATTGACGAAGTCGGCTCATTTCATTCCGATCAGAATGGATTATCCGTTAGAGAGGCTAGCTGAGTTGTATATTGAGAAGATTGTAAGTTTGCATGGTATTCCGTCTAGTATTGTTTCGGACAGAGATCCTAGATTTACATCGAAGTTTTGGGAAGGTTTGCAGAAGGCTTTGGGAACTAAGCTGAGATTGAGTTCTGCATATCATCCGCAGACTGATGGTCAGACTGAGAGGACGATTCAGTCGCTAGAGGATCTTTTGAGGGCTTGTGTTTTGGAAAATGGAGGTGCTTGGGATTGTTATTTGCCTTTGATTGAGTTTACCTACAACAATAGTTTTCATTCGAGCATTGGTATGGCACCGTTTGAAGCTTTGTATGGTAGGAGATGTCGGACACCTTTATGTTGGTATGAGTCCGGTGAGAGTGTTGTGGTTGGACCGGAGATTGTTCAACAAACTACGGGGAAGATTAAGATGATTCAGGATAAGATGAGAATTGCTCAGAGTCGTCAAAAGAGTTATCATGACAAGAGGAGGAAGTCACTTGAGTTCCAAGAGGGAGATCATGTGTTTCTTCGTGTTACTCCGATAACTGGTGTTGGTCGAGCCTTGAAGTCGAAGAAGTTGACACCTCGATTTATTGGTCCTTATCAGATTTTGGAGAGGATAGGAGAGGTAGCCTATCGTATCGCTTTACCGCCGTCGCTTGCGAATTTGCATGATGTTTTTCATGTGTCTCAGTTGAGGAGATACATTCATGATCCGTCGCATGTTGTCCAAGTAGATGATGTACAGGTGAGAGATAACCTGACTGTTGAAACATCACCTATGAGGATCGAGGATCGAGAGTTGAAGCAGTTGCGGGGTAAAGAGATTGTCTTGGTGAAGGTAGCTTGGGGAGGACCAGCAGGTGGCAATGTGACTTGGGAACTGGAGAGCCAGATGAAGGAGTCTTATCCGGAGTTGTTCGATTGAGGTATGTTTTCGAGGACGAAAACTCTTTTAGTGGGGGAGAGTTGTAACACCCCGATAATAATATAATAATTATTTAAATTAAGTTAATAATATATTTATTGATTTAATTAAATAATTGAATTATTATTATTATTATTATTATTATTATTATTATTATTATTTTGGAATAATAATTATTGGGATAATCATTTATTGGAATAGTATATAAGTTGGAAATAAGAAAAATCCCATTTTTTTGGTAAAAAGGTTATTTTCACGTGAAAAAGGGAAAAGAGGCAGGAAAGGGCAAAAAGCCAGAGAAACGAAGGTTGAAAGAAGGAAAAGCTTAGAGCTCGGAGGCTACCGGATTAACTCAGGTAAGGGGGGTTTATCATCTGTTAAAGGGTATTATATGATAATATGTACTGGGTAGTGATAACCATTGATTGTACCTCTATTTTGATTGATGCATGATGAGTTTGTGAAATGTTGGATGAATGAAATTGAATGATAATTGAAAAGAATTCGTGGGAATTAGAAGGGATAATGTTAGGATTGATGAAGATGAATAGGATATGATTCGTGTAGATGATGTGGGTGATTATTTTGTGTAATTTGGACTGTGGAAGGTTGGATTGGATAGGTTTCGTATCAGAGAAAACCACAGCAGATCTGAGAATTCTGGTTTCTGGTCATACGCGTATGGCACTAGGCAATACGCGTATGAGCTGGCTGGTACGCGTATGGAGGAGGCCTTACGCGTATGGGTGGAAAAGATGATATTTTGAACGTAAATTGGTCTCTGTTGGTACGCGTATGGAGTAGGTAATACGCGTATGAGTTGAGTGAGGCAATGCGCAATACGCGTATGGGAGTGGGCATTACGCGTATGGACTTGGTCAGGTTTGGGCAATACGCGTATGGACATGGGCAATACGCGTATGGGCAGAATTGTGATTTTTCTGTGTTACTGCTGTGCAGTTTTGGTTGTTTAGGCTGAGTGATGCGACTTAGCTGAGATATGATGTGATAGGGATCATTTCCCGTTGTTTTGAGTGGTAAAGGTATTAAGTAGAGTGTGCTAATACTGTGTTTGATTTTGTGGCATGATAGGATATGCTTTTGTGATTAATTATGTTGATAATGTGTGATAGTATACATGATGATGTGAATGTATACATTTGTGAATAGACTGTATTATGGCTTAGAGTGTGAGCATGTGTCTATTCTTGATTTTGTTGATGTTGCATTGCTAGGTGATTAGCATGCATATTGTGGCCTTCGGGTGGTAGCTAATTCCCATGGTGAGGAATTAGTGAGTAAATCATTTTGATTGTTGTTGATTGTTGCTTGCTAGGTGAGTAGCTTGCATGGCATGGCCCAATTGGGGTGGTAGCTAATTCCCATGGTGAGGAATTAGTGAGTGAGTCACGATGTCTCAAATGAGTGGGACTAGTGAGCTTGGTAGCCGTGCCTGGATTTGGACGGTGAGGTTGAACTATATGTTCACAACATAGTCGGTACCGCATGCATAGAGTCTCATTGCATAATGAATTTATGGCATATAATATGAATGGATGTATTCCAGTATTATATGTGTGTTGTGTGTTGCGTTGTTGATGTTGAATATGGTTGAGAATCTACTGTTGAGTATGATGTTTTGAACGGATATTGATGTTGCTGAAGGCATAGCCTAAATTGGGTGAATTAATGTGTTAATTACTTGGCATTATATGTTGTTTTATAATACTTATTATATTGATTGAGGAACTCACCCTTACACCTATTTTTCAGGTAACAAGAAATGAGTTGAGTAGAAGCTAATGCTTGGAGTCTAGAGTAGTTTCTTATGGGTCATGCTCTGATAGATGTAACATCGGGAGGGGATGTTTTAATTAATTTGAGATTGGTTGTTGAATGATTTACATGTAGTGTGTTACATGTTTTACATTGATTGTTGGATTTCATTCCGCTGCGAATTATGCAAAGGAACCTTATTTTGATTAAATAAATGAGCATGACAGGATGTTTTGATAATTGTTGTGAAATTATTGTGTGGCACCCTTCGGGGCATAATTACTCTGATGAATATATTGTTATTTTAATTATAATAATTTGGGGTATTTAGAAGGGTGTTACAGCCATGGTCTTGACTGATACCTCGGTCTCCACTGCCTCCCTGGAGGATGCTCTCGTGCAGGTTCGGTCGGAGAAGGACAAGTTGTCCAAAGACCTGTCGGACTACAAGGAAGAGCATCAGCTGCAGGAGGGGCTGGAAAAGAAATTGGAAGAGGCAGAACAAGAGCGGGACCAGTTGAAGGCAGCCAAGGTGAGCTTGGAGGAGCAGGTGGCCGGGCACCAAAAGCTGATCGAGGACAATGCTGGACTGCGGGCTCAGCTTGAGTCTCTCGAGGAAAAGGTCCGTCCTTTGGCTGATGAGACCGAGGAGGAGCTCGCCCTTGGTTCCCATGGTGAGCTGCTGGGGCACATACGCTCTCTCAACCAGGACCTCGTGGCCGTTTTCAAGGAGGGTTTCGACAATGTCTTCGAACAACTGAGGCTTCTGAATCCTGAGTTGGTGACGGAGGGGTCGGCCCATAATTATTGCGTCAGGGATGGAGAGATCGTCTGCCCGTTTGAAGCTGAGGAGGAGCTGGGGGATGACGAGGAGGAGGCGGAGGATGTTGAGGATGTGCTCCGGGCGGAGACTTGATTATTTTTCTTTTGATTTGTTGTTTTTGTTATGGCCTGCGTGCCTTATTGTGTGGCCTGCGTGCCCTTCATGTATTTTGGCCTGCGGGCATATGTAATATGGCCTTCGGGCGTACTTGGCCTCGGCCGTTGTTATATTATTTTAAATATATGAATGTTTTCTGTTCAGTCATTGTGTTCGTGTATGCGTTATATTTGCTTTTTATGAATTTATACTCTGCTCGACCTCGTTAGTTTCCTCGGTTTAGGGAACCGACGAAGTGTCGGACTTTGTGTCCGTTGGGATCGAAGCCCGGGTTCGTTGTTCGGACTCTGGCCTCGAGGATTGGGCTCTCCCATCGCGAGCTGGGTGCCCTGCCTGCCGTGGTACTTCGACGTTAGGTCTCGATTGAAATCCCAATCGTCGGGGAGGGTTGTGTTCGCTGTGTGGCCCGGTTCGTCCCCGGGTCTTGCGGTTCCTCTTTGGGATTTTGGAGACGAAGAGCGTGGTCGTACCTCCCACGTCTCCCCGTGATACATCTAACTATAATATTGTCTAAGTTTTTCTGCGTTCCATGGTCGAGCGAGTTCTTCCCCTTGTAGGTTTTCTAGGTAATAGGCCCCGTTGCTCGTCTTGTCGCGGACGCGGTAGGGGCCTTCCCAGTTGGCGGCCAGTTTGCCCTCTTTTGGGTTTTTCTGGTTTCTTCTGAGGACCAGGGTGCCGACCTGGAACTCTCTTCTTATGACCTTCGCGTCGTGGCGTAGTGCGATTTTTTGTTTGAGGGACATTTCCCTTAGGGCTGCTTCGGAACGGATCTCTTCGACTAGGTCGAGCTCGGCTCTAAGGGTCTCGTCGTTCATTTCCTCGTCTAGGGGCTCTTCTATCCTCCTCGTTGTTTCCCGTATTTCCACCGGGATGACTGCTTCGGTGCCGTAAGTCAGTCGGAATGGGGTCTCCCCGGTGGTGGAGTGTGGTGTCGTGCGGTAAGCCCATAGGACGCTATGTAGTTCCTCGACCCATGCCCTTTTCGCCTCGCCGAGTCTTCGTTTAAGGCCACATAAGATTACCCTGTTGGCCGCCTCCGCTTGCCCGTTCGTCTGTGGGTGTTCGACAGACGTGAAATGCTGTTTAGTACCTAGGCTGGCGACGAAGTCCTGGAATCCTCCGTCCGTGAATTGTGTCCCATTGTCCGTGACGAGGGCCTGGGGTACGCCGAACCGAGTGAGGATGTTGCGTTTAAAAAACCAGAGAATGTTCTGTGCGGTTATTTTAGCTAATGCTTCTGCTTCAATCCATTTCGTAAAATAATCCACCCCGACGATGAGGTATTTATTCTGGTACGATCCGGTGACAAAAGGTCTGAGGATGTCCATGCCCCACCATGCGAAGGGCCACGGGGAAGACAGTGATTTTAGGTCATGAGGGGGTGCGAGGTGCATGTCGGCGTGTCGTTGGCATTTGTCGCATTTTTTTACGTGCTCCTTTGAGTCGTTTTGCATGGTCGGCCAGTAGTAGCCTGCTCGAAGGGCTTTTCGTGCGAGTGATCGCCCGCCGAGGTGTTGAGCGTTAATTCCCCGGTGTATTTCTCCAAGTATATCGGGAACTTTCTCTTCCTCGACACACTTAAGTAACGGGATGGATAACCCTCTACGGTAGAGTTTACCTTCGAGGAGTACGTACGAGCATGCCCTTCGTTTGGTAGTGGCCTCCTCCTTTTGGTCAACTGGGAGTTCGTCTCTTGTTAGGTAATTGTAGATGGGCGTCATCCAACAGTGAGCATCCCCGATCGCGTTGACCTCGAATGGAGGAGGTAGTTTGTCGATGCTAGGTCGAGGAAGGATTTCTTGAATTACGGATTTGTTTCCGCCCTTTTTCCTCGTGCTGGCTAGTTTTGAGAGGATATCTGCCCGTGTGTTGTGCTCGCGAGGTACGTGTCGAACTTCCCATTTCTCGAATTTCTCAAGTTTTTCTTTGACAAGGGACAAGTATTCGACGAGGTTGTCGTTCTTGGTTTGGTATTCTCCTCGTACTTGTGATGCCACGAGTTGGGAGTCTGTGGATATTTTCACTTCTTTTGCTCCTAGGTCCTCGGCTAATCTCAGACCGGCGATAAAAGCCTCGTATTCGGCCTGGTTGTTCGACGTCGGGAAAGCCAGTGCTAATGAGACCTCGATCAGGATCCCATCCTCATTCTCGAGGATGATCCCGGCTCCGCTGCCCGATATGCTGGAGGCGCCGTCGACGAAGATCGTCCACTTGTGGGCGCCGTCCGCCGGTGTTGGGCAGTGGGTCATTTCCGCGACGAAGTCGACCAGTGCTTGGGCTTTCAAGGCCTTTCTATTTTCGTATTGTATGTCGAATTCGGAGAGTTCCAGTGACCACTTGAGCATTCTGCCGGCCATATCTGGTCGCCCGAGTAACTGTTTGATCAGCTGGTCGGTCCTTACTTTTATCGTATGTGCGAGGAAGTAATAACGTAGCCTCCTCGCCGCATTTATGAGGGCCAGGGCGACCTTTTCGATTTGCTGATATCGGAGCTCAGGGCCTTGGAGTGCTTTGCTCGTAAAATAGATGGGTTTTTGTCCCTCGTCGGTCTCCCTTATTAGAACGGCGCTGACGGCCTCGGTCGCCACGGATAGATATAGGTATAGAGTTTCCTTTTCCAATGGTCGTGATAAGACTGGGGGTTCGGAGAGAACCTTTTTCAAATGGAGTAATGCTTGCTCGCACTCATCGGTCCAGTCGAAGCTGGCCTCTTTGCGAAGGAGTCTGAAGAATGGCAGTGCGTGCTGGGCGGATTTGGCGATGAAACGGGAGAGTGAGGCGAGCACTCCATTGAGGGATTGGATTGATTTCTTGGTCCTCGGGGTCGGAAATTCTGAGAACGCCTGGCATTTGTCGGGGTTGGCTTCGATCCCTCTTTCGGTGAGGTAGAAACCCAGGAATTTTCCTGCCCGTACCCCGAACGTGCATTTTTCAAGATTGAACCTCATTTTGCATTGCCTCGCCTGCTCGAAAACTTTGGTTAGGTGTCGAGCATGTGTAACCTCCTCGTGTGACTTGACGATCATGTCGTCCATGTATACTTCGAGCAGGTCCCCTATTTCTTCCTTGAAGACTTTGTTCATCATGCGTTGGTACGTGGCACCGGCGTTCTTGAGCCCAAACGGCATTACGTTGTAATAGTAATTGCCCGTTGGTGTCATGAATGTTGTGTGTCTCTTGTCTGTGGGCGACATAGGGATTTGGTTGTATCCACTATATGCGTCCATGAAGGACAAAAGTTTAAAACCTGCAGAATTGTCTACGAGCATATCTATATTAGGGAGGGGGAAAGCATCTTTCGGGCAAGCCCTATTAAGATCAGTATAATCAACACACATACGCCATTTTCCATTATTTTTATTAACGAGGACTACATTAGAGAGACAGGTTGTGTACTGGGCTTCAGAAATAAAATTTGCCTCTAAGAGGTCTTTTACAGCTCGTTCGGCAGCCTCTGCCTTCTCGGGGGACTGTTTGCGCCTACGCTGTGCTACGGGCTTGACTGCCCGATCTAAAGCTAGCTGGTGACACGCAATCTCAGGATCTAGCCCGGGCATTTCTGCGGCATTCCAGGCGAAGAGGTCAGAATTCTCTTTGAGGCATGCTACGAGCTTCTCCCTTGTTCCCTCGGGCAGTCCCTTGCCTATCTTCACTGTCCTGTCTGGATCGTCCCCGAGAGGAATGAGTTCGAACTCTCCGTCGGGTATTGGTAGGACCGGGTGTTCGAGAGATCGTTCCTCGGTGGGTTTACCTTCTTCGGTTTCGTCTATCCCAATGCGATAGTCGAGGTCGATGGAGTTAACTCCCCGGGTAGGATCCTCGGTCCTGAGTTTTTTGTTGTTGCTGCTACTCTTTGTGTTGACCATGGCCTGTCCTTTTACCGCAGCGTCGTAGCAGCGTCGGGCAGCTTCGATGTCACCGTGGATGGTGACCACGCGACCCAATTTGGTGTAGTATTTCATCTTCAGGTGGACGGTGGATGGGACCGCGGTGAGTTCGGCCAGTGTCGGGCGTCCAAAGATGCAATTGTAAAGGGACGGACAGTCCACGACCAGGAATTGGATCCTGATTTCCCTGGCCGTTTCCTGCTCCCCGAAGGTGACGAGGAGCTCGACATATCCCCACGGTCTCGTTGTTGCTCCGTTGAATCCCTGGAGGTCGGATCCAACCTAGGGAGCCAGGTTGGTCTTGTCTAATTTCAGAGTCTTGAAGAGGTGGACATACATGATATCCACCGAGCTGCCCTGATCGACCAGGATGCGTCTGACGTCGAACTGGGCCATCTTTAACCCTGATCAATAGTGGGATGCCCGAATTCGGGGATCCGCCTGGAAGTTCCTCCAGAAAGAAGGATATTGGGTTGGATTTACCCTGGTATTTTGTCAGCGTCGCCTTTTGCTCGGGGGCAGTTAGTAGGAGCTCGTCGAACTTGCGTTTGACCGAGAGGGCAGCGGCTTCACCGTTAATTCCTCCACTTGATATAACCAGTGCGGTTGGGAAATCTTCCCAGGGGCTGAGTGCAGTGATTCTACCTTCGGGCAATGGCTCGGGGAGGACAAAATCTTCCGGGCGTGACACGCAGAGGGCCACTTGATAAGGAGAGTTGTCGGGGGGTGTTTCTTCCCGGGGTCTCTTCTTCTCTGCCTCGTCATGCCTGGGGGTTTCGTTCTTCCTCGTATACTGTTTTAGGTGCCCCTCTTGGATTAAAATCTCTATTGCATCTTTCAGGTGGACGCAGTCCTCGGTCACGTGCCCGTGGCTCCTGTGGAACCGGCAATACTTGGATTTGTCGGTGTGAGGTTTTTGCGCAGATGGTTTTGGGAACCTGACTCTGCCCTGTTTAAATTCAGAGTTGATGCATTCCGCGAGGATGCGCTCTCGAGGAGCTGTCAGTAAAGTGTACTCGCTGTATCGGCCCGCGGGGCCTCTTCCTTCTCAGAGCTCGCGAGGTCTTTCTTCCCTTCGCTTGTCCCCGTTGCGACGGGGGATGTTTTGGTCCTCGCGTTTGGAATGCTCGGTATCCCCAGCATTACGGCCGCTGCGGGCGTTGTGTGCTACCTGTTTTTCCTCATATCTGATGTAGGCCTGGGCCTTGTGCAGAAGTTCGTTCAAGGTGCGGGGAGGCTCGATCCCGACGGCTCTGCTAAGTTCACTGCCGGGCAGGAGTCCTCTTTTGAGGAGATACTTCTTCATGTGTTCGGTGGTATCCACCTCGACAGCTTCTTGGTTGAATCGCTCGATGTACGAGCGCAGTGTTTCATTCTTCTTTTGTACTATGGCTTCAAGGGTCGCCTCAGTCTTGGGATGACGACGGGAAGCCGTGAAGTGCCTGGTGAACATGGACCTCATGACTCTCCAAGATGTGATGGATTCGGGAGCCAAGCTTTTGTACCAAGCCATGGCCCCTTTCCTGAGGGTCGTTGAAAACAGTCGGCATTTGAGGTGACCGGTGATATCATTGCGGTAGTCGAGCATTGCGTTGACGTTGTCGACGTGGTCGTCGGGATCTGTAGTCCCGTCGTACACAGCTAGATTGGGCGGTTTCTCCATGCCTTTGGGGAGCGGGGCTTCCATTATTGCCCGAGACAGGGGGCAATGCAAGTCTTCCTCGTCGCTCCTTAGTGGGGATAATTCATTGTTGTCGGGGCTGCGCCCGCGCCTTGGTGATGTTCCTGCTCGATCGTTGTTACGACGGGCGCGTGCCCTGCTGACGTGAGGTTCGGGAGAGCGACGCCCGCGATTCTTTGTTGGCTCTAGACGTTGTTGTGTCCTCCTATCCTGCTGGGGTCGGGCCTCTTGTCGCTCGGCTTCGAGGGCCATGATTCTTTCATGCTGCTGGTAGAGCATAGAACCGGCCTGGTTGAGGGCATTCACCATGGCAATCATTGTGGCGTCTCCTTCAACGGGAACGGGGATGGGATGAAATGTCTCTGCCCCTTGGTTTTGGGTGTGAGAGACATCCCCGTTGTTTTGAGGTTCTGGAGACGGGGTAGATGGACGACCGTCTCGAGCGTCTGCTTCATGGGCCTGCGGGCCATCGTCCATAGTGTAGTCGACAAGGGGACGGTTGCGCTCGCTAGGTTGTTCTCCGGCCATGTTGGAAGGACAGGGATGGATGAGCTTTGATCCTCTATTGATGAAGATGGGGATAGCTAGTTCCCACAGACGGCGCCACTGATCTTACCTGATCAGGAGGGCCTTCCAAGGATTTGAAGACTGGGCCAGAGAGTAAGGTGAGTGAGGGGGTGTACCTGCAAGGTGCTCCAATGCTTAAGTCAGAAGAGGTACAGAGTAAGGTTATTTTAGAGTAAGTTAGAATACCTGACCCTTTGCTATGAAAGGGTATTTATATTGAGCCCCCAGCGCTGGGCCAAGGCTCCAAATGGGCTGGATTTAGCTAAGCCCAAGGAGGAGCTGCCAGGGGACGCGTAAGAAGCGTGAAGACCTAGACCAAAGGTCTATCCCCTGGTCCAACTGCCCTTATCCCTACGGAGATAGTATAGGGGAGTTGGGTGACGTGCCAGATGAGGTGGCAGACGTGGTTCTGCCCGACATGGTTCATGTGCCCGGGATACAGGCAGGTGATATGTGGATGAAGACCAATGGACGGGGGACGTGCTCCTTGCCCGACATGCAGTAGAGTTTTCGAGGAGATGTCCCTTCGACGTGGGTGGAAGGACCTTTGCCCGACGCATTCATGTGCCCGGACGTTTGGGCCTGTACCCGACGAGCATTGGGCCATGCCGTGCATATCGTCATGGCCCAGTCCAGAACAGGTGATAATAATGATCTAATTGAAATGCCGCAATAATGAGTCACTTCAAGAAAACAGATTTGAATTAGGAAGCAGGACTTGGAAGGGAAATGTTTTTGTGAAAAAACACCATAAAGGAAGGGATGAGTCCACATCTCAACACTGTCAGGAATCTGAACCGAGGAATGATCAACCTCATAACAAACCGAAAGGTAAGTCTATCTCTATTTTTGAGAGTCGTATTTTATATCCTGATATAGATGATCATGTTGCCAATAGAAAACCTGTCAGGTCTTGCACTAAACACTCTGTGTCCAATTTATATCATATTCAAATTTGTCTTCTTCTCTGTCTGCCTTCACCTTAAAATTGTCTAATGTAGAAATTCCAAAAAAATTTACAAGTTGCTCTAGAAATTCCAAAGTGGAGGGAATTTGTACTTGAGGAGATGAAATTTCTTGAAAAGAACAAAACATGGAATGTTATGTCACTACCAGATGGCAAGAAGACAGTTGGATGTAAATGGATGCTCATTGTGAAGTATAATTCATAAGGGTCAATTGAAAGGTATAAGGCTCACTTGGTGGCTAAAGGCTTCACTCAGATCTACGAAATAGATTACTCAAAGACATTTGCTCCTGTTACAAAATTGAACATTGTCATAATTCTTTTATCTCTTGTTGCTAACCTGGATTGGCCCATACATTAGTTAGATATTAAGAATGTCTTTCTTGGTTGAGATCTAAAAGAAGTATATATGGACATTCCTCCTGCATTTGAAAATAAATTTGGATCAAATGTGTGCAAACTAAATAATTCTTTGCATGGATTAAATTAGTCCCCTAGAGCTTGGTTTGAAAAATTCACTCGGTCCATGAAGAAACAATGGTGCATCCAAGGACAAGCTGACTACGCCATGTTCAAAAAGTTCTCCCATGATGGGAAAGGTGTTGTCATAATTATTTATGTTGATGATATTGTCCTTACTGGAGATGATGTAGTGGAAATGGCAAGAGTAAAAGAGAAATTGATTGTAGACTTTGAAATCAAAGACTTGAGATTCATGAGATATTTTTTAGGTATGGAGGTTGCTCGGTCAAAGAATGGTATTGTGATTTCACAGCATAAATACATCTTAGACTTGTTGAACGAAACATGAATGAGTGGATGTCGTCCTATAAATACCGTTATGGATCCTAATGCTAAACTTTGTGGAGAGGGTAATGTTCCTGTTGATACGGGAAGATATCAAAGATTGGTTGGAAAACTGATTTATTTGTCACACACCCGACCTGATATTGCTTTTTCAGTTAGTGTAGTGAGTCAATTTATATATTCTCCTTTTGAAGAATATCTTGAGGTAGTCTATAGGATATTTAGATATTTGAAGGGAAATCCATGAAAAGGATTATTTTTTAAGACTAGTGAAAGAAATGATTCTATCTTCACTGATGTTGATTGGACATATTCAATCACAGATAGAGGATCAACCTCTGGATATTGTACCTATGTTTGGAGTAATCTTGTAACATGGAGGAGTAAGAAACAAGGAGTTGTTGCAAGGAGTAGTGCAGAAACCGAGTTTAGAGTTATGTCTCAAGGTATTTGTGAAGGGTTATGGATTCTTAGAGTCCGAGATGAACTTAAGATGAAAATTGAGTTTTCGTTAAAAGTGTACTCTGATAGTAAAGTTGTTATTAGCATTGCTCATAATCCAATTCAACATGACAAAACCAAACATATCGAGATTGATCGACACTTCATAAATGAGAAGTTAGATGTTGAAATCATATGTCTACCCTTCGTGACTTCAAGTTAGCAAACTGCGGATAACCTTACCAAAAGTTTGGCAAAACCTACTTTTGAGCATTAGATAGACAAGTTGGACATGATAGATATCGATACACCAACTTGAGGAAGGGTGTTGGAAAATATTATATTTCCGATTTTATTATTTTCTTTAATGATATTTATTTTTATTATTTTTTTAATATAAACTTAAGCTGGGGAATAAAACACAATAACTTTTGCCTATTTTTCCCTATACATATAAAAGAGATAACCCAATTATTAACATCCTCTTAATTAAATTGTTATCCATTAAAAAAATATCCCCTCAATTTTATTTATATGCAAATTTTAATTTAGATTCATTGAATAATTAATATATTTGTCTATATAATCTAAATAAAGAATCAAGTTAAAATTTGTGTAAAAAAGAAAATGGATAGAGTATTAAGTAACTAATGCAGATATAGTTTTGGAATAAAGGCATTTCCCTATATGTTAAACAAAAACATTAATGCAGACATAGTTTTGGAATAAAGGAATTTGCCTAAAATTTGTTGGCATTTGCATATATTTAAGCCAAAAATAAATTAGAAGGTTTTTGCTTATAAATAAAATAAAACCGGAGGGAGTATCATCAGAAAAAATGGCAGGTGAATATCAGTTGGAACATTCCATGTTTTGACCTGTGTATTTGTATTAGCACTAACTTGTTCCAACTTTCAGCATTTTCCATCAATATTTAATAATTAAAAAAACTCAATCTATCCCTATTAGAGTTGGAAAAACTCGTGAAACAAATAAGTTTATGATACACTATATCAGCTTCTTTACAATACATAAGAATGTGGAACTCCTCATTCTATTCGGGCTGCCAAACTCTGAAGGTGGGAGAGGAGAATACATGTGCACCAATCTACACAAACTCGTGTGCTCTACCAGATCGATCCTACATTCAACTGTGTACTCCATGCTGACCAAAATTGCTTTTCTAATTTATCAAATTGACTAGAGACAAAAATTTCTCGCTTATACATAAATGACATTAGTTTGCAAGCCTTGGTGGCTTGATAAAGTATATACTCCTCACAAACCCTTTTCCAACTTCACCTACAGCTTTTAGCACCTTCCGAGGGTCATATCCTTCCTCAACCACTTCCCCTTGTTTCCGCTTCTTTGAAAAAGAAAGAAAAAGCAGTGATCAGAAGATCCATTCACTTTGATTTGCATAGTAAGAATTCATAATATAATATACTTTTGCACCAAATCAACGATCAACAATATAAGCACAGATTTTATACCTTGGAAGGACACGATTTCCCCCATGTTAGACCGATGGCATCGCCACCTAGAGAATCATGCCATAACTTGAATGTGGAGGAAAACTCTTTCTACAAGTGATAAGTGAGGAAATCAAGATTAGTAAAGAGGATGCCGCCAGAGGGAAACAACACTATGTTCGAAATCAAACCATTTTCATTGTACTTACCTCTAGATCTTTGATAAAACACCTTGATGGATCGAAGTCAACCAGCAACTTCTTTTTAAGTTCTTCTGGCCTACCCTTCAAATCTTTAGGCAACAAAAAGGGTTGGAAGCACTTGCTAGCATGTCCTTCAGCAACTTGGGTTCCTGGAACATTTCAAATGAGAATATCGTTTGATAAGTAATCTTGTGAAAGAGAAGAAGATAAAGTGAGGGAAAGGGACGGATATATTTGTTAGCATACTGTAACTGAGACCAATGTCATTCTTGTCTTATATGTCTGGTAGGTCTAGAATATGTTTAGTTAATGATATTGTAAATTTCCTTGCTACAAATAATTATCACTGTTAACTAATGATATCCCCCTCACTCTTGAACCATTTTATATACATGTTAGAAAATATATTATTTACCGGTTTTATTATTGTTTTTAATATTGCCTTTATTTGTCATTATTTCTCTTTATTCTCCATTAAGGAGAATATTATTGTAATCATTATAACTCTTCTATATAAACCAGCCTAAGGCTGAGGAATAAAAACACAACAGCTTTTACCTATTTTCTTCTAATATGGTATCGAGAGCACTGGGTTAGGGTTTCCTGTAAAGTTTTCTACAACTAGTGGGGTTCGGGACGTAGCCCCGAAATTTTTTTTCTGTTCGACCCGCTTTATTACCCGACCCATTCCACATACCCGTTTTCCTTCCTATGGCGAATAACAACAACCAGTGGCCTTTCCCATCACAAGCCTACACCAGATCCAACCAAGGCGAACAACATGAGTCCGGTGTCGGCCGCGGAAACGGCGGTGGCCGCGGAAACGGTGGTCGTGCATTTCAGGCGAGTAATTCTGATCAAGGGCAGCAATCCTCTCAAACTCAACTTCCACTCACTACGGAACAACTAGACAGACTGTACAAACTTCTCGAGTCTCCAACCCCTTCTTGCTCTATAGCAACAAAAGGTAATTCTGCATTTCTTAGTGTCAGTCCCAGTCATACTTGGATAGTAGATTCTGGTGCCTCAGATCACATGACAGGTGAATCTACTTTGTTCTCTTCATATAGTCCATGTGCAGGTAATCAAAAAATAAAAATTGCAGATGGCTCTTTTTCAGCCATTGCAGGTAAAGGGTCAGTTGTGTTGTCTCCAATGTTAACTCTTAAAAATGTCCTTCATGTTCCAAACTTATCGTGTAATTTAATCTCCGTAAGCAAATTAGCCCAAGATATAAATTGTCAAACTAATTTTTTCCGATTTCACTGTGTCTTTCAGGATTTGAACTCGGGGAAGATGATTGGCAGTGCTAAGGAGAGTGGAGGACTCTATTACCTTGACATTGGATCTGCATCACAACAACCTTCAAAAACAATAAGTTCCTGCTTTGAGTCTTTTTCTATTTTGAATAATAAAGATGACAACATTATGTTATGGCATTTAAGGTTAGGTCATCCTAGTTTTCGTTACTTAAAACACTTGTTTCCTAAGTTATTTCACAATAAGAATTTTTCTTCGTTTAAATGTGAAGCATGTGAGTTTGCAAAACATCATCGTTCCCAATTTTCAATGCAACCTTATAAACCATCAAAACCGTTTTCTATTATTCATAGTGATGTTTGGGGCCCTAACCGAACAAGTACACTCTCTCTCAAAAAATGGTTTATCACGTTTATAGATGACCACACAAGAGTATGTTGGGTGTACTTGTTAAAGGGGAAATCTGATGTTTGTCAGGTTGTAAAGAATTTTGTTTTAATGGTGCAAAACCAATTTCAAACAAATATCCAAGTCTTTAGAAGTGATAATGGCAAAGAATATTTTAATACTATTCTTGATGATTTTTTTCTAAAAAATGGAATTGTACATCAAAGTTCATGTCCTAATACTCCTCAACAAAATGGAGTGGCCGAAAGGAAAAACAGACATTTACTAGAGGTTGCTAGAGCTCTACTTTTTTCAAATAAAGTTCCAAATTATTTGTGGGGAGAAGCTGTTTTAACAGCTGCATATTTAATTAATAGAATGCCCTCCAAAATTCTCAATTTTCAAACTCCAATTAATGTCTTCAAAGATTGTTTTCCTAGTACTCGTGTTTTATCTGATTTGACTTTAAAAATTTTTGGTTGCACAGCCTTTGTTCATGAGCATAAAAATGTTGGAAAACTTGAGCCACGGGCTATAAAATGCGTCTTTGTTGGATACTCCCCAACCCAAAAAGGGTATAAATGTTTTGATCCAAAAAATAAGAAAATGTTTGTCACTATGGATGTTACATTCTTTGAAAATAAACCTTTTTTTGATGACACTCATCTTCAAGGGGGGGAGATAAACGAAGATTCGTTTCAAATTGAGGACATGAGTTTTTTTAATAACTTATCTTTGCCAGTATCACAAAATTCTGAGACTTTTACACTTGCACCAACAGAAAATGGCCATGATTCTTTATCTGATCTTATTCCTGTTATGAGTAAGGAATCTTGTGAATCTGAGCCTACATTTTCTCTTGTAGAAGACAATGAGAATCCTAAAAATAATAATAATGATGATCTAATTGAAATGCCACAATATAATGAATCTCTTCAAGAAAATAGATTTGAATTAGGAAACAGGACTTGGAAAGGAAAGGTTTTTGTGAAAAAGCACCATAAAGGAAGGGATGAGTCCACATCTCAACACTGCCAGGAATCTGAACCGGGGGATGATCAACCTCCTAACAAACTGAAAGGTAAGTCTATCTCTATTTCTGAGAGTCATATTTTGTATCCTGATATAGATGATCCTGTTGCCATTAGAAAACCTGTCAGATCTTGCACTAAACATCCCATGTCCAATTTTATATCATATTCAAATTTGTCTTCATCTATGTCTGCTTTCACATCAAAATTGTCTAGTGTAGAAATTCCAAAAAGTGTACAGGTTGCTCTAGAAATTCCAAAGTGGAGGGAAGCTGTGCTTGAGGAGATGAAAGCCCTTGAAAAGAACAAAACTTGGAGTGTTATGTCACTACCAGATGGAAAAAAGACAGTTGGGTCCAAATGGGTCTTTACTGTGAAGTACAATTCAGATGGAACAATTGAAAGGTACAAGGCTCGTTTGGTGGCTAAAGGCTTTACTCAGACCTATGGTATAGATTATTCAGAAACATTTGCTCCTGTTGCAAAATTGAATACTGTTAGAATTCTTTTGTCCCTTGCTGCTAACCTGGATTGGCCCCTACATCAGTTAGATGTCAAGAATGCCTTTCTTAATGGCGATCTAGAAGAAGAAGTATATATGGACATTCCTCCTGGTTTTGAAAAAAAATTTGGAGCAAATGTGTGCAAACTGAATAAGTCTTTGTATGGATTAAAGCAGTCTCCTAGAGCTTGGTTTGAAAAATTCACTCAGTCCATGAAGAAACAAGGGTACATCCAAGGACAGGCTGACCACACCTTATTCACAAAGTTCTCCCATGATGGAAAAGTTGCTGTCCTGATTGTTTATGTTGATGATATTGTCCTTACTGGAGACGATACAGTGGAAATGGCAAGAGTAAAAGAAAAATTGGCTGTAGACTTTGAAATCAAGGATCTGGGATTCATGAGATATTTTCTAGGCATGGAGGTCGCTCGGTCAAAGAATGGTATTGTGGTTTCACAGCAGAAATACATTCTAGACTTGTTGAAAGAAACAGGAATGAGTGGATGCCGTCCTGCAGATACCCCTATGGATCCTAATGCTAAACTTTGGGGAGAAGGTAATGTTCCTGTTGATACTGGAAGATATCAGAGATTGGTTGGGAAACTAATTTATTTGTCACACACCCGACCTGATATTGCTTTCTCTGTTAGTGTAGTAAGTCAGTTTATGCATTCTCCTTTTGAGGAACATCTTGAGGCAGTTTATAGGATACTAAGATATTTGAAGGGAAATCCTGGAAAAGGATTATTTTTTAAGAAGACTGCGGAAAGAAATGTGTCTATCTTCACCGATGCTGATTGGGCAGGTTCTGTTACAGATAGAAGATCAACCTCTGGATATTGTACTTATGTTTGGGGTAATCTTGTGACATGGAGGAGTAAGAAACAAGGAGTTGTAGCAAGGAGCAGTGCAGAAGCCGAGTTTAGAGCTATGTCTCAAGGTATTTGTGAAGGATTATGGATCCTTAGAGTCCTTGAAGAACTTAAGATGAAAATTGAGCTTCCATTGAAATTGTACTCCGACAGTAAAGCTGCTATTAGCATAGCTCATAATCCAGTTCAACATGACAGAACCAAACATATCGAGATTGATCGACACTTCATAAAGGAGAAGTTAGATGCTGGAATCATATGTCTACCCTTCGTGACTTCAAGTCAGCAAACTGCAGATATCCTAACCAAAAGTTTGGCAAGGCCTACTTTTGAGCATTTGATAGACAAGTTGGGCATGATAGATATCTATGCACCAACTTGAGGGGGGGTGTTGGAAAATATATTATTTACCGGTTTTATTATTGTTTTTAATATTGCCTTTATTTGTCATTATTTCTCTTTATTCTCCATTAAGGAGAATATTATTGTAATCATTATAACTCTTCTATATAAACCAGCCTAAGGCTGAGGAATAAAAACACAACAGCTTTTACCTATTTTCTTCTAATAATACAGTACAATTCTGTAAACAACCAGTCATTAAGAACTATACCGGGACCAACTTCTGATGAGAAGAGAAGCCTTTGAGGATACGCAAGTTTGTCCTTGTGGAGAATAATAATTGCATCATAATTGTTCAAAGGAGTCCGTAAAAGGCACTGCCGCAAGATTTGAATAAAGCATTAGCCTCTTAAAAGAAATCTCGTTATAATCTACCACTGAAAGTTGAAACAAGTTCAAATTTAAAAATAAATAAAAAATGTGTTCAACTTACCTCCCATCTATTTGGACCAATCTCCTCTTCAGATGTGAGTTTCCTCAACAAATTTGCACTGCTTTGGGCATATGCCGCTAATCTTTTGAGTTCCTGTTAACAATGCATTACAATACAACACCTCATTATCAATTAGCATGCACTCACAAGATTAATGAAACAGAATTTAAATGTTTACTTAAAGGTTCAAAACAATAGTATGTTAGCATGCAGAACTTTTACAGAACCCCAACTGTTGTGGATATTATTACTAGCAATTTATTGTTACTTAAAGACAGACTAGCACTAGCATGCCGAACTATTACAGAATACCGACTGTTGTGAATATTATCATTAGCAATTTATTGTTAGCACCCAAGCAACTCATTGATACTTAAAGACAGTCTAGCACCCAACCCAAGCAATCTTATATATTGTAGATCTTATATATCGTAGATTACTAAAAACAGAGTGAGGACAGACATTACAATTAACAAAAGGAACTTAATCAAGAAACTTTAGGCTTAATGACTTTGTTAAGAAATGTGGTTGGGCCTAACTCAACCCTACAAAACCGGTTGGTAGAGTGAGGATTGCCCGTACTTATATACACAAGTTCAGATCATATATTGTCCGATGTGGGACTCTTAACACACACCCTCACGCCCAGGATTGGACATCTGAAGCATGGAAATAAATGGTGGGTGGCCCGATAACGGAAACCATAGAAAGTGGCCCACCGGATCTTAAACGAGACTCTAATATCATGTTAAGAAATGTGATTGGGCCTAACTCAACCCTACTAAACCGGTTGGTAGAGTGAGGATTGTCCGTACTTATATACACAAGTTCAGGCCATATATTGTCCAATGTGGGACTCTTAACAGATTTAAACATATACAAAACTCATTTTATATCCAATTTAAAGAAAAATTATCTTAAAATCAGGACTAACCAGTGCACTAGGTGATAATCCAGTCCAGGCCTCAGATGCTTTATCATAAACTGTAGCCAAGAACATCACTGGCCCTACATTTTGTCCATTCTCTCCCTGACCTTTTCTTTGTAGCAAAAAGTTATCCTGAAAACCCATAGTTACCATCAAGAACATATACTTTTTAAGACCAACATTATCAACAAGTAATTACTCTTTTTTTTCATACTGAAAAGAAGCAAAGCCTTGAAAAATAACAGACTATAAAGAAGTCAAAAGTTTTTTTCTTAATTAGGTGCTTACATTTATTTCTTTTACATCACTTTGGGTCAAGTCCTTATTTATGTCAACAACCAAGGGAGAAAAACTCCAATCAAAGTCTGAGAGCAAATGCAGGAATCTGTCGATGAAACAAAAGTGTTATAATATGTACAAATCAATAACAATAGTTAGAAATTTGGATCTTCAGTTTCGGCCTCTTCAGGTAATTGTGCATCCTAACTTCATATACCCAATTGTGAAACCCCTTAACAAGGGAAAGATTGTGTTAACTGTGTGTGGTAATGAGCTTTTGACAATCCCCCAAGAAAATTAGGTTTAAAGAGTACACTTACTCCTGCCTAGTAAGATATTCAATATTTCTCATCATCTTCTGAGTAAATGAGTAACAAAAAATAGGAAACACACCTTAAGAATCCAGTGATCCGTGAGCAGGGAGCATCGAATGGCAAAGGATTGAGAAAGAGATATGCAACCAATAGCTCAATGGCCTCCTCTACCAAACAAGCAGAAAATAGATGTGAAGCAGCCCAACGTTTTGCTAGTCTTGACAAAGAAAAAAAAAACCTATGAGTTACAGATCATAAATGGAATTATAACTTAACATAGAAACTTTCAAAATGTTTACCTAACTACTGGTCCATAAATTGGGTAAAGACTTTGTAGTCCATTTATCATGCTAGCATGTTGACTACGAATGAAAAGTGTCTTGTCTGTAGAATGTACCCGTATTTTTTTTTCATTCCCAACTGCATATGAAAACGGTTTGATAAGTAAAACTCAGAAATGGCATTTCCATTTAAATAATCATAACCTTAGAATAAGTGTAAGCCATACTTTCTTTGAGTAAACTAAGGGCCCTCTCATGCAAAAGTTTAAGACGAAATGCATATCCTGACATAAACACATCCACATCATCCTGAGTTGCAGTGCATGTCATCCCCCACTTCTTTTGAAGACTGCCATAATAACATAATCCTGTCATATTAAACACTGAAAAAGAACATAATACTGAAGCAAATAAAATACACAAGTCTTCACCTTTCTCCAATTTGAATAAGGAAACTAGATTTTATTTTTTCAATTGCAGTTTCATCCATTGGCCAGTTCCCAGAACCTTCCAGCTGTAAAGAGCAAAAAAAGTGTTTGTAAAGTTTCTGTGCAAAGGTCAATTCATTGAGCAGCACTGAAGCTTAAAATCATACCTGAATCATAATTTCTAGTGGTTGAATGCAAGATGGAACCAACCTATTCAGTCTGAGAGATTCAATCTTTTCATTAGCTAGTAGATGAGGTTCAGGAGGGAAGACTGATGTAAACCTGAATGCTGTAAATGATAATGAACAAGTAACAATGATATGGATTAGGTCAAGCTTCAACAAATTCAACATGTTGAACTTAAACACCCTCATTTCTTTTCTTTGGCAAAAAGTTATCAGTTTTGGTATATAATAATAACACACCCCAAGCATTGACACAAATGACTTTAAAAATAACACGAGAAAATCTTTGAAGATTACATATTTGAATAAATAAATATTTGTTCAGGTGAAGAAATTACCAGAGTCTAAAGGTTGTACACTAGACACCTTCAAAGGAAGGTTTTCAATAAGACGCAAACGTTTTGATAGAACATCAAATGCCTCGAGCAAACTTCCAGAGTATGATATAGGGTCTGTGGGTTAATCATTTCAAAAGAACAGAAGATGTTAATAACAGAAGCATAAGAGGTCAAAAAAGAAGTGAATAGATAAGATTGTACCTGCAGCACCATGAGCCAAAGAAAAATCAAGTTGATCCACAACTACTACAATATTGTCCTTGGGTAGAGATAGATGCAGACTAAGGACGTGCTTGGCTATATTTTTCAAAATCAGATGCCTTTCCCATTTCTGACATTCCCATACTATTTTAGAAAGAAAAATAAAAGTGTTACCATGTTATTCATCAAGATACTTTAACTTGGCCAGTAAGATAAGAAAGCTACGTTAGTCATACTTGATCAACTAAATACATGAATTGCAACAGTAGATGTCTCACCTGTGCTTTCTGCAATTCTACTGTCTTTAAATCTTCTAAGCTCTGCTTTTTCTCCCCAAAACTTTCGAAATTCACGACCCTGTTTGAAATCATGAGTAAGGACTGTGGTGCATTCAAAGCAACACAAATTTGAACACAGGGAAAAACAGAGTGAACATGAACAAAAGAATGTACCTCTTCTTTACTCTCGGCATTTGGACCAATATCAACCATCCTATATGCTTTCTCTAAATTACTGACCGAAATTCCAATGAACAAGGGCTCTTTATCAAGTATTGACAAGCCCTGAGGTTGTGAATTCAATCAGAGACAGAACAGAATAAGGAAAAACATGAAGCATATTTTAAATGAGATGCTGAAAATTCATGCTTGAAACCATACATCATCCACGTGCCACTGACATTCTGCATTTCTCCATATAACTCGAATGGATTTTGCTCTATCACCCAATCCTTTGGTTAATATAGCATGTATTTTCTCCTCGTACAATCTCCAGCATTCATCATCCGAACAAATTCCTGATGCATATAGCTCTTTGTTTCCTTTAAAGTTTATTCTATAAGAGTAAAACATGTAATAAAATAAGCTTGCAGCTTTTACAGCTTGAAGCAAACCATTATGAAAATTAATCAAAAGAATAACCCAATTATACAGCATCTGAATCAATATGGTATTTATCACCAAGAAAAGCAAAGGCAAGAAGAAAAAAAGGCAAGTCTCTTGAGTGTTATAATGTAACACAAAAATAAACATGCACCATATAAGTTCCATGAACTTGTTTACTTACATCATTATAACTTTCATGATCTATGTTACTTTTCATACACCTTCCTATTCAAATATCCCAACTGGATTATCAATTACAAACACATGCTAGATTAAAAAACATTACCTCATACAATAATCATATTTAACAGCATAGTCAATCTTGGTCATAAAAACTTCCTCAAATCCACCACCTCTACACTTTTCCATGCATTTAAGTGTCGTAGCAGCCTCCTCTTGAAGCTGAATATATACATTGAATAATCAAAATGAGTATGTGGCATGATATAGTATAAAAAAGGAAAAGAAAAGGCAAAGTTGGTGTACTGGCCAAAATATACCTGGATAAAACCAATCCTAGACATTCGAAAAGCCAAATTGAATGCCCCCGATGGATGACATATCACAACTGGAAATGACCCTTTTAGTTGCATCCTTTCCTGCATATGGTAATCATGAACACAACAATAAATATCTCAGAATATAAATGGAAACTATTAAAGAAAACTCATACTAAATGGTGCATAAGAAAATTTTCATCAATCCAAGATTGAGCTGTTGTGGTGTAAGTGATTGAAAGTACAGAGCTACTTGCCAAGGAAGGGTTAAAGGTGATATTGCATTACGATAATATGATTTATTTAAAATTTTGCAACATCATATCATTCTAAAACGGGCATATAATAAATGAAAGGGAATGCAAAAAAAAAAAAAAATCTTCAAGGAAAATAAACTATAAATAGAGATCTGGCTATCAGAGTTATCATAAATGGAACATGGACGTTTACACCCACTGTATACAAAAGAGAAATACAAAAGAAGACAAAAAAGGTTAGAGATCTGGACCTCTTTAGTAATATTTCCCTGGCCTTCCTTTGGAAAGTAGAGACCTCGGCTCCAAGTCTCAGAAGTGGCTGCAAAACCAATCACAATAATAAATATCTATATTTAATATCTAAGCTTTTTAAGCCCCCACTTCCAGCCTAATCCAATTTTAAGTCAGTAGCAAATAGCCTACAAATTTACTAAGAAACTAACTATACATGGCAGCAAAGATCTATTTATGTAATGCTTTCATGGAATTCAAATAAACTAATTAACAGCATCAATCCCAGCCGCGATCGCCGCTATCCTGGGCGGCCACCAGCCGCACGCAAAGAGAGGAGTGTTTCCCAGATACAAACCGCGGGCGATTTCTCCGGGATCACGGTTTGTGGGTTGGAAAAATTAAATAATAACAATAATAGAAATAATAATAATTTTATATATATATATATATATATATATATATATATATATATATATATATATATATATATATATATATATATATATATAATTTTTTATATAATTATCCCGCTATCCCATTTTTAGAGCCTGCCGCTTCACTCTGCTATCCGGGATTAATAACTCTGATTAACAGACACAAAAATAGTGAATTGAGAATATCAAAATATGGCAAGCAAACACAGTATAGTCATCAAATAAATCAGTATAGAGTGAGAGATAATAAATGTTTTTACAGCATTTTCATTTTAAAATAAATAAAGTGCATCAAATGTGTAGCACATTGAAAGATGGCACTCGTAATTCTCCAAAGTAAACAGGTTCACTTTCATAACAGGTCAATCGTGGTGTCATAACATGGTGAGGGGTAATAAATAAAATGAGTCTGTAAAGGAGAGTCTATATACATACCAAGGAAGTTCAAAGTAATGCGAATTATTTCAATGGCCTTCATTGACTTCTTAATTTGTTCCCTAGAAGCAAGATGTGCCAGTATGATGGATATTAAATATCCATTCAGGCAATCATGAGCATATATTGAACTTCTCTGTCTAGCCCATACCTAAATCCGGGAAGAGCAGCATTGAATTTAGTGTTTGCATGTAAATATATTATTTTTATACTTAATGCACAAATGCCCAGAAGAAATTCAAATATCAAACCTTCAGTAGGATTAAAGCATCTCTTAGTTCCTTCCATCCAAGAAAAAGTTTGTTCATTAATTCTGTATCCTCTATAAACATATCTTCCAAGATACTAGAATTATACTTCGGTGTGGCTTGAACAGAACTCCCTTCAGAACATTAACAATCAATCATCAATCCATTGTATAAGAAGAAGCAAAAATCTCAGAAATCGAACTTAGGTGTTAAAGGTACAAACCATTGTTCGAATTATGAATGTTATTACGTGTCATATTTAACTTTGGTATGCTAAAGATTGACATGGCCGATGGAATAATTCTCACAAAAAAACCATCGACATCAACAAGCTTTGCAGCTGCAGAAAATTTCTCCATTAGTCATCCCAATATTACTTTTGAAACAAAAGGCATTGAAACTTAAATCCTAAGCTAACAATCAATATACCAACCCGGATACACAATCAATAAAGGCTTTCGAGCTTCGTTCTGCAAGGTAGACCATTCAACCCTACCAATAGATGGAGATTTCTCCAAATACTTTTTCAGCAAGCAGAGATAAAGACACCTCTTGGCATGGTATCTATAGTTCAAATAATCCTTCTCATGGAAGCACTCCTATCATAATAAAATATACCAAGTTATAAACAGTTATAATATCAAAATATACACTCAACGTCGATAAACAAAATGATTTAATTCATATACATAAAGTTTTCAGCTGACAAACAATCATAATCATTAAATCATTGTAATCATTTGACTTTCACACTAACATGGCATCAAAATTAAACTCTAACTAATTTAAACATCAATTAACATGCATTATACATATGAATAATACCTTTGGTAACCTTATGATAAGATCCACATTTAATTCAGGCCTTGCAAGACTTTGTATGGAGTAACTACCACCAAACTTAAAAACCGAAGGCTTCTTAAATTTGAACTCGACCTTATCAGCACCAATGTCCCTAACAAAACTCGGTGCCAAATCAGCAGTAACCTGCAAATTCAATCAACAAGCATTGAGCACGATCAGTATCGAATGCTTCAAAAGCTAAAGGCTAAAGTAAATAGTGAAAAGATTGAGAGAATAATAACCTTATAGTTTTTAGGGATTTTTTCAATGGAAGATTTGATGGAGGAGACAGTGTCGTCTACGAGTTTAGAAAACTGAGGAGAGTAGTCTACTTGAACTTCTTTCAATAGTTCGCTCACTTTAAACTCCATTGAATCCATGAAAGCTTTGAAGAATGTATGAATTACAGGTTTGGGGTTTAGGGGTTTAGGGTTTAAGAACGAGATGGCGGGTGACAAAACTGTCTGTGACAGTGTGGCCGGACGGGACGCAGGAAGACACAAACCGGAGAAGTCACACGGAGAATGGTGTTAGAGAGAAGGAAATAGCTCGAAAAGAGGGTGGCCGGAAGAGAATGGCGCGGCGGAAGGAGAAGTGTATGGTGGCGGAGGAATTGCACGATAGAAAAGAGCAAAAACTAAACTTAGGTCTATTACGTATATAAAATATAAATATAAATAAAAGTTTGTTACAATTTTTAGTAAATCTGTTTTGTTTTGTTTTGATTTTATTTCATCTTTCTTAAACCAATCTAATGGTTGTATTTAATTATGGTTTTAAATTTGAATCAAATCAAAACAAATTTCTTGTAAATTTAATTTAGTTATTAAATCAATATCAGCATATTAGTACCCAAAAAAATACAATATCAGCAAATCAAATTTTATTTGATAAATAAATACAATTATAATTAAAGAGAATATCAAATTTTTATGTAAGTTGCAAGGCATGGGCTGGAAAACTCAATTTTTTCTTTTTTTTAAGTCTCTATTATGGGTGTGTTTATTTCAAGGTTTAAAAAAATATTTCTAATATTGATATCGGAATAATATATTCTCATGTTTGATTCAAGTTTTATAAAATAATTTCAAGGTATTTTTTTTTTTCAAAGAATCTTATTTACACGTTATTTTATTTTTTTTTATTCCAAGGCTTAAAGGATGGGAATATAACATTCTCATGGAATAAATTTAACTAATTATAACTTCCCACTATCATTCACATTTACTATTATTTTTATTATTTTTATAATATTAAATTAAATAAATTTCATAATTATTCTTAGGAATCTAAATTTTTACCAAACATTTAAGTTGGAATAATATTCTCAAGAATAATAATCCTAGGAATATGATTACAAGGAATATAATTTTAATCCTTGAAACAAAAGCACCTTATAATTTATGTGTACTTAATAATGAAATGTAATGTTGAAGTAAAGTTGGTTGAGTAATGTAATGATTGTGTTTTGAATGTAATCAATGTATTTTTAATGGAATTGTGTTGAATTTTATAGATTGTTGTGTAGAATTGTATAAATTTGATAGATTGTTGTTTTAATTGGAAGAGTTTTGCTTAAATATTGACTAAAATTTGGCATGGTCACTTCTAAAAATTTTGACATAGGTTGTCTCAATTTTGGCATAATGTGGCTTAAAACATTGGCATAGAAATAAAAATGTCCACTAAAAGAAAATGGTGTTTTAGCGTCGGCCTTAAAACCCTCAATAATAGTTAAAAATTGATGTCAATTGATGTTAACGCCAGCCTAGTATCGGATTCAGGGGCACCTCGCACTTTAATCTAACGTAATGTTGAGCTGACAATAAACATGACGTCGATAAAACTCAATGCTAAGATTACGGTAAAATATGGTTTTATAGGCAACAATATTGTAGGGTTTAATGTAGGTGAAAGGCAACACTAGAATATGAAATTGCTTGCAATTGGTTGGCTAGCCTAAAACAACTACATTTTACACATCATCTGATAGTGTCAAATGCTGGCAACGTTATCAACAAGAATCGATTTATATAAATGCTAGTGTTGTCACATGCTTACATATGGTTGGCTTACCCACACCACTAAGTTTATAGGTCATTATTTAGCGTCAGGCTTAGTCAACGTTAATGCATTAAAGGTGTTTTAGGTAGTTTCGCTTGTATTGATGTTAATGGGTTTTTTTGCGCCAGCAAAGACCTTAGTTGACGCTAAGTTTAATTTTTTTTATTCTTTTTTTAAAATGTACTAGTACCAATTTAAAATGAAACTTACATTTTTAAATCCTATTTTTATGATGCACCATAACCTAACCAACTTCCATTGGACCACGACAACATCAAGGAGTTCAACAAATATACCATCAGTCCATTAGCAAATCATGTGCATTCATTACAATTTATATTATTATATATACTATATTAGTTACAATTTTCATTTACAATAACATGAAATGTGAAATATTTAGCTACCCTTGGTAAAAGGGTGAACCAAATTAGATGAGTAGAAAATTTCTAATATATAAACGATGGTGGTTATGTGAGCTATTTCTATCATAGCAATAACATAAAGAGTTAAATTCAATACACTAATAATTGATATGATGCACGGGATAAAAGGTAGCATCTCAACGGCAACCGAAGTGAAATCCTTCTATAATAATTAAGGTTTTAAAAATCAGTCCATCAATAAACTTTCCAACATAATATAAGGCAATGTAAACATAACATATGTTTTTCCAACTTTCCTAAGCTTGTCAAAACCTTCTTCCTCATTTTGATTTTGTGTAGCATCAATTTTACTCATCGTCGTCATCTTCCTCATCCTCCTACAACATTTAAAAAAAATAATATATATATATATATATATATATATATATATATATATATATATATATATATATATATATATATATATATATATATATATATCATTGCAATGTAACTGCTAAATGAAAAACCAATAGTAAAATAAACTAGAAATTAGCATTCTTTATCATATCACTGCAATGTCACTGCCAAATGAGATTTATATATTTCAACAAAAACAAACTCTATTGTCACTAGTAAAATGAGGACTATAAACAAGATAATAGTATATTTGCAAATTGCGAGTACATTAAACAATTTTTAGAGGGACTAAGCAAAAAATGATATATTTGTTTGGAACAAAAATATATTAAAACCTTAAATATATATTTTATACCTAAACATAATACATTATGGACAAATATTTTTTAATATAATATAATGTTTTTTACATGATTAGTAAGAATGATCAATATATCATTTAACTTTAAATTATATCTCTCCCAATTTCACTTCATTCGAAATTGATAGCTTCCATTAGAATCTATGATATCAAACTTAGTTAGTGAAGTAAACAATCACTTACCTCTTGAATCATGTGAATATGTTAGGATTATCACATTTACATAGACTAGTTCATGACAATTACTCCAATTGTGCTCTTTCTTATGATTGTCATAAGCATAATTTATAATTCAATTGGAGTAGTAAAATTTCTAACATTGCAGGTTGATTAGAAACTTAGAATCTTAAGGAAGGGCTATATTTCACTACTTTTATTCGAATACCTAGCAACATGAATCAAACCATTGATAAGGAATTAGAATTTTCCTCATAAGTAACTTAAAATAACCAAAACTCCAAGAGCAATTTTATGTTATATACAAGTTTGATTGTATCATCTTGTCAAATTGGTTATGAAGTGGTATGTGTAAATCATGATTATATATAGATACCGAAAAAAATGAAAGTCAATGGAGTAGTAAAAATATTGAAAGGTCGTAATCATGATGATCATTAGAAGGAGCGGTAGAAAGACACATTTGACTTGGTTGCATCATAGTAAACATATCTTACTAAAAATATTCAAATTGTTTTTCCAAGTTCGTTGTCTTTGCATTAGCTTCTTTTGCAAGCACATTAGCTCATGCAGCCTCATCATGTGCAACACCAATTTCATCTCTGGCAGTCGCAATGGCTTGGCTATCTGCTTTTGTTTTGTGGTTTGTAATTGACACTTGTGTCAAGTAAGACACTTTGTATCTAATGTTGCTCGCCATTTGTGCAACCCCATAGCATCGCCCTCGCATTTTACCCCCAATAACTTCTTTCCAAATTTGTAGTTTTGTTGATCCATCCATATTACCATCAGTTTGTGTGGCTAGTGTCAGACTAGCGTAGTATTTTTCATGTACAACACAACATCAAAGATTTATCTGACACATTTTATTGTAATATCGATAGTCTATCATTTTTGCATAAGCATCACATTAATCATTAATCATCCATTTTCTTTCAATTTCACCATTTTAATTTTGTTCTTGATTTTTAGAATTTTCTTTGATTTAATTTTAATTTCCAGTTAAATAATGATATTAGATTAATTAGACTTAATTCTAAATCAAAGAAAATTCTAAAAATCAAGAACAAAATTAAAACTGACATTGAATGGTGAAATTGAATAGAAAATGCATGATTAATGATTAATGTGATGCTTATGCAAAAATGACTGACTATCGATATTGCGATAAAATGCGTTAGATGAACAAAAACTTGAAATATGTTCGGTCAAAATTTAGGGTATGACATAATGAACAAATCACCTAGATGTTTGGGCCGCTTGAGCTTTTTAGCCTATAATCAAAGACAATATATATGGTTATAATGTATATTGGATATAATTATATTAACACATTGTAATTACTAATAGAATACACATTAATTCAAGAGCAACATCATGGTGGACCCCTCGACTTGTTGTATAGATTGCCCACCTCTGCTTGATGATCAATTAATCTTATTTTGTTGAGATAATTTTTTTTGAAGTTTTCTTTATTCCACTCATAAAGAAGATATGTCCATGCATCTACACCCATCCAAGGTGGCCTTTCATTTTTATCTCGAACCTTTTTAAATATATCAGCCACTCGTTTGGTACATTTTTAATGAAACAAGTCTTCCATTCTAGCGTCATCACAATGTTCCCAGGATACAAGTGGCTGAAAAAAGATAGACTTAATACCCTTTTTGGTCCTTTGACTATGGGCCATGGTCCAATTTGGTCCTCTTTCTTTTAAAAGTTCCAAATTGGTCTCATACGTTATTAAATTGTTCCACGTTGGTCCAAACCGTCAAATAGATGCTAACAGTGTTAAAATGATGAAGTGTATTCTGAGGTGGCATTGTAAATGTACAGTCATCCTCTCCTTCTACATTGTGTTGTATTTTTTTATAAAATCAGGTCACATGGTTCATCTCCTTCTTCATTACCAAAATCTAGGGCACAAATTCCACAAGAACTGGGTTCGATCTCCTTCTCCCTAAATTATGAGTTTCTCATGTGGTTCATCTTCTTCGTCAAGAACTGGGTTCGATCCACAAGTGCACACAAGTTTTGGGAAGCTTATGTGTGGTTATGGAGACCTAGTTGTTCTTCAAAAAGAAAGAACACCCAGCAACTACAGAAATATTTTTTGGGGTTGTCAACATTTTAAGGTAATATTTTATCTTCATCACCTAGGTTAACATTCTTCTCTTCAATGTTCTGATTGAAAAACATTGTTATACATGGAAGCACAAATTCGGGGTGTGGATTCTTTGAATGGTTTTATGATGTTGCTAATGGTGAAAATGAAGAAAGCATAAGGAATACCCAGTGGAAAATTGATATGCATTACAAAGAGTTGGCTAAACTAAAAAAAATGGTGGAAGTTTTGAAGGTGGAGAATTTGCAGTTAGATGAATGCTTGAAGAACACTAAGAAATGGAAGATGATATAGAAGTGCTTGTGTTACTCACTGATCTTTCTCTTAGTATTTAGGATGTTATGAAAATTAGGTGTTGTAGTTGAGATGTATTAAGGTTTTCATTTTTGGTGTACCAAGTTTATTATGAATGAAAAATGGTTGGTTTAATTATTATATTTTAGTGTTATTGCCTTAATATAATAACAATTTTTTGCCTTAATTTGTTGACATAATTTGATTACAATTGTGTACATAATTTGACCATAACAAGTCATAACATGTTGTTGTTGACATACCAGTTGTTGACCATAACAATTGTTGGCACAATTTGACATGTTTTGAACATAACATGTTTTTGCACATAACAGATTTTGTGCATGCCTTAATTTGATACCTTAACACTAGCAAACATATAACAAGTTGATACACAAGTTTTGCACATAACAAGTTGATATTTTAGTAACAGGTTTTGACAAAATGCATTACATAGCAGAATGTGGTAATAGGTTCTAAGTTTTTACAAAATGCAGCTTTTAAGTCTTGTACATAACAAGTACCATTACATAGCAGAATCCTAAGATACATCAGTATGTAACAAGTACTATTATAAAATGCAGCTTTTAAGTCTTGCACATTACATAGCAACATACCATAACAAGTACCATTACATAGCAACATTGCACAAAATAACGAGTCAAAATGCATCAGTACACAACAGATCCTAAGATACATATTCTAAGAGGTTTTCTTTCGGATGTTCCTTTTAGTAGGAGTTGTCCTCCCAGTTGTTGGACCTACTGCATTCTGTGATGCACTCAGCCCTATAGTGGGACCTCTTGAAACATGTGTTGGTTTTCTAAAAGGAAACTTGTGTTTAGCCTGTGGTGCAGTCCTCTTGTGAGTTGTCTGAGATGTTTGAGAAGCCTGAGTTGGTTGAGAAGCTTGAGTTGGTTGAGATACATGTGTTGATTGGCCTGATGCAGATGCTTGAGTAGTTTGTGGTGTCTGCTTACAGGTAAATTTGTTATGTCCAGTTTTTCTGCACCTTGTACACCTTAGAACCATACCAGTTTTCCTTATTTTTCTATCAAATCCATCATATTTTTGGGCCTTCCAGGCATCTACTTATATTTTGGTGGCTGGAAATCAGCGTACTCAGTCCTAACCCATAAATTGGTACCATTAAGTGGATAGATTATCGGTTCATGAACCTGAAGATACATAACCTTCTTGTAATAATCTGACACAAAATCATCAACACAAAGACATATAACCTTCATTGAAGCAATTCCATGGACACATGGAAGACCTGTCAGTTGCCATTTCCTGCAAGAACAACCATGGCCCTTCAGGTTGACCACAAAGATATCACCTTGGTTCTTAATATGCTTCACCTCAAATATATACTTTGCTGACATCTTATACAAACATAAGAATAAGTGTTACCTAACTAGAATTAGTGTTATATTATCTATCTATACAAACACAAGAATAAGTGTTACCTTACTATCCATGAACTGGTGTAGCTATTGGTTTTCTCCAACTTCTTGATATTTGGTAAAATATCCCCATCACTCAAATTAGAGAACCTTAATCTATTTCCTGCCCATTTTTCCATTATATACCCCCTTATTTCTTATAACATTGTTACCAATGTTCTTGCCCTTGCTTCTACAATCACACTATTGAATGCCTCTGACATATTATTTAACACATTATCATATTTTTTGGTGGTCCTAAAATATTACTTACTCCAAAATCTTGGTGGTGTATGCATCATGTGCTTGTAGGCATCTTCGTGTATTTGTCTCATACCTCTCATCCCCATTTCCCAAGCTTGTGGGTAAGTTGCTCTAGCTGCTCTCCAAATTATCTCCTTCAATGTTTTTCCTGGAAATCTCTTCTTGAAATTGTTGTATAAGTGCCTCACACAAAACCTTTACTCAACACCTGGTAATAGTTCTTTCATAGTAGGAAGCAGACCCTGCAAATACATACATACATATCAGAATAATATACAATCCTATATCAGAATAATATACAGAATAATATACAGTCATAAAGCAATATAGTGGTACCTTTTGTTGATCAGAGATGAATGTATAAGTCCTAAATTCTTCTCTTCCCCCTAAATCATCAATCAGTAGGGTCAAAAACCATGTCCAACTATCTATGGTCTCACCTTCCACCACAACAAAAGCAATAGGCATCATTTGGTCATTGGGGTCTGTTCCAATTTCTGCTAGAATTTGATCACCACATAGGCCCTTCAAAAAGCATCCATCAAGTCCAATTATTGGCCTACAAAACTTGAAACTCTTCTTTCAAGCAGCATAACAAATGTAGAGTCTCTTGAAATAAGGCCTTGTATCCTCATCCCCCTTTTGAACAAGTGTGACATTGAGTTTCACAGTAGAACCAGGATTGGTCCTTAAAATCTCATGACAGTAGTCATAAATCCTTGTGTAATATCCTAAGAAAGATCCATCCAACATATCCCTTGCAGCAAACCTATCCATGTTTGCCTTTGTTTTGTTAACCCTTACATTCCATTTCTTAAGTGCCTTCTCTTTTATATCTTACAGCTTGAGTTTAGGATTATTTTTCAAAGAGTTTTGTAACTTCTTACTAAGCCATCTTGTACTCATCATTTTAACATTATACTCTCTAGGACAATTATGTATGTCAACTAGTTTCCTAAGTTGCCAAGTCTCCTCATCAGACAACTTTCCACAATATGCCTCTCACTCACTTTTTTCCTTACAAATAACTTTCACTCTTTTTTTTTGTCATTTTTCAAAAAATTTAAACCTCTTCCATTTTGAACAGTATATGTCTGTATGGCTTCCTTAAACTCACTTTTGGTATTAAAGTAAGTGCCTAACTCTCACTTATAGTCAGACATATCTTTCATAGGCTTAATATATGGGATGCTTCTTCTTCCTTGGTATTGAATTGTACTCATTATCACATCTGCTATCTAAATAGTCATTATCATATAAACCATCATTATCATGTACACTTTGCCCTTCCCCTTTATTTTTCTTCAAGTTACTGCATCCTTCAAGGTTATCATCATAACTAACCATGTTTGCATCATGCTCTTCCTCATTGTCCAAATTAACATCGGAATTAGTATATGATACTTCCATAGGACTATCATAAACAAATGAAGAATCCTCATCCTCAGAACTTGTGTCAACTCCCTCATCAACATTCACACTCTCACTTACATTGACTCCCTCATTAACATTCACACCCCCACCAGTCTTCAGTCCCTCACCAGACTTCAATCCCTCTCTTGTACTCAGTCCCTCACTAGTATCATCTCCCTCACCTAGATTGACTTCATCATCATCATTCACTCCCTCACCTAGATTGACTCCCTCATCAGCGTTCACTCCCTCACCTGGATTGGCTCCCTCATTAACATCAACATTCACTCCCTCACCTACATTGACTTCCTCACGCTGCTTCTCTGCATCCTTAATCACTTGTTCAACCAACTCTGCAACAATATCATAGTTTTCAGGAATAACCGTGTTCAGGGGTTCTTCATTTAATGGTTCCTCCTCTATGTTTGATGGTTGTTCATCTAATGGAACATCAAAATACTCAGGTTGGGACAAAAGGTGTTCAATATAAATGTCTACTTTCAGGTGAACCCTACATAAGTCAACTATGTCTAAGGCTCCCTCATCATCCTTAAGCAAATTAATTACAAAGGTAGGATCCTTATAGTATATATTCTTTACCTGAGTATACCCTAGGTATTTAAAACACCAATCAACTCAAAATATGACCACCTATCAACATTTACCCTTAACTCATTGCATTTTCCACCAACATAATTAGTTTTTCCAGAATCCAAAAATTCACCACTATGGTGAATGTTAAGAGTTATTAGTTCTTCCATTTGAAACCAGAATCACCTACAAACACAAATTATAGAAAAGGCATACATCAACCCTAGTTTTCGAAAGAGGGCAAAAAACCCTAGAATAAAAATTACTGATTTCCCAGACAAAAATACTTAAAAATACATATTAAACAAACCCTATAATCACGAAAGGAATTGATTACATTAACCTCGTTTGCTTCGTCTTCGTCTTAATCAAATGCGTTTGCAGCGTCTTCGTGAAGCCTCTTTGCAGCGTCTTCGTGAAGCTTATTCTTTGCGCTAGGGCACAAATTCTTTGGAAATGAGGAAAGAGTGTTGTGTCATACAACTAAAGAGTCATTGAATAGTCAACACCGTGCCACATCACCATTCACTATATTACACATCAGCCAACTAGTTACATGTAATCAACATTTTAAGCCAAACTTTAATTTTTCTAACGGAATGGACAAACGTGGAACATTTTAAAAACGTATGGGACCAATTTGAAACTTTTAAAAGAAAGAGGACCATATTGGACTCTGACCTATAGTTAGAGGACCAAAAAGGGTATTAATCCAAAAATATACTATTAAATTAAACTCTGAGAAAATACATTATTATCATCAAACTACTAATAAAGAAATTACATTTCTTACTTTAAACATGTTGAACCACTGCTTTCTCTATTTTTCTCTTCCTTTGACATTAAGCTCACTATAGTTCTTGATTGTTCCTCGATAAAGCTTTTTTTCCAAATCGATGTGGTAACAACATCACTTGAATGTAACTTATAATCACATGCATAACAATAAAATCACCAGTAGCATATGAGACAAAAAGCTTGCAACATATATGGTGTTAAAACATTTTACGTCTCCCTCAACATATGGATATGGGTAACCATTTTTTTCTAATGTTGATGCGATGGACTCATTTCTAAGAGAAATGACTTAAGATATAAGCATTTTGAGTTTATACAGGAGGGTTAGGGAGTGAACAACTATCTCAAATTCACCAAAAAATGTGTTTCACAAGTGTAACTACTATTGAAATAAGAGATCTTTTAACATGGCCATAGTTTTCAGTGAGTAAATATTATATTCTTCTTCTTGTGTGGGGTTACTACTAAAGCTCAAAAGAGAATTTGGCATCATGGATCACATTAATGCTGCCATTTTTACCACATGGCATCAAATATTTTTGGTGAATTTGAGATAATTGTTCACCCCCTAACCCACCTTAAAGTCAGAAAAGTTCAAACTACATATGTGTGTATACACACACACACACACACACACTCACACACACTAAATTTTAGCTCAAAAGTATCAATTCTCATTCATGAGTGACTTTGTGATCATTATTGCCTAAGATTCAATTAATAATATAACTAAAAGAAGAAATATCAAGGCAAAAAATAGAACATCTACTGGTAAAAAGAGGACACAAATTCAAGATGATATACTTGTACATTCCTAATAAACTTTCTTGGTCTCATTTGATTTAAGGTTATGTAAAGTTCTCAAACATTGTGAAACTTATTATTATTTCTTTTAGGTTTTAGTTACATCTAGAAAATATGTCATAGAAATTTGAACCACTATTTGATGAAATTGTTAAATTACAAGGAAGGAAGATAAGTATTTTAAGGATTGCTAAATATTTTCTATTATTTTTCTCCCGCTTATTTTGACTCAATTGACTAATGTGTTTATATTATACTATTATTTGATGGAACAACTACACAAGAAGCAACTACAACATATAACACAACACAAAATATGACATACAGGAAATTCAGGATAAAAAATTAATGAATCAAATATTATACTTGTAAATTCCTACACTTATGTCATTTAAAGAACTACATGAAACATTATTAGACTATTTTAGAAGAAAAAAAACGCAGCAAGTGATAAACTTTAATAAAGTATGCATAAACTACTGATTTTCTTACGCTTTAGTATTTGCTACAATATGAATCATTGGTTTTTGCCCACCATCTTGGTCTTGTTGTTCATCATTAGAAAGTGTTTGGTCTTCATTTGTGGTGTGATGGATAGGACGCTGCAAAACACGATGAGTTTATCTTAGGGTGGAAATGAATATGAATTCCTCAGAAGTCGGGATCGACGATTGAGGCTAAGTAGGTGGTGGTGTTGGGTATGTCTCAATCGGTGGTGAAGACTAAGTATGTGGTGATGTTATAGTTGTCTTAACCAATGGTGTAGGTTGAGTAGGTTGTGGTGTTGGAGTTGTCTGAATCAGTGGTGGAAGCTGAGTAGGTTGTGGTGTCAGGGTTGGTTGAATCAGTGATGGAGGATGAATAGGTGATTGTGATGGGTTTCTCTGAGTAAGTGGTGGCGTGGGTTCCTTGAACCAGATGTCCCATGGACCATGCGAGATTATTTTATAGCAAAAGTCTCGGGTGGCATCTGTCCTTGAAGGCATAACCTATTAACAATTTTTTACACAATATGATAAACAATAATGTATAAAAAATTGTGACATAATTAACGAAATCAAATATTGAAATGTTTAGCCATCTTACTTATTTATGCCCATTGGTGCTTTATTCTTTGTGTTTTGTCCAGTCATTTGAATAGAAGCAAACAATAAAGCTGCCAATAATAAAAGTTTATATATAAGCCTAAAAAAAGCAAAATAACTATTATATGATTTATATATTATGATTGATAAAATGAAAAGTAGATGACTTCATATATTGGAAAGGTGCAACAACTTTGTTTTATCACTAAAATCAAATTACATAACTTTAATACATTGAAATAGAAACATACTAAGATTGTGGCAACACGTCTTACAATTAAACAAATTTAATACATAGAAACTAAAACATGAAAAGATATTAAATGATCTAGACTAAACAGGTTTTCTCAATCTTGAGTCACTAGATCAATTGTCATTATTATTGGCTCAACCTCATCAATTAATCCTTAATCGACTAAACCATGTATTTGTTCAACTTCTATAATAAGCACAACTGGTGACATTTCATCATATTTATAAGGCATTTCATCCTGGTGTTTTCTATCTCCACATAACCTTTTGGTTTTGTGGTGATTGTTGCACACCATTCACACATGTGTCTACACATTTCTGGATATGGAAAATAATACACTGGTTTTGCTTCTTATGTAAGAATGAACAAGTCATAATGATAATATAATTTATTCATCTTAATGTCAACAATATTAAACTCATTATTAACCCGTGTTCCACTATTATTTGTTGGATCAAACCAATCATAATAAAATAGGGTGATCTTATTGCTAAAGCCATGGTATTCCAATTGAAGGATACATTGGATGATGCTAGAAAAATCACTTTCCTCTCCATTTGTAAGACCTTTAACATGTACCCTATAATTAATAGTCTTTTTTTACCACAAATTCATTCTTGAGTGTGAAACTTGTACTCATTAACAAAGTATATGTTCCATGGTGTTGCCTTAGGATTAGGACTGGAAGCTAATGCCTTCATATAAGGACTAATGGTTACATTTCTCTTATCATTCACAAAAGAAAATATGCATCTAACCTTAGAGATAGTTTATTGAAAAACTCCTCAATTGTGAGAAATATACTTATATATTCCTTTAGCCATGAAGGAAACTACTTGTGTATAAGACCATAAACATCTTCCTCATTGATAGAATGATATTGCATGAACAATCTGACATCGGCCATAAAATTGATGAGTATATATATATATATATATATATATATATATATATATATATATATATATATATATATATATATATATATATATATATATATATATATATATATATATACATATATATATATATATACATATATATATATATATATATATATATATACATATATATATATATATATATATATATATATATACATATATATATATATATATACATATATATATATATATATATATATATATACATATATATATATATATATATATATGTATATATATATATATATATATATATATATATATATATATATATATATATATATATATATACATATATATATATATATATACATATATCTACATATATATATATATATATATATATATATATATATATATATATATATATATATACAAAATGGTTGAGAATAATACATATGTTTTATAAAAATGTACTTACTCGAGATACGGTTTAACCTCATCATAATTGATTATGACATATACATGAGCAGATTTCCATTCCTCATCAATGACCTAATAATCTCGAGGCTTTCCACTAGGACGACCACATTTGCTAAAAATTGAAAGTGTTGGTTGGGCATTCTCAAAATTTGATCGAGGATCATTCCTTAAACTTGTACTTGACAACAAACTAAAGGTCTTGAAGTAGTGAGAGCCAAAATAATTAGTTTCAAGGTGCAAGTAGGCAATGCATATTGAACCTTCAACCCTGGATTTATTTTTTAGCGAATGCTTGTAGTTTTTCACTAATATATACATGAAAGGATTAAAAGATGTTTTTTCATTAAATTAATCTACAAAAACTGCACATCATTTACCTTTCAAATGGATACATCAATGATATTGTATATGACCACCAAAGATTGATTCATTATGTAGGTGAATTGGGAGATATTCCATCGAGTCAAAGAAACCTAGTGGAAAAGTTCTTTCTAGCTTACATATGATGATAGGAATGTTTTGTCCCAACCTAACAAGGTCTTCCAACTTCAATGTATTATAACACAAGTCTTTAAAAAATGACTTAACTCGGTTAACAACTTCCATATGTTTGGTGGAAAGGAACGAAAATCAATTGGAAGCAAGCATTTCATGAATACATGAAAATCATGACTTTTCATCACCTTCATTCTACCCTTCGTGACATCAGCACACCTGGAAAGATTTGAGGCGTATCCATCAGGCATTTTTAGTTGCTTAATCCATTTATAAACTAACTTTGCCTCTTCAAATATCAAAGAAAAAGTTTCCTTTAGCTTTACCATCTTTCCATTAGGTTGAGAGAGCACCTATAAATATTTACATAAACAGATACTAGGTAAATCCAATCTTGCCTTATCGTGTCTTTTGTTTTTTCCAGGAACATTCATGACAATGTTAAACACGTTATCAAATACATTCTTCTCAATGTGAATCACATCAAGGTTGTGCCTTAACAAAGTCATTCTTTCAGTATGGAAGATCCTAAAATAGACTTCTTTTGGTCCAATTATGTACTTTTCCATACCCTGGAAATTTGGTTTCCCAGTCATTGTCTGTGACTTTTGGAAAATCATAAACAATTTCCCAAACATCATGGTTGGTAAACATGTGTGGTGGTTTTTTTCTTCTGAATCGAGTTTTTTGTAAATCTCTTTTTACTTTTTCGGAATGAATGATCCATTGGTAAAAACCAACGATGACATTCAAACCAATAATTGTTTCCACCATATTGTAAGGTGAAATCATTTGTATTGTCCATGCAATAAGGGCATGCTAATTTACCTTGGGTCCCTCATCCAGACAACATACCATATGTTGGAAAATCATTGATTGTCCATATTAAATGCGTTCTCATTGCAAAGTTTTGCTTCGTAGAGATATCATATGTCAAAATGACATCTCTTCATTACGCTGTAAATCATAAATCAAAGGTTGCAAGTAGACATCTATTATAACTTATGGGTTGTACATTCCAGGTACAAGACAAGTAAAAAATATGTGTGGTTTTGTCATGCACATTTCGAGAGGTAGATTGTAGGGTGTGAATATTATTGGCCAACATGAATATGGAAAACCAAAGGCTTGAATGTAAGGTATAAAACCATCAGTAAATAATCTCAATATTACATTTCTTGGTTCACTAGCATAATCGGAATAAACTTCATCGAAGTGTTTCCATGCTTTTCCATCAGATGGGTGACGCAAAACATTTGGATTGCTAGTGTTCTCATAATGCCATCTCATTTGAACTACAAATTACTTTGAAGCATAAAGTCATTGTAACCTAAGAATGATTGGAAAATATAACATTTTTTTCGTTGCCACATCTTTGTATTTTTCCATTCCACTTTTTCGAGGAACATACCTAGAAACTTCACAAACTCTACATTGAGTTAAAGTGTTATCTTCTTTAAAATATAATAAGCATTTATTCACACATCAATCAATTTTCTCAGCCTTCATTCCTAACTTAGACACCAACTTCTTCACTTGTTAATAGTTTTAAGGTAAGAATTGTTTAGTTGGACAAACATCAATTGACATTTGAGAGAGAAAAAAAATCCATGGCCTTTTATGTAATGTGTCAATTAGACATGGTAACCAACAACTTATCTGAAATAGATAGTTTGGATTCAAAAGATCTCTTATAAATGGGTTGGTTTGCAAAGATTAATTCATCATAAAACTGTTGAGCTTCTTCATTTGGTACCTCACCCTCACCAATTGTTTCATTTTCCATATTATCATTCACATTGAGGACATTAACAAATGGCCTAATATTATCATATACCATTTCATTCATTGCATCAAATTGTTCTTCATCACCCAAATTATCTCCATTGACATTCCCGCCACTACTAGAATGACCATAAAGGCCCACATTATGATTCTTTAATCCAATGAATAGTCCATGTATAGTAGTTGGGCAAAAAACCATCTTTGTACAAGTGATGCAAAATGGATAGTTGTATCCCCAATATAGGTTAAAGTAAAACAACACATTTGAAGTAACTAGTATACTTGTTTCGATATAATCAAAAACATATATTCTTCCTCCTATATTTTGCATTAATTATCAGATTATCATAGAAATAACCAGTTACAACCAAAGTTATATGAGTAACAGACACATGAAGTATAAGTTGTTGAAAGTGTAATTCCTTGTGTCGAAAGCAGTATGTTGCTCGACACAAGGTGTGTCGATTTAGTCTATCAAAGTGTTGAAGCAGATTGTTATACACATATTCGATTTAGATCTAAAATAGATAGATTTGATTCAAACCTAAATATATATATTTGATTTAGTTCCAAAATAGGTATTTTGGGCTTTTATAGTTTTGGGCTTTTAGCTTGGGGTGCAAGCTAACCTAAATCTATAAATAGGGAGTAACCCTTATTTTGTAATCACTTCAACACAATATAATTCACATATTTCTGCAGTTGCAGAGTGAATAAGAAAAGGAAAATCCCACAATTTGTGGGTAGCGACATCCATCTCCAAATTCTTTTTTACCCTAATCTTTTTCTTCTCATTTTTTCTTTTAATTTCCGTTGTGCAACAATCTTTTTCATCAAGATTGATTGAAATTCTTCATAGACTTTAGGGATTTCCAACCTAAGTAACATGAGAAATCCTCAATATAAAGACATAAGTGCAACCTTCTTATCAAATGAGGCATTCATAAAACACGTTGTTAGATATTTGTTATGACTTAGAAAGAGTGTCCAGTTTAATTAGACAAAGTAATATTATTTTGATTTAAAAAATCTTGTTTAACCCCATCAACAAAATAAGAAAACAAAAATAGAAGCCAGGTAGAACAAAGCAAAACTTAGTCAGCATGCTTACAAGAATCGGGCAGACAAATCAATGTTGTCAAGATCGCGATCTAGATCATGGAATCGCACGATTTTGCAATCTCAATCACCTCCACCGATCTAGATCGTGTACAAGATCGTTTTTAGGCGGAAATCGCGGTGAAATAATCAATTTCGATATTGGAAAAAGAAAATCATGCAAATCTGGGATTTATGACCCGGGTCAAGTGTGACCCGATTTACAATACGTGTGATATAAATATGTAAATATCTTTTTTTTTCAATACCTTTGAATCCTACTCGAGTCTTTTACAAGATCAGCGATAACGATAACCTTCTCAAATTTCTCCGTCGCATCGGAGAAGAAGATGTAAGCTTGTTGTCTGTGCTCTGTTTTGTTTTCATTGTAATAAAAGTAATGCTTGTTTTGTTAATTATGTTTCATCTTCTCAAGTTTACTTTTACATAGTATGAATAGGTTTAAAAAATAATATTATTAGTAGTTGTATGTAGATAGATGTACAGTACACGATTGAAATAGCTTAATTGTATGTACGATTCAATTTCAAATAGCTTTCTGAAGTTATTAGTTGTAGGTTTAAAAATAATATAGTTATTAGCTGTATGTACGATTTCTAAAATTATTTGTAATATAATTGTTATAATAATATAAAATAAGTACCTTTGTTCAAGATTTATCAAGATTTTGTTAACTCATTCAGTGTATTGTCTTTTCCTATAAGCATCTCATATTTAAATATTATTAAAAAACAAGTTGTTGTTTGTAAGTATTAAAATATTGTTAGACTTATCTTGTTTGTGTTGTGCCTAGTAAACTATTCTCTCATTCAACTATTTAATTTTTGGTTAGCACTCTTATTAAAATGATCGTAAGTAGTTTCTAAATTACGAAAATACAACAATTTAATCTTTAAAGTATCACTAAAAAACTACAAATTAATCCTTAGATGTACTTCATCCCTTTCTTAATCTACAATCAATATGAAGTTGATTTGATCTATAAACAAGTCTATGGAACATATTTTTTTTACAGATTTTCTTTGTATTTTTATAATATTGTGTTTTAATTTATAAAAAAATGTTTGTATAAAAGTTATTTGCCTAATTTTTGTTTTGTTTTATATTTTATATTTTATATATTTAACTTGGTTTTTGTTTTAACGGAACAGATGGTTGGTGGTATTGGTAGTAGTAGTATGTCGGTTCCTCCTCCAACAAACCCAAGTGTTAGAAATGTGAGAAATAAGAAAGTTCCAAAAAATGCTCGTGGTCAAAGACAAGATGTGGCATGGCAACATGGCATTCCCGTAAATGATGAATCAAGAAAGATTAAATGCAACTATTGTCATATTGAGTATAGTGACAGTGCTTTTCGATTTAAGCATCATTTAGCAGGGACAAGTAGTAATGTTGAAGCCTTTGTATCTGTTCCAGATGAAGTTTGCAAACAAATGTGGGTCATTGTTCATAGATTGCAAAGCAAACTCACCAAGAAGAGAACTCTAAGTGAATATGTAATAGAGGTTGATGTGGAAGATGGTAAAAGAAAAAAAATTGAATCTTCAGGTCTTGCAAATATTTTCAAGAGGGGGATAACGTCTCAATCTACTATCAACGATGCTTTTAAGAAAAAAGAGAAGGAGGACACTGACTTACAAGTTGCAACTTATTTTTACAACAATGTTATCTCCTTTAACGTTGTAAAAGATGAAGAGTTTATACAGATGTGTGAAATGATTACTCAATACGGTAAAGGATATAAGCCACCATCTTACCATAACATTGAGGTAAGCATTTAGCGAAAAAAGTTGAGTCTATAAATAGCATATTGGTAGAGCATAAAGCTGCGTGGAAAAAGTTTGGATGTACAATAATGACAGATGGATGGACTGACCAAAAGAGGAGAACTATCATAAACTTGTTAGTCAATAGTCCTATGGGTAATTTCTTTTTAAAATCAATTGATGCATCTGGCATTTCAAAGACAGCTGATTAAGTTTTCAAAATGATGGATGATATTGTTGTGGAAGTGGGGGAAGAAAATGTTGTCCAAATTGTAACATACAATGCAGCGAACTATAAGTTGGTTGGACAAATGTTGATGGAAAAAAAGAATAAGATTTATTGGACACCTTGTGCAACTTATTGAATTGATCTAATGTTAGAGGATTTTGAGAGCAAGATACCTATGCATAAGGAGATTATTATTTCGGGTAAAAAGATCACAACTTACATTTAGGCTAGGACTGGTCTTATAACTTTGTTGCATCATTACACTGAAGGAGGCGAGTTGATAAGACCTGGAATCACTCGCTTTGCAACATCATATTTGTGTGTTGGGTTTCTTGAATGATAAGAGGGGATGATTGTATAGGATGTTCACTTCCAAGCAATGGAAGGATAGTCAATTTTCCAAGACAAAAGATGGAAAGTTTGTTGAAAATATAGTCACAAACAAGCACTCTTGGAAGAATTTGATTATTTTCCTTAAGGGTGATTTTCCATTACTTAAAGTATTGTGTATGGTGGATTCTGATGAGAAGGCAGTCATGGGCTATATATATGAAGCAATGGATCGAGCAAAAGAGGAAATACAAACTAGCTACAATAACAAGAGGAAAAGGTATAATTTTATAAAATATCTTAGATTTATTTATTTGATATAAAAAGTATATTAGTATTTATTTATGAACTAATTTAATCTTTTCTTTCTTAAGCTACCAACCTTTATGGATAATTATAGATAATAGATGGGACAAACAGATACATAGGCCTTTGCATGTTGCATGCTATTATCTTAATCCAATGATGCATTACAAACCTAATTTCAAAGCAGATAATAAAGTGAAACAAGGAATGTATGCATGTTTATAAAGGATGATGAGAGGAGACATGGATATGGTGAATAAGATTGATGGTCAGCTTGAGGATTTTAAGAGTAAAAAAGGGTTATTTGGGAGTGAAATAGCCCAACGTGGACTAGAAAACAAGACACCAACTCAATGGTGGGAATCTTATGGTGATACACACCCAGAGTTGCAAAACTTTGCTATTCGTGTGTTGAGTTTGACATGCAGTTCTTCTGGCTGTGAGAGGAATTGGAGTGCTTTTGAGATGGTATGTTTTTAAATTTATCATATATATTTTTTATATTTACTATATGTTATAAATTTTGATTTTATATTCCCCTTTTTAGGTTCATACGAAGAAAAGAAATCGATTGAAACAAAAGATTGTGAATGATCTTGTGTATGTGATGGTAAATACAAGATTGACCAAGAATAAGGCTGAAAGGAAAAAGCGAGATCTAACAATTGAGGATTTCCAAGATGATGTTGATTGGTGGTATGTTGTTGAGGAAGAAAATGCATGTGATAATCATGTAAATGTGGCTGATTTAGATGAAGATTTGATGCAAAGTATTAGTGCTAAATCAATTTCACATGTAGATATATTTGGTGTCCTTGAAACTATAGAAAGTGACAATGAAGAAGGAAATGCAGATGAAGGTGATGAAGGAAATGATGATGATGAGATTAATGAAGATGATGAAGATGACATTATGGGGGAAATCCAAATTGTCGGCACATTTGTGATTTGTATTAGTCTCTATGATTTTGAGTAATTTATTTTATGGACTTTGTTATTTTAAGTTAAGATTTGAGATTTTAAATTTTATGGTTAAAATTTTAGACATGGTGGTTTTATATTTAATATGCAAACTTATGCACTATATAATATAGATCTTATAAAATATTTGAAGTATTATTTTTTAGTAAAATTTTACGATTTTGATTACGATCTCATGTTTTACGATTTTGTTATCCCCTTTCGATCTTATAAAATTAATTAAGATCTTCCGATCTTAATTGCAATTTTATATTTTACGATTTTAATGTCACATCCCGATCTTACGTAAGATCTCGATTTTGACAACATTGAGACAAATAATTTGGTACAAATATCATAAGCTTACTTGATATATGTAGTTATAATATAAGATATGACATTGAATACAAAAGAGACACCATGAAATCATTACTACTTAAGAAGCTCAAGTTTTTCTAGAAGTTTTTATAAAAAGTTAGTTGTCATGGAAGGTCATATTAGATGTGTAGTTGTTTGTGTATTTATCACATGAAACAAGGTCTTTGACTTTGGCTTAGGCGAGGAGTTAGATTCTCTAGTTGATTGACCATACACTTGCACTAATTTTCACCTAAATAATGTTGAAGTACTAATTTTATTTTCTAACAGTTGTCTAAACACTAACCAAACCTTAAATTAAAATAAAAAAGTTTTTTCTATATGTTTTCCAAATTAGAAAACAAAATAAGATAAGGTTCTAGAAATAACTTTCACAATCTTGTTTTTTAAAATTTGGCATGCAAGCATAATGAAAGAAATGAGAGTTGTGTGTTTACTAATAGGCATTGTAATTCCAATTAGGAAATTACACATCCTTTAAAAGTCATTAACCAGTTATTTGTAACAAACAAACAAATATGTGGTAAGAGTTACCTCCAATTAAACCAACCTATATATCGAGGATAGTGAATGGAAGTAAACACAACCATTTATCCTACTATAAGTCATAATAATTTATGCCACTATTACTATTTTCCAGTTGCTCTAAAAATTTACTACTAATTTTTTAGTATTTTTTATTGCTAATATAATGTTATTGTCCAAAAATACCTATAGGAATTGCATCCCTTTTTGAAGGTTTATATAAGTGAAGTTTCAAAAATACTTCACAAACAATTTTAATCAGATTTAAAATCCTTGTGTAACTCTCTTTCTTATGATTTCAAGATGAGTAAAGATTTATTCAACCCAAAAATAACAAAAGAAAATTTCTAAAACCAGAATCATTGACACCTATTTATTCACCTTAAAATATCTTATGAACTATACTTTCAGTCTGGTAAGATATTCAGAATATTTTTGTATCTACCACTATTTTCATACCCAGGATCTTCCTTTGGTTTTTCAGATCCAAAAAAGTTAAAAGAAGTAATGCCCAAGCATTTGAATAGACTAAGAAACGTGCATGACACATTTTAAAAATGAAAAAGCATTAAGCTTTAAAGTAATAAAAGTTGTAACAGTGAAACCCATATGACTGAAAAAATTGGAGAGCTGAGAGGATTTCATCATCAAACAATTGATATGAATCAAAGTTCATTGATGACAATGAATAAAACAACATTAACAAAAGAGTAATAAAGAATTATAACAAGACAAATTTTAAAACAAAGAAAAAACTCGTTAAAAAACAAAAACATATGTAAACAACGCTTAATGCAATTAAGTGAACATCAAATACCTAGTAAGCAAGCACTTGAATGGAATAAGTTAACCCTCATAAGCATAAAATAAATTAACAACAACAAACCATAACATATTGATTCGATATGACAATTACAAAGAAAAAAGACAATAACAAGAGTGACATTGGCGGTTTAACATATTTACATTGGTCGACATCAAATGTAATTAATCTGCATAAGATATGACCATGTTTTAAAATTAGACAAAATACCCTTTTTGGTCCCTTAACTATACCATTGGGTTCATATTGGTCTCTTAACTTTTTTTCGTGTCAGATTGATCCCTTAACTCTTAAAATGTGTCATGTTAGTCATTTTTGTCTAATTAGCGACCGATTTTTGAACTTTTTTGTCGCTAATTAGACAAAAGGACAAACATAATACATTTTAAGAGTTAAGGGGGCAATCTAACACGAAAAAAAGTTATGGGACCAATCTGAACCAAAGGATATGATTAAGGGACCAAAAAGAGTATTTTGCCTTAAAATTACTAGGTTGGTAAGCCAGGGAAGTACACATACATACTCATCTTATCTCATACACACATACCTTTAGCGCATGACAAAACCAAACCAACACTCAACTTCACTAGTAAATCTCACCGCACAAGTCTCTATCAAACACATAGTTGTTGGTCTCTTTCGAGTATCAGATTAAAACTATGATGTCACATGTAAGTATACATGTATGTTTGATTGCAACAAGTAATAGAATAAGGATATTGCACCCACAGGGAGTGGAAGAAATTTAGATTGAACTTTTGTAAATGATCTTTGTTTAAAAGAAGTATGAGCAAGGTAACAAATAACAATTGATATCAGATAAAAGGAGTTCACACTGCACAACTAAGACTACTAAATAAGGGGGGGTACTAATATCAAGAGAGTGATTGATGAGCTAAGATCCATTAATATGTTAGGAGTCAAATGTGTCAATGATATGAAGTGTTGTGCCTCAAAAGATCAGAACATGATCTTAGTGTGTATCTCTACAACATCAAAACATGCATTACTATGGCAATGGAACAAATCTTTAAGCTTCACTTATAACCCTGGAATACATCTAGTTTTAATTCTGAAATTTCTTTATGGCCTTAGGTTATTATCTCTAAGCAAGCTAATTTAAGTGGGTATATCTATCCCACTTGTTTAACCACTTTTGTTATGAAATCCACTTGTTATTGGATCTCTCACAACAACAAAGTTTTACCTTTTTCTAAGTTGATCATTCAAAGAATCATGCTTATAGCATAAAAACACATAACAAAATAAGACACTCAATAACACATCATTTTAACATAAAGACAACATCATATTAACTTCACATTGCTCATCAAACAAGTGTTTAACTCACAGTGAGCTGAGTAAAAACTATTGAACGAAAACTAATAAGAAACATACTTAAACAAAAGTTGTAAGAGAAATGACACTCTAATAGTAACCTAGAGAGATCCTTTGCGTTGGATAAATAATAATTGATGTCTCTAGTCACGCAAACTCTCAACAATGAATACAAGATTGGATGAGAATAAGAACACTCTTTATTTCTCACTAACCCTCAAAATAAAATAAACAGCTACTTAAAATATTATGCCTATGTGAATTCTCGAACTCCCTTCTTCTGAAGCTTAAGGTCAGCTTTTATAGACCTGAATGTGGATGTGAAAGTTAGTAGGCTTTAGATCATGGGCCTTTGATTCAAATGAGGGAAATTTTTACTCAAATACTCCATTTTTTCAAAAACAAAAACCCCAAAAAACCCACTTTTCAAACTAATTCCCTATCTACCCCACTTTTCATAACAAAAAAATGAATTCACAGGTAAATACAGTCACCTGCGGATTTTCCTGCAGATTTGACATTACCTGCGAATTTACTTGCGGATTTACCTATATCCGTAGGTAAATTCGCAGGTAATCTCAAATTTTCAGGAAAATCCTCGGGTAACTGAAATTTTTTACAAAAATATAGGAGGTCGCCAATTCAATTGGCGACTCCCCTTTAATTCAATTTTATTTTATTTTTAAAAGTGGGGTAGATTGAGAATTAATTTGAAAGGTAGGGTAGTTAGGGATTAAAGTTGGAAAAGTGTGGTAGTTTGATAAAAAATTTCAAATGAGGTTTCAACCCAAATCAAATCAACAAATTCTCCAGTTGTGCTTTATCCTTAGTGAACAAGTTTCCTAGTACAAACAACAATGGGGGACAAGGCGTCTGCTACAAAAGATAGTGGAACAAAGGAGCAGGAAGAAGATGGTTGGTGCAGGGTGCGCTTTTGTAGAAGTGGTCCCTACCATACTATTCTTTTGTCCCTTTGCACAATTGATTTTATCTTTTTGCTCCTCTAATTCTTCCAAGCATAAACCTACCACGTATGCCCTAGAAATGAATTCCCTCCAAGATTTTGTCTATTTGCTGATTGTGTTCCTTAGCAACTTTAAATTCTTCAATTCATTCACACTTCTAGACTCTGTCTTTACCAACCACGCCTCAACTTGCTTAAAAAATCATCTTTCACAACAAAAACGCACATAAAAACTACAGATAAGGCACCTAGCGTGCTTAAAAATAATTAAGCTAAAAACAATAAAATTAAATAAATAAACTCTTAATTCAAACTAAAAACCTATTTGAAAAGCGATCATAATGACACTCTAAAAGTGAGTTATCAACAGTTGCAATAAAACTCTATTTTCCTTTCTCCCATGTTATTTCCCCAACACCTATAAAAGATTAAATTCTGGCACTTAGATACTTGATGTTGAGACATATGTCACAACACTAGAATCACCACAGTAAGGACACAACCCACTCACACATACATGTAGATATCTTGATGCTGATGTTAATACTGACGTAACAGAACATCAGAACACAAAGTCAAGACAAATATTTTGATATATTCGGTTTGATATAACAATTATCAAACTTTAATTATGCATAAGGGTGTGGCGCCCACCACCACTCTCTTTTCTAATACGTGACGCATGCTACAATATGCTAAGTGGGAGATTGGCCCACGCCACTATCCTATTTTACAGGTATTCGTTCTGTTTCTCACGCGCTTTTAACGCATCACTCATTTTCCAGCTCACTTCAAGCTACTTTCGTGGAACAAATCCAGCCGTCCAACTAGTATAAATAGAAAGCTTTTTGGCACACTTGCTCGTCTCCGAATTTCTGCTGCAGTTTATATTTCCTTAGTTTTTATATTTTCCAGTATCAGTATTTATTTCTGAGTATTATTTTTTTTAGCAATTTCTTGTACGATTAAAGATTGTCGGATTACTACCAGTCTCTATATTCAGTACCGATTTATTCCATTCCAAGTTTCTTATTTACATGCTTTTTATTTATTCATTGCAGTATTATTATAATAAATATGTTTAGCTTAGATTATTTATTCTGTTTATGCATGATTTATTTAATAACCATGTCTAGCTAATTTAATTATATCAGTATGTAAACAAATCAATTTAGAGGAATTTAATTAAATCGGTGTTGATTAATTTTACCAAATTATATTTTTAGCATGAGATTTCTTAATTTAATTTAATAACTTTTATTACGAGAGTAAGAAGGTAATTAAGGTTAAAATCAATAGAGCGAGAGTTTGAGAATTTAACCGGATAACTGAAACTAGACATTTATTCTAAATACAGCGAAAGCGCTTTAGGATTAATTAGATCTTATTTGTTTTCAAAAATTATTTTCTAAACACTTATGGGCTAGCGAGAGTAAGCATATGACTTTAGAAATATAGTATGAATCAATAGAGCGAGAGTTTGAGAGGAGAGCTTTTAAATGAATATTTTCCACTGAAAAAGTATTTTGACTTGTAAACCTTCATCGATATTTAATTAAATTCCCGACGATTGATGAGTTGCATACTGATATATCTTTATCATTATTATTTAAAAGTTTAATTTTAGATTTAATTTAATTTTCCTTAAACCAACCCAATAGAAACGGTAAGCCTTAGATTTACATAGTAACATTAGATAACGGTAAGATCGATTTTTAGTCTCCGAGGGATCAATAATCTTTTAAAACTACACGTACGATTGTGCACTTGCAGATATAATCCTTTAGACATATAGTCGAGCGATCATAGAGCACGTGAAGACATTGTTGAAGCTAAAGCCGAGACAACAACTTTGAAAAGGCAATTTGAAGAATTTCAAAAACAGATGTTTGCTTGGAAGTCGAGTCAAGTGGGTCATTCCATTGCTCATTCTAGTGTCGATCCTAATACCCATGGCCATTACAATGATGATTCAGATGAACAATCATTTGATCTAGATGAAATGAGTGGTGGATATTGAATTACATGCATTGTCTTTTTCTTAGTTTTAGAATTTGTTCAAATTATTGTGGATTTTCACAAGTTTGATATTTTATGTTGGTATTTTGATGTAACTTTGACATCTTTATGTAGCAATTTATGGATGGGCACAAGTTTAATATATTATGTCAATATTTTAATGTAACTTTGACATCTTTATGTAACAATATTGTGGATGGACACAAGTTTAATATATTATGTCAATATTTTAATGTAACTTTGACATCTTAATTAATGCAGCAATATCATGGATTTACACAAGTTTGTTATCTTATATTGGAATTTTGATGTGATAATATATCAATGAATAGTTTAAAATTAAAAATAGGTTTGGGGTAAATTTTATGTAACAAATAAATTTGGTTTTAAACAAGTTTAAAAATAAATATCCCCCCAAAAAAACTAGCGGTGACTATAACCGACGCTATAACACAAGTTTATGGTGTCTGTTCCGGACTGACCCAATGACTAGGCATAACTCAATCCACTTTTGCATTAAGAACGACCCAATTGCCTAAATCCAGTCAGTTAAGGACAAAGGAAACCATTTTTCCTTCTACCTCTCCATCGAGGAAGTCTGCCCAACAGGTCTTCAGGGACAGCTGGTCTCTGCCCTCCTTCACGTCCCTGCCCGTCATGCACGAGGCAACCATCCGGGAATAACCGTAAGACACCTGTCTGAAACTACCTCATGCTCTAAACAACGACTAGTTCCAAGCAGGTCTGCCCATTACAACAGTTAGTTCTTGGCAGTTACCTATTTTTGGGGGATCCACGCCTAAAAGTATAAACCAATGATCAAACACTGAGGGCAATATAAAAACCCTCTCATTTGAGAGAGCCAGATATTCAACATTCATCTTAAGAAACACATAGTTTGTACTTGTCCTTTTCTCTCTCTAATTCTTACTTTAGCATCAGAGTGCCTTGAAAGTACACCCATATTTTCTCCTCATCATCCAACATCGTAGACGAAGTCTCTGGTCCACTTCAGGTTCTGATCAGTTGGAAATACCAGTATCGGTTTTACGCAACACTATAATACACGATTATTGGGACATAACGTCAATTATTAGCAACACAATGATTTAATAAAGCTACAATAATGTCTCCAAAGAACGACGCTGCGTGTCCATAGTTAGACATAAATGTTGCTTCAGACCGACGCTAACACAATGAAAAGAATTATTAAATGTCGCCTTAAACCGCCAATATGTGAAAGTTAGCCGTATATATAATTTCTTTTGCAATTATATGTTAGCATCACCATAACGTTCCCAAAGCTGACACTATTGGTAGCGACGACCTATGAATATGCTTTGCTTTTTCATTTTAGGGTGTCCGCTCCGACCCCGACGCTAATCGTCACTAACACATATTAATGTCGACTCTTAATCTTTTAGCGAGGATTTTTTACCGATGTTAATAGGCAATTTTCTTGTAGTGTCTATTTCTAAGGTGCTCCAAACCATCTTCTTAACCTTACCCAACCATCTGAGAAGTTATTATTCAACAAATTATTGATAGAAACCGATGCAAATCTTTTTCTTTTCTATTCAGACCACATCCTAATCATTGCCTTGAGGCTTGATGTCATCGGTGGGTTAGTGGCTCATAGTGCCTAATAGTCCCAATTGCTTCACAATTGATATACATATAAAGAGGCTTCACCATTGATATAGAATTGTGTTAATACTACAACAAATCAATTTTACTGGAAAAAAATGCCACATATTAAATGACACAATTTATTGTTAAATTAGTTTAATAACTTTTCAGTTATTTGACTAAATCAAATAATTAAAAAGAGAATAGAACTCTCATCATCCATTTTCTCCATCTGCAACCTCTAGAATTATGTGTGTTAATGAAAATAGGGGTATATATTGATAGGGCTTGCCCAAATCCTAGTCCATCTAAGCTAAGCCCATGAAGTTCATGGGTTTTATCACATGTAAAAGAGATAAGCCCAATATATTGGGTAACATTTTATTTATTATAATAAAGGATATGTGTCCTATAAAGGCACTCCAGATTAATAAAAAGAAAAGGAAATTATTTTATATCATAGTTTTGTTGAGTACCATATCTCAAAATTAATTTAAAATTTAGATTCACTTTAACATTGATTATATATTACCGAACAAAACCTTAGAATATAGTAATATTTATTAAAATAAACTCTCATTTTATGAAATTATATCATATTTTCCTTTCACTAAAAAAACTTAACTTTCTCATTTTTAATTAATTTAATTTAATTTTTTTTTATACAAATAATTATGTTTTTTATTGAATCAAATCAACAAAAATTTATAATTTTTTAGCCAATTATTTAACACAGATGAAGAAATTTGTTTAAGATTTCCTTAAATAAATTAATATTCAAATTACTTCAATAATCATTAAATATCATATGATAATTGAAAAACACCATTAAAAATTATTTTTCGATACAAATTAATTAAATATCTACTTAACTTATCACTGCTTAGCCTTGAGAGAAAATTTGAATTTTTTTTACCTTTTACCGTTCAAAAATGAAAAAGTGAATAGCAAGCAAAGAATCAACTATTATTAAAAAAAAAAATCCTCACATGAACCAAAGTACTCAAACCAAAAAAAAGAAAGCACTTATTTATATATCTCTTTTATAATAATCACTAAAATTAACATAAAAGACAAATGCCAATATAATAACATCTTAAAAAACATGAAAGATAAAGAAACGTTCTTTTAAGACACAAACATTATATACAATGGTTTAAAAACCTTTGACCAACAAAAGTTGAGATCATATAGAAGAGGGAGACAATTAGAGGTTACAGAACATGATCTCAGATCTCATAGTACAGACAATATAAGCAAACTTTTTATGTAGGATGCTCTTATTTAGGGTTTCCCTTTTCTAAAATGTTGGTCCTTGCCTCCCCCTAAGTTTAAAACTTTAATTTTTACTTTTTTTTTTTCTTCTATTATTCTTATTCTTATGTTGGTTTACTTTGAAGCCAAAAGAAGAATATCCTGTCAACAACAAAATGACTGGACCAATAAAATCTCAAACTTATCAAAGGTAAAAAGGTTTCTGGTCTCGATGGATCTAGTTTGAACCCAAAAGTTAGAAAAATATAAATATTCTTAACCCTTACTAAGACAGAATTCCAGTTGTATGTTGTTGTTGCTTTTGAGGAATGTATATTTATTCGTTTTTCAAAGTTTATTTAAGTAATTATTGTGTTGTTTGTTTTATACTACTCCACATGATGTTGAGTAAAATATAGTGCTTGTATAGTAGAAGTGTTGCTCTTGGTATTTGTTCAACACATTTGCATGCATGCAATATAAGAAATCCTTACATGATAACGACGTGCCATATTGGTTGTTTTGTTGTGGACTAAACATATTTTGATTTTTGTTTATGTTTCATCTTTATTTGCTACTTGTATGTATTTACTAGTTAAAAACCCGTGCTCCCGCACGGGTGAAATGTTGATAGAATTGACAAAGTTTATACATACATTAAATAGGAAATGAGAAAATGTAAATAGTAAGGATGTCATTCAAAAATAACAAAATGTAATAGTGTTAATGTCAAAATACTTGTATTGTAAACAAAGAATAACAAAATTAAACATGTGTTACAAAGGATGATGACATTGTATTGTTACACACATTTGCAAAATGAATCTAAGATTGTAAGTAAATGAAAAAAAAGCTTAATGTTGCATGGAAATTATAGTTGAAGTTTAATAACCATACCATTTAAATATTTTGGAAGACTTCTTTGAAGACAACATTGCTGGTGGTAGACAAAGCCTCTTTATGTTTGTCATGTATAAGAATCTTGAGGCCCTTTTTTGATTTAACTCTAGAGATAGCCACATAAAGTTGCCCATGACTAAAAACCTCTTTTGGCAAGTACAACCCAACATTGTCTAGAGACTGTCCTTGAGACTTGTTAATTGTCATTGCAAAGGAAACAATGATTGGAAATTGGCGTCTTACCAATTTAAAAGGCCATGGTGATTGCGACGGTGACAAAGACATTCTAGGAATATAAATGGTATTCCCAATATTTTTACCTGAAATGATCTTTGCTTTAATGACATGATTGGCAAGCCTAGTTACAGTGAGTCGTGTACCATTGCACAATCCTTCAGACTGATCAAGATTTCGCATTAACATTATAGTTGCCCCAACTTTCAACCTTATTGCATGATTAGGTAATCCTTCAGACTGATCAAGATTTCGCATTAACATTATGTGGTTGTTTTCTCATTCATTGTAAAAGTTGCATCGTCGTTGTATGGTTCTGAACCGTAGTCATCGTCGGAGAGATATGCTATTCAGTAAACGTTTGTTAATAATTTGCGTTATAAAAAAATCTGTCATATCCAGCATATTAGCAGTCACTAAATGCAAGCATGTTATGATACTCCAAAAAATATAAAAAGACTTACTTGCAAAAGGATCGAAGTCGCTATCATTGTCGGAGTCGGTATTAAAATCCAAATTAGCTGTAGGTGTAAAAATAGGACATCCAGACTCATGTGTGTCTTTGTTATTAGATGTGGTATTTGAGATTGGTGTATGTACAGGAAAAACAGTTGGCTGAGTGTCTTGGGGTACCTGCTGATTGCAGACAATATTGTAGCCCTGTTTCCTGTTTAGAAAATGAAATGTTTATTCAAATATAAATCCAGAAATGATGTGAATTACCAAGTAGTTTGGTTATGATGATTGTTAAAACATGTACCTGGACTGTATTGATATACCAGGAGTTTCGTTAGGCGCGACATTCGTTGGATTTATATTCTCGATAGGAAACTTTCTGCTCAAGTTCAATGCCATATGTGGAACTCCCAACTGTTTCCGTGGCCTTCCACGACGTGGTCTGTTTTTGGTTTTGCATCTGTTCACAAAACCATAGTTTGTTGCAACAAAGTAAATTTACAGTAGCATGAACAATGAAAATACAGAATTAAATTGATGACTTTGAAGAAACAGTATATTGTTCAGCATTGAATTGTAATATAAGGTCAGGCTCTAATTTCGATCACCATAACATTGTTCACATTAGATATAATAGTAGCCTATAACCAACATAATATGTAAAGTCTAATTCTTAAAAAATGTGTGATACGACATTGGGTTAAATACAACAATGTGATGACTACAGTAGAAAAAAACTTAGGAATCAAGAAAACTAACTTACATGTCATTTTGCGAAGAACTTCCAATATCTATAAAGTTGTGTTGCTGAGAAGGCAAGGGTGCCGCATTAAAATTGGTGGCCAAAGGTGCAAATGTAACAGTTGACTTCCAACTAACAGCAGCATGTTGTGGTTCAAGTGCAAAAAATGACATTTTTGAAAAAAAGTCAAAAATAACACATAACTTCCACCATTGGAAGTTAAGTACAAAATGTGACATTTTTTAAAAAAGCCTAAAATAACACTAACTTCCACCATTGGAAGTTAAGTGCAAAAAGTGACATTTTTTAAAAAAAGTCAAAAATAGTGAGGACAATGTACATACATAAGAATAAACATTTAGGGGGAACATATCCTCCACTTTTATTGGTGCCTCTTAAGAGTAGGATTATACTCTGTAATGTTTGTGATCCTACATATGCCTTTCCAATTTCCAACCATGAAAAGTATGAGTTACTATGCATTCATTATATGAAAACACCAAGTAAAAGTTTAATCCATTTACCTGAGTACTAATCCCAGCAGGGTCTGCATTTTGAAGGCTAGAGCCATACAAAGGTGTGGTTCTAGTGAAAAGGGTAATTGTTGAAATTGATATTGCACGAGTTTTGAACATAGTCTGCACAATACATGAAAAATAAATAGATTTAATTATAAGAAAAAAGTTATTATTTTATCTTAAGAAAACATAAATCAAGATGGAAAAAGAAACACAACTATTTCTCTTCTAAGCTCTTACTTGTAACCAAACTGATGCTTACTTCACAAATGAAGGTATAATAATTTCCATGGCCTCTAACTAAATCACCAAATCTGTAAAAAGCAACAAAACAATAACCCATTAAAAACAAAGAATCAGACACAGGAGAACAAATCCTAAAATCAAAAAATAAGAAGAAATCGAAAATCAGACCATGAAATCTATAGAGTGAAAGGAAAAGATAAATACCCGTGTTGAATCTAAAAGTGTTGGTTGTGGTTTGCTCCCGCACGATGAAAGGAAGATAAATCTACCATTAGATGCATGCAATGAAACAACAATATAAAGAAATTTACACATAGTGAAAATGAAAGATCAAAGAGAGAGGAGAATGGACGGCGACTGGGTTGGCTTTAGGGTTTGTGGGAAAACTAAGAGAGATACAGAGGAAACGGGAGAAAGAGAGAAGCTGGAAAATGAAAGAGCAAGAGAGAGAAGCTCACTTTGGACTTGTAAGACACATTTCAAAGACACGTGGTTGTGTGTTGTGGCCAAAGGTGCAAATGTAACAAATGACTTCCAACTAACAGCAGCATGTTGTGGTTCAAGTGCAAAAAATGACATTTTTGAAAAAAAGTCAAAAATAACACATAACTTCCACCATTGGAAGTTAAGTACAAAATGTGACATTTTTAAAAAAAGCCTAAAATAACACTAACTTCCACCATTGGAAGTTAAGTGCAAAAAGTGACATTTTTTAAAAAAAGTCAAAAATAGTGAGGACAATGTACATACATAAGAATAAACATTTAGGGGGAACATATCCTCCACTTTTATTGGTGCCTCTTAAGAGTAGGATTATACTCTGTAATGTTTGTGATCCTACATATGCCTTTCCAATTTCCAACCATGAAAAGTATGAGTTACTATGCATTCATTATATGAAAACACCAAGTAAAAGTTTAATCCATTTACCTGAGTACTAATCCCAGCAGGGTCTGCATTTTGAAGGCTAGAGCCATACAAAGGTGTGGTTCTAGTGAAAAGGGTAATTGTTGAAATTGATATTGCATGAGTTTTGAACATAGTCTGCACAATACATGAAAAATAAATAGATTTAATTATAAGAAAAAAGTTATTATTTTATCTTAAGAAAACATAAATCAAGATGGAAAAAGAAACACAACTATTTCTCTTCTAAGCTCTTACTTGTAACCAAACTGATGCTTACTTCACAAATGAAGGTATAATAATTTCCATGGCCTCTAACTAAATCACCAAATCTGTAAAAAGCAACAAAACAATAACCCATTAAAAACAAAGAATCAGACACAAGAGAACAAATCCTAAAATCAAAAAATAAGAAGAAATCGAAAATCAGACCATGAAATCTATAGAGTGAAAGGAAAAGATAAATACCCGTGTTGAATCTAAAAGTGTTGGTTGTGGTTTGCTCCCGCACGATGAAAGGAAGATAAATCTACCATTAGATGCATGCAATGAAACAACAATATAAAGAAATTTACACATAGTGAAAATGAAAGATCAAAGAGAGAGGAGAATGGACGGCGGCTGGGTTAGCTTTAGGGTTTGTGGGAAAACTAAGAGAGATACAGAGGAAACGGGAGAAAGAGAGAAGCTGGAAAATGAAAGAGCAAGAGAGAGAAGCTCACTTTGGACTTGTAAGACACATTTCAAAGACACGTGGTTGTGTGTTGTGGCCAAAGGTGCAAATGTAACAGATGACTTCCAACTAACAGCAGCATGTTGTGGTTCAAGTGCAAAAAATGACATTTTTGAAAAAAAGTCAAAAATAACACATAACTTCCACCATTGGAAGTTAAGTACAAAATGTGACATTTTTTAAAAAAGCCTAAAATAACACTAACTTCCACCATTGGAAGTTAAGTGCAAAAAGTGACATTTTTTAAAAAAAGTCAAAAATAGTGAGGACAATGTACATACATAAGAATAAACATTTAGGGGGAACATATCCTCCACTTTTATTGGTGCCTCTTAAGAGTAGGATTATACTCTGTAATGTTTGTGATCCTACATATGCCTTTACAATTTCCAACCATGAAAAGTATGAGTTACGATGCATTCATTATATGAAAACACCAAGTAAAAGTTTAATCCATTTAACTGAGTACTAATCCCAGCAGGGTCTGCATTTTGAAGGCTAGAGCCATACAAAGGTGTGGTTCTAGTGAAAAGGGTAATTGTTGAAATTGATATTGCACGAGTTTTGAACATAGTCTGCACAATACATGAAAAATAAATAGATTTAATTATAAGAAAAAAGTTATTATTTTATCTTAAGAAAACATAAATCAATATGGAAAAAGAAACACAACTATTTCTCTTCTAAGCTCTTACTTGTAACCAAACTGATGCTTACTTCACAAATGAAGGTATAATAATTTCCATGGCCTATAACTAAATCACCAAATCTGTAAAAAGCAACAAAACAATAACCCATTAAAAACAAAGAATCAGACACAGGAGAACAAATCCTAAAATCAAAAAATAAGAAGAAATCGAAAATCAGACCATGAAATCAATAGAGTGAAAGGAAAAGATAAATACCCGTGTTGAATCTAAAAGTGTTGGTTGTGGTTTGCTCCCGCACGATGAAAGGAAGATAAATCTACCATTAGATGCATGCAATGAAACAACAATATAAAGAAATTTACACATAGTGAAAATGAAAGATCAAAGAGAGAGGAGAATGGACGGCGGCTGGGTTGGCTTTAGGGTTTGTGGGAAAACTAAGAGAGATACAGAGGAAACGGGAGAAAGAGAGAAGCTGGAAAATGAAAGAGCAAGAGAGAGAAGCTCACTTTGGACTTGTAAGACACATTTCAAAGACACGTGGTTGTGTGTTGTGGCTAGGAGAAAAGGTGGAGTAATGAATTTATTAATTACTGTTCAGTCCTTATAGTAGTGTAATTTTTTTAATAGAAAAGGGTAATATTGGTAGTTTGGGAAACTTATTTGTAATTGCTTGATAGTAGATTAGTGGTTTTGAAAATTCAATGTAATTTTAATCTTTATTTTGTGAGCAATTGCATAGATAAATAATTATAATAAAATTATAAATTCTTTAGAATATTATAGAAAAATAAATAATTTTATTAAAAAAAAATACTTTATATTGCTAATTAATATACGCAAATCAAGAAGACAAAAGTTTAATGAGAAAACAATTACATATTGGAACGTAGAGTAAGTAAATTTTTTCTCTCCACTAAGAAAATACTAATTTTTTTACATAAATGTCATGCTAACTGTCTGTATCAATCCAACATCGGATTATTTTTCTTATTTAAAGAGTAAAGTATGTCATTTCATAGATATTCAAATCTTTTCTCATTCAAACACCATGTCTCAATCTCATACTGATTTAATCATGGCTAAATACCCAAATTGGTCCCTTAACTCCATCACTGAGTCCAATATGGTCCCTTATCTCTAAAAAGTGACAAAAAGGTCCTTTAATTTGTTAAATTGTACCACGTTTGTCCTTCCGTCACCAACCGTTAGTCAAAGTCAAGTTATCATACACATGTGGAGCTTAGCTTGGGTGACTCATCTGCCATGTAGGATGTGTTTGCCTAAAGTGTATACCAAGTAGTTTCATAACCAGTTGTACGAAACTCGGTGAAAATAGAAAGGAGGAACCCTAGCGCAGCACCATTGAAGCTTGAAGCATCATAACCAGCTACCATTGAAGCTTGAAGCATCATAACCAGCTACCATTGAAGCTTGAAGCATCATATCCATTTCTGAAGCATAATCCACCAGGTATTCGATTTTACAATTTGAAATGTTATTCGATTGCAGTTACTTTAATGATTTAGAGTTTGTATGTCTTAGGGTTTTTCGGAAAATTTACTGATTTAGGGTTATTTGATTTTGATTAGGGATTTGTGTCAGTAGAGATGAGTGAGTACCTGAATCTTACAATTCACCACAATGGTGCATTTGTGGATGACGAGCTGAGTGTATACGAAGGGGGAGAGATTGCAGAATTGAAAATAGATGTTGATAGATGGAACTATTTTGAACTGCTAGGTTGTTTTAAGGATTTAGGTTACACCTGTATTGGGAAAATTTACTATAAGGATCCACAATTTGGGATGAACACCTTGGTTGATGACAAAGGAGCCCTAGAGTTTGCTGATTTGTTTAGGGTTCACCTTAGGGTTGACATATACATCACACACATATCATCACAATCTGATTCCTATGATGGTCCAATTGATGAAGTAGAAGCAGATGTGATGGAAGAGGATGACACTGAAAAAGTTCTTGCTGCAATGCTTGAGGAAGTTAATGCTGAGGTGAATAATACTGATCCCCTGAATGATACAACTCCAAGGATGGAAGAGGAAGTTTTGAATCAGAATGAAGGGAATAATATTGATCCTGTGAATAATTCTGATCCTGTGAATCTGAATGCTGAGGTGAATAATTCTGATCCTGTGAATCTGAATGCTGAGAATGAAGGGGATAATACTGATGTTAGTGAGGATGATAGTGATGATGAAAACTTCAATTATGACAGTGCAATGGAAGTTGGTTTTGATGATGAATCAGATGAGTTTGATGATGAGGAGGGTGATGTGATGGAATCTGTGAATGATCAAGAGGGGGAGATGAATAAGGGTAAAGAAAAGTGTGAAGATAAAGTTAGTGATAATGAAAGTGATGATTTACAAAGTGGGTGTGAAAGTGATGATACTAGTGATGTTGTTAGGAAAAAGTACCCTATTTTTAAATTACATAAAGACATGTCGAAATTCAAATGGGAGGTTGGGATGTATTTCGCAACCAAGGCTGATTTCAAAGAAGCTATAGCATCATATGTTGTGCAATCTGGCAGGGGTCTTAGGTACATTAAGAATGACAAGGTAAGGGTGAAGGTTAGATGCAAGGAAGGATGTGATTGGGAAGCCTACTGTGCAAAGTTACCTAATAAGGATTCTTGGCAACTAAGGAAGATCATAGACAACTATAGTTGTAGTAGAGAGTACAATGTAAAGATAATGAGTACAAAATGGTTAAGTAAGTGGCTACAGAATTCACTGAAATCCAATCCAAGATTGAAGCTTAGGGACATAAAGGAAAAGGCACACAAAAAATGGAATGTAGGTGTTAGCAAGCAAAAGGCCATAAGAGCAAGATTTGCTGCTAGAGACATGGTAAATGGTTCTTTTCTTGGGGACTATACAAGGATCTATGACTATTGCCATGAACTTTTGAGATCTAACCCAGGTTCTACTATGAAAGTCAATGTGCATCCTGTACTAGAGGGTTCTGCAGATCAGAGATCATATTTCAAGACTCATAACAAATGTGATGCAGTCCTCAATAATATGTCTGAGGCATTCAATAGTGTTATTCTGGATTCAAGAGCTAAACCACTAATTACTATGGTGGAAGAAATAAGGATATATATGATGGAGAGATAGGCAACAAATAGGATGAGGTATCAAAATCTGGCTGATGGGGAAGTCCTACCAAACATAAGAAAGAAAGTTGAAAAACAAGCTCTTACACCAACCTTTGGATTGTCAGGTATATGAATTGTTTTGTGCTTATAGTAGATTAATGAAGGAATTCAATTCTGTTTTGTTGCTTATAGTAGATTATTAGTAATTGGTATATGAATTCAATTCTGTTTTGTGCTTATAGTGGATTATTAGTGAATTCAATTCGGTTTTGTGCTTATAGGATGGCTTCTGAACATATTTTTGAGGTGAGGCATCTAGAAAACCAAGCAGATAAATTCACTATAGACCTTAAGGAGCAAAGCTGTTCATGTAGAAGATGGGAGCTGACAGGGCTACCTTGTATGCATGCATTGTCAGCTATGAAGAGTAGAAACTACAACATTGCTGACTACATTCCAAAATATTATAGAAAGGAGAGATACATGGAGGTCTATCAATTTGTGATTTTTCCAATTAATGGTTCTAATTTGTGGGTCAGAACTGAATATCCAGATGTGCAGCCTCCTAAGTATAGGAAGATGCCTGGAAGGTCAAAGAAAAGAAGAAATTTAGAGCAAGGTGAAATTGATGGTTCAGACAAAAAGATGAGAAGGACTGGGTTTAATGTTAGGTGTAGCAGGTGCAAAAAAGAAGGTCATAATAAACTAAACTGCAAGGACCACACCAGTCAGCAGGTATCACAAGGCCAGCCATCTGAAGCATCTGTTTAGCAACCATCACATGTGCAATCTCAGCAGGCTGTACAATCTCAGCATGTTTCACAATCTCAGCAGACTTCACAAACTCAGCATGCTTCACAACCTCAGCATGCTGCACAATCTCAGCAGCCATCACAGTCTCAACAGCCATCACAAGTTCAACCTCAGCATAATTCAAGGAAAACCAAGCGAAATCAAGGAAGGCCAAACAAGCTATCTTTCAGAAGGCCAACTAAGCCTTTCATGCCCCCAGGCCCAACCACCAGGATGAGTGCAGCCAAGACTGCTGTAGGCCCAACAACAAGGAGAAGTACACCAACAAAGAGATCAACCAAGACTTGGAAACTTTAGGAAGATGCATTTTGTTTGGACTGCTGTATTTTGTTTAGTTGTATTAGACTATGTCAATGTTAAGACAATTTTGTCAATGTTATGTGTTTTGTTGTATTAGACTATGTTATGTGTTAAGACATATGGTACTGCTAACATTATGGTTTTGTCAATGTAAGAATTCTGTTTTGTCAATTATGATAAGCAATTATGTCAATTATGTTTGGTTCTGTCAATGTAACAATTCTGTTTTGTCAATTCTGATAAGCAATTATTTCAATTTTGTTTAACAATTATGTCAATTATGTTTAGCTGATAACAAATGCTAACATTATGGTACTGTCAACATAACAATAGCAACTACCATTGATCACAAATAATCCATTACAAATGTTTAATTGGTATTGTTAACTACATTGACAACAAATTGATTCAACAACAACAACATCCTAAAGCATTCTAAAAACAGTGAGAACAAATTGATTCAACAACATCCTAAAGCATTCTAAAAACAACTACAACAAGGCCTATGAACAAAATCAATTTCCAGAATTTTATCAACTTCATGAGCTTCTTCATGTCATTTTCCATTTTGCTTATTTGTTTCCCATATTCTTCAATAGTCACTTGAGCCTTTGCCACTGACTTTGAGAGCTTCTCAATTCTATCCATCAAATATTGCTCCTTCTCATCTCCAACCTCTTCAAAATACCATCCAAAGTACCCACAACCAACATTACTTGATCCCTGCAAAATACCATTTTCAACATCAACCATTTTAAAACACAAATACAGCTACAGAGTTTAAACAAACATACATATGAAATACCTTAAAATTAGGACATCCCCAAAAATGTTTCCCATAGTTCTTGAATTTTGTGGCCATACGAAGAACAACTAAATCCCCACAGTGACATATAGGTTTCCAAGTTGTGCTTGTGTTGACATTCGATCCTTCCTTCAAAGAACACCCACCATAACTGTGTTTTGCTTTCATCACTGGTGTTGGCGTCGACCCACTGGATTTCATCTTCGTGACTCTATGATTTTACTATTTCTTGAATCAATTTGGAGATGGATGAAGAGAAATTTTCGCAGAACCCTAGAAAATCATGAAACTATTTGGGGATGAAAAATATTAGTTTAAAGGAGGAAGATGAAGCCATGTCAGCTGCCACATATACAAAAGTTAACGTCTGTTTGGGGGTGGTGGACGGAAAGGATCTATTTGGTATAATTTAACAAATTAAAGGACCTTTTTGTCACTTTTTAGAGGAAAGGGACCATATTGGACCCAATGATGGAGTTAAAGGACTATTTTGGGTATTTTTCCTTTAATCATTGAAGTCCTAACCTTGTAAGCTAGCATCCTTTCCACCGCATCAGAAGCTTTGAACCACGTAACAGACTTAAATTCCATACTTTTGAATCAACTCTTGATTCCGACAATTTTTCACGATCAAACTTCTCTTGAGTCTCATTCGTTATAAATCTAGATCTCCTTCGATCAAAACACCTATTTCCATTTCACAATCCCTTATGTCTGATTCAAACTCCCGTTCTTCAAATCGTCTGTCAGATCCGTCAACGACGACGACCTCCAAAGTTACTCGCTCCCCTGTCAAACGTAAAACTGTTGTTGTCGCTAAAGCTTTCAGGAACCCTCAATTTCTTCCTCGAGGGATGAAAAACTAACTTCTAATGACTGCTCAATCCATTCCTTCGCCACAAGATCTTCTCCAACCTAGGGCAAATTAAGAAGAGTTTCAACCTTCTTCATTCCTCGGATCCACAACATAGTTTCACCAGGGAAAACCTTCACTCACACCACTTTCATTACTTACCCTATTTGGGCAAAAAATACTTTATGACTTTCAGCTCCTGTAGGCTAACCTTGGCATACAAGATGCTAATAACGACCTGCTAAACAACATTTGTACCATATGGTACAATAGTAGAACTCTTAGGCCATAGTATATAGACTATTACAAATTTAAGAAATCTTACACCATGTCAATCCGAAGAAGATCATTATGCAAGAAATGAGTTAGCGTAATAACCAAACCATCATTCTTGAGTCAAGAAGAGATTCAAAAGAAGTAAGTAAATTTCAAGGCCACTTATGAAAAAACACTAGTCTCCTTCCTCTGATCCTGAAGGATGAAGATGTAGATATACTCCTCTGAAAGTTCGTCGTCTTTGGAGGAGGGAAATATATGAGAAAGATGCTCACGTCTAGTCACAGAAAAAAATCCCAAACACACTCACATATAATGGATAGAATAATCCCAAAATATTTAGAGAAACAATTGAAGCTTTAGAGCTACGATGGATCGAAGATCCATATGAATATATCGAGCATGTAGATGAATGTCGGGATACTAGATCAGTCGTAGCCCAACACAAATCTCTTTCGGATGTGGGTATAGGCTCGTGGACCGACATGTGTGAAGTTTTCACTGCTTAATTCACCACTAGTACGAGATAAGCGACTGCCATGGTCGTGCATAGTAAAATCATGCATGATAAGAAAGAAACCTTGCGTGGATATATAAACTATTTCACCAAAAAAGAAATAGTTATTTTGATCTTGCAAAAGGGCCTAAAATTGGACTATACGTTCTAAGAAAACTTAGGGCGCAAATAATTATAATCTTAATTATAAACTGAGAACCAAATTTTCATATTTGTCCTAAGGGCAAGGCGAGCTAGCAGCACAAGATTTGACTTCGCCTGAATGGAAGCATGACCTCCTAAATTTCTAAGGCAATGATGTTTATAAGGAGGTCTCTCAACCTGAGAATCTTATAGCTCTAGGGTTTATAAAAGGAAACTAATTGGTTCTTTAAGTATAGCTCTTCATGGGATAGGTCTCCGTCTTTGTAGAGATATGATTCTGCACCCCTCATGTAGGGAATTTGGGTTCAATACTCGTGAAGGACGTTCGAGCACACAGAGGAATGACCAAATTCTAGATTGCATGTCTTGCATTCACTTCTCCGTTTAGGGGAGTAACCAAGATAAATGAGATTCTTAAAATGCTTCATGCTATTGGAATGAGTCTTAAAGTACTTGATGTGTTGCCTTAAGGAGAGCAAACCTAAATGTTCGCATTTTGAGTTTTAAAAATATGAAGAAAAAAATCGCCATAGATAGCTTACCCCCTTATACTTGCATTAATTATAGAAAACTTTAACAAATGCCCAACTCAATATGCTTAAATATGAATAGGAAACAATAAAATGGTTCAGTACATTGACTTCAAATTCATTAAAGGAACGTGATATCCTATGAGGGAGATTAGGAATTCACAAAAAAGGATATTACACCCATCATATCGGTCACATATCATGTGTTCTCTGTTCAGGAGAAATGTCCCTCAATCAATTATGGGACCCACATTAATTAAAGCTTGGTCAAAAACATATTTACGAACAAAAGCGAAAACAATCTCGAGTATGTTTGGATCCAACCAATCCCTTTAAATATCCTTATCGTCCTTCTTGGTTAAAGTGAATACTATTATAATGATTAAAATACGTTATAAGAGAAATTAATGTAGGTACAATGAAGCAAACAAGTAGGCTCGAACGATCACTATCTTGGAAGCCCTAGAGAATGGAAACAAGAGTGAAAGGAGAAAGTGAACTTCAGAAGCCAGAGAAAGGAACAATAAAACATGTAGAATTAGTGTCAATAAACAAAATCGTTTTAATTTATCCAACACCAAAACTAAACGTTCCTAGATAAAAATGATAAAGGAAGCACATGCTTTTTTCGCATGTCATTAAAAGCATAAAGGTAAAATGACGTTTGAGAAACCATTTATACTCTATTCAAGCATTGAGAACCCTACGATCCACCCTGCACCACCAACAGTTGAGATCTTCTCGAAGATGTTTCAAAGGCACGTGAGTGCTGTAAAGAAGGAGAAACATCATTACTAACTGGTGTACGTCTTATTCATTCCCTACATTACGCCACGTCTTACAAGAATGACATTTAATGTGCATATTCCCAAGAATAGCAATGTCCCATATAAGACTTCCACGCCCCCAGATTATGGGGCTGACTAAAGATGCATGTCATAAACCTTCACCATGCATAGAAGAAATAAAGGCTTGGAGAGAAACTATTTCGGTCCATCTTCAAGGCCCAAAATACAAAGGTCCAGTGAGGAAGCAGAGGGACATGGAATGAGGAAGCAATGAGACTTGGAATGCGAAGCAGGTAGACCCTTACTCTTTACTAAGCAGGAAATCCTTATTTTCCACTACATCAAAATCTTTGAACCACACCAACAAACTTTGATTCCATACTTTCTAATCAACGCAAATTGGTTTAGTTTTTAACATTTTAAATAAAGTATTATAAGGATTTAATTTTAAATTTGGTTGTCGATGTAAGAATCTTGTTGATTAATAATATCTAAGTCATTTTATAAGCGTTCTTTTGTTCTTAAAACTTTCTCAGATTTTGGTGAACCTTGGGATCCAACTCGTTTAAAGGTGGCTTCTGAGTTTGGACAGTGGCAGTAGAGCGGTTGTCGATCGACATTGGTGGTCAGACAAATGACTTGTTTTGATCATTTGAGATTATTGTGGATATGTTGGATTTCAACCGTTAAAAATATGTATCTTTATCATTCTTGTTATCATAACCTTCACAATATAGTGTGAAGGACAAAGAAAAGAAGTGGCAATCCTAGTACGAAAGCTTAGAGAGGCAAAAGTAGAAATTCCTTCGAGTTATTGAAATTTGAGAAACATTTAAATGTATATAAGAAGATAAAGAAATATTTTAAAACACTTTGGGTTTGTGTGATTCAAACATAAAGAGTTTGAAAGGTTGAAAAACACTTGGGTAGAAAATATGGTTTGTTATGTTATAATTTATGAGAATTAAATGTCCAATTGGTGTGTTCCAAAATGACAAGAAAAGTGGAAGAGAAGAAACATTTCGTGAAGTGTTGTTGCGGAATGAAAATAGTTAATGGTTGGAAACATGACAATTTTTGGTTAAAAAATATTGTTTCATCAAGAGTCGCAACCTTGTGAAACAATACATGCGTGACTATAAATACCTCATTCCGGAATTCATAAAACATATTTAAAAAACCAAATATCCTCTTATACAAAATTCCAAACACTTTTCGCTACATAATCGAATTTTCGTCGGTCTTGCGCATACTCGATAAAAAACAGAATTATCTTGGGTATTCATGCGTTCCAACTCTAAGACATTTTGAAGAGTGTTTAAAATACTTTTAAGAAAAGCGATTTCATTCACAATTCTAGCATCGGTACAATCCATTCGATTTAAAGAGTTTTCCAACAATTTTAAAAATAATTCAAACAATAGCTATCGAGGCTTCCATTTCAAATATTGGATAAGTTACTGCATCGTAAACACATTTTAAACACAAGAAGAATTTACATCATGAATCCAAGTACGTATTTATAGGTGTTTATAGAAATATTAGCATTCTAGAAAATTCATCTTAATGTACCGACATAAACATAACATCTGTTTGCACCATAAGCATAATTGTCAAGATTTATATTATGGTACTGTTTATGGATAACATGTATATATTTTCATATCATTTTATATGAAGTATGAAACAATCTGTGCATTAAAATTAGAAGTTGAGCATACAATAAGGTTACTTCAAAATACACATACTTAGAGTAACATCGCTTTTACATATCCATGCATAAATAAAATAATTATGGAATTGCAGATTATTATAATAATGGATATTTTATATTGATATCTAATGATTATTATAATTTATAATTATTTGAGTTAATTTTTTTAACTAAAGTTCATGATATCAAATTATTCAATTGAACTTTCATGTGGATCCTATGGGAACAAAATATTTGGAATGAGAATTATTATTATAAAACATATACAAATCATCTAAAAATGGATGATGACTTATATAGACTTTTAAATTTAAAGTCTAATGTAATTATTTAATCCTAAGATGTGAAATTTTGAGAACATTATCACAGAGGATAAGGAATTCGAGATTCCCACAAATGAAAATGGGTTTCCACGGATTGTTGAAACACAAACTGAAAGTTCGTCACTTGAAACACAAACTGAAAGTTAGTCACTAATGAAGAATCTCATGAGGAAGATTCTTCATGGATTGATGAAAAACAATCCGAACTTAGAATAAGCAGAGAGTCTGAAAGACTAAAGATTCACTACAACAAACAAGACCTTAGACAACGCTTTTTTTAGCCTTAGACAGCGCTTTAAAGCGCTGTCTAAACCTCCGCTGCTAAAGGTTTAGACAGCGCTTTTTTAAATCTTAAAAGCGCTGTCTAAGCCCCCCCCCCCCACCCACCTTAGACAACGCTTTGGCCAAAAGCGCTTTATAAGCCCCTCTTATTTTAAATTTTTTAGGTATACCTTAGACAACGCTTTTGAAAAGCGCTGTCTAAGCCCCCCCCCCTTAGACAGCGCTTTTGCCAAAAGCGCTTTCTAAGCCCCTCCTATTTTAATTTTTTTAGGTATACCTTAGACAGCGTTTTTCAAAAGCGCTGTCTAAGCCCCCCCCCCCTTAGACAGCGCTTTTGCCAAAAGCGCTTTCTAAGCCCCCCCTTAGACAGCGCTTTTTCCAAAAGCGCTGTCTAAGGTATACGAAATTTTTTGCAGCTTTTGTTTTAAACCACATTTTTCCAGGTTTATAAACCAGAATTTCTACCTGTTTTCAACCAAATTTTGGCAGACAATTATCACATTTTATATATGCCATTTCAAACCATTTTGGCCTTTTTTCTACCAATTTTTGGCTAGCAAATATATATATATACCAATTCAAACCAATTTTGCCTTAAATGTATCAAAATATATACAAATTTATGTACACATTTACAAGTCATTACATACACTACAAATGTACAATATAATTACACAAATTTATGTACAAACATTGAGCTCTATCATGAATTGACACCACTCCTCTTTGATTTCGTCCACTTGATCCTTTGTATAAAATGCACACTTGAATTCATCAAAGTACTACATAATAATATAACATAGTTTGAATTAATTTCAACTATTTAATTATATGAGATATGTGTAAATATAAAAATAACTCATAAGTTAGAAATACATACATCGGTGGGAATCTCTAATCGGTCCAAAACAAGAGTATCTCGCATAAACCTCAACATGAAATACCCGCATCTATTTGATTACGTTGTTGAGGACACTACATATGAAAAAAAATATGGATTATAAATCCTAAGTTTTATCAAGTGTCATCACTAATATAATAAAAAATGTGATAATTAAAAATATACCGCCACTTTAATCCATGTAATGGAGTTGGCGCCCCTCCTTGAGGTTTGGATATCTCGTTGGGCCCGAAAAGCTTGTAGGATGCTAATAAAATAAAAATGAAGCAATTAGAACAATTCACATAAACTAAGAAAAATTTTGAACATTCTCACTTACGTGTCAATTAGGACCTTCATATCCGGGTATGTTGTCCAATCATTTCCTAACGAGTCAAGATAATACACAATTTCTCGGATAGGATTGATTGCGAGCAACAACCAATGTCCACTGTAATGATTAAGCAAATGTTAGATGGTAACTTGGAAAAAAATTATAATAGATGAATTTAGAATGAAATTCTAACCCGGTATTAAACGGTATAAAAAACAACTTCTCCACATCTTTATTGTCCATGAGGATTCGAAGAACGTACTCCGTCACGGTATCCGGTCTACTTAAGATTAAACCTAAGTTGACGGTCGCGGGTGCTAAGAATCCGAATGACACGTCCAAACCATTGGGGCGCATCAATTTGTCATACAAAAACCTAATATAAAAACATCATTAACATTACACACAAATATAAAAACATAAAGTAAACCGGATTAACATAAAGTAAACCAGATTAACATAAAGTAAACATCATTAACATAAGTTGTTCAATTAATAAAACAAAGTAGAACGGATTTACCTAATATATGTATTGACAACGCTGACGCTGATTTCTTAACGACCAAAAACTTGCATGAAGTCTTCATTACCAATCATTTGGTCGTAATCAAAGCCGAAAATCCATACCTCCATATGTACAGTCCGAAAACCTCCGGTCGGTATATCGGTCATCTCTAGAAATGTCCTGAGGCACGACCTATACTTGGTGGTAGTTTTTTTTCCTAGCTACGGTCTTCTTAGCACCAGCACTTTTTACCCGTGCGGAGGCGTTGCTAACCTCCTTTTTTTGTTGTGCGGAGGCATTGCTAACCTCATTTTCTTGAAGCTACATGTCATATAAATAGTTAGATCAAATTAAGAATGTAACAACATCCATGAATATATGTCATATAATTGTATATTACCTCTTTTCTTGAATCCATGGACTCGGTATGCCGCGGAATCGCATTATCTTTTGATTTGGATTTTGCGGGAGTCTATTTAACATAACCAAGGAAAATATGTACGTAAAATTTTAAGCATAAATTTTAAACTTTGAATATACACATTAAAGTTAAAATAAGTTTTAAGCATACCTCATATCCTACGCATATGAGGTTTGTCGGCCATGCAACAAACGAATCATCGCTAGGATATGGTAATGATGCATTCGGCTCAACTGAAATATCAACTGAAACCTTCAAACATCCAGCAGGGAGCTCTCTAGTGTGGAGTAATACTCCGCTAACGTTATGCACTTTTCCCTTGCCAACCATCCGATAGTATGGTGACGACAAATACAGCTGACAATGGGAAATGCCCTAAAACCAATAATAACAAGAAATCGTTAATGTGTATATATGTCAAATACATAATTTAAGCAAATAGTTCAATTTAAGACAATTATATGTAATTACCTCTGGAATGTTCGGCTGAAAGGTACAGTTGATACTGTCTTTGTCCGAAGCATCTCTGACACATGCTGAGGCGCTAGCCTCTCTTTCTCTCCTCAATGCATCAAGCTCAGCTTGCATGGCTTCCAATCTTGCATGAAGCTCCCGATTACTAGGAGCCTTTCCTTTTTTAATACTCAGGGAGGTCAGAGTGACTCCAAATCCCTTACCCCTCACCCGACCAGAATACTCAGGGACATCTAATGCCCGACTAAGTATGCTCCTAGTATCATCGGGAGATAAAGACTGAGATAGCTCCTCCTGAAAAATCAGATGAATACCGTATACTTGTCAAATATTTGTGTATAAAAATGTTATTCAATTAATGAAAAAATGTTATACTTACACATTTCTGGTATACGTGTAAAACTTCTTCTTGAGGAACTCCAGATTTGCCCACACGGGCTTCCTTCTACAAAACATGTGCAGGAAGAGATGTTTCTGAACTTTCCTCCTTCTGCAGCTACACATTAAGTCATACAATTTGATCAGATAAAACTAATATATGATGAACAAATTTGTTATCGCAATTTATAAATACTTACCATGGATTGTTCTAAGCGTCCATATCCGACACGTCCCTTTCGGTACGGATATGCGGGACTTGATGCTCTTTCCCGATTTGTGGCACTTATTATTTGAAAAACCGGGTCTTGTCTTTTGGATTTGAAAGCTTCCCATTCTTCAGCTGATATCAAACTTTCATATTTTTTAGGAAGCTCCGCATCCACATAATTACCATCCGCATCCCTAAGGAACTTGGATGATAAAAATGTTCGAAACCCTCTTAGAAGCTTTCCGGCCAATTTCATACAAAAACCTCTTCTTTCTTCTTCGATGTTAAAACATCGCTAAGAAAAACATACAGATTGATAGTTAGTATCGGTAATTGAAAAAACATAATTTATACCGTATAATTAAGGGCCAAATGATTGTACCTTTATCTCACTCCAAATTTTTTCTTTGGACTCATTCAGCTCTTTGTTTCTCCAATCATCCCATGTAATGGGAATTTCATTCCTTACTAGTGCACCGATAAAACTAGTTAAGGTATGCCCATTAGGTTCTATAAGCTTTCCCTGGTTGCTCCAATAGACATCTAGTATGATGCCTCGAGATCTTCCTTGGACCACCCTTCTCATTACTGTGATGCCTCTTCGAATTTCTTCTTCCGCGGATACTTTTTTACTAACTTCCTCATGTTGGTCATCAGCCATGTCTAACCTGTAATAAACCAAGGAAACCATCAAATATCAAATATAACTTATAATCAAAGCAATTGAAAACAAAAAAATAAAGAAATCATGCATTATCAGATATAACTTATAATCAAAGCAATTGAAAACAAAAATATAACGAAATCATGCATTATCAGATATAACTTATAATCAAAGCAATTGAAAACAAAAATATAACGAAATCATGCATTATCAGATATAACTTATAATCAAAGCAATTGAAAACAAAAAAATAAAGAAACCATGCATAATTTACCTCAGTCACTAACATCTCTTTCTTTTCTTTGTTGGAATATTAATCACTTGTTTCTTAGCAATGCGTACGGATGAATTGATCCAAATTCCCTCATTATGATCGTTTCTTATATATGACTCATCCGATATAAGATCCTCAACTTCATCATTTCTATTCAACTCATTCCGTCTAATGCATGACTCATTCTCAACATTAATATCACATTGATCGACACCGCTATCATCAGTCACTTTGTTAGAGAAAAGCACTATAGACCATTTTGTACTCTTCGGGTCATTCACATAGAACACTTGTTTAGCTTGAGATGCTAGAATAAAAGGTTCATCTTTGTACCCCACCCTAGTAAGATCAACTTGCAAAAATCCAGACTTATCCATTCGTATGCCACTACTATTCACCCACTTGCAACCAAAGATGGGAATCTGAAACTTCTCGTAATCAAACACCCAAATGTGCTCAATAACTCCAAAATATGACAAATTTGCATATTTGGGGTTTAAGTCCTTCATACTTGATATATGCATTGCTTCAGCTAGCACGGTGACACCATTATTTTGCATAGTACTCTTATCATCTTGTTCTTTGGTATAAAATGTGTATCCATTAATTGAGTATGCGCTATGAGAAAACACATGCAAACTTGGACCATATGCCAAACATCTCAACCTTTCTGTTACCGAAGAAGGATCTGAAGAGCGCTTCAAATAAATATGATCCTTCAACCATTGTATGAAATTTTGATTATGCTCTATAACTATCCAATTTTCATTTCTGTTCGGATTTAACCTTCGGAGTACATCCTTGTGCATTTCAACATATGGCTCAACCTCATTATTATTGTGCAGAACATACAAATGAACTTGATCTCGTTCATCCCTTGATATTGTCACAATTTTATTCCCAATTAATTTTTTACCTTCCATTTTTTCGAAAATCTGAGCTCTGGGGAGTCCAATCGATTGAACGTTAGACAAATATTCAGTACAAAACTCAACAGCTTCTTCAACAATGTATCGTTCAACAATACAACCCTCTGGTCGACTTCGGGATTTCACGTACCCTTTTAATATTTTCATATACCGTTCAGCAGGGTACATCCATCTCATATAAGCTGGTCCACACAACTGTGTCTCTTTCACAAGATGAACAACTAAATGAACCATTATGTCAAAAAAGGACGGAGGAAAATACATTTCAAGCTCACACAAGGTAATTACAATCTCTTTTTGTAGTGTTGATAAGATCTCGGGATCGATCACCTTACTACAAATTGACCTAAAGAAAAAACACAATTTAGTTATGGCACTTCTTACTTTTTTTGGCAAAATAAAACGTATACCTATTGGTAGAAAATGTTCCATTATAACATGGCAATCATGTGTCTTCAAACTCTTCAACTTGAGGTCTTTCATAGACACAAGTCTTCTAATATCTGAAGAGTATCCTTCTGGGACCTTAACTTCACTCAGAGACTTACACAAATTTTTTTTCTCCTTTCTAGATAAAGTAAAAGCAGCAGGTGGTAGATATGTTCGTCTTCCTTTCTTCACGGGTGCTAATTCAGTTCTCATTCCCATTTTTAACATGTCCTCCCTTGCTTTAAGGCCATCCTTAGACTTGCCTTTTATATTGAGTAATGTACCGATAACACTTTCAAATACGTTTTTTTCAATATGCATAACATCGAGAAAATGTCTCACGTACAAAGACTTCCAATATGGCAATTCAAAAAATATTGACCTTTTCTTCCACCCACCTTTCACAATCTTATGTGCAAAAGGCTTGCCAAACTCAGTACGCACATCTTTCACCTTTTCAAAAACTTGTTCACCTGATAATGCGGGTGGAGCTCTACGATGTTCGGTGTCTCCATTGAATGCTTTTCTCCACCCACGGTAGTGATGTTTAGAATGTAAGAATCTACGATGACCGAGAAACACATTCTTCTGGCAAAGTTCCAATCGAATCGTATCGATTCCGTCTTCACAAACAGGACACGCACGTTGACCTTTAATGCTATACCCAGATAGATTCCCGTATGCTGGAAAATCATTAATTGTGCCAAACAACATCGCCCTCAAATTGAAACTTTCTTTCCTATATCCATCATAAACCTCCACACCGTTCTCCCACAAAATCTTTAAATCTTCGATCAGAGGTGTCAAGTATACGTCTATGTCATTCCCTGGTTGTTTAGGCCCAAAGATTAACATAGATAACATCATGTACTTACGCTTCATACATAGCCACGGAGGTAGGTTATAAATCATAAGAATCACAGGCCATGTGGTATGTGAGATACTTTGAAGACCATGTGGGTTCATTCCATCAGTAGATAATGCCAATCGAAGGTTTCTTGCTTCTGATCCAAACTCAGGATAATCATTATCAATCTTCGACCACTGTGGTGAATCAGCCGGATGCCGATACTTTCCATCAATAATTCTTTCATCTGCATGCCAAGTAAGATGTCTTGCATCAGTTTCACTACGAAACATGCGCCTAAATCTCGGAATTATCGGAAAATACCATAAGACTTTTGCGGGAGATAATCTTTTCTTATATCGAGACAAACCGCATTTAGGGCACTCAGTTAACGTTGCATATTCGTTACGAAACAAAATGCAATCGTTAGGACAAGCATGTATCTTATCATAGCTCATGCCAATAGAGCACAACATTTTTTTTGCCTCATAGGTTCGATTAGGAAGAACATTATCATCCGGTAGCATTTCTCTCATAAGGGCCAACAACTCTGTGAAACTTTTATCCGACCATCCATTGCCCGCCTTTAAGTTGTACAACTTTAATACCGCAGAAAGTCTTGAGAATTTAGTGCAACCTTTGTACAACGGTTTCTCTGCATCGCTTACCATCCTCTCAAACATTTCAGGACAATCATGAAGATCTTCTTCCAGTGCTTCTACAATCTCTTCAACTCGATCACAATCGTATGTTTCCGTGTCTTTGTCGTATGAAGCATAGGTCGTATTACTTTTTCCACTCGATTCAACATTCTCGTTAATTTTCTCACCATGAAATATCCAACACTGATAACTTTGATCAATTCCATGCCTCAGCAAATGCGATTTCAATCCATGTGCGTCAACCTTACCAATATAACAACAACGCAAGCAAGGACAATGCATTCGTCTGGGGTTTTCAGCGTGTTGAACAATATACTTAACGAATTCCGCAACCCCACTCTCGTACTCTTTGGTCATTCGATCGGCACAGATCCATGTTTTATCCATGGTTTTCCTACTTATTAAAGTAAACAATCAATCCAGACGAAAATACATAACTAAGGTAGTATCTTTGAATATCCTAACAATTTTAAAGTTCAATTCATTTTAAACTTCATTTTTTATATTACAAGAATCAAACTTTTTCTATTACAATATACCTATAACTATACCTATAACACGTTAATTTTTCTATAACTAACTTTAATTTTCTATTAGAATATACCTATAACTATACCTATAACTATACTTATAAACATTTTCTATTACAAACATTTTTGTATTACAACATTTTTCAAGGAAGAACATTTTTCTATTACAACATTATTACTTATCAAACATAACAACTTTAATTACCTCATCACTTTCATTTTTTCTATTACAAGAATCAAACTTTTTCTTCCATTACTTTTCTCTTATAAACATTATTCTATTATAAACATTTTTCTATTATCAACATTATTACTTATCAAACATAACTACAACAATGTACCTTATGAATCAAAACAACTTAAACAAAGGATAATACACTAAACTCACTTTTTATGAATCAAAACAACAATGTACCTTCTAAACTCAATGTACCTTATGAATCAAATCAACTAAAACAAAGGATAATACACTAAACTCAGTTTTTATGAATCAAAACAACAATGTACCTTCTAAACTCAATTTTTATGAATCAAAACAACTTAAACAACAATAATACACTAAACTCAGATTTTATGAATCAAAACAACTAAAACAAATGATAATACACTAAACTCAGTTTTTATGAATCAAAACAACAATGTACCTTCTAAACTCAATTTTTATGAATCAAAACAACTTAAACAAGAATAATACATTAATTGAAACAAATTTATTCTGTTCAAGAAACGAAAAATCACGAAATGACCAAACATACCGCAAGAATGAAGAACGAAGTCAAACGAAGTCAAACACGTTCACTGATTCTTCAAACACGTTCACTGATTCTTCAAACACGTTCAAGTTCGCTTCTACTGTGTTTCGCTGTTAGGGTTTCTTTCGCAGGAGGGAAAACAAAAGAACAGAGAACGAAAATAGAAGTCTGAAATTTTATTTTAATTAGACCTTAGACAACGCTTTTGTGGAAAGCGCTTTCTAAGGTATGCCTTAGACAGCGCTTTCCAAAAGCGCTTTCTAAACCCCCCCCCCCCTTAGACAGCGCTTTTGGTTTTAAATTTTTTTTTAATTTAAAGACTTTAAACAGCGCTTTATCAAAAGCGCTGACTAAGGTCTATATTTAAAAGCGCTTTCAAAAAGCGCTGTCTAAGGGGGGGTCTTAGACATCGCTTTTAGAAAGCGCTGTCTAAGACCCCCCCTTAGACAGCGCTTTCATTATTTTTTTGGAACATTTTCCATGTTTTATTTTAATTTTAACCTTAGACAGCGCTTTCTTTTAAAAGCGCTGTCTAAGATGCGCTGTTAAAAAACATTTTTGGCGTAGTGATTAAGGACCGAACAAAATTAATAATCGATTTATTTCGTTTATCTGGTAGAAGGAAATAGTAAGAATTTTGTTCGTAAGGTTCCTATTCTTCAAGAGGAAGACGATTATAAGACTTATAAGTAAGCAATAACTTCAAGGGACTCCTCTTGTTTAGAAGGGAGTATCATAGTATGATTATACACTAAACACCTAAGTGTCAAGACTAATGACCAATGCTTTTAACCAAAATGAAGGCGTTGATTATTTTAGCACATATGCGCTTGTAGCAAGCACAACAAAAATTAGAGTTTCGTTTGCATTAGCTTTCGTTCACGGCCTTATAGTTCTTGAAATGGATGTCAAAACGACATTACAAAATAGAGATCTTGATGAGGAGATTCACATGGAACAACTGGAAGGTTATATGGAAATGAACAAAAGGTGTGCAAGTTTGACAAATCCTTGCATGGATAAAAAAATGCACCGAAACATGATATCAAAACTTTGACTTTGTCATTGTAAGATTCACCAATTAAGGGGAGACACACAAGTTAAAAGATATTTTTCAATCATTATCAAAACAAGAATTAAAATTTTTTGTCATCATCAAAAGGGGGAGATTGTGAGGAATACATATTATATCTAGTTCAGTTTTGATGAAGACAAAGATTATCAAAGAAGAAAATAATCAAAAGTGTCATGCACATCAATGATGAAGTCGGTCAAAAAGGTTTAACATAGAAATTTAAGAGAAGATTTGAGACAAGTAACTAAGATACTCATTGTAATTTATACTATTCTATTTTAAATTGCTCATAATTTCAACTCTCACTTCATCTAAAACCTTCTTGCATCATCATGCATGATTATCTAAAAACCTTTTTCATTTGATTCTTGTTACAAGTGTTTGTACCCAAATTTGTGTGAGAATATTGTGATATTCATTTGTATTTATGTCGATTATATGATTTCATTAGCAAAGAGATGAATATAATTTTAGAAATGAATAGGTTTCTAATTTCCACATCCAAGATGAATGATTTTTTACTAGTTGATACACTTTTAGGAATCAAATTAAAGCGAAATAGTGAGGGTTATGAAATTAGTCAAACATACTATGAGCCAAACACATTATGCTGAGAAAGTCATTGATAAAATCAAATACTTACACTTTAAGGAAGTGACCACTCCATGATCCTAGTGTCAAATTTTAAAAGAATGATGGAAGAGTTGTGACACAATTGGAATATGTAAGTGTATGCATTGTACTAGAACCAACATAGCATTTTCAATTAGTAAAATGATTAGATTTTACTAGCAATCCAAATGGTGAGCACTGGAAGGCCATCATTAGGATATTCGGCTATCTTATTAAAACAAAACAGAAATCTTGATCTACATTATGGTAGATTTTCTACCATATTAGAAGGATATATCAAGGCGAGTTGAATATCGAGTGTTTAATATCATAAATTTATATTTTGGTGGATATTTACACTAGCCGGGAGAGTAATTTCTTGGAAGAGCAAGAAAAAAAATATGAATCACTCTCTCAACCATAGAATCAGAGTTTTAGGCTCTTGCTTCTGCTAGTGAAGAAGTTGAATGGTTGAGGGACCTTATGTCATAAGTTTCATTGACTAAAGACAATGTTTCAAAGGTGTTGATATATTGCGGTAGTCAAACCACTTTAACTAAAGTATACAAAAGTGTATAACAGAAAGTCTAGGCACGTAGGACTTAGACATTCTTTTGTGGGGAAATTGATTAAGGATGTAATCATTCACATATATACAATCGAGTTATAATTTCCTTGATCCATTTACTAAGCCACTGACCAGAAACTTTGTAAAAACAACCTCAAGAGGCATGTGGTTGAAACTCCTTGAGTAAGAATTCCGACAACGGCGACAACCCAATCTTACGTTAGTAGAACATTAACCTCAAGATTCAATGGGTAACAACAAGTCGTTGATTTGGATGTTTGTCAAACATTTCGTGATAATGTTAACCTTTTAAAATGAGGGTTGAGTTTTTATTTAAACTCTTCATGAAGTTCAATGCCGAGGATATGTGTCTCATGGAAACAGATACAATATGAACTCCACCTATGTGAATTTTGAGATGGTGTCGTCTCAAAGTGAGAATTGGAGTTTCTCTCATGGAAAATTCATGAAAACGGGAAAACACATGACCATAAATAATGCTAGGCGAGAAATGTAGGCAAAAAACCATTAAAGAGTGTGTGTATGGTAATGTCGATCTAATCACATGGGATAACGGTTCAAAGCATAGCTACCTAACGTTCTGATTAGACTTTGCGTTATTCTTACTAAGGTTAAGTTCAAATCGAAAGATACTTAACTGTATTGACATTCTTTGTTTCTATTTTTTGGAATTGATCTTGTCATTATTAGAACAAGTGAGGAATTGTTATAATTTATGAGAATTAAATGTTCAATTTGTGTGTTCCAAAATGACAAGAAAAGTGAAAGAGAAGCAACACTTCGTGAAGTGTTATTGCGGAATGAAAATATGTAATGGTTGAAAACATGACAACTTTTGACTAAAAGATATTGTTTCATCAAGGGTCGCAACCTTGTGAAACAACACATGCATGCCTATAAATACCTCATTCCGGAATTCAGAAAACATAATAAAAAAACCAAATATTCTCTTATACAAAATTCCAAACACTCTTCGCTATATAATCGAGTTTTCGTCGGTCTTGCACAGACTCGATAAAAGGTTGAATTATCCTGGATATTTCTGCATTCCAACTCTAAGACATTTTGGAGAATGCTTGAAATACTTTTAAAGAAAGTGATTTCATTCACGATTCTAGCCTCTGTACAATCCATTTGATTTAAAGAATTTTTCAACGTGTTCTTGGAAACTTGAAGGACTACTTTTTTGTAACCTATTTATAATTTCTTGTAATAATTATTGAAAGTATAATAAATCAAATAGTTGATCTCTCAAATATAGTAGATCGATAAGTGGATTCTCATTTTTTTTTTAATAATTTCCTTTCTTTTTTTGGATTTTTATTACATTAATTATATTTTGATGAGTCATTTTTAATTATATATATATAAAACGTAGTAGGAGTAGTAATTAAAAAGTACTAGTAGTGGTAGTATAGTTTGATTATTTTGATATGATTGATTTAAAGATTTTGATGGAAAAAGGGGTTAAGATAGGATTTTGGCAATTATTTTGGGTGTGTTAATATTGGGAGTCCCACCAAATCCAAGAATGATTAGATTAACAAGAGGTGCATTACATATAAGACCGTGCACAAGGTTGTGTTGTTGTGATGACACTCACCAACGAACGCACGCTCACCCTCGTTTTCGATTTGTACTGTAGTTCTTGTGTCTCTCTCTCTCAATTTCAATCCAATGAATTTAAATCAAATGGATGCATGAATGATTAACCAAATCCCAGATTGAGAAATTAGTACTATCAGATTCTCATTTCCTACTTTTTTTTTTTTTTTTAACCTATATCACTAAACACGCGCAGAGCGTGTGAGACACGCCATGAGGCTAGGAAAAAAAAAGAAGGGATTTTGAGCTTTTGAGTTTATGCAATTCTCAAACGTGATTTTATTCAAGTTGAGAGAAATTCATTTACAATACTAAAATTTAAATAATTTTAAAAAAAAATATTCAAATCTTATAAATAATACAAGATTTTATAATAATTGTTTTAAACCATTCGCAAGATCTAAAGGAAGTCTAAAAGTGATATCAAGTAAAAATTGTATGGAATAAACGATCTCTCCTTTTATTAAGAACGGACAATTTTGCTTTTTAAACTCGTCAATTATCGATGATTAGATCTAATAATCGCCCAAACAACGCGTCTCCTTTCACACGAATGGGTTTAACCGTTCACATTATAAAAAATGTCATTTCAGGTATTCAAATTCATTCTTACTATCACATTTCTCTTAATTTTCTCACTGATTTCTACGTTGGAGTGGTAAGCTTGCAGTTTAACTCCCTCTTCGTCGCACCTGAAACTTGTTTCACCGATCTAAGATGTTATCTTATCGTTTCACCAATCATTTTTGGTTCCTAAGCAGAATAGTGACACTATATGTGTGAAATGACTTTCGATTCCCACAAATTACGCAAAAGAACCATCATTTCTTCGTCGTAAATTCAAATCTACGATCCTTTTCTCGTAAATATCGATCTTTTTCTGAACAAACCAATACCAAACTTTCGAAGAAATGGTGAATTTAAAAATCACTCGAATTTCCAAAGTCATTGTTATAGCTATTGAAGCTAGCAAAAATCACCCTCTTTCATTGAAGATGGCCTATCAAGTCTTAGTGACTTTTCACCCTACATTCCAACATTGTGGGATTTGGCTCCTCCAAGAGTCAATCAAGGAGCATTTCAAGCTTTTCCAACCTCACAACCTCTATCTCCGTATTATCAAAGTGAACCTTCGAACCTACCTACTTTGCAACCTTTGATACTAGGACATGAAATATTTTACAACCTCTAACCATTACAGTCCAATCTAGGTACACAGTGAACCATTGATTTATTGATCAACATATTCAACTTAATGTATCATCAACAAAACTCACAATTCTGAACGGATAGAAGAAAGTTTCCAATAGACCCCTATAAGAAATATATATTCAACAATTTAATTTTTTATTTGAACAGTTACTTTCAAATTAATCTCTTTATTTATCTAAACTATACTCCCTCAATTGTTTTATAAGTCGAGAAAATAATTACTATATTAAAATATAAATAATTTTACAATAACAAAAAATCAACACTATTATTTTTCTATTGTATCTTTAAGTATTTATTATTATTTTAAATTATTAAAATTTATCTTTCAATGAAGAATAATATTATAAATAATTTCATAATATATTTTTTTCATGTAACAATAATTAGTGAAAAGTCTAAAGGAGTATAGAGATTATAAAAATGAAAGACGAGGTCGCGTGACGATGATAATGGTTTCTTGGGTTAATCGCAGTTAGTGTATTTTACAAAGGGAATAGAGAGCATCTTTTGGAAAGCGGTGGAGGACTCATTTCATCAATCTCAAGACGATCTGATTCTCTCTCTCTCTCTCTCTCTGAATGAATGTTTTTGAATCGACTTTCTTTTGTTTCACCTTCGTTATTATGATTATCATTATTCAATATATGGTGGGGTACCCTACCCTCTCTGTTTTTCTTTATTGTATTTAGTTTTTTTGTCACACTTTTGTTATTTTCTTTGTTTTATTCTACTACTAGTATCTTTGACTCAAACAAACCTCTGTTGTGGACATGACATACCACAGTATTGTAAGCCAAGGGTATTCATTTGCTTTGATCATTGCAGACTACCACATCTCAATCTCAGATACATATACCTTTTCACTTTCTATCTTTTTCTTACTTATCAATATATCATCATCTTCTCTTCTACTAGTACTAATCCATCTAATTTTAGTGACTATCAAAACCAGTAGCTATAAATGTACATTTTAATCAAATTTTTAAATAATTCAAGATTTTATAATTATTAATTTTTTTTTTGTATAATTTATCTATTGGATATTTGATAAGTTATTTTTTAAAATTATTTATAAAATTTAACTGTATAATTGATCTATCGGATATTTGATTAATTATTTTTAATTATACTAATTGGTTATGACTTAATCATTAGTGATTATATAAGAATTATATATATTGACTAACAATAATTTGTTTGCAAGATATTTTATTCATGATTTATTAAAAATTGTATATATTGATTAAGTAGGATTTAAAAATTAATTATAAAAGGCATGGATAGGGGTGCAAGAGGATCAATATATAGTAATTATTTATTTAAATAAGAGAATTTTTTATTGCATTTATATATATATTTCTACCGTATTATGCAAAATTTCATAAATGCTCTATATTTTGGGAGATATATTTCTGAATGGATTATTTATATACTTAAACAAGGTCATTGTGAGAGGTGTCTTATATGTTGGATTTAATTTGTTTCGAAGATGCATCTCCGAAATAAATTTGTAGTTACATCTCCGAAAAAACACTGAAACAATTTCAATAGAAAATGAACGATCCAAAATGAAATTGACATTTATAACATAAAAAGAGCATTACAATGATCATTTCAACATAAAATTCCATATTATATTTCAATATCCTGGTGGACGCTTGCACTTCTTCAAAATATCTTTGAACGATCTTCGTAGTGTTGCTTCCAACTCGAGCAGAACTTTCTCTTCGAAACCAAAATACGTATCCCACATAGCCCTAACATCCGCTCGAGTCTTGAGCTCAAATTTGTTGAACTGAATGTTCCCTTCGTTGTCAACCGAAGGTAAATGGTACTTGAGCTTCACAATCCTTTGTTTGTCTCTGTAAGGTAGGAGATAATGGATTTCGTCTTTGATATCTCTGAAGGAGGTGAAATCGGTGTGCTTGAACGATCGATCGGGTGTAGAGCCGCTGAAGTATAAGACATTTGCGACATACCAGTGAATGTTTATTTGTGACATTTGAGACATTTTAGTTTGTGTGAAATATAACACACCCCATTAATATGGACCACTCATTAATTATCATATTGATTCCGGAGATATATCTTAGAAACCACACCCTATTATCTTGTTCCGGAGATGCGTCTCATGAACTTTCCCTGAACCATTTCAAAAATAAACCATATAACATAACCTTCTGGAGATGTATCTCCGAAACTTCTCCTGAACCATTTCCAAAACAGAACCATATAACAGACACTCACATTAAGACTGAATATGAACCAAACATGCATAAAGACCAAATATGAATAAAAAATGAATATGTTACACTTTATTTATATTGAGACACAATTATATACAATTATTTGTATGGTTAAACAAGAAATCAAAATGAATCGAAACACGTGTTGTCGGATAAATCTATAGGTGGTACCCCCTTGGACTTTTGTGCATTCGATTATTTTCAATGTTGTTTAATATCTCGAATTCTTGAATCCTTTCCATAAAATGATTCGGCCACGTATCGACTTTTACGGTTGAATGAGTCATCCACTCCGGTGATGTAAGTGGTATGGGGCATCCCAGTTTCAAGTAAACTTGAACAAAATGACATGATTTTGAAAGTCATCAAATACACATGATATGATCATTTGGATTCTGAGGTGGTGCAGTGCGTAGTGGAAAAAAGTGTTCGAAAACCCGTAGCGTGAGGTCAATACACACTCTATCATATGCATGTGCTATTAGGTGACACATATCTTGGAATCTCATCCATTTTTCCTCTGGTGCCGAACCGCTCAAGCAAGGAACATGAGACCCATATACCACATTATATTTTTCTTTATTTCCGTATATGGGATCTTCCCCGGCATGCTCGGGATTAGGGGAAACCCTAGTGTTCACGTTTTGGACAGCTTCGGCGTTGGGGATGATCTCCTCGCTTCTCTCAGCCATTTTACCTGAAAAAGCAGATGAAGCAAAAGTGAATTCGACGGTCAAATCCACCCTTTCACCGCAAATCAAGTGAAAGGGCGAGAAATAAGCACGAGGAAATATCCTCGACTCAGGCCCTTGTTGACATAAAAGGGACATGTCGTGAGCCCCTCCTAGAAAGACGAGGAGGAACCTCAACGACAATAAATAAAATTCAACAGGGACGATTCTCCCCGAACACCATACTTACAATTAAAGTCAAAAGGCATATCTTCCCTAACATAAGGCATAATGCCCAACTACAAACATTAATTATTCTTAACAAGGAACCTAGAAAGACCTACAATAGTTCTCCTATGCTAACCCTAACCTTTATCATCATGTTCATGTGTTCTTTAGGATCTTCATGAATTTTCCAAAAAATTCATGTGTTGATCAAATAACACATGAATTTCAAACGGAAAGTTCATGCCTCACCAGAAAAGCCATGACAGTTTCATCTTATTTCCAGAAATCTAAGAGATTCTAACAAGCAAGATGAAAAACAATACCTGGTTTCAGAGGTTAAAGATGAAGATAGACGGTGGCAAAGAAAACTCTGGCGAAGGGCAGGCAAACGTAAGTTGCAGAGCAAGGGAAGTTGAGGAGAGATTTCATGTAAAGTGTCAAATGAAGGCTTGTATTCTCCCTTTTATAAGCACTTTCTCGCATGGAGAAATGCAAAGGGCAGAACTCATCAGTTCCTAAATAGCCTAGATTCCTCAGGCCTTGGCAACAAATTTATTGTGTTGTCACACATGTTAGAAGGAATCAAACGTTTTATCTTCAAAAGGTAAAACTCTGCGTATTCCAAGATGAAATTTTCAATTTCCCAACGAGCACCTGCTTGACGTTAAAACGTCTTTCAAATTTATTGCGAACTCGTCCCCACAAATAACTGACAACTATCATGTGGACCACACAAGTGCATCCACGCGATGCAACAACTGTCAACAAGTCGACCATAAATAACTTATTCCTCCTCGACACTCTTCGATATCATAAGTCATTACTCATACGAACAAGGACAACAACTTGGGGGGATCTTATTCTGGACTGGGCTGGAAGGTGGCTCAGAGTTGGGCAAGACCCAATCTAGTCCACTTATGGGCAAGACCCAATAAGTAATCTGAGACAATATAACTGTTGTGCAGAATATAACCGTTAGGATTATAGGCGTTGGGGGACCTCCCCCTCACGCGCTTCACAGTTCACGCGACCAACTGTCCCTCCGAGAATCACGGGCACAGTTGGACTAGGTCAAAGATCACACACTAGATCTTTCACGCTCCTCGTACACCTGGAAGTCTCACTATGCCAAACAAGACCTTAGACTGCGTTTTTTCCCCTTAGACAGCGCTTTAAAGCGCTGTCTAAACATGAACTGCTAAAGGTTTAGACATCGCTTTGGTTAATGTCAAAAGCGTTGTCTAAAAGGGCTTTATACAACGTTTTTATTGTCAAAAGCGCTTTCTAAACCCATTTTAGACAATGTTTTTTGCCTTTTTTTAATATACCTTAGACAACGTTTTTATTTTTATTTTTATGGTATACCTTAGACAACGCTTTCACTAAAAGCGCTTTCTAAACCCCATCTTAGACAGTGCTTTTAGTGAAAGCGCTTTCTAAACCCCAACTTAGACATCGCTTTTTGTTGAAAGCTCTGTCTAAGGTATACGAAAAATTTAAAAAAAAATTCTTTAAAAAATGCTGTCTAAAGTTTCCAAGTTATAGGCACCTGTTTTGAATCCACTTTTTCACCTGGTTTTTAAACCAGAATTTGTACCTGCTTTCCAATCCAGAATTTGCACCAAATTATCGTATTTAAACCTACTAATTTAGACACCGATTTATAGAAACAAAATAATCAGATTTTCAAACCAATATCTACGAAACAATTCATACAAACGTACCAATTTACGAACCAATTTAAATATACAACATATACTATAACCAATATTTACGAAACAATATCTACGAAACAATATCTACGAAACAATTAATACAATTCATTTCATCCAACTATACATTTTGTTTCAAATGAATCTACATAAACAAAAATGTGATAACACTCTGAGCTATACATTTTCATCCAATTGCAACTATACTATAACCTGAAACAACACAAAAATATTGTAATTGATCAATTAAAATAAGTCATAATCAATTATATGAGAAATATGTGTTAAATATTAAAATAACTCATAATTTAGAAATACATACATCAGATGGAATCTCTAATCGATCCAAAGAAAGAGTTTCTCTCATAAACCTCAACATGAAATATCTGCAATCTATACCATTACGTTGCAGAGGACACTACACATGAAAAGAAAATATGGATAATATATAAGTTATAATGAAAGCAATTGAAAATGAAAATGATATAATATATAACATTTTATTATATTACCTCTTTCACTAACATCTCTTTCTTTTCTTTGTTGGAATATTAATTACTTGTTTCTTAGCAATGCAAACAGATGAATTAATCCAAATTCCCTCGTTATGATCATTTCTGATATATGACTCATTCGCTATAATATCCTTATCTTGATCAATTCTATTCAACTCATTATGTCTAATGCATGACACATTCTCAACATCAATATCACATTGATCGACACCGCTATCATCAACCATTTTGTTAGATAAAAGCACTATAGACCATTTTGTACTCGTCGGGTCATTGACATAAAACACTTGTTTAACTTGAGATGCTAGAATAAAAGGCTCATCTTTGTACCCCACCCTAGTAAGATCAACTTGCAAAAATCCATACTTATCCATTCGTATGCCACTTTTATTTACCCACTTGCAACCAAAGATGGAAATCTATAACTTCTCGTAATCAAACACCCAAATGTGCTCAATAACTCCAAAATATGACAAATTTTCATATTTGGGGTTTAGGTTTTTCATACTTGATATATGCATTGCTTCAGCTAGCACAATGACACCATTATTTTGCATAATACTCTTATCATCATGTTCTTTGGTATACAATATGTAGCCATTAATTGCGTATGCGCTATGAGAAAACACATGCAAACTTGGATCATATGTCAAACATCTCAACCTTTCTGTTACGGAAGCAGGATCTGAAGAGCGCTTCGAATAATATGATCCTTTAACCATTGAATGAAACTTTGATTGTGCTCTCGTACTATCCAATTTTCAACATATAGCTCAACTTCATTATCATTGTGCAAACATACAAATGCACTTGATCCCGTTCATCCCTTGATACTGTCACAATTTTATTTTCAATTAATTTTTTACCATCTTTTCCCCCGAAAATACGAGCTTTGGGGAGTCCAATCGATTGAACGTTGGACAAATATTCAGTACAAAACTTAACAACTTCTTCAACAATGTATCGTTCAACAATACAACCCTATGGTCGACTTCGATTTTTCACGTACCCTTTTAATATTTTCATATACCGTTCAACAGGGTACATCCATCTCATATAAGCTGGTCCACATAACTGTGTCTCTTTCACAAGATGAACAACTAGATGAACCATTATGTCAAAAAAAGAGGGAGGAAAATACATTTCAAGCTCACACAAGGTAATTACTATCTATTTTTGTAATGTTGGTAAGATCCCGGGATCGATCACCTTACTACAAATTGACCTAAAGAAAAAAACACAATTTAGTTATGACGCTTCTTACTTTTTCTGGAAAAATAGAACGTATACCTATTGGTAGAAAATGTTCCATTATCACATGACAATCATGTGTCTTCAAACTCTTCAACTTGAGGTCTTTCATAGACATAAGTCTTTTAATATCTGAAGAGTATCCTTCTGGAACCTTAACTTCACTCAGAAACTTACACAATTTTTTTCTCCTTTCTAGATAGAGTAAAAGCAGCAGGTGGTAAATATGTTCGTCTTCCTTTCTTCACGGGTGCTAATTTAGTTCTCATTCCCATTTTTAACATGTTCTCCCTTACTTTAAGGTCATCCTTAGACTTTCCTCTTATATTGAGTAACGTACCGATAACACTTTCAAATACATTTTTTTCAATATGCATAACATCGAGAAAATGTCTCACGTACAAAGACTTTCAATATGACAATTCAAAAAATATCGACCTATTCTTCCACCCACCTTTGACAAACTTATGTACAAAAGGCTTGTCAAACTCAGTACGCACATCTTTCACCTTTTCAAAAACTTGGTCACCTGACAATGCGGGTGAAGCTTTACGCATTTCGGTGTCTCCATTGAATGTTTTTCTCCATCCACGGTAGTGATGTTTAGAATGTAAGAATCTACGATTACTGAGAAACACATTCTTCTGACAAAGTTCCAATCGAATCATATCGGTTCCATCTCCACAAACAGGACACACGCGTTGACCTTTAATGCTATACCCAGATAGATTCCCGTATGCTGGTAAATCATTAATTGTGCCAAACAACATCGCCCTCAAATTGAAACTTTCTTTCTTATATCCATCATAAACCTCCACACCGTTCTCCCACAAAATCTTTAAATCTTCGATCAAAGGTGTCAAGTATACGTCTATGGCATTCCCTGGTTGTTTAGGCCCAAAGATTAACATAGATAACATCATGTACTTACGCTTCATACATAGCCATGGAGGTATGTTATAAATCATAAAAATCACAGGCCATATGGTATGTGAGTTACTTTGAAGACCATGTAGGTTCATTCCATAAATAGATAATGCCAAGCGAATGTTTCTTGCTTCTTCTCCAAAGTCAGGATAATCATTATCAATTTTTGACCACTATGGTGAATCAGCCGGATGTCGATACTTTCCATCAATAATTCTTTCATCTGCATGCCAAGTCAAGTGTCTTGCATCTGTTTCACTATGAAACATGCGCCTAAATCTCAGAATTATAGGAAAATACCATAAGAATTTTGCTGAAGACAATCTTTTCTTATATCGAGACAAACCGCATTTAGGGCACTCAGTTAACGATGCATATTCGTTACGAAACAAAATGCAATCGTTTGGACAAGCATGTATCTTATCATAGCTCATGCCAATAGAGCACAACATTTTTTTTTGCCTCATAGGTTCGATTAGGAAGAACATTATCCTCCGGTAGCATTTCTCTCATAAGGGCCAACAAATCTGTGAAACTTTTATCCTACCATTCATTGCTCGCCTTTAAGTTGTACAACTTTAATACCGCAAACAATCTTGAGAATTCAGTGCAACCTTTATACAACGGTTTCTCTGCGTCGCTTACCAACCTCTTAAATATTTCGGGACAATCATGAAGATCTTCTTCAAGTGCTTCTGCAATCTCTTCGACTCGATCACAATCATATATTTTCGTGTCATTGTCGTCTGAAGCATGGGTCATATTACTTTTCCCCTCGATTTAACGTTCTTGTTAATTTTCTCACCATGAAATATCCAACACTTATAACTTCGATCAATTCCATGCCTCCGTAAATGTGATTTCAATCCATATGCGTCAACCTTACCAATATAACAACAACCCAAGCAAGGACATTTCATTCGACTAGGGTCTTCAACGTGTTGAACAACAAACTTAACGAATTCGGCAACCCCATTCTCGTACTCTTTGCTCAATCGATCGGCAAACATCCATTTTTATCCATGATTTTCCTACTTATAAGAGATACATATTTCACTACATAAACAACGTAAATCCAAACGACATTTCCTATACATAACATATACATAACCTATACATATGTTGGTAAAATCCAAATGAAAATAGAGATACATAATCTGATTTTTCACTATTCTTCACCGAATCATAACAACATTGACATTTCTCTAACATAATCAATATTTTCACTATTCTTACAAAATCATATTTATCAGAAATATTTGCCCTAACATCTTCAATATTTGCCTATTTTTACTATTTTCACTATTCTTCACAAAATATTTGCCCTAACATAATCAACATTGACATTGCCTATTTTCACTATTCTTCACAAAATCATATTTATCAAAATACATTTCAATGACATTGCCCTAACATAACAATAACATAACAATGACATTCACTACAACAAAAATGTACCTTCACGAAGTAGAGGACGAAGTCAGTAAAAAAGAAGAACAAAGTAGAGGACAAACACCTTCACGAACATCTGAACTCAGTAACTTCACGATCGGCGGCGTTAATGGAGGTTTCCCGAGCGACGTTAATGGAGGAACACCTTCACGAACGACGTTAATGGAGGTTTCAGAAAGAAAAATGGAGTTTCGTTCGGGTTTTCACTGTAGAAGTAACACGTTCGTAGGGGAGAAGAAAGAGGAAAAGATTGAAAATATGATTCTGAGTTTCTAAATATTTCATTTAATTAGACCTTAGACAACACTTTTGTGGAAAGCGCTGTCTAAGGTAGCCCTTAAACAACGCTTTTGAAAAGCGCTGGCTAAGGTCTACCTTAGACAACGCTTTTGATTTTATTTATTTTTTTAAATTAAAAAACCTTAGACAACGTTTTCCTCAAAAGCGCTGTCTAAGGTATACCTTTAAAAGCGCTTTTTGAAAGCGCTATCTAAGGTCTACCTTAGACAACGCTTTTCCAAAAGCGTTGTCTAAGGTATGACTTTTAGCAGCGCTTTTTCTCTTTTTTTAGAACACTTTCCGCGTTTTATGTTAATTTTTACCTTTAGCAGCACTTTCATATTTAAGCGTTGTCTAAGGTGCGCTATTAAAAGTCTATTTTGGCGTAGTGTCTCCCATTGGTCGACCAGGTATTTCGGCTTCATTGGAGACCTTGGCCCCACGTTATGGGATTCTTATAAATACTCTCCTTCTTTAGAGGGTCAGGTTACGACCATAATCAATTATTAGTCAAAATTTGTTTATAAATAGGAATGAAGGGATTATGTTACGACCATAATCAATTATTACCTAACAAAAATGGAAAGTTTTGATGGATCAGATGCATAATCGTTTACTATGTATCCATAATTGATTACTAAACGAGTTTTGCCTCATAATTGATTAGACAAGTGGCACAATTGATTTTAGGTTTAGTTTCACTATATAATATAATATAAAGGTTTCTCAATTGATTATTATCCAGTTTAAAAACTTTTGGCTCAATTCAAAGAGATTTTTAAAAGAGTTTTGAAAATAGACGAAGTTTTAATAACATACATGTTCTTAGGGAGGAGAGGAGGAAAATGAATTTTGAAAAACTTTTGGTTCAATTCAAACTTTTTTTTATGGTTCTTAGTCCTCTCTATCAAAGAAGTTTTGTGAGTGTGTGTATGATTTTAGTAATTAAGAGTAACATACACAAGTTACAATTTTGATCCTAAAAAAGACAAGTCTATTGAACATAAGATCAGATGAAAACTTTAAGAATATATGTTTGTTTATCATTGTTATCTTTTAACATTTGATTCTTTTAAATTAACCATCATAAACTTCTCACTTTTTTTATTCAAACTTTTTAGATTCCCACTACGGGGAGATTTTATCTCCCAATTTCCGTCTCTAGACATATATATATATATATATATATATATATATATATATATATATATATATATATATATATATATATATAAAAACCAAATTAATAATAATAAAAATCAATAATTAACCCTAAGAAATTAAAAAGTTAATCTTTTACGATATAAATATTATGTTGCCAATATTTAATCTATGCTAATGAAAGTCATGATTGCCAAAATTTTACAATTAGATCTCTCTCTTTTCTATTCAGAAAAAAGAAGAAGATACTAGTACATATCTAAATTATTTATTTTATTCTACTAGTTATAAATGAGAAAAACATAGTGAAATATTTTATTCTACTAGTTATAAATGAGAAAAACATAGTGAAATAAATATAGATAAAAAAGAAAAATATGATAAGTCAAATTCAAATTCAGAAATCCACATAAAATATCTCTACTGAATAGATATTGTTGTTGTTGATAGAGAAGCATTATTCTTGTATTATTAGGCTTACTATATACTTGGTACTGGCAAGACACTGTAGTGGCATAAGCAACTAGTCCTAAAAAGCAATGTTGTGATGAGTTTTAGATTCCAAGCACGAGGTTAGTATGATGACAAGCTTGGCTTAGATTCATTCACGTGATTTCTGTAGTACGGCTAGCCAAAGGTCGAAGCTGAACTCCAAAAATAACTGGTTGTTGCTGCTGCTACATATTTGATAGATTGGATTGGATGGTCTATTATAACTACTAACGGAGGGGATGTTTGAGGAGTGGTCATTGTTTCGTTGAAACTCAAAATTATTTCATCTCGTCGCATCTACATCAAAGATACTGCACATTCATTTTCTTTTCACACTCTTTACTCATGTGCGTGTATACAGATATTATTTTAACTTCTTTTGAAAACACTCAATAAAATATGTACAAGGTGTTACACCCGGTGCGTTTAATTGCCAAAAGGATTTACACATTTCTTTATGCTCCAATCTATTAATTACTAATGTTACAATGTTTATTTAAGGCTAATAGATTCAGGGTTATAAAGTTCACAGAATAAGAGTGAAAGTAAATAATCACATATAAAACACGTCGGTGATGCTCATTTGTTTTTATAATGTATTTTTTTTTGTCAAAATGTGTTTGTTCTTAGAATGTATTTAATTATATTTAAAATTTGAAAAAAAAAGAAATATAAATAAAAATTAATAAATTTTTTATTTACTAAAAGTTAGTCTTCTTTTGTTTTTATTTAAAATTTTTAAAAATAAATAGAATTAATAAAAATCAATAAATATAAATAATATAATTTATATTTTAAAAAATTAGAATTAATTCTCGCAGACATCGGTTAGTATCTTTTATAAAAATATTTACGCAATGCTTTAATTTTATAAATATCAAATAATATTATAGTATCTTTTAAATATTATTTTAATTTTATAAATAAATATTATTAACCTAAATAAATTTATTTTATGTAAGTATTATTACAAATATTTATTTTGTGTGATACTCATATCAGTACCTGTGTGATCGCTCGAGTACTGATGTGTTATGTGCATTTTTTTTAAAGAATTAATAAAAATTAATAAATATATAAAATATAATTTATATTTTTAAAATAAGGATGAATACCTGCGGGCATTTGATACTTTTTTATACAAATATTTATGGAATAATTTAGTTTTATAAATATCAAATAATATCATAGTATTTGTAAATATTTTTTAATTTAATAAATTAATATTATCAAGATAAATAAATACAGTGGAATTTGAAATGAATGATGCTACTTTTAATTTAGAAAATTCACAGTAGAGAAATAAAAAGAATAGAGTTTGAAATATGTGCACAATACAATAGCATGGTCAATCACTAATAAATTCAAAATATTTTAAATATTGAACAATATAATTGAATTTTATTATAATATAGTCCTACTAATAAATAAGTTAGAATATAACTTATGAGTATGATTATTGAAATGACGTTGTGAAATGCAAGATTGAGATATAGGGTGATGTTTGACCCATAGAGATAATGATGAGTAAATATATAATAATGTTAAAAATCTATGAAAATCTTGTATGTCCAATAGAAAATATTTTTTTTTAATATAATTGAGATAATGCATATTTAATGCTATTAAAAAATTAAAAAAAATTATATTTTATATAACAATTAAGTTACACTATTTAATACCATTAAAAAAATAAATCAATTTAATATATATTTATGAAACTAATTAATATATAATTATAAAAGATGATAATATTTAATATTTATTATAATTGAAAACAAATTAATTTGTGAATGAAATTTTTTATATAAATTTTAAATTAATAAATATTTGTTTGAAATGAAAGTAAAATGGAAGGTATTTATGGGTATTGTTTCTAAAAAAGGGTTATTTTATATAGTCAATAAAGAATTGTAACATATTTTTTAATGAAAAATAATTTTAAAATAATTTAATTTGGAACTAAATTAAATGTGGGTTATTAGTTATATATTAAATAGTTGAAGACTATTCATATTTCGTGAACAATAATGGTCATTGCCAAAAAGAATGAATTAAAGAAAGGAGATAAGCTTGAGTTTAGCATGACGAATTTGGGCGATCGTCTCTATATTTCTATAGCGAAAAAAAAAATTGTTTCTGATCTTACCTGATCAGGAGGCCTTCCAAGGACTTGAAGAATGGGCCAGAGAATGGAATGAGAAGAGGGGGGGTGTACCTGCAAAGTACTCTGATGCTTAAGTCAGAAAAGGTACATAAAGTTGAGGTTATTTCAGAGTGAGTTAGAATACCTGACCCTTTCCATGAAAGGGTATTTATATTGAGCCCCCAACGCTGGGCCAAGGCTCCTGATGGGCTTGATCTAGCTAGGCCCAAGGAGGAGCTGCCAAGGAACGCGTAAGAAGCGTGAAGACCTAGACCAAAAGTCTGCTCCCTGGTCCAACTGCCCCTATCTCTCAGGAGATAATGAAGGGCAGTTGGGTGACGTGGCAGATGAGCTGGCAGACATGGTTTCTGCCCGACATCGTGCGTACGCCCGTAGTATGGGCAGGTGATGTGTGAAGGAGGGTCGGCTGGTCAGATGCATGTGTCTCTGCCTGACACGTAGTGGGGTGTCAAGGCAGAGTGTCACCAGCTCGGATGCGTGGGCTTTGCCCGACATGTTCACCAGCTCGGATGCATGGGCCTTTGCCCGACGTGTATTGGGCCGTGCCCTGTATGTCATCATGGCCCAGTCCAGAACAGGAGCCCCCCAAGTCGAGTCTCTGAGTCAGAGCGATGACTTGTATTTCAACTGGGGTTCCCGTGTCGAGGAAAAAAGTGTGGAGGTATGGCATGGAAGATTCTAGTAGAATTGCCCGCAATATCCCTCTCTCTAGGCGCTTGATACCCCGGTAGTGTCGGGGATGAAAAGTCATCGACGGGTGCGTGCCTTTCTTGTAGAGGTCGAGGGCTTCATACGGGGACAGGACGTTCTGAGGAGTCGGGGAGATGGACAACTGTCCGGCGTCGCTTCAGTTTCCTTATGGATTGACGTGTTTCAATATTAATGACGTCGCTTCGTTTTGTGTGCAAAGGCGGCGTAGGCAGTAGGCAATGAGGACCTAGCGCGTTGGCCCACGCGCCTGGGACTATAAAATGAAGTTGAGTGACTTCATTTTCACTTTTTCGCTCATACGTTCACCGGAAGCTCTGAAGAATTCTCCTGTGTCTGCCCGTCTCGCCGCCTGAACCGCCGCCGCTGCTCGTGCACCACCGTCTCTTTCTTAATTCCGAATATGTCAGGTGCCATTTTTGCTTCCTTAATCCATTATTTTTCTCTTTTCTATGCCAAATGTCTGCGAATGTATGTTATACTTGTAGTAGGTTGGTTAGATTTGACTTAGGAATAGTAAAATGGACTGTAGATGATAAAATAGGGTTAGGGTTAGACTGTCCCGGGCAGAAATTTCATACGCCGGGCAAAATTTGCATAAGCATATATGAGATTTCTGCCCGGTCTCGTAAGAACGTGCGTATTCTTGCGCCGAACACGTTGTCTGTGCCCGTTGCTGCTACGCCCTTTCACTTGACCTGCGGTGGAAGGGTGGATTTGATATGACGTCGAATTCACTCTTTCTGTCTGCGTTTCAGGTGCTACCTGGCGTTTACGACCGAGGAGAGAAGACTCCGGGCCACTGTCTGAAGATGCGGCCATCACTCGTCTACCCGTCGGGGATGGGAGTGCCAGGGATGGTACTGAACATGCCTCGTCCTCCGAGCAGAATGATCTCTCCTGGGTTGCGGATGAACCTTTGGAGGAGGAGTCCTATTTCTGTGACGAGGCTATCCCCGCTTATGCCGTGGTTGAGGACAGAAGCCGGGAAGATCCTGAGAATTGGCAGTGCCACGCTCCCAAAGAGGCAGATCGCATATGTCATCATTTCCCGGGGAAGCAGTTCGCGATGTACGAGTTCGCTTTCCGGGAGGCGGGGATCAGGCTGCCCTTTAATTCATTCCAAATGTCCATCTTCAAATGGCTTCGGCTGGTGCCGTCTCAATTGCATCCCCTCGCTTTTATGCGGGCGTTCGAGTTGGTCTGCCGCTTCCTAGGCATTGGGTGCACTCGAGCCATTTTCTTCCATGTCTTCCACCTCCAGCGGTCCGGTCTCCGTGGGCGTCACAGCTGGGTCTCCTTTAAGCAGCCCGTGCGTTTGTTCAAGACATACGTGGACTCTGCCCGTCACTTTAAGGGTCGGTGGTATGTGGTGAGACCGATCACCCGTGTCGCTCTGCACTCCCTTTACTATTATCAGCGGGCAGAAAATGGGGAGGAAAAATTGATGTCAAAGGTACCGCTGAGGTGGCAGCGTGATCACTTCGACCTCACCACCGCCCATTATAGGATTAAATTCGCGATGCTCGGCGTCGAGGATAGGCTCGCATATAAGAAGTTGGTTGACTATGTGCGGAGCTTCAATTTGGCGGTCTGGACAGATCGACAGGGCGTGCCTTACCTTGACGAGGCTGGGATGCCTATCACTGAGGCGCGTATTATTAATTCAAAAGCTTTGCTCGAGTGTGGGACCGAGGATAAGGCCTTGGAATTATTGAGTAGGCAAATTTTTCTTGTTCTTATTTTTGTCTATGTCTTCGCTCGCTAACGTTTATGTGTAATGTTCTGTAGGTGCTATGCCCACTGCGCGTGATCGGGTCCTCAAGCTGGGCAACCAGGTTGGTGCGCCGGACAGGGTACCCAAAAAGAAAAAGAAAACGGTGCCTCGTGCTCAGGTGGTCGCTGAAGACTCTGGGGTTGGGAGTTCGAACACGGCGAGTCCGGTGCCCTCCTCTCCTCCCCGGGCGTCAACAATTAATATACCCGACAACCCGCCTCTATCAGCTTCTCCTCTTCACAAGCGGAAGCGTCCGGAGGGGGCTCTTTCGAGGTCGACATTGGGCGGGAGTCCGGGAGGACCTGGAAGCTACCTCTTGCCCCCATGCTATGTGGAGCGGTCCTTCTTCAAAGCCGAGGATGCGATCGCGGTGCCGGCGCCCGAAGCAAGGGCTATCCTGAATCAAGAGGCCGGTGTCCGGCGGAAGGAACTGGCAAGGGATCTGGCAGCTGTCATCCGGGTGATGGAGACAACTATGGTCTTAACGGATACCTCGGTTTCTACTGCTTCACTGGAAGATGCCCTCGTGCAGGTCCGGTCTAAGAAGGACAAGCTGTCCAAGGACCTGTCGGACTACAAAGAGGAGCACCAGCTTCAGGAGGGGCTGAAGAAAAAGCTGGAGGAGGTTGAAGAGGAGCGGGATCAGCTGAAGGTGACCAAGGTGAATTTGGAGGAGCAATTGGCCGGGAACCAGAAGTTGATTGAGGATAATGCTGGACTGTGTACTCAGCTCGCTTCTCTCGAGGAAAAGGTCCGTCCTTTGGCTGATGAAACCGAGGAGGAGCTCGCACTCGGTTCCCGTGGTGAGCTGCTGGGGCACATACGTTCCCTTAACCAGGACCTTGTGGCTGTGTTCAAGGAGGATTTTGACAATGTCGTCGAACAACTGAGGGTTCTGAATCCCGAATTGGTGACGAAGGGGTCAGCCCACAACTACTGTGTCCGGGAGGGGGAGATTGTGTGCCCTTTCGAAGCCGAGGAGGAGCTAGGGGATGATGAGGATGAGATGGAGAATGTTGAAGAGGAGCTCCGGGCGGAGTCTTGATTATTTTTTGATTTGTTTTTCATATGGCCTGTGTGCCTTGTTGATGTATGGCCTGCGTGCCTTTTATGTATTTTGGCCTTCAGGCATATGTAATTTGGCCTTCGGGCGTACTTGGCCTCGGCCGTTGCTTTAAATATATGAATGTTGTTTTTGGTCATTCTTTTTGTTCGGTTATGTACCAGGGATGGCAACGGGTCGGGTCGGGTGCGGGTTTCACACTACCCAAACCCGCACCCGAAATCAACACCCGAACCCGAACCCAAACCCAAAGGTTATTCGGGTGGCAAAATAACACCCGCACCCACACCCGTTGGGTTCGGGTTTTTCCACCCAAACCCAAACCCGTAACAAAAACACAAAATTAATTTTTTTTTCAAAAAATTTAATTAGTTTTCAAGTATATATATATATATATATATATATATATATATATATATATATATATATATATATATATATATATATTACTTAGTTAATTATAAGAAGGATTATAAGTTCTATTTACTACTATAATATTGTTGCTTACAAAATAAGATTTCAATTAAAATTTTGCACACAACCGAATATTTTGCACACCCCTAATTATAATTAAAATTAAGGTCTTCAATATCTTAACATTATAATTAAAATTAAATTCTACAATCTACAATTAAAATTAAAGTATGCAATTAAAATTAAAATTAAAGTCTAAACGGGTGTAGTTTCGGGTTTCGGGTGTGGGTTTCACACTACCCAAACTCGCACCCGAAATATCGGGTGGCACCCGAACCCGAACCCAAACCCAGTCAAATCGGGTTTTCACCCGTTGACTCGGGTTTGGGTGCGGGTGGGGCCCGTGGGTTTGGGTCTGCCTGCCATCCCTATGTACCATGTGTTTATGTTTTTGAACTGTTATATTCTGCTCGACCAGGTTGGTCTCCTCGGTTTAGGGAACCGATGAAATGTCGGGCGTCGTGCCCGTTTGGATCGAAGACCGAGTTCGATGTTCGGGACTCCGGCTTCGAGGCTTGGGCTCTCCCATCGCCAGCTGGGCGCCCTGCCTGTCGCGGTACTTCGACATTGGTGCTCGATCGAGATCCCAATCGTCGGGGCGGGTTGTGTTCGCTTGAGGGGTCGGTTTGTCCCCGGGTCTTGCGGTTCCTCTCTGTCGTTTTGGAGACGAAGAGCGTGGTCGTACCTCCCACGTCTCCCCGTGATATATTTAGCTGTAATATTGTCTAAGTTTCTCTGCGTTCCATGGTCGAGCGAGTTCTTCGCCTTGTAGGTTTTCTAGGTAATAGGCCCCGTTGCTCGTCTTGTCGTGGACGCGGTAGGGGCCTTCCCAGTTGGCGGCCAGTTTACCCTCTCTTGGGTTTTTCTGGTTTCTTCTGAGGACCAGGGTGCCCACCTGGAACTATCTTTTTATGACCTTCGCGTCGTGGCGCAGTGCTATTTTTTGTTTGAGGGATGTTTCCCTAAGGGCTGCTTCGGAACGGATTTCGTCGACGAGGTCTAGCTCGGCTCTAAGTGCCTCGTCGTTCATTTCCTCGTCTAGGGGTTCCTCCACGCGTCTCGTCGGCTCCCTTATTTCCACCGGGATGACTGCTTCGATGCCGTAAGTTAGTCGGAATGGGGTATCCCCGGTCGTGGAGTGTGGCGTCGTGCGGTAAGCCCATAGGACGCTATGTAGCTCCTCGACCCATGCCCTCTCTGCCTCACCGAGCCTGCGTTTGAGGCCACGTAGGATTACCCTGTTGGCCGCTTCCGCTTGCCCGTTTGTCTGCGGATGTTCGACGGATGTGAAATGTTGCTTAGTACCTAAGCTGGCGACGAAGTCTTAGAATCCCCCGTCCGTGAATTGTGTTCCGTTGTCCGTGATGAGGACCTGGGGCACGCCGAACCGAGCGAGGATATTGCGTTTAAAGAATCAGAGAATGTTCTGTGCGGTTATTTTAGCCAATGCCTCTGCTTCGACCCATTTGGTAAAATAATCCACCCCTACGATGAGGTATTTATTCTGGTACGATCCGGTCACAAAAGGTCCGAGGATGTCCATGCCCCACCATGCGAAGGGCCATGTAGAAGAGAGTGTTTTTAGTTCGTTTGGGGGTGCGAGGTGCATGTCGGCATGTCATTGGCATTTATCACATTTTTCACGTGCTCCTTTGAGTCATGTTGCATGGTCGGCCAGTAGTAGCCTGCCCGAAGGGCTTTTCGTGCGAGTGATCGCCCGCCGAGGTGCTGGGCGTTAATTCCCCGGTGTATTTCTCCAAGTATGTCGGGGACTTTCTCTTCCTCGACGCACTTGAGTAATGGGATGGAAAACCCCCTACGGTAGAGTTTCGCATCGAGGAGTACGTACGAGCATGCCCGTCGTTTGGTGGTGGCCGCCTCCTTTGGGTCGACGGGGAGTTCGTCCTTCGTTAGGTAATTGTAGATAGGTGTCATCCAACAATGAGTATCCCCGATCGCGTTGACCTCGATTGGAGGAGGTAGTTTTTCGATGCTAGGTCGAGGAAGGATCTCTTGAATTACTGATTTGTTCCTGCCCTTCTTCCTCGTGCTGGATAGTTTTGAGAGGATGTCGGCCCGTGTGTTGTGCTCGCGAGGTACGTGTTGTACTTCCCACTTCTCGAATTTTTCGAGTCTTTCTTTGACAAGGGACAAGTATTCGACAAGGTTGTCGTTCTTGGTTTGGTACTCTCCTCGTACTTGTGAGGCCACGAGCTGGGAGTCTGTTGATATTTTTACTTCCTTTGCTCCTAGGTCCTCGGCTAATCTTAGACCGACGATAAAAGCTTCATATTCGGCTTGGTTGTTCGACGTCGGGAAGGCTAGTGCTAATGAGACCTCAATCAGGATCCCGTCTTCATTCTCGAGGATGATCCCGGCTCCGCTACCTGATGTGCTGGAGGCGCCGTCGACGAAGATCGTCCACTTATGGGCGCCGTCCGTCGGTGTTGAGCAGTGGGTCATTTCCGCGACGAAGTCGGCCAGTGCTTGGGCTTTCAAAGCCTTTCTATTTTCGTATTGTATGTCGAATCCGGAGAGTTCCAGTGACCATTTGAGCATTCTGCCGGCCATATCTGGTCGCCCAAGCAACTGTTTGATCGGCTGATCGGTTCTTACTTTTATCGTGTGTGCGAGGAAGTAGTGACGTAGTCTCCTCGCCGCATTTATGAGGGCCAGGGCAACCTTTTCAATTTGCTGGTATTTGAGTTCGGGGCCTTGGAGTGCTTTGCTCGTAAAATAGATGGGTTTCTGTCCCTCGTCGGTTTCCCTTATTAGGACGGCGCTGACGGCCTCGGTCGCCACAGACAGATACAGGTATAGGGTTTCCTTTTCTAATGGTCGTGATAAGACCGGGGGTTCGGTGAGAACCTTCTTTAAATGGAGTAATGCCTGCTCTCATTCGTCGGTCCAGTCGAAGCTAGCTTCTTTACGAAGGAGTCTGAAGAATGGCAGCGCATGCTGGGCGGACTTGGCGATGAAACGGGAGAGTGAGGTGAGCACCCCGTTGAGGGATTGGATTGATTTTTTGGTCCTCGGGGTTGGAAATTCCGAGAACGCCCGGCATTTGTCGGGGTTGGCTTCGATCCCCCTTTCGGTGAGGTAGAAACCCAGGAATTTTCCTGCTCGTACTCCGAACGTGCATTTTTCAGGGTTGAACCTCATTTTGCACTGCCTCGCCTGATCAAAAACTTTGGATAGGTGCCGAGCATGGTTAACCTCCTCGTGTGACTTGACGATCATGTCGTCCATGTATACCTCGAGCATGTCCCCTATTTCTTCCTTGAAGACTTTGTTCATCATGCGTTGGTATGTGGCACCGGCGTTCTTGAGCCCGAACGGCATTACGTTGTAATAGTAATTGCCCGTTGGGGTCATGAATGTCGTGTGTCTCTTGTCCGTGGTCGACATAGGGATTTGGTTATATCCACTGTATGCGTCCATGAAGGACAAGAGTTTAAAACCTGCAGAATTGTCCACGAGCATATCTATGTTAGGGAGGGGGAAAGCATCTTTGGGGCAAGCCCTATTAAGATCAGTATAATCAACACACATACGCCATTTTCCATTATTTTTCTTAACGAGGACTACATTAGAGAGCCAGGTTGTGTACTGGGCTTCAGAAATAAAATTTGCCTCTAAGAGGTTTTTTACAGCTCGCTCGGCAGCCTCCGCCTTCTCGGGAGACTGCTTGCGCCTACGCTGTGCTATGAGCTTGACTGCCCGATCTAAAGCTAGCTGGTGACACGCGATCTCAGTATCCAGACCGGGCATTTCCGCGGCATTCCAGGCGAAGAGGTCGGAGTTCTCCTTGAGGCATGCCACGAGCTTCTCCCTTGTTCCCTCGGGCAATCCCTTGCCTATCTTTACTGTCCTCTCTGGATCGTCCCCCAGAGGGATGAGTTCGAACTCTCCGTCGGGGATCGGTCGGAACGGGTGTTTGGGAGATCGTTCCTCAGCGGGTTTCCATTCTTCAGTCTCGTCGCAACCAATGCGGCAGTCGAGGTCGATGGCGTTAATTCCCTGGGGGGGAGGATCCTCAGTCTTGAATTTTTTGTTGCTACTCTTTGTATTGACCGTAGCCTGTCCTTTTACCGCGGTGTCGTAGCACTGTCGGGCAGCTTCGATGTCACCGTGGATGGTGACTACGCGGCCCAATTTGGTGAAGTATTTCATCTTCAGATGGACGGTGGATGGGACTGCGGTGAGTTCGGCTAATGTCGGGCGGCCGAAGATGCAATTGTAAAGGGATGGACAGTCCACGACCAGGAATTGGATTTTGACTTCCCTGGCTGTTTCCTGCTCCCCAAAGGTGACGAGGAGCTCGACATATCCCCACGGCCTTGTCGTGGCTCCGTTGAACCCCTGGAGGTTGGATCCGACGTAAGGGGCCAGGTTGGTCTTGTCTAATTTCAGATTCTTGAAGAGGTGGACGTACATGATATCCACCGAGCTGCCCTGATCGACCAGAATGCGCCTGACGTCAAACTGGGCCATGCTGGCCCTGATCAATAGTGGGATGCCCGAATTCGGGGATCAGCCCGGGAGCTCTTCTAAAAAGAAAGATATTGGGTTGGATTTACCCCGATATTTTGTCAGTTTCGCTTTTTGCTCGGGCGCAGTCAAAAGGAGCTCGTCGAACTTGCGTTTGACCAAAAGGGCAGCAGCCTCGCCGTTAATCCCTCCACCCGATATGACTAGTGCGGTCGGGAAATCTTCCCAGGGGCTGAGTGCAGTGATTCGGCCTTCGGGCAATGGCTCGGGGAGGATGAAATCTTCTGGGCATGACACGCAGAGGGCCACTTGATAAGGAGAGTTGTCGGGGGGGGGGGGGGTGTCTTCCCGGGGTCTCTTCTTCTCTGCCTCGTCATGCTTGGGGGTTTCGTTCCTCCTCGTATACTGTTTTAGGTGCCTTTCCTAGATTAAAATCTCTATCGCATCTTTCAGGTGAACGCAGTCCTCGGTCACGTGCCCGTGGCTCCTGTGGAACCTGCAGTACTTGGATTTGTCGGTGTGAGGCTTTGGTGCAGATGGTTTTGGGAACCTTACTCTGCCCTGTTTGAACTCAGAGTTGATGCATTCCGCGAGGATGCGCTCTCGGGGAGCTGTCAGTAAGGTGTACTCGCTGTATCGGCCCGCGGGGCCTCTTCCTTCTCGAAGTTCGCGGGGTCTTTCTTCTCTTCGCTTGTCCCCGTTGCGACGGGGGATACTTGGATCTTCGTGCTTAGGGTGATCAGTATCTCCGACACTACGGCCGTTGCGGACGTTGTGGGCTACCTGTTTTTCCTCGTATCTGATATAGGCCTGGGCCTTGTGCAGAAGTTCATTCAAGGTGCGGGGAGGCTCGATCCCGACGGCTCTGCTGAGTTCGCTTCCGGGCAAGAGCCCCCTCTCGAGGAGGTATTTCTTCATGTGTTCGGTGGTATCCACCTCGACCGCTTCCTGGTTGAATCGCTCGATGTACGAGCGTAGTGTTTCATTTTTCTTTTGTACTATGGCTTCAAGGGTCGCCTCTGTCTTGGGGTGACGCCGGGAAGCCGTGAAGTGCCTTGTGAACATGGATCTCATGACTCTCCAAGACGTGATGGATTCGGGGGCCAGACTCTTGTACCAGGCCATGGCCCCTTTTCTGAGGGTTGTTGAAAACAGCCTGCATTTGAGGTGCCCGATGATGTCATTGCGGTAGTCGAGCATCGCGTTAACGTTGTCGACGTGGTCGTCGGGATCGGTAGTCCCGTCGTATACAACTAGATTAGGAGGTTTTTCCATGCCTTTGGGGAGCGGGGCTTCCATTATTGCCCGTGACAGGGGACAATGCAGGTCTTCTTCGTCGCTCCTTAGTGGAGAGAGTTCGTTGTTGTCGGGGCTGCGCTCGTGCCTTGGTGATATTCCCGATCGACCATTGTCACTGCGGGCGCGTGCCCTGCTGACATGAGGTTCTGGGGAGTGACGTCCTCGCTTCTTCGTTACTTCTAGACGTTGTTGTGTCCTCCTCTCCTGTTGGGGTCGGACCTCCTGACGTTCAGCCTCTAGGGCCATGATTCTCTCGTGCTGCTGGTAGAGCATTGAGCCGGCCTGGTTGAGGGCGTTCACCATAGCAATCATGGTGGCGTCTCCTTCGACGGGGACGGGGATGGGATGAAATGCCTCGGCCCCTTGGTTTTGAACATGAGGGGTGTCGCTCCCAAAGATTTGCATCCAGGTACAAGCGCGAATGGTCGGCGAGAGGGACAATGAGAACACACAGCCGTGAACTCACTGGAGATGAAAAGAGTCGCCAGCTAGGCATTTTTATCCCGGAGGAAAGGCAATGCTGCATAGGCCTAGAAAGATACGGATAAGACGGTTGCGAACCAGAGAGACTGAGAAAGGGGGTTGGTTACAACCTGGGAAGGTATTAGCACCCAGATTGTCCGCCGTACTCGACGGGATCCACGCTTAAAATATTTGTGTTTTAAAGGGGGTAGTGTCAGTGCAATCTGTGTATAAAATAGCTGGAAAGAATGTACAGGTGTCAGTGTAAAAGAGTGTGAAGTGTAACATGTATAAATGATGTGTCAGTGAAAGAATGAGAATGAATTGCTCAAGATAATGAGGCTTAAAAGAATGAAGCTGAAAAGAGGGGGAATATACAGAGACTTTTGTTCGATAACTGTTAAGTTATGCCTACGTATCCTCTCGTGCAATGAGGAAGTCAGAACACCGTAGTTCGACCCAAAGAGACTGAAAGATGAATTGACTTGTGAACTGCTTACTTGCCTATGCTCAAGTGTATGACCTGTCTGGCTCAGGTGCTAACTGTCTTGCATTAGACGGAAGAAGCAAGTTCTCGTTTGTGAGTGAAGGTGATGAGAAAAGAATCCCGAAGGAGACGATTATTGTTTGTTTTTGTGTTTTCAATCTTTTATTGCTTTTGAAAGTTTGTCATAAGTTAATGAGCTTAAGTCTAAACCAATGGGTTAGTAAACTCATCACATCTTCCCTCTGATTAGGGGTAATGAGAATACCTTAAGTGTGAAGTCAGATTCTCACACTTAATCACCTTTGGTGTAGGATTAAGATCATTAACCTACTTGTGATTAATTAGATGTTTTTGGTGTTTTTGTTTAGTGTTGAGTAATGAGGTTAAGCCATAATCAGGGATTAAACAGACCCATTACACCATCCTAAAAGAAGGATGATAGATGAGAGTGTTTAAGCTGAGGAAGACTCCTCAACTTAATCCATGATTAGAGATTAAACCCATGACAAAACAAGCCTTTATTAAATGGATTTTATTTAATGATATGATGATGAAGTGATTTTTAGGGTTTGTAAGACAACTTGAGGGGGACTTGTCCATTAACACTAGGGTTAGTCCTTCTTAACCAATTAAGGAAGAATTAGAACCCTAATGCAAGGCCCAAGTTACAAGTGATGTCTTGATGATTATTAGATGAATTGATTAAGAGATTTAAACACCTTAAGGGTTCAAGACTTAGGATTAAAGTTATACACTCCATCCTAAGAGAAGGATGCAGGCATAAGCTTAATCACAAAGTCTTAAAGCCTTTAGGGTTTAGTCCCTGATTATGAGGTGAGAAGAGAAGACTCAAAAGAGACACCAAGGTAAAACTATGGGGGGACTAATCAAAACCCTAATTCATTATCATGCTTGGTTGGTCCTAAGGTTTGTGAGGTTTTCAAGGACAATCTTCAGAGGAGCCACCAGGAAGCAGATGAAAGGATCAAGAGAAGCAAAGTGACTTGCTTCATTCAAGAAGTCAAGTCACTTGAAGAAAGAAAGTGGGAAGAAGAAAAATGAGCAAGCTCAATCTCAAACACAAATAGAAATGCAGCAATGGATGTAAGAGAGATGAAAAGAAAAGTTATGAGAAGTGAAGGCAAATTCACTTCCCAAGTTACTTACCACCTGAAATGTTAGAAAGAAATGCAATGCAATGCAAGATGAGATGAAATGGTATGATGCTTAGCAAAACCAGAAGCATGTTGATGATGATTATGATGTTATGAGATGCTACAAGCATGAGACAAGGCATGGGGATGTTCATACAAGATTATGAATGCAAATGATGCAAGTTAAGGAGCATGAACAAACATGAAATGTTATGAAGCATACAAGACAAATGACATGGCAAATATGCAATGCAATGATCAAACATGTTTTCTAAATGTCTTAAGATGTCAAATGGATCACAAGAATGCACAAAATGCAAAGACAAGTCATGTTATGCAAGAGAATGCAAGAAGGATGCAAAAGAAAGCCCAAATTAGGGTTTATGGATCAAACATCAAACAAAAACCCAAAACAGAAGCAAACCTCATGATAAAAAATGGAAAATGGCACCCAAAGAAACCCTAGGCCTATGATGAACCACTGCCCAAAGGGGAGCTCTCAACTCTCAACCAAACTCAAGATATGAATTTTCTAAGTTATTAGGGTTTTTTAGGGTTCTTAACAAAACAAATGCCAAACAATTTGAAAATGCAAGAACAATTCATGGCCTTTTTATCCTAGGAACTACATGCAAAACAAAAGACAATGCAAGAAGAATCAATGTCTCAACCTTCACCAATTGGCAGAAATGAATTTTTGAATCCATGATCAAAATAATGCATAAAAAATGATTTAATTCAATGAAAAATTCTTAAAATGCATCAAGATCAAAAAAGAAATTTGGTTTGAAGGTTGGACAATGTTTCTAAATGTCTTAGAACATTTCATGAATTTTTTTGTAATTTTTAAATACCTAAAAGTATTTTTAATTAATTAATTCCCATTAATCAATTAAAAATAATCTTTTAAATATTTAAAAATACTTTTTTAATGATAAAAATAAAATAAAAAATATTTTTGTGTCATAAAAAATAATAAAACCTTAAGGAAAAAGTTTCATAATTTTTATGAATTTTTTGCTATTTTAAAATAATTATACAAGTTAATTGAAAGAAAAATGAATAAAAATTAAATAAAATAAAAAGTAAACCAAATGAATGGCCAAGATGGAGCCTGAGTTCAAAAAGGTTGACCAGCGCGCAAATGAAGGGTGAGGATGCAATCTGGCCAGATTAAATTAATTACGAATTAATTAATATTAATCAAATGGATTAGGGCAAATGGGGTGATCCTGACCACTCACTGGCGCGCGGGAAACAAAGATCAAAGGCCCAAATTTAAAGTTCGTTAATTAATGATGGTTAACCCTAATTACACTCAGGCGACCGGAGATGAGCTCCGATCGTCTTCTCCGGCCATACCAAAACCCTAGTTCTTTATCCAGGCCACCCCATGTCAAATCAACTGCCCAGAAACATTTCCCACACTTCCTACAACCCAAATCCATGATCAAACATCATTTTACCATCAAGAACAGCTTGAATCGAAGCAAAACAAAAAATGGGGCCAAACTTTCAGACACCCACCAAATGTTCATTTCTCCACCATTTTAAATTCTAAACACATCACAGTGATCCTCAGAGCATGCACTTTCGATTTGTAACAAAAGAAACAAGCTTTAAAAAGTTTGAAGTTTGAGACTACCTGAGGTGACAAATCCTGTTTCTGGGCTTCCAGGGCCGTTTCTTGATGCAAGCTAACTCTAATGACTCCCCTGGTGTCAATGGCAGGTTTGAAATGAGCTCTAGCAAGCTATTTCATGAGTTACCAAACTGATATAGCAGAGAATGAACTTGGTGTGTAGGCTGTTTTAGGTCAGTGTAATGGGTGGTTTGGACTCCTTTGAGTGTTCCTGATTTGTTGGTGAAGGAAAATGGAGTGTTGGATGGCTGAAAAGTGGGATTCGAATAGAACTGGTTCTGAGGGTGAAGAATGGTGGAGCTCAGGTCAGGCTTGTTTCAGGCTTGAGCTTTGGTGGTTTCTTGTCTATGAAGTGTGTTGAGTTGGATGATGAAGAAAGTTTTAGTATGTGCAGGCTGCATAGAGAAATTCGAAGGTTTTTGCAATGTGAAGGGATTTTGTGAATGTGTGGAATGTATGTGTTTCAGCCTTGCCTAGGGTTATGTCTTGCTTGCAAATTGATAACATAACTCTCTCTCATTGGTCAGATGATTGGACACATGCTTTATTGATTGGTAAGTCAACTTTTGCAAAATATCCACCTTTTGTGTAAGTGAAGCATGGCTCATGGCCTAGGCAAGTACAATGTTGGTTCTGGTGCAGCAAGGTGTGGGAGGGGCCTAGCAAAGTTCAGCACTCAAGGCTGCAAGTTGGTGAAGCATGATCATGAGTTTTTGCAAGTTGTGACATTTTGGTTCACATGTGATTCTTTGTCTAACCAAGCATGAAACCATGGGCAATCTTAGTTCAAATCTGATTTTTAGGACTTGTAGAATGTTGGCACATTGGTTAGAGGTGAACTTGAGGCTGCAAAAGTCATTGATCCATGATTTTGCAAAATTCTCACTTAGGGCATGCCTTGAAAATTAATGATTTTAGCCAACTTTGCATTGCCATAACTTTTGATCCAAGAAGAGTTTGATCATGTTCTTGTACTTTTTGAAAAGGGAAAGATGAGATCTACAACTTTCATGACCAAAGTTTTTCCATTTGAAGCCTTTTTGGATCAAGAATCAAGGCTTGAAAAATGACCTAAAATGAGGCATTCTTGAAAAGTCAACTATGCCCAAAAAGTCAACATTTGCAAAACCCTAAATTCTTGATTTTTATGAACTTCAACCTTCTTCCATGATCAAATAAAGATCATATACACTCAAAATGATGAAGATCACCCATTGGTTGGGTCATTGGGGGCCTCAGATGCCCTGATTTTACACTGACTTGTCTGAAAAGTCAACTCTTGATCAGATGACTTCCCCATGGAATTTCTTCATGAAAATTGATATGCATACTCCCTATACCATATAGAGACCAATGGAAACAAGAATGACCAAAAAATTTGGAGTTATGGCCTCTGAAACCAAAACCCTAATTTTCAGTCAACTGTGCAGTTCATCCTGGCTCTGCATCACCTCAAACCCTAGTTCTTGTGATTCCTCTGCAATTTTGACTTTGAGGAGATGAAATATGACATAAGAACACACATAGACCCCTTTGAGTTGATTGGTGGCCTTTGGAGTGGCTCAAGATGCTTTGGGATTGCTCAGATCACAAACCCTAGGTGCAGATGCCTTGAAAGCTATGCAGTGAATCAAAAATGAGATGTGAGATGATATGATTGTGTTTATGCATATGAGAATGATCACAAGCCATGGTGTGAATGGGTGAGGGCAAATTTTGGGTGTTTACAGCTGCCCCTATTCAAACATGAGTTAGCTGTGCAGGGTGTAAGCGACGGCTTAACAGGCAAACAAGATAACTTGTGGTTGAATACCAAAGACAGTCCGAAATTTGCACTCACAAAATGAAGAAGAAAAGGGATATAGATTGTAAAGGAAAAGAAAGTATATTGTAAAGTGTGGGCGACGGAGGACGACCGTCGAGCAGAGGACGACTGCTGGGTAAATAGCAATGACGGGGACGGCCGACATGCTGGGGAGAGTGTATGAAAATAAAGCAATGACGGGGACGGCCGACATGCTGGGGATAAAAGGTAAAGCTAAGACGGGGACGGCCGACTAGCTGGGGAAAATAAAATCATGATGGGGACGGCCATCACGATAAAACTGTAAAACTCTCTGGGGATTAATGAAACATGACGGGGACGGCCATCAAATTCATAAAGGTAAAGCAACCCACGATGGGGACGGCCATCGGGCTAAAAAAAGGAAAAGGGACCACGACGGGGACGGCCATCGGGTTAAAGAATAAATGAAATAAACAGATGATGGGGTACGGCCATCAAAGGTGAAGGACGATCACCTAGCAGGGGACGGCTGCTCTGTTGGGGATAAAAGAAATATGATGGGGACGGCCATCAAAGGTGGAGGACGACCACCTGGCAGGGTACGGCTGCCGAAGATATCAACGATGGGGACGGCCATCGGATAGAAAAGGTCAACGATGGGGACGGCCATCGGACGAGCATGATGGAGGACGACCATCAAGAAGTGGAGGACGACCACTCAGCAGGGGACGGCTGCTCTCGAGGTTTGTCATGACATAGGACGAATGTCAGATAACCAAAATCAACAATGGGGACGGCCATTGGATAAAATGATGAAGGACGATCATCAAGAGGTGGAGGACGACCACCTAGCAGGGGACGGCTGCTAAAATCAACGATGGGGACGGCCATCGGATGAGCATGATGGAGGACGACCATCAAGAAGTGGAGGACGACCACTCAGCAGGGTACGGCTGCTCTCAAAGGTATCATAACACAGGACGAGTGTTAGATAAAAAGAAAATTTGTTGGCGATCTACTGGGGATAATGTAAACACGGACGAGTGTTTATAACCAAGAAAGGAAAGGTATAAGTGTTTGGGTATTGTGTATAGATTAAAGATGCGGACGAGCATCCTTAAGACTATGATACGGACGAGTATCACGTAGAAACAAACTGACACATGTCCAGAGATGATGACACGGACGAGTATCAACTGGTTAACAAGGAACACGGACGAGTGTTGCATCTGAAAGAAACCTTCTGGGGAATAGTAGACACAGACGAGTATCTATATTCAAGAAGACATAAGTGTTTGACACAGTGTATGGATTAAAGATGCGGACGAGCATCCTTAAGACTATGATACGGACGAGTATCATGTAGAAACAAACATTAGACGCAATGTTCTGAGATGATGGTACGGACGAGTACCAACTGGTTAACAAAGAACAAGGACTACTGTCGAATCTGTGGGGATATGAGTGATGATGTATACAAGATACGGACGAGTATCTGTATAAGCGTACCATGAGTAGTGAGTATTGTATTGTATAGATGAGTGTTTTAACTGCTGGGGAGAGTGACACGGACGAGTGTCAAGAGAGAAAAGTATAATATTAACAAGTGTGTGGGTTGATGAAAGTGTACGCGACTGCGCTGGGGATATGACACGGACGGGTGTCAAAAAGGGTGTATATACAAGTACATGTGAGTGCAAAGAGGACCTCTTTGGCTTTCTGCTGGGATATGACACGGACGGGTGTCAGGACGTATCTGTAATGAGGGTGATTGGTTTGTAAAGGGTGTTCAGGCGACTTTACTGGGGAAAGATGACACGGACGGGTGCCAAAATGAATATATACTGGTGTTTGTGATTTGTGAGGCAGCTGCTTTTGCCGGGGACTCTGGTGGGGATTTTTGTATATCATGATGATGAACGGTTTATTATTCACAAGTGTTAATTCAGAACATGGCTTATGATTATGCTATGTATTTGATTTTTGCCGTAATGCTCCGTATTAGACGGAATGCTACGCTCTGAGGGTGAATATGATGTGAATGCTATGATTATGCAAAGAGGCGTAGATTCGGGACTCGAATCCCGTTGCTGCGAAGATCTCTGGTCGATCTGCTTGAAATGGACATCCCAGCTGGGTATGAGATCACTGGTAGATCTAGTGACGTATCTGTTTGGGGATATAGGTCACTGATTGACATATCCTTATAATACGGGACCCAGCTGGGGCTTGTAGAAGCTTCTGTACTCTGTTGTGACTTCTTCGTGCGTTGCTCTTCTGGATAGAGGCTGAAGATTCTGTGGGGATATGATCCCCTGACTTCTGTATTCGGTTGAGGAAGAATGGCAACTCGGCTGGGGAATTGTGAGAGGCAACTCAGCTGGGGAGAGCAACAAGAGGCAACTCAGCTGGGGATATAGCATTTCCGATGCTGAGATTGAGTGCATGTCGATTTGGCAACTTTGCTGGGGAAGTGGGCACCTCCCAGTGCCATGTGAGTTGATAATGATTCGCCAGTTTGCTGAGACGTAACTTGCATGCCCCAGGTTGCGCTCTGGATACCTGCAGTCCTGCAAAGATAAGGAAACGCACAAAAAGGTCCCGAGGTATCCTTTACTGGATTCCGTCATAGGAGTTAAGTACCTTCGAGAATAATCAGATTCCCTGTAAGCATGTGTTTTTATTTTTAGAGAAAGGCATTTGTACTTATGCAATTGTATTTTTAGAGATATCAGACAATTCTTTGCAAAACATAAATGTAAAACGAAACATGACCGAAAATCTGATTTTATTAATTCATGTGCCCTGAATTGGCGAGATACAGTCGAGGAAACATATCTCCTGAAATGAAGAGACTGTTACAAATTGAGAAACAAAAAGCTGGCAGTGTTGGCGACGCTTTGAGGGGCTTCCTCTTCTGTTATGACTCGTATGACAATGACGTTCTTCTCGTCTTGCTTTCTGGAGAGAGTTGATTCTGATTGAAGCTTGATCCTTTGGAAGCTTACCAAGTTGTAGGTGATACAGACGAACTCAGAATGCAGTTGTTCGCTTATTCCCTTATTTTGCATGGATCGCCCTTTCGGGTTTTCAATCCATCGGGATACCCATTTTTGCCTGAGCTGTCCAATGCGGCTTTTCAACTCAGCGGGTGTACATTTTTTTTGTTTATTTTCCCTTATTTTTGCCCGAGTCTTTTATTCTGTTTTTGACTCGCCGGGATGCCCTATTTTTGCCTGGACTTACATTCTGTTTTTATGTCCAGCGGGTCATTTTATGCGAAGTATTTTTTAACTGCATCTGAATTCACAGGGGATGGGAAATCTTCACCATCCATGGTGCTGAGCATCAGTGCTCCACCAGAGAAAACTTTCTTCACCACGAATGGTCCTTCATAATTCGGAGTCCATTTGCCCCTGTGGTCTGTATGAGGAGGGAGGATTCTTTTCAGCACAAGATCTCCCACTCGGTACTCTCGGTGCCTGACTTTCTGATCGAAGGCTTTCTTCATTCTCTTCTGATATAACTGTCCATGGCAGATTGCAGCCAATCTCTTCTCTTCGATCAGACTCAGTTGTTCGTATCGGGACCGAACCCATTCTGCTTCACTCAGTTTAACATCCATCAAAACTCGTAGAGAGGGTAATTCAACTTCAACAGGTAGGACTGCTTCCATACCATATACAAGTTGATACGGTGTTGCTCCAGTGGATGTTCTGATTGATGTGCGGTACCCATGCAAGGCAAATGGTAGCATTTCGTGCCAGTCTTTGTAAGTGACTACCATCTTCTGTACAATCTTCTTAATATTCTTATTTGCTGCCTCAACAGCGCCGTTCATCTTTGGCCTGTAAGGAGAAGAATTGTGATGTTGGATCTTGAAGTCCCGGCACAACTCTGCCATCATTTTGTTGTTCAAGTTGGAACCATTATCAGTAATGATCCGCTCGGGAACTCCATATCGACAGATGATATCCCTCTTCAGAAATCTGGCTACCACTTGCCTTGTAACATTAGCATATGAGGCTGCTTCAACCCACTTGGTGAAATAGTCAATGGCGACCAAGATGAATCTGTGACCATTTGAAGCAGTCGGCTCAATCTTGCCAATCATATCAATACCCCACATAGCAAAGGGCCATGGTGAAGACATGATGTTCAAAGGATTGGGAGGCACATGCACCTTATCTGCATAGATCTGGCATTTATGGCATTTTCTGGCGTAAGCACAACAGTCTGCATCCATTGTGATCCAGTAATAGCCTGATCTTAACAACTTCTTAGCCATGGCATGTCCTCCTGCATGGGTACCAAAAGATCCTTCGTGCACTTCATGCATCAACAAATCTGCTTCCGTCTTGTCAACACATCTGAGGAGTACCATGTCAAAGTTCCTCTTGTATAAAGACCCATCGGTGTTCAGAAAGAAACTACCAGCAAGCCTTCTTAAAGTCTTCTTATCATTGGAAGATGCCCCAGGTAGGTATGTCTGATCCTCCAAGAAGCACTTAATGTCGTGGAACCAAGGCTTATCATCTTTTACAACATCTGCTGCAAATACATATGCTGGTCTATCAAGTCTAGACACTGAAATCTGGGGTACAAAGTTAGCCGTTTGAACTTTGATCATGGATGAAATGGTAGCAAGAGCATCTACAAACTGATTCTCGTCTCGAGGGATATACTCAAGCTTGACTGTTGTGAAGAAAGTCAATAACCTCCTTGTATAATCCCTGTAAGGTATCAGATGATCCTGGTGTGTATACCATTTTCCGTTGGTTTGATTGACTACCAAAGCTGAATCTCCGAATACGGTCAATGTCTTGATCCTGAGGTCAATGGCTTCCTCAAGACCCATAATGCAAGCTTCGTATTCAGCTTCGTTGTTAGTGCAGTTGAAAGTGAGCTTTGCCGAGAAAGGCATGTGAACTCCTTTGGGTGTAATGAGTACTGCACCAACACCACGACCATTCATATTAACAGCCCCGTCAAACATCATAGTCCATTCTTCTTCCGGGTCGGGCCCTTCAGTGTGAACAGGCTCCTCATGATCTTTTGATTTAATGAACATGATGTCTTCATCAGGGAAGTCAAATCTCATAGGCTGGTAGTCATCAATGGGTTGCTCAGCAAGATATTCAGATAGTACACTGCCTTTGATGGCTTTCTGAGATGTGTACTGTATGTCGTATTCTGTGAGAATCATCTGCCATCTTGCAACCCGTCCAGTAAGAGCTGGCTTCTCGAAAATGTACTTAACTGGATCCATTTTTGAGATCAACAAGGTAGTGTGGGTCAACATATACTGTCTCAGTCGGCGAGCAGCCCACGCTAAAGCACAGCAAGTTTTCTCGAGCAGTGAATAACGTTGTTCACAGTCGGTAAACTTTTTGCTTAGGTAGTATATTGCATACTCTTTTCGACCAGACTCGTCATGCTGGCCCAACACACACCCCATTGACTCTTCTAATACTGTCAAGTACATAATCAAAGGTCTTCCTTCAACTGGCGGCATGAGGATTGGAGGTTCTTGTAAGTACTCTTTGATCTTGTCAAAAGCCTTCTGGCAATCTTCGTTCCACCTGACCGTTTGTTCCTTCCTTAACAGCTTGAACAAGGGTTCACAGGTTGCCGTGAGGTGAGATATGAACCGGGAAATGTAGTTCAATCGACCTAAGAACCCTCGAACCTCTTTCTCAGTTTTCGGTGCAGGCATCTCTTGAATAGCTTTGACTTTATCAGGGTCAACTTCAATCCCTTTCTCGCTTACAATGAATCCCAGCAGCTTACCGGACCGCACCCCGAATGTGCATTTGTTGGGGTTCAACTTCAGTTGGTACTTCCTCAGACGCTCGAACAACTTCAGCAGATTCACCAGGTGATCTTCCTCTGTAAGGGACTTGGCGATCATATCATCCACATAACATTCTATTTCCTTGTGGATCATATCATGGAATAATGTCACCATAGCCCGTTGATATGTGGCGCCAGCATTCTTCAGTCCGAATGGCATCACTTTGTAACAGAACGTGCCCCAAGGTGTAATGAATGTTGTCTTCTCCATGTCTTCAGGTGACATCTTGATCTGATTATATCCTGAAAATCCATCCATGAAGGGGAATACCGAGAACTGAGCCGTGTTATCCACCAATACATCAATGTGAGGTAATGGGAAGTCATCTTTCGGGCTGGCTCTGTTCAGATCCCGGTAGTCCACACACATTCTTACTTTGCCATCTTTCTTAGGCACAGGTACTATATTAGCAACCCACGTCGGATAGCTAGTTACGGCAAGGAACCCGGCGTCCCATTGCTTTTGTACCTCTTCCTTGATTTTCATAGCCATGTCTGGGCGAGTTCGGCGCAGCTTCTGTTTGACCGGAGGGCATTCTTCTCTCAAAGGCAGCTTGTGCACAACAATGTCGGTATCCAACCCTGGCATATCTTGATACGACCAAGCAAACACATCAACATACTCTTGAAGCAGATCTATCAGTTGTCTCTTCACTGAGTCTTGCAGGCAGGCCCCGATTTTAACTTCTTTCACGTCTTCGTCAGTACCAAGATTAATCACTTCCATCTCCTCCTGATGAGGAGTAATAACCTTTTCCTCCTGTCTTAACAACCTGGCTAGCTCTTCAGGAAGCTCATATTCTTCACCAACCCCTTCATCAACTTGATTGATTGGATTGTCAAAGTCATACGATGTCATAGCCGTGCTGTTGTCGGTGCTGTCTGGAAGGCACTCTCTGCAAGGGTTAAGTTGGTTCATTTTAGTGATTGATTTTAATCTTGCTTTAGAAAAAAGTGAAACGAAGTTATCATTTTGAAAACACCGCCATTTATTTTTTGTACAAAAAGAAAAATGGAAAAACAGTGAACAGAAAAGAAAAAGACTCGTTTGCAAAAAGATGTCTGATATTTCATTAATTTAATCTTGTTTGCACAAAAGTACAGATGGCCCTGGTTACAAAATGAGTCTTGTCATCTTGGGCAAGATGCAAGACTTTGATGCATGCTATAAAAATTCAGGAAATAATAATTACTCTGCATGAGTAACTCTTATAATTTCCTGGGAAGACCAGTTCGAGACACTGCTCCCCGGGATCTTCGGACGAATCCAATTCTCCAGATTGCGCTCCTCTTCCAGCTCGTCTTCCAAACAGTTGATAGCACCGGGGGTAAGCATCCCCCCACTGACAAAACCAGGCTCTGCAGCAGCCTTTGCTTGATGTTGAGTTGGTCTGTAACCCAACCCAAACTTGTCCTTCTTCTCCTCCACAGCTAAAACCTTGCCCCAGCCTAGGGCAGTTCCTTCTTCAACAACCTTCCGGGCTTGTTGGTAAGATGACATGGAGATACCTGACACAGCAGATGCTTCATTGACGTTCAAGGCTTCAAAACCTTGGCTCATTGTTTCATGGATCTCTCCATCCATCTCAATGTACTTGTAGGTAGCCAGATGGCTAACAAAAATATCCTCTTCCCCACAGATTGTGACAACTTGACCTTCCCACTCAAATTTTAACTTTTGGTGAAGGGTAGACGTTATTGCGCCGGCGGCGTGAATCCAGGGTCTACCCAACAAACAGCTGTAGGCGGGCTGAATGTCCATCACATAAAAGATAGTTTTAAAGGTCTGTGGGCCAATTGTCACAGGCAGCTCAATCTCTCCCAGAACCGATCTCTTAGAACCATCAAAGGCTCTTACTACCAGGTTGCTGGGTCTCAATGCCAATCCATCATACTCAAGCTTCACCAGAGCCTTCTTCGGTAAGACGTTCAGGGAAGAACCTGTGTCCACCAGCACATGAGAAAGGACAGCTCCTTTGCATTCCAGGGTTATGTGCAAGGCTTTGTTGTGATTGCGACCATCCGCTGTCAAGTCAGAATTGGTAAACCCTAGCCCATTGCTAGCAGTAACATTTCCAACCACGGTTTCCAATTGGTTGACAGTAATCTCCTCAGGCACGTAAGCTGCGTGCAGGACTTTAAGTAGTGCATTCCGATGGGCTTCGGAGCACATAAGCAGTGAGAGGATGGAGATTTTGGATGGCGTCTGGTGAAGCTGATCCACAATTTTATAATCACTCTTTTTGATGATCCGCATAAACTCATCAACTTCCTGATCAAATGGAGTCTTCAGGGCTTCTTTGGCAGCTGGATCTTCCTGCACCGGGCCTTTACCCTTTGCCTTGGCAGCAGCTTCTGCTTCGGCAGTAGGTCTTTGAACTTGTGAAGCAAAGAGACGTCCGCTTCGGGTGAAGCCTCCGCCTCCCCCCACATTATCTACTTGTGGTGCAGGTGTGGATGTTTCAAGAGTGATTCTTTTTCCTTCGCAATACAAGTCAGAGCCATAGTGCCAGGGGATGGCCCTATTGCTTTCATATGGTACTGGTCCAGGCACCGTGACAGTGACTGGACTGATTGCTGCTGCTGAAGGGACTGTTATTGTTTGTGGATCATAAAAGATTGTAACTGGTGCTCTGGCGGGAGCAGCACCTTCTGAATGGTAGGCGGAATTATTTTCAGGATCATAGAATATGGTAACAGTAGAGACATCTTCATGATTGATTGCTGGCGTTGTAGGAGGTACTGTTGAAAGGACTGTTGTTGTTGTTGATGGAGATTCGAAATGGAATGAAGCTGAAGTTGTAGCAGGAGGGACTGTTGACAACTGATCATTTGGAAGGACAGGTGAAGTACTTGTTGATGTTGCTGATGAATTGTTGGGAACATTAGTTGCTGCAGTCGTAGGAGAGTCTGAAACCGTTGCTGATGACGTTGTCGGATTTGCCGGAAATGATGTAGTGATCTGGAGTAGGCCACTCTGAATAAGGCTGTCAATGCCATTCCTTAAATCTTCACACCCATTCCATGAAATATTGCAGTATGGGCACCCTAGTTCACACCCCGGAAATATATTGCTTTCACGGAGTTGAGCTTTGATTTCCACCAATGGTGTCCTGATCTGATCCACACTGGTTATTAAATAAGACGGTTGGTCTTCTTCAATAGCATTAATTCGAGGACCACCATGGTTTGGCATAGGGTTTTTATTGACATTGGGCGGAGGTGCAAAATTCAGAGCCTTGGAGTCTACCAAGTCTTGTACCTTCATATGCAGAGCCCTGCATTTTTCCGTACTGTGACCAGGTGCGTTTGAATGAAAAGCACACCTAGCATTGGAGTCATAGTTCCTTGGTAGACTGTTGGGATCCGGAGGTGCCAACGTTCTTAGCTCAACCAGGTTGAGTTTCAGAAGTTGTGGCAGCAAGGCAGCATACGGCATTGGGATCGGGTCGATCACTCGGTTAGCTTGGGATGGCCTCTGCTGGAATGGCCTCTGTTGATTGTTGTCGTTGTTGTTACTGTTGAAGTTTCTTGGAGGGTACTGATTCTGATGATACTGAGGTTGTTGTTGGAAGTTCTGTTGAGGAGGTTGATAGACTGGCTGTGGATGAATTGGAGCAGGGATAGTGACTGCTGCTATTGACCTCTGAGCATATTGGGGCCTACCTCTGTTGGTGTGAATGGCATTGGTCTCGCCAGTTCTTCTCGGGCCTGCAAAAGGCTTTCTTGTACTACTGGACGAGCTTGCACCGTTGTCTGAGATCTTTCCCATTTTTAACAAGCTTTCAATTCTCTCCCCGGCTATGACAACATCTGCAAAGCTAGTGGAAGAGAAAGCAACCAACCTGTCAATATACGTTCCCTGAAGGGTGTTCATGAACATATCTGCCATTTCCCGTTCAGACATAGGTGGTTGAACAGCAGCAGCCAGTTGCCTCCATCTCTGTGCATATTCTCGGAAACTTTCCCTTGACGACTGTGACATTCCCATCAGGAGAGTCCTGTTGGGTGCCATGTCTAAATTGTATTGATACTGTCGGATGAAGGCCTCTGCCAGGTCCTTCCAGCATTTCACAGTTGCCCTCGTCAAATGGGAATACCATTCCCTTGATGCTCCAGTCAAGCTATCTTCGAAGTAGAACATCCAAAGTTTCTCATCCATTGTATAGGCCTTCAGCCTTCCCAGAAATGATTGCAAATGAGTCCGGGGGCATGAAGTCCCATTATACTTTTCGAAACAAGGAGGTTTGAACTTATGGGGGATCCTGACCCCGTCTACCAGCCCCATGTCCATGACGTCGAAGCCCAAAGAATTTTGAGACTCCAGTGATCTCAACTTCTCAGCTATTTCTTCCAATCGTCTATCATATGTTTCCTCTCCGGCACCCATTACTGTATACTGGTCCTCCTGAGGATCTTCTTGAAGTACTCTGGCTGCTGTGGCTGTCCCTTGAATGTTTGCGGGAATATTAACCTCAGGATGTAGATGTGGGCCAAACACAGGAGGATTAACATGGGGTTGCACCCGTTCATTGTTACTTGTGCCAGCAGTCCCCACATGGGGTTCCTCTTGATTCCTCCCTTCTACCAAAACCCTGAGCCTCTCCTGGCTTTGAGCTAAATTGTTCATTACTTCCATGAACTGTGTTATCTGAGTTCTCATCTCCAACCTTTCGTTGGCCATCTGGTTTCTGACCTCCGTAAGGTCCTGCTGCATCTGATCCATCTGGATTCCCGGAAGGTTGTTTCTAGTTGGGTACCTGTGTGGCCTGTTGAGAGGAAATACCCGGCGGCGAGCAATAATTCCTGAACATCACAACAGAGGTTAGAAACAACAAAACAAAACCCTACAAAACAGAAAACGGTTAGCATGCAATGCAGTTATGCTTATTTGTTCTCAAGGTATCCGGTTTGGCCTTCAGTTTTGACCCTTCCAGACCCTTGAAGATGATGCTGTTGAAGTTGCTTTTGATGTGAACCCAGATAGAAACCAACACAAATATATTACAAAGGTGAAATAATACAATTTGTTCATTTTACAACACAAACCCTCAAAGGGGCCAAAATACATCACAAAAAGCAAAAGTACATGGAAAAGGAAAAAACAACAAGCAAATGATCAAACTCCAAGGCCAAACTCATCCTCACGAACTTCCTTAAGAAGTGCTTCGGTTACAGGATCAGCCGGATGCTCCGTGAGATTCCTGATGAGAAGGTTCCTCGTTGCAACAGCTGCAGTCAACTTCTTGTTCTGACTTTGATCTTTGGACTTCTTCACTCCAGCTTTGATCTTTAGTTCTGATATTTCCTTCTGGGCTGCTGCCAGGGCTTTTTCCATCTGCTCCATCTTGTCCTGAACTCTCTTGTCTTCTAGAGTACGGGCCTCAGTGATCCGGACCCACCTGGCCTGACTTTCTTTCAAATACAAGTCTGTTCTTGCTCTTTGGAACTGGGCTTCTTTACAAGCATTCTTCAGAATCTGCTCACCAGCTTTAGACTTGTTGATATACTCCCCAGACTTCTCAATCTTAGTCAAGTGTTCTACCCTCAATTTCTCCAATCTTTCAATCTCCCTCACACCTTCACTCCTCTCCCTGAGGGTCTTCTGCAAGGCTTGAGTTAACTTCTCATTTCTTTCCTTCAAGCTCTCAAACTCTTCCAAACTGATGGTGGCAGGGGGTGGTGCTGAAGATGACTCAGGCATGTCTTCTATGGTAAAGGGCATTCCAGAGAACTGGGCCCTAGCATGGGACCACTCATGATATTGGACTGATGCCACATTATTGCACTTCCCCAGAATGGTGATTCCCTTGGTTTGAACATGATCCCAGGCCCAGGCAGCCTGCCTAACAACAGTCAAACTAATCTTGTTCTCACAGTAGAGGGTCTCCACCAAATCTTGTTCCCTAGGAGTATGAACCAGTGCGTAGCCCAATTGTCTCCTGAACAGCAGAGGGTTGTAGTTGATACTTCCCTTAACTCCTATTAAGGGCACATTGGGAAAGTGCCCACAGCTGGTGATTATATCTCTGCCCTTGGTGCTTTGAGTACACCATCTGATGTCTGCTGAAGTTAGGACAGTGAGCCTCTTAGCCCAGTTGCTTTGCTGATGAGGATTTAGAAATGCATCTGTCCTGGGTAGATGCCTGAGAAGCCAAGCATGGAATAATGGAGCACAACACCTTACTAGCCTCCCCCTCTGCTTCTCATTCTTCTGATGTACTGAGTAATAAAGATCACCCAATAAAGTTGGCACTGGGTTCTTCAGGATGAACAGATGGATGGCATTCTTGCTAATGAATCGAGGCTCATCTGCAAACAACACAATTCCATATACACTTAAGGCCAACAGAGCACAAACAGCTTTCCACTCCCCCAAGGAGGCCTTCAGACTAGCTTGAGAAATCAGGAAGTCCAGATGAAATCCAGGGATCCCAGCTTTAGAGGCCATATGCTGCTCAATCAAAGCAGGTTCCAGGTGCAAAGCTTTTGCTATCTCTCCATTGCTGGGAAAGACCATTTCAGGGTTGAAAGGGATTTCCCTCTTGATAGGCAAACCAATCAAAGATGAGTATTCTTCTAATAGAGGCCCCAACTGAAAGTCTTGAAAGGTGAAACACCTCAATGGGGGGGTCATAGAACTGAATGCAGGTGTGGATCAAGCTCCTCTGTGAAGGGTCCAGATCCATAACCATGTCCAGTATATCTCCATAACTCTCTCTGAACAAGGGTATGTGATCTGGAGTGATCAGGGTTTGGATCCTCCTGATGTCTGATAAGTCTGGTTGGAAGAAATGATAGGTGATGTTGCCTTTCTTTGGAGCCATGATGCTGAGACTGAGTAGAATAAGTGCTGATGAAAATGCTGAGGAATGGGCCACTGGCTGGCTAGTGCAAGTAACTGAAGTATATGGCTGACAAACTGATGCAAGTGCTGGTGGAGATAGGTCAAAACTGCAGATGGGGTCAAAACCAAAACCAGATGGAGGTGGATACCCTGAAACACAAATAAGCAAATGTTAATATGATGCAATGAGTATGTATGCAAATGATATGCAAGGGTTTGTGACTGAGCTGGATCTGATTAACTGCCTTGGTATAGATCCATGTGTGTTCAAGAATTCCAGATGGAGGTCTATAAATCCAGTAACCAGGGTAGGGGGACTCAAATAAAGAGCCACATGTCCAGGGTTCAGAATCACAAGAACTATCCAACATGGAGTACTCTTAACAAAGTCAAAGTAACAGGGTATTCTGAGGTCAAGGTACCTGCAAACCTGTAAACAGCCCAACCCCCTCACAGGTGATGATCTAGAACAAGGATCCTCAGACATGGATCAGTTATGAGAAGTGTAAACACTTCTAACCCGGAGGTACAGTGTTTACAATAACCATAACAATTCCTCCTCTAATTCACCTCAGTTTCTGAAGGTCAGTACTAAAAGGTCATCCAGACTTAGCAGGCTTCCCAGATAGCCCTAGCATTGCAGGAAATCTGCAACACAGAGTTCTCAAGAAGAAACCCATATCTGAACCGTGTTTCATATTCCCGCACCAGACCGAAATGGAATGGGAAAGAATATGATTCACTCTAGCCTAGGTGTCACTCAGGTCCCAGGTATAGGACCTTAACTCTCAATGAATCACCCACCCACCAAGGCAAACAACAGATCCAGCCAGCAATAATGACAATATGATATATAAATGCAGTAAAGAAAACAGTAAAGTAACTGTACATAAAGCAATAAACAAAAATAAATATAAGCACAAACAAGCACATAACACCCCAGTAAACACAAATCAAACAAGCGCTAGGAGGAACCCACAAAAAGAACCAGAAGCCCTGGTTGCAGTATAAGCTTTCCCCAGCAGAGTCGCCAAGCTGTCGCTCCCAAAGATTTGCATCCAGGTACAAGCGCGAATGGTCGGCGAGAGGGACAATGAGAACACACAGCCGTGAACTCACTGGAGATGAAAAGAGTCGCCAGCTAGGCATTTTTATCCCGGAGGAAAGGCAATGCTGCATAGGCCTAGAAAGATACGGATAAGACGGTTGCGAACCAGAGAGACTGAGAAAGGGGGTTGGTTACAACCTGGGAAGGTATTAACACCCAGATTGTCCGCCGTACTCGACGGGATCCACGCTTAAAATATTTGTGTTTTAAAGGGGGTAGTGTCAGTGCAATCTGTGTATAAAATAGCTGGAAAGAATGTACAGGTGTCAGTGTAAAAGAGTGTGAAGTGTAACATGTATAAATGATGTGTCAGTGAAAGAATGAGAATGAATTGCTCAAGATAATGAGGCTTAAAAGAATGAAGCTGAAAAGAGGGGGAATATACAGAGACTTTTGTTCGATAACTGTTAAGTTATGCCTACGTATCCTCTCGTGCAATGAGGAAGTCAGAACACCGTAGTTCGACCCAAAGAGACTGAAAGATGAATTGACTTGTGAACTGCTTACTTGCCTATGCTCAAGTGTATGACCTGTCTGGCTCAGGTGCTAACTGTCTTGCATTAGACGGAAGAAGCAAGTTCTCGTTTGTGAGTGAAGGTGATGAGAAAAGAATCCCGAAGGAGACGATTATTGTTTGTTTTTGTGTTTTCAATCTTTTATTGCTTTTGAAAGTTTGTCATAAGTTAATGAGCTTAAGTCTAAACCAATGGGTTAGTAAACTCATCACATCTTCCCTCTGATTAGGGGTAATGAGAATACCTTAAGTGTGAAGTCAGATTCTCACACTTAATCACCTTTGGTGTAGGATTAAGATCATTAACCTACTTGTGATTAATTAGATGTTTTTGGTGTTTTTGTTTAGTGTTGAGTAATGAGGTTAAGCCATAATCAGGGATTAAACAGACCCATTACACCATCCTAAAAGAAGGATGATAGATGAGAGTGTTTAAGCTGAGGAAGACTCCTCAACTTAATCCATGATTAGAGATTAAACCCATGACAAAACAAGCCTTTATTAAATGGATTTTATTTAATGATATGATGATGAAGTGATTTTTAGGGTTTGTAAGACAACTTGAGGGGGACTTGTCCATTAACACTAGGGTTAGTCCTTCTTAACCAATTAAGGAAGAATTAGAACCCTAATGCAAGGCCCAAGTTACAAGTGATGTCTTGATGATTATTAGATGAATTGATTAAGAGATTTAAACACCTTAAGGGTTCAAGACTTAGGATTAAAGTTATACACTCCATCCTAAGAGAAGGATGCAGGCATAAGCTTAATCACAAAGTCTTAAAGCCTTTAGGGTTTAGTCCCTGATTATGAGGTGAGAAGAGAAGACTCAAAAGAGACACCAAGGTAAAACTATGGGGGGACTAATCAAAACCCTAATTCATTATCATGCTTGGTTGGTCCTAAGGTTTGTGAGGTTTTCAAGGACAATCTTCAGAGGAGCCACCAGGAAGCAGATGAAAGGATCAAGAGAAGCAAAGTGACTTGCTTCATTCAAGAAGTCAAGTCACTTGAAGAAAGAAAGTGGGAAGAAGAAAAATGAGCAAGCTCAATCTCAAACACAAATAGAAATGCAGCAATGGATGTAAGAGAGATGAAAAGAAAAGTTATGAGAAGTGAAGGCAAATTCACTTCCCAAGTTACTTACCACCTGAAATGTTAGAAAGAAATGCAATGCAATGCAAGATGAGATGAAATGGTATGATGCTTAGCAAAACCAGAAGCATGTTGATGATGATTATGATGTTATGAGATGCTACAAGCATGAGACAAGGCATGGGGATGTTCATACAAGATTATGAATGCAAATGATGCAAGTTAAGGAGCATGAACAAACATGAAATGTTATGAAGCATACAAGACAAATGACATGGCAAATATGCAATGCAATGATCAAACATGTTTTCTAAATGTCTTAAGATGTCAAATGGATCACAAGAATGCACAAAATGCAAAGACAAGTCATGTTATGCAAGAGAATGCAAGAAGGATGCAAAAGAAAGCCCAAATTAGGGTTTATGGATCAAACATCAAACAAAAACCCAAAACAGAAGCAAACCTCATGATAAAAAATGGAAAATGGCACCCAAAGAAACCCTAGGCCTATGATGAACCACTTCCCAAAGGGGAGCTCTCAACTCTCAACCAAACTCAAGATATGAATTTTCTAAGTTATTAGGGTTTTTTAGGGTTCTTAACAAAACAAATGCCAAACAATTTGAAAATGCAAGAACAATTCATGGCCTTTTTATCCTAGGAACTACATGCAAAACAAAAGACAATGCAAGAAGAATCAATGTCTCAACCTTCACCAATTGGCAGAAATGAATTTTTGAATCCATGATCAAAATAATGCATAAAAAATGATTTAATTCAATGAAAAATTCTTAAAATGCATCAAGATCAAAAAAGAAATTTGGTTTGAAGGTTGGACAATGTTTCTAAATGTCTTAGAACATTTCATGAATTTTTTTGTAATTTTTAAATACCTAAAAGTATTTTTAATTAATTAATTCCCATTAATCAATTAAAAATAATCTTTTAAATATTTAAAAATACTTTTTTAATGATAAAAATAAAATAAAAAATATTTTTGTGTCATAAAAAATAATAAAACCTTAAGGAAAAAGTTTCATAATTTTTATGAATTTTTTGCTATTTTAAAATAATTATACAAGTTAATTGAAAGAAAAATGAATAAAAATTAAATAAAATAAAAAGTAAACCAAATGAATGGCCAAGATGGAGCCTGAGTTCAAAAAGGTTGACCAGCGCGCAAATGAAGGGTGAGGATGCAATCTGGCCAGATTAAATTAATTACGAATTAATTAATATTAATCAAATGGATTAGGGCAAATGGGGTGATCCTGACCACTCACTGGCGCGCGGGAAACAAAGATCAAAGGCCCAAATTTAAAGTTCGTTAATTAATGATGGTTAACCCTAATTACACTCAGGCGACCGGAGATGAGCTCCGGTCGTCTTCTCCGGCCATACCAAAACCCTAGTTCTTTATCCAGGCCACCCCATGTCAAATCAACTGCCCAGAAACATTTCCCACACTTCCTACAACCCAAATCCATGATCAAACATCATTTTACCATCAAGAACAGCTTGAATCGAAGCAAAACAAAAAATGGGGCCAAACTTTCAGACACCCACCAAATGTTCATTTCTCCACCATTTTAAATTCTAAACACATCACAGTGATCCTCAGAGCATGCACTTTCGATTTGTAACAAAAGAAACAAGCTTTAAAAAGTTTGAAGTTTGAGACTACCTGAGGTGACAAATCCTGTTTCTGGGCTTCCAGGGCCGTTTCTTGATGCAAGCTAACTCTAATGACTCCCCTGGTGTCAATGGCAGGTTTGAAATGAGCTCTAGCAAGCTATTTCATGAGTTACCAAACTGATATAGCAGAGAATGAACTTGGTGTGTAGGCTGTTTTAGGTCAGTGTAATGGGTGGTTTGGACTCCTTTGAGTGTTCCTGATTTGTTGGTGAAGGAAAATGGAGTGTTGGATGGCTGAAAAGTGGGATTCGAATAGAACTGGTTCTGAGGGTGAAGAATGGTGGAGCTCAGGTCAGGCTTGTTTCAGGCTTGAGCTTTGGTGGTTTCTTGTCTATGAAGTGTGTTGAGTTGGATGATGAAGAAAGTTTTAGTATGTGCAGGCTGCATAGAGAAATTCGAAGGTTTTTGCAATGTGAAGGGATTTTGTGAATGTGTGGAATGTATGTGTTTCAGCCTTGCCTAGGGTTATGTCTTGCTTGCAAATTGATAACATAACTCTCTCTCATTGGTCAGATGATTGGACACATGCTTTATTGATTGGTAAGTCAACTTTTGCAAAATATCCACCTTTTGTGTAAGTGAAGCATGGCTCATGGCCTAGGCAAGTACAATGTTGGTTCTGGTGCAGCAAGGTGTGGGAGGGGCCTAGCAAAGTTCAGCACTCAAGGCTGCAAGTTGGTGAAGCATGATCATGAGTTTTTGCAAGTTGTGACATTTTGGTTCACATGTGATTCTTTGTCTAACCAAGCATGAAACCATGGGCAATCTTAGTTCAAATCTGATTTTTAGGACTTGTAGAATGTTGGCACATTGGTTAGAGGTGAACTTGAGGCTGCAAAAGTCATTGATCCATGATTTTGCAAAATTCTCACTTAGGGCATGCCTTGAAAATTAATGATTTTAGCCAACTTTGCATTGCCATAACTTTTGATCCAAGAAGAGTTTGATCATGTTCTTGTACTTTTTGAAAAGGGAAAGATGAGATCTACAACTTTCATGACCAAAGTTTTTCCATTTGAAGCCTTTTTGGATCAAGAATCAAGGCTTGAAAAATGACCTAAAATGAGGCATTCTTGAAAAGTCAACTATGCCCAAAAAGTCAACATTTGCAAAACCCTAAATTCTTGATTTTTATGAACTTCAACCTTCTTCCATGATCAAATAAAGATCATATACACTCAAAATGATGAAGATCACCCATTGGTTGGGTCATTGGGGGCCTCAGATGCCCTGATTTTACACTGACTTGTCTGAAAAGTCAACTCTTGATCAGATGACTTCCCCATGGAATTTCTTCATGAAAATTGATATGCATACTCCCTATACCATATAGAGACCAATGGAAACAAGAATGACCAAAAAATTTGGAGTTATGGCCTCTGAAACCAAAACCCTAATTTTCAGTCAACTGTGCAGTTCATCCTGGCTCTGCATCACCTCAAACCCTAGTTCTTGTGATTCCTCTGCAATTTTGACTTTGAGGAGATGAAATATGACATAAGAACACACATAGACCCCTTTGAGTTGATTGGTGGCCTTTGGAGTGGCTCAAGATGCTTTGGGATTGCTCAGATCACAAACCCTAGGTGCAGATGCCTTGAAAGCTATGCAGTGAATCAAAAATGAGATGTGAGATGATATGATTGTGTTTATGCATATGAGAATGATCACAAGCCATGGTGTGAATGGGTGAGGGCAAATTTGGGGTGTTTACAAGGGGCATCTCCGTTATTTTGGGGCTCCGGAGACGGGGTGGCTGGACGACCGTCTCGAGCGTCTGCTTCATGGGACTGCGGGTCGTCGTCCATAGTATAGTCGACTAGGGGACGACTGCGCTCGCTAGGTTGTTCTCCGGCCATGTTGGAAGGACAGGAATGAATAAGCTTTGATCTTCTGTTGGTGAAGATGGGGATAGCTAGTTCCCACAGACGGCGCCACTGATCTTACCTGATCAGGAGACCTTCCAAGGACTTGAAGAATGGGCCAGAGAATGGAATGAGAAGAGGGGGGTGTACCTGCAAAGTACTCTGATGCTTAAGTCAGAAAAGGTACATAAAGTTGAGGTTATTTCAGAGTGAGTTAGAATACCTGACCCTTTTCCATGAAAGGGTATTTATATTGAGCCCCCAGCGCTGGGCCAAGGCTCCTGATGGGCTTGATCTAGCTAGGCCCAAGGAGGAGCTGCCAAGGAACGCGTAAGAAGCGTGAAGACCTAGACCAAAGGTCTGCTCCCTGGTCCAACTGCCCCTATCTCTCAGGAGATAATGAAGGGCAGTTGGGTGACGTGGCAGATGAGCTGGCAGACATGGTTTCTGCCCGACATCGTGCGTACGCCCGTAGTATGGGCAGGTGATGTGTGAAGGAGGGTCAGCTGGTCAGATGCATGTGTCTCTGCCCGACACGTAGTTGGGTGTCAAGGCAGAGTGTCACCAGCTCGGATGCGTGGGCTTTGCCCGACATGTTCACCAGCTCGGATGCATGGGCCTTTGCCCGACGTGTATTGGACCGTGCCCTGTATGTCATCATGGCCCAGTCCATAACAGTTTCTATAAGTTTAGGTTATGGTTGAAGTTTTATTTGTTGCAATTTATTTCAATAATTATATATTGGTGTATTACAAATAATATTATAATTATATTTAATATTGAATGTTAATAAATTTATAAATATTATGTTTAAATATAATATTTGATATATATATATATATATATATATATATATATATATATATATATATATATATATATATATATATATATATATATATATATATATATATATATATATATATATATATTTAGTTCTTTGTGACAATTAATATAACATATGACAGATTTATTGACTGTGGTAGGATTTAATGGTTATGTGAAATTTAAAATATGTGTAGTTAGTTATTTAAAAAGAATATAATATTTTAATTTATTTTTGTATAATTTAAACAAAATATTTATAGTTTAATTATAAGAAGTATATTCTATTTTTATATTGTATAACATGATATATTATATAATATGTGAGCAATGTTAGAATGTGTTTGTAAATATTAAACGTGCATCTCATGCAATATGACATATGGTCTTATGTATATAAGATAAGAAATTATTTAAAATTCATGTCATGAAATATTTAAAATAAATAATTTACATAAATTTTTGGAAATGGTTAGCTAATTTTCTAAACAATCATCTAAATCAATAGTAAATTTATTCTTGTTTTTATTCAATATTTAATTAAATGTGTTAATATCAATACCATATATGTACTCGTGAGTATATAATTCAATTAGTAATTCAATTTAATATATAATTCAATTAGTAATAACAATTTAATATATTATTGATTAAAATCAATTTAGAAATAAAATATATTATTCTATATATAAAAAATATTTGAATCAACGGTATAATTATTTCTATATATAAATAATTTTGTTTTGGAATTATTTATAAAAATATTTAAGTCAATAGTAAATTTATTCTTATTATTATTCAATATTTAATTAAATAGGTTAATATCAGTACCATATATGTACCCGTGAATATCTCTACTATATTATTTCATATTTGAATGCAATTGAGTCCAATAAGTTTTAATTTTAATATTTCAATAACTTTATATTATATATAGATAAATATATATTGATCATTGATGAACTTGTGCGGTTAAAATTTTAAGTTTTATAAAAGAGAAAACTTAGATATGATTATTTAGGTGTGGTTTATACTATTTTTCAATTAAAATATGACAAGTATATTTAAATATTATTTATGGAGTAAAAATAGAAAAAAAAATGCATACATATAGGAGGAAATTATACAGTTGTCATATTTTTAGTATAAAACACATATAAAGAATTGTATCTAAGTTTTCTCCTTTTATAAATGACAAATAGATTGTATGATTAATAAAAAATATCATACAATTTTGATACTATTTATTCATACATTACTTATGTTTCATTCTATTAGTATTTATATTGGAGTTCATTGAATTCATTTAAATTGTATGGTTAATTTGTACTCAAAACATTTTGTATGATTATTTATTTAATTATATAAATTGGTTATTTTCTGCCTATATATATATTTTAAAAATTTGACGTCAATAAAATGTGTGATTCTCATATCAACTCATATTAAAAACTTTATACACTATTTTTTTTTATACAACTTAAAGATACAAATTAGCAACATTCGAGCTTCTTTTCAAAAGAGTGTGTATGAAGTTGCACATGTTTATTCAAGTCCATTTTACACATATTTACGTACTTCAGTGTCGCGAGCTACATTGAGGCGCGTTGCTGAAGAGTTAACTAGAATTGATTATATTGGAACTAACAAGGACAAATGTCGATGTACTCTTAGAACAACCTATGGATTACCTTGCGCGTGTGAGTTGGCAGGGTATAGAATTAGTGGTATTCTGATACCAATTGAGGGTGTGCATGTACATTGGAGGAAATTAAGTATGGAAATTAAGTTGGAAGAAGACTTAGATGAGGAATTAGATGTGGGTATGAAATCTGCAATGGATGAGTTATGGAAAAGGTATAGGTCACAAGATGTTGTTGGAAGAAGGACATTACATAGTAGGGTTTATGAACTTGCATTTCCCACAACGACTTCTTTGTTAGCACCACCTGAAAAAATAAAAACAAAAGGTGGAGTCAAGAAAAAAGACAAAAAACCTGAAGGGTATGATGTTTACAGGGATCCTTCGTATCATGAATATGTTGATCAAGCATCACAATCTTCACAACGACAATCTCAACCATCACAAAATTCAAAAAAGAAATCTCAACCATCACAACCTGTGAAAAAGAAGTTAAAATTATCACAAACTTCACAATCATCTAAACGGTTCATCCTTCAATTTCCTTATTATATTAGGTCATTTATTGGTGACGTAGTCAACGTATTGTCAGATGATAATTGTGGATTTAGAGTGATTGCTTCATTGCGGGGTTATGCTGAAGATGGTTGGCCAATGGTTCGTCGGGACTTAGAGTTGGAAATTATACATAATGAAAGATCAACTTTATATGCCAATTTATTTGCTGATCGGTTAGCTGAAGTGAGAGATTCTTTGAAGATAGAGGGAAGTGGTTCTCAACCAATAAATAAATGGTTAACTCTACCAGATATGGGTTACGTGATTGCGAATCGGTATAATGTGGTACTTGTCTGTTTAGGAGTCAAATGTTTGACTTTCTTCCCTATGACAACTACATTCTCACCGAATGTCTCATTTTATTGCATTGGATTTGTAAACTCAAATCATTGGATTCAGGTAAACATTGTTATAATTTGATATTATTAGTAAATGTTTTGAGTAATGTTAAATAATGTATTGTTTAATTTTGTATATAGGTTAACATGAAAGAAGGATTTCCATTGCCACCAGTGACAACAGATTGGAAGAACTTTCGTTATCCAACAGCAATATCGTGGATGATTGGATTTGCTGCACGTCTACAACATTGGCAACAACTTACGCCTATATTACAAACACATTATGAATTATAAACTATGTTATTCATTTTATTCATGAATTATATTATATGTTTGCTACACTTTATGAATTATAGTCGAAGGAATTAAATTTTAATTTCAATTTTTTTGTCTAAAAACTATCAATAACATATAACATAAATAAGATCGTACATATAAGTTCAAATGTCAATATATTAAGAAACCAAGTCTAAAAAATATCAATAAAATATAACATAAACATAACTATACATCACTGTGAACGAGCAATACGTAAAGTTGCAAACAGATAAGCAAAATGTGGATCATCCTCTTCAGCTGCATTCTGCTGAAGGTAGCGATGAATCAATGTAGACACACAACCCCAGGCAGGATCAGATGGTCCCGTATCATACTCAGGAATAGATGCAACTGGCGGCTCATCATGGGTAGGCGGTACCAATCGAGGATGCGAAACACGATAATACCAGTCAAGGTATCCATCCTCTACCTCAAATGGGGTAGTCGCCAGTGCAGCCGAACGAATCACCTGGCCAACACTATGGATGTAACTAATCCACTCAACATCAATATCACCAGCCATCCTAAGATCAATAGGTGCAGGTGGAATGTACTGACGGTATCCAAACTGTCGAAGACACCTGTCAGGCATGTATGGAACAATAGTATCTCCCCACCTCAAACAACCCCTATATAGAGAAATCTCATAAAAAAGACGATGAACTCTATGATCCTCGAATGGCCGCCATATGACATCGGTCGGTGTCAGCTCATCCATAATAGGTCGCAACTTATCCACCTTTAACGCGTCTTGTTTGTATGTCCACCTCATCGCTCGCGGGAGACCACAGTTCTGAGCAGGTATCCAATTCTCTCCTTTTTTCCCAAGTGTAGGAAAATACTCATGAATCCAGCACTGTTAAAAAAACAATAACATAATAATTAAATATAACATAATGAACATAATAAAATTAACATTAGACTTAAAAGAAAATCAATAAACTGAATTTAAATATATACCTTGAACATAATAAAATTAACATTAGACTTAAAAAAATATCAATAAACTGAATTTAAATATATACCTGTAAGAGAGTCGGATAACCACCAAGCTGTTTACAATTGAACATGGACGCATCTCCAAGAAACCTATACAATGTCACCAATGCAGCTGTTGCCCAACTATAGTTCGACAACCCATCTAAGTACCTAAATAATGCCAGGTATCGTGCCTCCACAAGTGTAAACGACTTATCCGCAAAGATCGTGCAACCCACTAACATCATCAAATAACATCTGGTCGCATATGCCCATGATGAAGCAACTCGATGCCCTACGAATCGATCATATAACCACTCTATCTTGAAGTACGAACCTCTGCACTCACGAACCTGGAATAGTGCCACTCTCGATGACACTCCAAGGTAGTCAACGATCCACTCAATAGCTAGCTCTTCACTGATGGGTTGAGGGTTCCAGAATACCCCCTGATAGGCAAGTGAAGCAAACATGCCACATCATCTAGAGTAATCGTCATTTCACCGAACGACATGTGAAATGAAGATGTCTCTAGATGCCACCTCTCAACAAATGCAGAAACCAAGTTTGCATCGATCTTCTTCAAACTTGATCTCTGTAGGGAAGCTAAACCAGACCTAGATATGATAGCATCAATCTCCGGTGGAAGCTGCTGTGGAACCATTTGGGTCAACTTCAACCCATGTCCTGCCACCTTCAACTCCTTCTTTGCACCTCTCTCCTGAAATCAAATAAAATTAAACAAATTATATAATAGTTACTAATAATTTCGGTTTTTATTCAAAACTAAATAATTATAATTTCAATTTTTTTATACTAGTAGTAAAAAAATTATAATTTCCTTACCTCACCAAACCATATCCGTCTGGCCACATGATGCTCGTACGAAACCAAAATACTGGTATCGTACGGACCTCCAGGATATCCCACAGGATCTGCTGCAGCTGCAGATGTACCAACATCATTTGCGCGTGTCCTACTCGACGTATCGCCACGTCTCATCGATCGAACCGGTATCCTCCCATCTCTGCCTCGTGAACGCACCACTGAAAAAAAAACAATAAAAAATTATTTAATTAAAAAAAACAATTAAAAAATTTAAAAAAAAAAAAAAATCCGGAAGACTTTCTTCAAGACTTCCGGTACACAATTTTTTGAAACACCATTCCGGAAGACTTTATGAAACTCTTCCGGAACACTTTGCACCAACACATCATTCCGGAAGACTTCATCAAAGTCTTCCGGAAGTCATTTTTAAAACACCTCATCAAACCGGAAGACTTTCATAAAGTCTTCCGGTACCGGAAGACTTTCAAAAACTCTTCCGGTACACAAACTATCAAACCGGAAGACTTACTTATAGTCTTCCGGTAAACACTTCTGAAAATTGAAATTTTTTTTCTCTCTGTAACTTTGTACGAATGGTAAAAATGGAAAGAAAATCTGATTTTTTAACTATTTATACAAGGGCATTTTGGTCAAAAAAATTTGGATGTGGGGGTATAGGATTAATTGTAGGGGTGTAGGGTAAAGCCTTCTAAAAACGGTTATTATTGAATCATTAGCCCAATACAATAACCGTTCAAAAAACGTGAAATTGGCGAATTTAAAGATAATTATGGACCCAATATAATTAAAACGTTAAAACGAATATAATTAATATGACACGTTTGATACCCATCCATTTAATATAATTATGTTCATTTATATTGTATTACATTTCAAAGAATGTAACTAATTAACAAATTATATTCCTTTTATAAATTACAAATTACTCTATAAATTTTAATACAATATTAATAATATATAATTTTTTTAATACAATGTTAATAATAATTGAACATACTATAATTATAAATTATAATCACTTTTTTGAATTTATTTATAATTAACTAAGGAGGATATAATAAAATCAAATAAAAAAATATTTGTTATTACTTTTTTTGGAATTCCAATATAATGATTACATCACATATAGTCAAACTTTCCTTTTCAAAGTAATTATGGACCCAATATAATTAAAACGTTTTGTTTGTTATATATAATTATGTTCATTTATATTGTATTACATCTCAAAAATGTAATTAATTAACAAATTATATTCCCTTTATAAATTATAAATTGCTCTATAAATTTTAATACAATGTTAATAATATATATAAATTTTAATATAATGTTAATAATAACTTATCATACTATAATTATAAATTATAATCACTTTTTTGAATTTTATTTTATTTATAATTAATTAAATAGGATAAAATAAAATCAAACAAAATATATTTGTTATATAAAATTAATCATGTATCATGATTGGTGTTTTAATTATATAATTATATTTTAGATATATTTTAAAATATATTTTGTGTATTAATTAACAATTATAAAGGAAATATAATTATTACTGTGACAATGAATGTTTGGAATAAAGTGATTTTAATGGATCATGAATGTTTGGAAGTTTTAAGGATTATAAAGAGAATATAATTATGTTAGTGACAATGAATGTTTGGAAGTCTTGATGATGAGAGAAGAGGATAGAGTATTATATCAGTGACAATGAATGTTTGGAAGTCTTGATGATGGGAGAAGAGGATAAAGTGATTTTAACCCATCCACGTGTTAGTTTTTTAAATCCAAGGAGTGGGTTTTCTTATATTATAGATATATACTAGAATGTAATTTACATCAATCATACATTACTTCTATTGTCTAAGTAGTAATACTTATGGGACAATGTTCTCTTCTTTGAAAAAGAATTAATTAAAAAGGAATCGTCGCGTTAGCGTGATCGGAACCAGACCTAACATTTAATCTATACCAGTCGCTCAAGCTGCACCAATCGCTCCTTGCGTTAAATTGATGAAGACATTTTTTATATAACTACCTCTAAGACTTAGTTAACAAGTGTTTTCGATTGAAAACATTTAATATCAAAGGGTTTCCGACATATGCTCGGCCAACCAGATCTTAAACCTATAAACGCGTCCGAAAATAGTTTTAACATCACTTTCTAATAATATCAAAATTTTCTAATTAATTAATAAAGTGTTTCCACTGTATTTACCAATTAAAAACTAATAAACTTTTATCTAAAATGTAGGACGACTTTCGATCTTACCCGGTTTAGTCACAATCATTACGTAAATAAAAACACAGTCTCATTTACGTAATGACCGATCAATTTAAGTTCAAGAGAGTTTAATTAAAATAAAAAACAACCCCTAAAGTACTTATATAAAGACAACATGTGGAACACCATCGGAATGACGGTCCTCACATCCCAGCACAATGGATTTAGCTGGAGATGATAATTAAAAACATAACAATAAATTGGTTTGAAAAATAGACATTTAGAAATATGAAAACAAGTGTGCGATTGATTTTCAAAGGTGTGAACAAAAGTGTCATGCTTAAGTTCGGTTTGAAAAACAAACAAATAAGCAACAGATCTCTCGAACACACTAATCATGTAGATCTGAACTAGAGCAGAATATAAATAAAGTAAAGGCAGTGCAGGAATATAAATAAATGTAAAGTAGTGCGGATAATAATAAAAACAAATCATATAAAACGCAACTCCAAATCGGAGACTTGAATTCGGTATAAAGCTGGAAAGTAAATTGCGGGAACGTAAGCTTGACTTGAAATGTACATGACTTCGAATGTAAAACTCCTAAGCTACAATGCTCCAATCTAACTAACAACAATAGTGCAATAATCCACTGATGTGACAAATTATTGCTTTTACAGAGTAACTTTATGCCTAATGCTGAGAACTAGAATTGGATGATAAAAAAAGTGAAATAAATGTCTTATTTATAGTGAATGAGAACTTGAAACGCAAGCAGGACATTGTAGAAAATAGTTGAGGATTTTTCTCAGGTCATGGGTGAGTGCCCCAACCGTCCTTGACCATAACGTCATTATAACACTCGGCAACCGCTGAGCACACCCGACGACCGCTGAATGTGTATTTGGGGGTGAACATGGTCTTGTGATCGTTGGGACGTGGGTGAAACCCACAACTCCAAAATCGCCCTCGTTGGTGACCGTTGAGTGAATCAGTTGGTGTGTATTCTACTAGAAATTCCCATTTTTGGCTCGTTTTGTGTCGTTTCTTCACTACAAGCTCTGATAGGGCCTTATACCTGAAAATAAACAAAATAACAACATAATATGAGAAAATAACAAATAAACTACTAAAAATATGTGCAATCCGAGCCAAATATGTAGTGTGTTTCAGTGTTATCAAATTCTCTCATACTTAAAAATTTGTTTGTCCTCAAACAAACTCTTATAGGCACAAAAAGAAAAACAACAAACACACAAGTATCACATCTGGGCTAAAGACTTTTGTTTGATAAATGATGCATCAGTAGGTACTAACTTGTGAACCAAGGATATCATAATGACACTTTTCACGACTTGCGGTCATAAAATCCTCTCATATACAAACAAATCCAAATCACAACATTATACTTAGGCCTAATTTACTCATTCCTATCTTACCCCTTTTCATTCCGGCACAATCACATTAAGTTTGTTAGCTCGCACTTGCACGGTGAACAAACTTGTTGGTGATCCTGATAGATAATTATATCAAAACTTTATACTTTTGTAATTTCTCTTTCATTTGATATATATATATATATATATATATATATATATATATATATATATATATATATATATATATATATATTCTCTTTATAATTTTCCATAGATACATAAGCATCCTTTTGGATTTTATTTTCTCTTTTCTTCTTCTTCTTTTTATAGGATCTTACCTATTAGCATCAGTTCGTCCACTTAGCGGTGACTAAGATGGTGTTGACTGCTAGAATAAACTGCTTAAGGGCAAGTATTTAATGATGAGACTTTAAGGCCACCATATAATAAGTACCTGGATAGGTTCCTATAATTGAGAAACTTACGGTGTTAAAACAATATCAATTTTTTAAAAGTTTTCCCAAGCCTTTGCAAATGATTCTAACTTGCCCTAAAAACCCAAATTTTCAAAATAAAAGTTGTTTTCTTTATTCAAATTTTTTGTTATGGCTCAAGAAAAGAGGAAAATAGACAAACTATACAAATGACTCGTCAAGCACATGTAATTATTTAAAACGAACTAAACTAAACTAGAAAGCGATAAAAACATAAAGGAAAAACTAAAAATAGTAAGTAAAAACTAAAAACAGTAAATATCTCCTCCCACACTTAAACCGAAAATTGTCCCCAATGTTTTGATGAAAGGTGAAAAGGAGATAGGTGAAACATGGATATCAAGGTTATCGGCCAATGGGGCCATCTCCTTGCTCTGAACGTCTATGACGACGAATCCTACTGTGGTGTCTGGTATTCTATGAAAGCTCCAGCTGCTAAATCCTCGCTAATTAAGAGGCACTCGACTCTCTAAGTGCTTGAAACTTTTCGAGGGTGGATTTGTTGTGACTCACGCATAAGGTCCATCATCTTCTGCTGATGTTGATACATGGTATAGAGCAGGCCATCACGCTCTTCTTCGCGGGATTATTGTTCTCACCATATTTCTTCATTACTATAGAATCCAAAAGAAGTACATGCAGAAGGGTTAGTAGCAGGTGGGGTGTGTATAGGTGATGCATAAATGGGAGACTGGTCCATACGATCAAATTCATCATTGATTTTGTTTCCCTCATCCTCTAGGACGTTTGGTAGTAACGGACCTACAATAGGGTCTACCTCTAAATCATAGAACTAGTTCCTTTTTTGGTGCACATCGGTGTGACTAGAACATGGTAAAGCAACACTCGAGATAGATGCATTATGAACACGAGGACATGACCTTCATCTTTACTCGCCTTACATAATCACATATCTCATAAAAATATTAAATCAATAGTGCAAAGCGGGAGTGGTTCCAATGTGGCTAACTCGGTGTCTAACTGGAGGGCGCGTGCAATGAAGGTAATCAATCCTCCGAATAACACGGTGTTTCCCTTTCTTTCTATTTACCGCATATGTGCTAACATGAACGTCACAAGGTTCAATTTTTTTCTATAGAGAGCAACCTGTAAAAATACCAATTCTTTGGAATTCAACTTGTTAGAGTATTCATGATTAAATATAGTATCAGGAAATAAATAGGGAAACACTCGTATGGCCGGGTTATGGATAGCTAGTTTGTTCCCTTGATGTTTTTGTGAGTTTTTCTAAGGTAGAGATTTGTAGTATTGGATCAAACTCCAGTCTCGACAGGGTAACTTTAGGATCCGACAGGGTCAAATATATGGGATGTAGTAGAAGTTTATTGAAGCAAGCAATAGCCGAAGATAAACTATGTATTATGTTATGTAGTCGTTATGTATGTCATGTATAAATGTTATCTCCATACATAACATACATATGCTAGTAGTATATAAATAGGATGCACTCTCCTTGATAGGAGAGAGGTTGATTGTTATTTTCACTTGTAATCATTTAACACTCAGTGAGAAAGTGAATAATAGTTTAACCAACTCTATTTTCTATATTTTTCTTCTTCTTTCTCCTCTTGAATTGAACGGTTTTATTGTTTGATCAAGAAACCCTCTCTTTATTACAATTTTACTTTGTTCTTGACATCGTTTATCACATCATAAATGATAGCTAAGCTAACCTTGTAAACCTATATTTTAAGTTACTTAAATATCACATTCATGTCACATTTTTTATGGAAGCTAGAAATCTTAGCATTCGAAAAATAAGGTAGAGTGACCTTTAAACGCAAGGCAATGATGACTCACTGAGTCACCAAACACATACTACATATTTGTTGGTGTAGTATTGTGCGTTTCAAAATCACGTCAAAAATGTTTATGTTTGAGTTACATAATGTAGCTTATCCCTTTCCATGTTAAAAATGCATTGAGGCGTGAAAAAAAGTCTCAAAACGCAAACATAGTACCAAACAGACAATAAGTTAATTAGTTTGTTAGACCTTCTAAGTAATTTCAAGTTTAAATAGTAATGTATAAATAAACACTTTATTTTCATTATTAATATAAATAAACTAATGTGAAGTGAGATTTACGCAAAATCAATCATGTATAATCTCTTTCTCTTTTATGTGCGTGTGTGTATAATTATACCAATGGATGTTTATGGTAAGAAGTTCTTGGGTTCTTAAGTGTTATAATTATGATGTTCATTCTACTTGTCCATTAAGTGAACATCGAAAGTTTATTGAATAATCTTAGAAACAATTTTAATGGGAACACCTAGAGGATTAGATTAAGTAAAAAAAATCCTAGAGGATTAGATTTCTTACTATAGGTCTCTAAGAATATGAAGTTCATCATTCTTCATTAGATGATCAAAATACAGGAGAATTATTGAACTTAGTCTTATTTGTTGATTATTTAATGATTTTTAACCTCTTATATATTTAGAATCAACTTCCTCTTTTGCGTGGATGTCTTTTAGGGATGAAGAATTTAAGGCCATAGAGAAATATCAAATATGAAATCTAGTCTCATTAGCAGCATAAAAGAGACTTATATCAGTCAAGTGGATCTTCAAAGTAAAAATTTGACTTATTGTAATTAAATGAATCTTAAAAGTAGAGCCTTTTTAAGGAATAAATTGCTATAAAGGGATTCTTAGAAAATCCTAGTCTTAACTTTATAGACATTTGCACCAGTTGTAAGAGTTGAAACACTAAGATTAATGGTAGCCGTGACTAACTTCCTGCAAGGGAATCTTGTTCGGCTAGATATGAAGTATGCATTTCTCAATGGATGCCTTAAGGAGGAAGTTCCACTACTGTAAAACACATTTTACCTCAGTTAGAAAAGGGATCTTACCTTGGTTTCGCATGCGAGGTCACGAATGGCGTCTTGAAAAACTTGCAACTTTACCCCTCGATTTTTGATCCACCAAGGGACAATTTGTAATGGTTTTTGGTTCGATCCCCAACAACAATATATATTTTTATTTTCAAAACTATAAAGCACATGCCACATACCTCTCGGTTTCTATTAGTCACCGAGGAAAAAAGAAAGTATTGACGTCAATTTGTAATTAAAACCAAGAGGTAAAAACCTATGTTTTGTATCCCGTTAATACAAATCACTTGGTAGCTATATAGAGACATTGGGTGCAGGGTTACATGTTCGAACTTGCGACATCCCACTTGTTCATCTTTAATAAGGTGGACTCTAGCCACTACGCTACTTAACAAAAAAATATCAATTTAAGTGACTTGTATTTTTTTACACTTAAACTATATATACAATTTTGTGAAAGAATTAAAATATTTTATTTTATAACATAACATAACTAAATATTCACATATATTAAATTACATTGTTTACAAAATCAATTATACACATATCTAAAATGGTACAACAAGAGAACCTATACATATTTGAAAGCATATAATGACAAAATCAAATACACGTGTAACAGAAAAGCTATACATAATGTTTATAATAATCAAGAAAAACTAATGTTGTTGAGATTCATAAAGAGATATGAAGAAATCAGTCCAACGTGATCATATGTTATATATATATATATATATATATATATATATATATATATATATATATATATATATATCTTCTAATGGGAATGTTGATGGGTCACTAAACACCTATAATTTGAACAAAATTTAAATTATGATAAGCTAATAACAACAACAACAACATTAACTTAACAAATGTAAATAAATTACATGTATATGGATAAAGTTAATACCTTTACCGATGAATTAATAATGTCTCTAGAGACAATATAAAACATATGTTTCATAACATAGTATCAATGAATATTTGTCGTGTTGTTTTTGCAATTACACATAATTTTCATATAGTTACTAATACACCAAAGCGCAAGTAATACATTACCGAAAATAAAAGAATGTCAAAAAGCACAAGTAATGTTTTATTTTTAGGATAAGAAACCTTAGTTTCTTACCTCTAATTTTACGATGCACTAAATTGTATCCCTTTATAGCTCTATATGTCGGAAAACAATTAAACATGAATAAATACTATTCAAAATTAAATGTAAAATTTGAGTATTACAAATAATACCACTTTCCCGCTCAAAATCTCATTAAATGTTTAATCAAGATCACAATGTAACAAACATAATATAATTACAATATTTTGCTTCAGACATATAATAACTCGTTGATAAGGTCAAAGAGAAGTTATTCTTCACAATCTTCCCATTTTTTATGATTACAAACATTCTTTGAAGTTTCTTGTTCATCAACGAGTTGCTTTAATATTTTTTAATCTTGTAATTTGTGCAACAACTTGAAACTTCCCTTATCTTGTATATCTCTCCAATGTCTTTTACAATTTTAGACTTTTCTCCTTTAAAAATATCATGAAAAAGAATAAACCTACCCTACCATTTCTTCCTATTTTGTCATCATAAAAAAGAAGAAAAAGTAAAATAATCCGAGAAAACATAATGGAGAAGAAAATAACATAATTCATATGAATAAAAAACAATCCACGGGGTAAAGATACATAATGATAATTAAAGATATAGATAAAATGATATAATGACATACATTTACTCTTATTCAGAGTTCCAATTTAAAGTGTCAAACTTTTCATTTATCTTCAAAATAAAATTTTACCTTACCATTACAAATGGTATCCTTGTATATTGAACAACCAATTTGTATATTATAATATTAATATTTGTTCTCCAAGTACTCATGCAAAAGTAAAATGTTAGAATTTGTTCTCCAAGTACACATGCAAAAGTATATTACCGTTTCTTTCTAAGTATCCAAAGTTCTTCGGGTCATTTTTGGTTAGTTCCTTTTTCAACCCATATAGAACAACTAGTTGACAAGGTCAAAGAGAAGTTCTTCACAATCTTTCCTTTTTTTATGATGACAAACATCCTTTGAAGTTTCTTGCTCATCAACGAGTTGCTTTAATATTTTTTAATCTTTTAATTTGAGCAACAACTTGAAACTTCCTCTATCTTGTATATCTCTCCAATGTCTTTTGAAATTTTAGAATTTTCTCCTTTAAAGAATAAACCTACCCTACCATTTCTCCCTCTTTTGACATCATCAAAATTAAGAAAAAGTACAATAATTTGTGAGAACATAATGGAGAAGGAAATAACATAATTCATATGAATAAAAAACAATCCACAGGATAAAGATACATAATGATAATTAAAGATATAGATAAAATGATATAATGGCGACATTTACTCTTATTCACAATTCCAATTTAAAGTGTCAAACTTTTTTGTTATCTTCATAATAAAATTTTACCTTACCATAACAAATGGTATCCTTGTATATTGAACAATCAATTTGTATATTACAATGTTATAATTTGGTCTCCAAGTACACATGCAAAAGTAAATTAATTTTTCTTTTTAAGTATCCAAAGCTCTTCAGTCCATTTTTTATTAGTTTCTCTCAATCCACACATATTTTCCACTTGGTACCTAAAATCTTCTCATATACATGTATTAGGGATACATCTCTTACAATTACAATAAAAACAAATATGTGTCATGCTAGGAATTTTCTTTTATGATCGTAGAAATAATTATTGTTATAAGTTTTTTTAGGTTGAACATTATGACATACTTTTCTAGGTTGAACATTCTTACAAGCATTACTATATTTAACAAAGATATTCTTTTTGATTTCACTATAATTTTCATATTTATAATATCCTAGTCCACTTTTATCATTAACATATATTTGGTTACTTAGAACATTATCCAATTCATTTTAGCCATTTTCATAACTTGATTTAGTTCAACTATCTTTAATTCAAGAGAATTACATTTATTACATGATGAAATTGTTTTAAATTTTTCTAATTCCACATGCATGATGTTAGTTTTAATTTCTAAAGATGAAATCACCAAGAAAGCTTTAAATATTCATCGTGTAAACCATTAATGGTACTTGTAATTCATCACAAGAAGGTTTATCACTTAATTCAAAATTACTAACATCATCATCATCATCATCATCATTATTATTGGAGTGATGTGAAACCATGAAACATAGAAGTGTTTGTTCTTCCTTTTTAGAATGTGTACTCATCTCATTATCTTTCCAAGCAATACATGCTCTTCTTGACTTTTTATCCTCCTTGCAGTTCAATTTTTTATTCTTTTTGAGAAAAGGATAATTACTCTTAATATCTCCTTGTTTTCCACATTCAAAGCAAGTGACATTTTGTCTCGAAGTTCATTCTTCATTAAACTTCTTTCTTTGACCAATTTTCATTATTTTGTCTCTTTTCAATAAATTTTCAAACTTATTGACAAGTACTTATTTATAATTCCATCATCTTTTTCACTATCAAATTGTGATTCTTCCTCTTGTTCGCTATCAAAATCTTTGACTTTATTTTTTCATTCAAGGGATCTAACTATATGTGCACAACCTTCACGCTTCTCTAATTAGTCAAGTTCTAATTGGCGTTCTTGTAATTTTCTAAACAATGTCACTTATGTCATTTTGGAAATACTTTTCTTTTCTGTAATAGCCACCACTTTTGGTTGCCATGCCTTTGTTAAGGATCTAAGGACCTATAAATTTAATTAACTGTTGGTGAAAGTTTTTTCAATAACAGTTAAATAGTTTGTCAAATGAGTGAATCTCTTTTGCAAATATAGAAATTTTTCTCCTAGTAGAATTCTAAACATCTCATATTCTTAAGAGAGAGTGTTTAGTCTTGATCATTTTACTTCTTTTGTTCCTTCATGTGCGATCTCCAAAGTCTCGCATGTTTCTTTTGTGATTTATAATTTGCAAACACCTTTCACCAACACACTATGATAAAAGATACAAAAACTTAAAATTTCTTGAGAAATGAAAAATATAGTAGGATATTGAATGTCAAATTCAATGTTGGGATTATAGACTTTATTTTCACAATATCACAATTCAAGTATATCATTTAATTACTCTTAATCTATTTTTGTTTATGAAACATTTTTTGGTTTATGAAAGTTCACATAATTTCAAACCATATGAAAAATGAAGAACACTTTCAAAATAATATTTGATTCTTATAAATCTGATTTTGAAATTTGATTAATTATTTTGTAGCGTATGATGATTTATTTACACTTCTAAAATCATTTATGAATGATTGCATAAGTTAGAAAAGGTTCCATGAAGCTTTGCCATTAAAAACAATGATTTTGGTTCATGAAAAATCATATTGGTTCAAGTGGTAATCGAGTACAATACACATGTATTTGATTACAACAATTAAAATATGGTTAAATCACTACTACAAAATGCGTAAACAACAACACCATGATCACCACGGTTCTTCCCCACACTGTGGTGACATCTCTAAACTAATGTGTTATCATATTATTTTTGTTTTTTTATTAAAAATCATTTATATATAACAACGACTGGGGAGCCAGCCACGGTGATACCATCAAGCTCTTATTGGTTCGAACCTTATCGCTCTCAAATTTTTATTCATTTAATGTTAAGGCGCTCATTTCTTTTTAATTTATTTATAAATAAATAATAAAAGGGATATCACTACGGTTATTATGTGTAATTATTGTGATATATTATGAGTAATCGTTGTGATATAATTTTCTATTATTTAAAATATAACTACAATTATTCTTGTAAACCGTGACAAAAAGTGATATTTTTAATATATAAACGAAAGTATTTGTTGCCCAGTTCATAACAGTCGTTTCTCTCTAGAGAAACAATCATCTCCTCTCATGAATCATAACCAATATTCTAACAAGTGAATGGCCAAAATAAGCTTAAAATATATCTGATGGGAGAAACGTCCGACGCAAACTCCTATAACGACGAAGATGGTATGTTCTCTTGCTCTCTTCTTTCTACTATTCTTTTGGATGTTGTTGATGTTTAGAATTTAGGATTATTGTTTTAGGGTTTGATTTTAGGATATTGTGGAAAACATTATGTTGTTGATGTTTAAGTTTGAAGTCTGTTGTGTTTCCTTGTAGATACATGGTGACGATGGTGGTCGTAAGTGTATGGTGGTAGCAAACATATATTTTAGTGATGGTACATATGGTTTTTGTTGTTGTGGAGACTATATGAGAAGTATGAAGTTATTATATAAACTTTATCCACCTTATATTTTTTCTTCATAGCATCACAAACTAGATGAACTCAATATATCTTTATTTGTTACTGTTATGAATCAGATACCTTAGAAACAAAGTATAATTAGTTCGTTGATTAGTTAGGAAACCCACAAGGGTTAGGGTTTAGGGTAACCAAAGATAACAACAAAGATTGGTTATAAATTGCTATTCGTTCCTTTCTCTTTCAACAAGATTACAAGTATACAAGAATAACAAATAACCTCTCTCACTATTGAATTAGGATTTTATCTTCCTATTTTCCCTTATACAAAATATGAGAGACTAATATGCTATTTATAAGAAAACTAACATACTAACCTAATGGACTTTTTAACAATTACCCATTATATGCTAACTTAGGGTACAAACTAACTTAAACAATTGGATCCATAACACAAGGCTTAATTAAATAACAACATGTGAGTGGACTTTGATGACATGCTAACCCTATAATTCGTTCCAATGTCTCACAAATCTCCATCTTGGAACAAACTCTATATCAAGAAAACAAAACTAGCTTTCTTCATGTATATTTATCAACTGCATAGGTGGAAAAACTTGCAACTGGGCAACATCTTGGTGATCATATCAGCAGCATTATGATCTGTCGAAACCTTCAACACTTAGACTTCTCCATGCTCGATTACCCCTCTGACGATATACAGACTCAAATCAATGTGCTTAGTTTGCTCATGATAGGATGAATTCTTCAACATGTGTATTTCACTTTGATTATCATATTTAACAGTGATACCTCGATTTTGAAGTTTAAGCTCCTTTTCAAAACCTTCAAGCCACAATGCTTCCTTTACAGTTTCAGTTAGGGCGATATATTCCGCTTCAGTGGTTGATAAGGAAATAACCTTCCGAAGTGTTGCTTTCCAACTAATTATTGTGCCAAACATAGTGAAAACATATCCAAAAATAGATTTTCTGGAATCCATACAACTTACATAATCAGAGTCGACATATCCTTCAATTTCTGCTTTACTATCTTCACCCAAGGCTCCACCATAAATTAGGACTTTATTCAGAGACCCATTTATGTACCTTAGAATCCACTTCCATGCTTGCTAGTGAGCCTCTCCAGGATTCACCATGTACCTTCTTACAAGACTTATTGCATATGCTATATCGGGTCTAGTACAAACCATATCATACATCAAATAACTTACTATATTAGCATATGGAATGCTATCTATGTAAGTTCTTTTGACATCAATACTGGGACACTGATCTATACTCAACTTGAATTGAGGGTTTTTCGGAGTCACAACAAGCTTTGAATTCGAAATAACAAACTTATCGAGAATCTTCTTCAGGTATGCCTCTTGAGATAAGCATAATCTCGACTGCTTTCTATCTCTCCGGATGTCAATCCTAAGAATCCTGGACGCAACTCCCAGATCCTTCATATCGAACTCTTTATTGAGTTCATCCTTCACCCTCATTACATCTTCAACATTGTTGCTTGCTATTAGAATATCATCCACATAAAACAACAAAATAATAAATGAATTACCAAGTCGAAATCTGATGTAAACACAGTGGTCGAACTGACTTCTGATGAAACTTATGCGTGCCATGAACTTGTTGAATCTCCTATTCCACCGTCAAGGAGATTGTTTCAGACTATATAAATATCTCTTCAGTTTGCACACATACTCTTCTTTCCCCTCTTCGACATACCCTTCAGGTTGCCTTATCAGGACTGTTTCATCAAGATCACCATACAAGAACGCAGTCTTTACATCCATCTGTTCCATTTCAAGGTTGAACTGTTTCACCATGGAAAGCAACATGCGAATGGACCTATGCTTCACAACAGGGGAGAACACATCATTGAAGTCGACACCATCTTTCTGAGTGAACTCCCTTGCAACCAACCTTGCCTTGTATCTCTTCAACGCCACTCATTTGATTTCTTGTTTAACTTTGAAAATCCATTTACAATTGACTAACCTGGCTCCAACAGGTTTCTCGATCAATTTCTATGTGGTGTTATCATGAAGATACTTCATCTCATCATCAATGACCTTCATCCATTCAGTCTTATTTCGACTCCCCATAACTTCCTTATAGTCTCTAGGTTCTTCGTCCAAAACCTCACTTGCAGAGATTAAGGCATAAGTTATAAGATCTGCATACCCAAGTCTTTGAGGTGACTTGATGACTCTTCTCGACCTGTCTCTTGCCAACATGTAGTCATTATCAGTCTCCTCATCTTCAACAACAACTTCTGCTTCTTCTCCGACTCCATCTGGGTCATGCAATTCAACATCACTATGCTCTACCTCAACATGAATTTCTCCATGTTCAAGCTCTTCGACAACATCATCATTTTTCTTGAAAGCCATCTCAACTTCATTGAAAACTACATCTCGACTGGTGATACACCTCCAGTGACCTGGCTCTAGGCACCATAACCTATAAACTTTGACTCCTCCAGGATATCCCATGAATATGCATTTCCGATCTCTAGGTTCGATTTTGTCTTGCCAAATGTGAGCATAGGATACACAACCAAATACTCTTAGTTTGTCAAGATCCGATGGATGTCCCGACCAAACTTCTTCAGGTGTCTTCATATCTAACACAGTTGAAGGACATATGTTTATCAGATATGTGGCTATCGAAATAGCCTTAACACAAAACACCTTCTTCAATCCAGCACTAACAAACATGCATCTAACCCTTTCGAAGATTGTTTAATTGAATCTCTCAGCTAGACCATTTAGTTGAAGAGTACCTACTATAGTCTTATGCCTTGCAATCCTAGACTCGACACCACAACTGTCGAAAGCTTCATTGCATAATTCAAGGCCATTATCAGTTCTCAACCTCTTGACCTTTCTGCTAGTTTGAGTTTCGACCAAAACCTTCCAACTCTTGAAATTCTCAAAAGTTTCATCCTTCATCTTCTGAATGAATACCCATAACTTTCTGGAATAATCATCAACTATGGATAGAAAATACCTTACACCGGAATGTGAAGGATTCCTTGTAGGCCCTAAAGATTAGCATAGATGTAATCAAGGGATCCATGTGTTCATTGTTTACCTTTGTTAAACTTTACCCGACAGGATTTACCGAATACACAAGGTTCACAAAACTCCAACTTTCGACTTTATCACCATCTAGCAGGTTCTGTTTCCCCAATTCGACCATGCCTATCTCGCTTACATGGTCAAATCTCATGTGCCATAATTTTGTCTTCGATAATAGTTTCGTGGATGCAATATTTGTCAAACCACTTACAACTTTATCCTCAAGGGTATACAAGCCTTGTTTCTTCACGCCTATTAAGACTTCATTCGACCCTTTCATGACTCTTAGAATACTTTTCGCTCCTTGAAAAACATATCCCTTCTTGTCGAATTCACCAAGAGAAATAAAATTTCTCTTCAAGTCAGGTACATACCTAACTTCAGTCAATAACCTTATTGACTCATCATTGAGCTTGAATCTTACATATCCAATACTTGCAATTTTGCAAGCTTTGTTATTTCCCAGCAACACCAATCCACCATCTTGATAACATAGCTCCTCGAATAAATCTTTGTTTGGATTCATGTGCCAAGTGCAACCTGAATCCATAATCCACTCTTTTCTTGAGTCGCCACTTGAAACCACAAGAACATCAGATGATTCAAAATCATCTTGAACAATGGACACGTTTCCATTATCCTTACCTCCATGATCTTTCAGGTGTTCAGGGCACACCTTTCGAATGTGACCCTCCTTCTTACAATGATAACATCGAACACAAGATGCTTCACCATTATAAGACTTATGCTGACTTTTGCCCTTCTTCTTGTCGAACTTACCATCCTTTCGCAAGAATTTCGCCTTAACGGCCAAACCTTCACCAACCGTCGAAGGTTATGGTTCTTTCGTTCGTTCAAGTCCTTAGAGTACAAGGCAGATTGAACTTCTTCAAAGGTCAAGGACTCTCTTCCATATAAGAGGGTTTCTTTGAAATGGGTATGTGTTCTGGCTAAAGCGCATAACAACAACAACGTTTGATCTTTATCATCGATCTTCACATCAATATTTTCAAGATCAAGAATTAGCTTGTTGAACATATCCAATTGCTCAACCAACACTTTGTCTTCACTCATCTTGAATGAATACAAGGCTTGCTTTAGGTAGAGTCGATTCACCAACAATTTGGTCATGTATAAACCTTCAAGTTTCAACCTTAACCCTGACGCTGTCGTCTCCTTTGATACCTTTCGAAGAACCTTATCACCAAGGCTCAATAATATTGCGTTATGTGCGTTCTCAATCATGGTCATCTTTTCAGCTACCATCAACGCAACATTCATGGCCTTCTTTCCCTTCAATGCTTTCAAACAACGTGCTGAACAAGTAGGGCTTTCATCTTCAAGTGCCACAGACCGAAATTGTTCACTCCGGTGAACTTTTCAATCTCATACTTTGTTGAATGCATCTTCTTCACACTCACTGCACCAATTTGTTGTGAATCCGATACCTTATAAACAAAGTATAATTGGTTTCGTGATCAGTTAGGAAACCCACAAGGATTATGGTTTAGGGTAACCAAAGATATCAACAAGGATTGATTATAAACTGCTATTCTTTCCTTTCTCTTTCAACAAGATTACAAGTATACAAGAATAAAAACTAACCTCTCTCACTATTGAATTAAGGTTTTATCTTCCTATTTTCCCTTATACAAAATGTGAGAGACTAGTATTCTATTTATTAGAAAACTAATACATTAACCTAATGGGCTTTTTAACATTTACCCATTACAAACTAACTTAGGGTACAAGCTAACTTAAACAATTTGATCCATAACACAAGGCTCAATTAAACAGAAGCATGTGAGCGGACTTTAATGACATGCTAACCCTATAATTCGTTCCAATATCTCACATTTACAGTTCCACAATTATTTTCAATAAAAGGCGCATTATTTACTCAATGTATCTTGATTTGTTACAGTCCTACTTAGGGTTTTGTTTCAACTATAGCTAAATTTATTTTGAGCACTAACTATTTTATTTTATTTGAAATAGCTGAAGCTGCATAGTAAAGATGATACATGGTGATGATGATGGTGGTAGCAAGCGTATAATATTAGTTGATAAGGTACATATGGTTTGTGTAGAAATGAAAAATATACAAGAAGTTTGAAGTTGTATGGTATTGTATGTTGTTAGTGTTTTGTTGCTAAAATAATGTATGTTCTTTTATTGTGTTGCATGGATTTGTTGTGTTTTTGTTGTTGTTGACAAATGTTCTCAAAACAAGAACAAAACATTTCTTAGTCACAAGAAAGAGGCTTCTTGTGACTTAGCAATTTTTTGTTTTGTAAAAGGTTGACAGTATATGAAGTTTGGTTTATTATATACTATGTATATTGTTTGTTTCACTAACTTTTTAATGAAAATGCAATCATTTAAATTGACTTATAAACTTATAATATGAAAATTAAGATGTATTTGAAAACCAACCTATATCAATCAATGGTTTCCAAATTGTATGCATCTGATTATGCATATTTTATGTTCTTTAACACATAATATATGATTCAATGGTCTATTTCCTTTAATACATCGATATCTACAATTCTACTTTACCTCGTCGTCATCGCTTATCATCGTGATTGCTAAGATCATGATTGTTATGATGATACATCATCATTATAATCACGATGATAAACGACAATGATGAGGTAAACTATAATAAACGATATCAATGCTTTTAAGGAATCCGACCATTGAACCATATATGTGTTAAAGAACATAAAATGTGCACGATGAGATACATGCAATTCAGAATACAGTGTTGTGTTTAAGTTGGTTTTCAGGAATAGTTTAATTTTTAGATTATATAGTTCTTTATCAATTTTAAGGGTTGTGTTTCTTTATGAGGTGTATGGTAAAAAAATCAATATACATTTGGTATATAATAAACTATGGGAACGTTCCACAATAGTTTTCTAAATTAACTGTGATCTAATGTATTTTATTCGCTGCTGCTGAGTTTCGAACCAAATACGGTATATATCATAACAATTGTTAAGAATAACCGTTGTGATATACCACACACTTTCCAAAATACAACAACAATCTAATGACCGTGATTATAAGTAGCACATTTACGACAACACTCTACATAATAACGTCTTGATCTGCGTGATTATATGTACTTTCCAACCGTTGTTAAATGGATTTTCCGTAGTAGTGAATTTTTTGAAAATTGGCCACATGCAAACAGTTACAGAAATGATGTACTCGATTACATGTTTGCTTCCAGCATTGAAAATAACTTTTTAAGGCAAGACTTCCAAGGTTTTTAAGGCAAGACTTCCATGATATATAAAAAATAAAGACAATCTTAACTTTGTTCAATGTTGATCTTTGTCATATTGTCATGATTGATTATTGTCATCATCTTTATCGTTCATTTTTTATCAATGTTGACCTTATATTTTTCTTCTTTTGTTGATGTATTTGTCTTCATAAAAACCCTACTCAAGGTCAAGGAAAAACTCTTATTCACACTATATATAGATTTTTATCCATTTCTGGTTCCTAAATATTGGTATAATGTGTTAAAAACTCTAGTTGTTGCTCATTTCACCGCATTCTTAGTCTTATTCTTAGTTTTTTTTTTGTATTTTTCTTAAGTTTTAATATTTTTACACCTAGACCATTCCTTAAATAAATAATTTTTTACTCTAACTTTACTTTGAACACTTTAATTCCACCACCATGATTCTTTATCCATGTGTTCAAAACCTCTTGATTCAATCAACATCTCTTTAGCCTTTTTTCTAATATCTTGGGCCAATATTATTCCACATATCATTTGCACTTCTTTGTGGTTGTCAACCCCCCCAAGATATTGTGTTGGAAAATTCCTTATTTTCACTCTTCAAATGAAACCACTTGATTTATGACACTCCAATGTGGCTTCTTCTCTCTGCTCCCCCTTGAGTCTTATATCCATAACCAATACTCCATTTTGGATAGTCAATATCTCCTGGAACATCTTTATTATCCAAGCAATCATTCATATCTGGCTTCCGAATAAGAAAGAAATCTATCCGAGAACAGGACACCTCACCTTTATATGTGATAAGATGTTCTTCTATTTTCTTGAATCATGTATTTTCTATTGTAAGATCCAAAACCAAAGAAAACTCTAAGATGAATTTACCATATACATTCATCTCCCATAGACCATACCCCAATGCACGCTCTTAAAACCTCTTGTTACGCTTTCTACATGTCCATTTAGATTCTCTCGTAAAAAACCTTTTCTCTTTGGGGGCATATCTTACGATAAGCCTTTTAAATCTAATCAATTTTTTTTACCTTAAGATGTTTAACTAACCCAACCTGAGGTGCGTAAGCACTAATAACATAAAATGTGTCTTGTTTCACTATAAATTTTAAGATTATGATTTGATCTTCCACTCTTTTCACATCCACAATATCATTCTTCCACTCCATATCCACAATAAGCCCCACCCCATTTTTTCGATCTAACTTTTTCAATGTACCAAATCTTAAATTTTGAGTTGTCTAATTCTTTTGCTTTTTCACCTGTTCACATAGTTTCTTGTAAGGACATGAAATTGATATTCTTCCTAGCTATAATGTCCACTATTTCCATAGACTTAACAGTAAGCATTTCTATATTCCACAATTCAATGAATCTAGGAGGTGGTGCAACGATCCTTGCTCTTTTGACACTACACTCAAACCATACAGTGCGTGCTTACGAGGAACACACTTGCATTCACATTATTTCGCAGTTGATTCATGTGATAGAGATTTGACACAGTTTTATGTTGGTTGTCAACTACCTAAGATAACTTTATCCTTTTAGCTAGACTTGAGATCGATTATGCACAACAAAACTAACACATACAAGATTTGTGTTAAAGACGAAGAAGACAAAATTGTAGTATAGAAAAATGATATAAAAGATAGGCATGAGAAGTATTTACACGATACTTAGTGATGATACGAGGTAAAATAAGTGTGGAAAAAGAATAACAATAACAAGACAATTAAGCCACATATATAGCTATTGAAATGTGAAAAATAAAGATAAAGGTATTAAGTGACTCACACAATTTTTTAACACAACTATAAAATCAAAGAAGATGTCGGAGGAACGGAGAAGAAACACTCAAATTCAGATCTATAAGAATAAAAGAAATAAACAAACTATGCTATTACAATGCGATTAAACTAATGAGTCATACTATGAAGTAATGGAAAAAATGTTTGAACGAAAACTAATAAAAAATGCTCAAGTTACAAGTAACCAATTTGATTTTATACTTAGGAGGTTTACATGTAAGCGGTCTATTTACTATGACGAGTGATCAAATAGTTTCAGATAAAGAAAAAAAATACATACACTTAGTTTTTATTGATTTAGAAAAGTTTTATGATACAAAATCTATAGAGATCTTGTGAAAATTCCTAGAGAAGAAATATGTTATAATTGCCTATAATCAAGATATCCAAGATATGATGCAAAAGGTCTCAACTAGTGTGAGGAAGCAAAATGTAGACATCGATGATTTTTCCATAACAATAGGATTGTACCATGGTTCAACTCTAAATTCTTATCTTTCTACTTTAATTTTAGATGTTCTTACTTGCATAGTATATTAAATGATTAGCACAAAGATGTATATTTTTTTCTATAAATAATATAATCATACTTGAAGAGAAGACTGGAAATTTAAATAATAAATAAGAGGTTGGGGACGATTCATAGAAGTGTCTGTAGAATTAGAGTAATTAAGTATGTTAGTAAGAGAAGACAATATAAAGAATAGTATTATGAATTGGATTAGCAAGATTAGGAATACTAGAGCATGTAAAGAATAGTAGTAGTATTTTGGGATTAGAGCGTGGTTGTGAAGGTGAGATAGAGGAGCGTGAGAAGAAGGTATAGGGGAAAGGAGGGAAAACTATTCCATTTTCCTTGGGAGTGTGGCAGTGACAGAGTGATGCAGAGGCAGAAATACGGATACGGACAGAGGTTTTTGAGACACTAATAAAAGCCTCGTGATCGGAGAAGATAGATCCATTCAATACTGTTCCCCTCTAGTCACGTGCCCTCTTTTGACCAACTCATCATCATCATAGACCATTTCTCTCTCTCTTACAACTCCTATACATATATACACATTACATACATCAAGTCATAAACACTACTACTACTACTTCTCTTAGTCTCTCTCTCTCATATCACTACCCTTGCTTTTTCCATTGGGTCCCTTCTTCTCTCTATATCTTCATTTGTATTTGTAAGTACATGTCTCCTTTTGCATTTCACGACAACCTTCCCTGCACCTGCTGACTCCTATTTCGCCATTTTATTACATCTTCATTCACTACCAAACATTTCTCTCTCTCCTCCAACCTTTTATTATCATTTATCACCACACCATTTCTCATTCACTCTTCACTCTTCCATTCATCTTCTTTACCCTCTCTCTCATAATGCATCAACGTTCTTGCAATACTTCTTCTCAACCACACGTCTTGGGACACTGTACATGCGGTATCTTTCATGGACAAACACAAAACACTTCGTTCTCAATGTTATTCTCTAAACCTTATGAAGAATCTCTTGAAACCTATTGCTTCACTCCTTCTTCTTCTGTTGATTGTACTCTCTCACTTGGAACTCCTTCCACTCGTTTCACCGAAGATGAAGAGAAACGAAACCGACATGAACGCCGCTCTGTTAAAAACTTCTGTTGGGATTTACTAACTCCCAAACAGTACAACAGTACTCAAACTAAACCTAGAGGAATCAATATCAATCATAACAACAACAATAATGATTCTCTCCTTGCTCGCAGATGCGCTAACTGTGACACTACCTCTACACCCCTTTGGAGAAATGGCCCTCGTGGTCCAAAGGTAAATCTATCTAGTATAAGCCATAGATATTTCTATCTTTTTTCTTGTGCTTACTATGGTTAGGGTTATATTCAAAGATATTATAGAAAATGCCAAAAGGTTCAACCAGTGTGCTAAGGATTAAAGAGAATAGTTAGGAATATTTTCTATAATGCTGATTTCAAGCTTTTAATGGCTTCTATATGAATTGAAATGCAGTCTCTATGCAATGCCTGTGGGATTAGATTCAAGAAGGAAGAGAGAAGAGCAAGTGCTGCTGCTGCTACACCGACAGCGGTATCCGTCGGTGTAATGGAAACAGCTCCGCTGTATAACCACCACCACCACCATAACCACAGCTCATGGTTTGTCCAACCGCAGAACCAGAAGACACAGTGCTTCTCTCAGGCAATTAGTAACGAGTTTCGCTTCATGGATGACTCTGATCGTGATTCTGAGAATGGCATTCCTTTTCTCTCTTGGAGACTCAACGTCACTGATAGAACAAGCTTCGTTCATGACTTTACCAGATGAAATTAAAACGAATAATAATGATTATCATAATTATATAATAATAGTATTAGATTTAGAAAAGAAGCTAGAACGGTCAAAACTAATGATAATGATGTAGAAGATGTTCTTGATTGTGATGGTTATATGTTATCGTCACATGATGTTTTTTTCTTCCATTTTTGTTTGCTTCCTTTTCACTCTATTTTACATAAAATGGAGTGAGAATAAGGGATAATTCTATATTCTTAGTTTGCTTTTTCTCTTTCAGTTATTAATCTAATGGTTAAGCAAAGTGTGCATGGAATGAAAAAAAAAAACTATAGTTGTTGTTTTTATTTTATATATATATATTTGCTGAATCCCACAACAGAGACGTTGATATTCATATATATACACGAATACAGGTAGATATGTACAGTACTGGTGGAGGATTGGATTTAGTTAGTTTGAAGAAAATCTAATGGTCCAATGCCATTGTTTAGAATCACTGTTCTCTCTGAACTGGACACTGTATAGTTCAGTAACAGTGAAACTGAAATGTCTTTTTTAGAAAACCGAGCTTAGAATCTTATCGTCCAATGAAGTTAGTGTTGTTGCATTGCCTCTGCAAACTCAGCCAACTTTTTCATTTTCATTGTATAAATGTATAACATGATTATCTTAAGTACATATAGTCTATAGAATCAACAAAATGTATGTTAGAGTAATTATTAGTAATGAGTTAGTTTGATAGTTTTCTGTTATGGTGTTAGTTACTCGTAATTAGGTCCTGATTTGGGAAATTACTCAAACTGCAGTTTAGTTATTTCAAACTTGCTTTTCCTTCAACCATGGTGGATTCAAAAAAACTTTCTACCACCCGCAATTTTTCGATTCAAAGACTTGCTTTGCTCAGTGGTCCATTTTGATAGAAAACTAGCTAGTTGCACGATTTAAGTCTCATCAAGGCGGGAGAGATAGTTGCATCTAGGAAATTGAACATTTGAAGGTAAAGAACATTTGGCTTCAATCAATATTGATTGATAAATTTTTAGAAACCATTATTGTTCATGACACAACCATACATATTGGGACTCCATAAGCCAAAAATATCATGGCTCCACCAAGGTGAAGGTATGACAATAATTACATGCACTTCGGGAAGACTTTGAAATTTTCAACATGAAAATTGGAGAATATGTACATGATTACTTTGCATGACCAATGCCAACAAAATGAATCTTCAAGATGAAAAACTAACTCAAGTTAGCATTGTTCAAAATATTCTCATATCTTTGACATCAAAATTCATCTATGTTGTATCGTGGGATTATAAAATTATATCAGAGTTCCTTTAAAATTAAATTGTAATAGATTGGTCGTTTATTTTATTTTTTCTCGTTACAAATCCATCCTTTAAATTATCTAACGTTTACACCGTTGCTATTTTTTAATGATTTTATTCCAAAAATACATATCTGACATTAACGTTGTTTAGAGAATTTTTTTTTAGAATAACAAAGTTTTTCAATTTAAATACTAATATAATCATGTTTTCAAAAAAATTATTAATCTGTTAATCTAATTATGTTTTGTAATGCATACGTCAATTTGTATGTAATGCATACGTTAATTTGTCTAAAGCATAGCAAAAAAAATGATATATATTTTTAAAAATGAATTGACCTTATACGCCAATTCATTTGGAGTATACTTGATTTTTTTAAAACACCTTGTGCCAAATGGATTTTCTAATTGATTTTTTTTTAAAGAAAAAATATTACTCATGCGCCAATTGAATTGGCGCATGAGAGGAATGTTTTTACAAAAATAATAATAATTCAATTAGCCAATTCAATTGCCACATTAGTTCATTTAAAAAAAATACACTTAGCCAATCCATTTGGCGCATAAGTGTATTCTAAAAAAATAATATAAAAATGAAGTATATTTCAATCCATTTGGCTCATGTATGTGTTTTAAAAAAAATTCAAGCATACTCCAAATGAATTGACTTATAAGGTCAATTCATTTTTAAGAAAAATAAATCATTTTTTCCTATACTCCAGACGAATTAGCATATGCATTATAAAACATAGTTAGATTGGTAAATTTTTTGAAAACATAGTTATATTGGTATTTAAATTGAGAAATTACGTTATTCTAAAAAAAATCTTGTTTAGGTGGTTGTAACGTGATGACATGTGATTGTTTTTAATTTAACTTTTAAGTAATAAGACAAAATCACTTTCTTCTCCATCAAATTCCTAGAACTGTATTCATCTTCTCTCAATCAAATTCATCTCCCCCTTCTCCAACAATGACTTCATATTGTACAAATATATCAAATTCACAAAGTCAGAACCGTCATTCCTTCATTTCGAGTGCAACTCATTGTGAAATTACACCATAATGTCCTTGTGGAGTCAAAACAGTGATACAAATAACTAGGAAGAAATGACGAAATTTTTGGAAGCTATTTTTCGGTTGCAGATACTATGTACATTTATTACTATCTTCTTTTATGTCTTTTCTTGAAGGTGCTAACTATTATATGTTAATAGAGTGAAGATTCTAACTGTGGCTGAAACTGTTTTGAGTGGTTTGAGAAAGAGTGCAATGGTGAAGGGCAACCAGAAATACAATAGTTTTAATCTCCAAGATGTTTAAAATGCAAGGAAAAGGATGCAGAAATCAACACACTTATAAGGGCCATTAAAAAGATCCATGGAGATAATAAGAAGATCCATGAAGATGAAACCTACACTAAGGAGATGATGAAGAACATGTTAAAGATGTTGAAGATGTTAGTCTCTGTCATAATATTTTTAGCTATGCTTTTTGTAGAGTTGATGTGTATTTTGATCAAATGTCCTCAATGATAATGTTTAGTTTGTGACCAATTTGATGTTGAAGTAATCACTTTTAAAGGATATGTTTGTATCGAATTTGATGCTGCTAGATTATGTCCAATTTTATGTTACAGTAAGGACATTTTTATTACACTAAAGAAGACTTAAAGGAATTGTTTGTTACACTAAAATAGACTTCAATGACACGTGTTTTAAAACTTAGTTTACTGTAAAAACAATGGACCTGAAAATTGGAAAGAATATCACAAGATTTCTTGATTAAAAATAAAAGGCTAAATAATTAAAACAATGATAATGCCTTAGTATCCTTAATTAAACCAAACAAAATACATAAAATAGCCACCAAAATACATAGTAACCATCCAAAATACATAATCATCATCCATAATGCACATTTCTAAGTCAGTAACTTAGCATCTTAGATACAAAAACACCATTAAAATACATGATCCTAATTCATCAAAATACAACAAACAACATCCTAATTGTTTTTTCTCTTTATGAACATCTTAAGCGTGGTTCTTCTTGGTTGCTGAAATGTTGCAGTTGGTCCCTAAAATGCTACAATGCCTCTTCTTGATGATACCATTGTTTGGAATCTAAGGGTTAGTTGTTTTTTCCTTGTGCAAATTGATTTTGGGTTTCTTGGTTACACTAAACTTTTATCTTGGTCCAACTATAACAATATTAAATGTTTCTGACATATTGTTTACCAACACTTTATATTTATTATTATAATTGAACCTAGTCTTACTCCAAAATCTAGGAGAAATATTCAACAAGTATTTGTAGGCCTCTTAATTACCCTTCATCATTTCCTTCATTTACCTTTCCCATGGTTGAGGATATGTTGCCTTGGCTGTCTTCCACATAATTTCCTTCAATTGTTGGCCATACAATTTTTTTCTAAAATTGTTGTAAAAGTGTCTTACACAGAATCTTTGGTCAACTCCAGGTAACAACCCCTACACATAGAAAGAATGTTAAATATACAATTCAAGTTAGTAAAATGCTAATGAGTAAATACTATAGTTCAAGTTAAATATTCGTTTTGTTGATCTGATATGAAAATAAATTGTGAGATATTGGATTGAACTCTAGTTTTAGCATGTCATCGAAGTTTGCTCACACGCTTATATCGAAGTAATGTGTATTGTAGTCGAGGTTTGTTCTAACATGCATTAGTCAATATTGTTAGGTTTGTTAGCATGTTGAATTGGGCCTTGTTTGTAAGCTCAATTGTTTAAGTTAGTTTATACCCTAAATTAGCTTGTTAATGGATAATTGTTAAGAAAATCCCATTAGGTTAGTATGTTAGTTTCTTATAAATAACATAATAGTCTCTCATCTTGAATAAGAAAAAATAGGAAGATAAAATATGAATTCAGGGTTATTCTTGTATACTTGTAATCTTGTTTTAAGAGAATGGAAAGAATAGCAGTTTATAACCAAATACTTATTGTTATCCTTGTGTTTTTCATATACCATAACCCTTGTGGGTTTCTTGCTGATCAAGGAACCAATCATATTTTGTTTCAGATTTCACAACAAATTGATGCGGTGAGCATGGAAGAAGATGCCTTCAACAAAGTATGAGATTGAAAAGTTCACCGGAGTGAACGAATTCGATATGTGGCGCTTGAAGATGAAAGCCCTACTGGTTTAGCAGGGTTGTTTGAAAGTGTTGAAGGGAGCGACAACCATGAACGTTGCATTGATGGAAACTGAAAAGACAGTCATGATAGAGAAAGACCACAATGCATTATAGTTGAGCCTTGGTGATAAGGTTCTTCGACAGGTGTCAAAGGAGACGAATGCATCGGGGTTATCGTTAAAACTTGAAAGTTTGTATATGACCAAATCGCTGGTGAATCGACTCTTTCTTGAAGCAAGCTTTGTATTCATTCAAGATGAGTGAAGACAAAGTGTTGGTTGAGCAGTTTGATATGCTCAACAAGCTGATTCTTGATCTTGAAAATATTGATGTAAAGATTGATGATGAAGATCAAGCTCTATTTCTATTGTGCGTTTTGCCCAAATCACATGCTCACTTCGAAGAAACTCTATTGTATGGAAAGAAGACGTTGACCTTTGAAGATGTTCAATCTGCCTTGCACTCTTAGGACTTGAACGAACAAAAGTAGCATAAACCTTTGACGATTTGTGAAAGTTTGGTTGTTAAGGGGAAACTCTTGCGAAAGGATGATAAGTTCGAAAAAAAGAAGGGTACAAATCAACAAAAGTCTTATAGTGGTGATACATCTGGTATTCAATGCTATCATTGTAAGAAGGGCGGTCACACAAGAAAGGCGTGCCCTGAACGCTTGAAAGATCATGAAGGTAAGGATAATGGAAACACAACCATTGTTCAAGATGATTTTAACTCATCCGATGTTCTTGTGGTTTCAAGTGGCGACTCAAGAAAGGAGTAAATTATGGATTCAAGATGCACATGGCACATGACTCCAAACAAATATTTGTTCGAGGAACTATGTGATCAAGATGGTGCTTTTAGGAAACAACAAAGCTTTCAAAAATGTAAATATTAGATCTATGAGATTCAAATTCTATGATGAGTAAATAAGGCTATTGACTGAAGTCAGGTATGTACCTGATTTAAAGAGAAATCTGATTTTTCTTGGTGAATTCGACAAGAAGGGATATGTCTTTCAAGGAGAGAAAAGTATCCTAAGGGTCATGAAGGGGTCGAAGGAAGTCTTGAGAGGCGTGAGAAACAAGGCTTATATACCCTTGAGAATGTAGTTGTAAGTGGTTCGACAAATGTTGCATCCACGAAACTGTTCGCGAAGACAGAAATTTGGCACATGAGATTTGGCCATGCCAGTTAAAGGGGCCTGATCAAATTAGAGAAACAAAATCTGCTTGGTGGAGACAAAGTCGAAAAGCTAAAATTTTGTGAACCCCGTGTACTTGGAAAATCTTGCAGAGTGAAGTTCAACAAAGGAAAACGAAGAACACATGGATCCCTTGATTACATCCATGCTGATCTTTGGGGGCCTACAAGTTGTCCATCACATTCAGGAGCAAGGTATTTCCTATCCATAGTTGATGATTATTCCAGAAAGTTATGGGTATTCATCCAGAAGTCTAAGGATGAAACTTTTGAGAATTTTAAAAGTTGGAAGACTATAGTCGAAAATCATACTGAAAAAATGTTCAAGAGGTTGAGAACCGACAATGGCCTTGAATTTTGCAATGGGGCATTCAATAGTTTTTGTATTGCCTCAGGTATTACAAGACACATAACTACTGCGGTACTCCATAACAAAATAGTTTGGCGAAAATGTTGAATCGAACTATTTTGGAAAGAGTTAGATGCATGTTGACTAGTGCTGGATTAAAGATGTTTTAGGCTGAGGCTATTTCGACAGTAACATATCTGATAAATTGATGTCCTTCGACTGTGTTAGATATAAAGATACCTAAAAAAGTCTGGTGGGATATCCACCAGATCCCAACAAACTAAGAGTATTTGGTTGTGTGGCCTATGCTCACATCAGGCAAGACAAGGTCGAATTTAGAGCTCTGAAATGCATGTTCATGGGATACCTTGAGGGAGTTAAAACTTATAGGTTATAGTGCCTAGAGCCAAATCACATGAGTTGTATCACTAGTCGAGATGTAGATTTCAATGAAGTTGAGATGGATTTCAAGAAAACTGATAATGCTGACGAAGAGCTGGAACAAGGAGAGATTCTTGTTGTGGTGGAACATAGTGATGTTGAAGTGCATAACCAAGATAAAGTCGAAGGAGAAGAGCATGATACTGAAGAGACTGAGGAATCTATCGATGATTATCTACTAGCAAGATATAATTCGAGAAGAGTCATCAAGCCACCTTAAAAGACTTGGTTATGTAGATCTTATAACATATGCCTTAATCTCTGCAAGTGAGGTTCTAGACGAAGAATCTAGATACTATAAGGAAGTTATGAGGAATTGAAATAAGAATGAATGACTGAAGGCCATAGAATATGAGATGAAATCTCTTCATGATAACAACACATGGAAAATGATCAAGAAACATGTTGGAACTAGATTAGTCAACTATAAAAGGATTTTCAAAGTTAAGGAAAGAATCAAAGGAGCGACATCAAAGAGATACAGGGCAAGATTAGTCGCTAGAGGTTTCACTCAAAAAGAAGGTGTCGAATTTAATGACATGTTCTCTTCTGTTGTGAAACACAGGTCCATTCGAATGTTGCTTTCCATGGTGTAACAATTCAACCTTGAATTAGAACAGATGGATGTGAAGATTTCGTTCTTGTATGGCGTTCTAGATGAAACAATCCTGATGAGGAAACCAGAAGGGTATGTCAAAAAGAGGAAGGAAGAGTATGTGTGCAAACTGAAGAGATCTTTATAAGGGCTGAAAAAATCTCCTCGATAGGGGAATGGAGTTTCAACAAGTTCATGACACACATAAGTTTCATCAGAAGTCAGTTCGATCACTGTGTTTACTTCAGATTTTGACCTGGTAATTCATTTGTTATTTTGTTGCTCTATGAGGATGACATTCTAATAACAAGCAACAATGTTGAAGATGTAAGGAGGGTAAGAGTTGAACTCAATAAGGAGTTCAACATGAAGGATTTGGGAGTTGCGTCCAGGATTCTTGGGATTGAGATCCGAAGAGATAAAAAGCAGTCGAAATTCTGCTTATCTCAAGAGGCATACCTGTTATACTACAATTTTGTCCGGACATTTTAAACTCATATGATACTTGGCCATTTATTTAGTTTCGTATTTTTTAATCATACGGATTTTTATCATAAAACAAAAGTCACGATAATCGTGCATATATATATATATATATATATATATATATATATATATATATATATATATATATATATATATATATATATATATATATATATATATATATATATATATATATATATATATATATATATATATATATATATATAGAGAGAGAGAGAGAGAGAGAGAGAGAGAGAGAGAGAGTAAAAAATAGCAACATATATCAAAATTTTACATGTTGAAGAATTTTACTAAAATTTCATTTTTTTTTTGCATTTTAAAAATAAATAAATTCATGATTATTTTATTTATCTTCAAAATATTCATTTGGATTTTGTTAAGTATTTTTATGCATCTTAAATAAAAATCAATGTTTCTAAAATATTTAAAATACCTCTCATTTATTACATCATTATTCCATGCATTTATACATCATTATTCCATGCATTTATTACATCAATGGTCCATGCATTTATTACATCATTATTCTATGCATATATTACATCATTATTCACTATTTAATTAAATAAGTTTCTAGAAGCCACTCACAATTCCTAAACTAACCATTTTTAGCCTATAAATAAAGCTTCTTTCGTTCACAAATTTCACCACAAATCATTTACAAAATTAAGACAAAATTCTCCATTTTCTCCTCATTTTTCTCAAGTCATTTCTTTCTTTTTATTGAATAGGTAAGACTCTTATGCTTGTTCTTTTGTCTAATGATATCTTACTATTACTTCATTTATTTAGTGCCTTAATCATCACCATTTTGCATGGAAACTCAATTGATTTTAAATCAAGAGTTAAAAAGGGTTCTTAAACCTCCATAGGTAAAATTGATTTGTTGTTGTTTAACGGTTCTTATGTTTGCTCTTTATTCAATTTCATTGCATTTTTACTCTTGTTTTATTTATTTAGTACCTTATTCATCACCATTTTGTATGGAAAATCAATTGATCTTGAATCAAGAGTTGAAAAGTGTTCTTGAACCTCCATAAACAAAAGTGATTTTTATTCTTAATTTTTTCGTATTTTTTTATTCTTAATTTTTTGTATTTTTTTAATTGCTTATTTTTCATTTTTGAACATATCATTGTGTTCATGAGATTTAGTAGATAATTTTTCATTATTTATTTACTTAATTACGTGAAAAATTGAGAAAATTATAATGTTTTTAAGTTTTCAATGAAACTCATTTCTTCCATATTTGTTGCTACAAGATTTATAGTCAAAGATGGATTTGGAGAAGAGAAGTCTCCCCACACCCCCATAATTGCTCAACACACTCATGTGAGGTCCTCTCCTTTGGACCTAAAGCATTTTCTTAGTTACATCTCCAATTTTCAATTTATTTTTGCCATTTTGTATATTTTTTATTTATTGTTTTAATTTTGTATCTTTTTTATTTGCATTTTTTTTTTTCTTTTAGCTCTAGTATTGATAGTGTTCTCATCCTTTTTATTATTTTTTTTACTTTATTTATTATTACTTTATTTTAGTTGATGCATGATTATTAATTCAAAAAGAACAAAAACATAATAAATTAAAAAGACAAAAAACATATGGACTATGGTTACTAACCATTGCAAAGGGACTTGGATCCACTTATTTTATTTCATTTCTTAGTTTAAGGCACTTTCACACACACGACTTCCACTTGGGCCCATACAATGATACCTTTTATTTCTCGCAATTTCGTGTATTTATTATGTTCCTCGTTCCCCCATTTTGATGTACGTTATTTACTTTTCTGCATTGTGGTTTCGTTTGCTAGGAGTACCCTTAGGGACTATGATCGATTTCACCTCGTTTTGAACCCTTGATCCAACGTCAAGTGGTTTCACTCTTGCACACACTCACACTTTCTTTCGGTTATGGTTTCGTTCGCTAGGAGCACCCTTAGGGACTAGGAATCGATTCTTACCTAACCATTAAACCAATAATACTCCATTTGAATTCACCCTGGTAAGTCAAGCGCATTGTGCCTCGCCATCAGCATTCCCTTTGACAAATATGTCTCTTTAGACCCAAACCCTTGATCCAACGTCAAATGGTCTTAGGTAATATAACAATTTAAAAATACAAGTAAAATTGTACGCCACGAGCCTTAAGTGGTAGAGAAGGAGGAGAATGATCATTCCTACAATCACTTCTAACTATTTAGACTCAAGAAGTTTGGATAGATTGATCGACATAGTCACCTCTACCCATAGTATTTAGTACAATTCAACTCCTAAATCCTTTTTTAAAAGAAAGGTAATTAAATCAATAACCAACCAACCATAATTAGCCAAACTACGAAGCTCTGACTTTCCCATTGCACGAGGTAATACGTAGGCACAAGGACCTAAATCCTTGTCGATCACCCTAGGAACAAAATCAACCTTTTCCCCTCTAGCAAGTAACTCATAGGCATAGGAATCCTTTCACATGTGAAAACTTAGATGGTTCCCATCGAGTAGGATGGATGTGAGGGTTGCGAATACCTTCCCATTGCATAACCGACTTCCGAACCCATACAATGGTTATGATGACCTTGTCTTATCCCTTTCTCCGACGGTTTTTATCTATATTTTCCCTTTCCCCTTTTGGGAATAAATATAGTTCAGTGGCGACTCTTATGTCAGCCCAACTGCAGTATTTTAGTGCATGGTCATATTTTTTGAGGTGCGACAGTTGGCGACTCTGTTGGGGACTGGTTCACCCTTATGCAAGTCAGGCCCAGTCTAGGTTGTTTCATGCTTGATTGGACGTTTGCCTTTGTATGTTACTTGTTTATCACTTTCCATATTATATATTTTGTGGTTCCTTGGTACTATGATAATGAATCGATACTTTGATTGCAAAAGAAACTTGAGGGAAGGCTCTGTACCTGATTCTATGAGTATAAACATAAGTTAAGAAGGGTTGTCTAGTATGGGCTCATGAGAAATTTCTCTCGTGGATGGTAGATACGAAAACCTCGCTTGGAGTAGATTCTAATGAGACTGCTGACGATCGTCAAATTTATGGCATGGACGATCAATGTTTTCATTAGGATCCTCAACTGTAAGGACCTTTTAGAACCTTGAACCATTTGGCCAAAACAAAGATTGATGGTCGCGTAATATGGGGCACCAAGGGGTTTTTCCTCGTGTAGTTCAATACGAAGATTTCACTCAAAATATACTTTCTCAATGGAGTTGATTGACTGTCAAACGACTGACATGTCAAGAAAACAGTTGAGAAAGTCCGTAACTCTGAGACCTTTGTTTGAAATCTTGCATCGATGGTCGCGTAGTATGGGGCACCAAGAGGTTTTCTATCGCGTAGTTCGATAAAAAGATCTCACCCAAAAGTGATTCTTTTGAGGGAGTCAATCAACCGACATGTTGATGGCGTGTGTGATGAATAACTATATGGATTCATAACTTTGGGGTTCCTATTAAGACTTTAGAGCCTACCCTGTGAGATCCTTGTCAAAAAAGTAATCAAAGTATCCTCCATTCGTACCTCGGACTTATGAAATCCCGTGATTAAAGATTCTGGATTAACTCGAGACTTTAATTATATGATCTTGGATTCTGACATTACATATCATTTCATTTGCATCAATTGTGCATGTTGAATTTCATTCCAAAAACTTGAAAACTCATTTCATCTTCCAACAAAAATCATCAAGCTGATTCCTCAACACTCGTACGTCACTCGAGCCAATACAGAATGAATGATGGATCAGATTCAACAAATACCATGTCGCCGCAAGTGGCCTGTCAATGATTGATTTTGAAGGGGTTATCAAAGACCTAGCAGAATAGTCTCCAACTTTGAAGAAGCTAGGAGTCAATCAAGAGAAGTTCATTCCTCAAATGAAGGCAATCGTCATGCCATTTATCATTTTGCGTTCTTGTATTTTTTGGTATCTGTCTGAGCACTGTTTGCTTTAAACATTTTTATTTGTATTTGATTTTGTTAATGTTATGTTTATGCATGTTTTGAATTATTCTTTTTGCATTCGCTCATAATTTCTCATTTATCACAAAATCACAAAAATATTCCTCACTTCACTTTCTTTATCAAACTGATTGTTTTAGCTAGGATTGGAGGGAGGAGGATGAAAACTGAATACCCATAACTGTTGTGGTTTGCTTTCGGATAAAACCTTGTCAATGATGTACAAGAATTGTTTAAAATCCCCAAACACTAGATAGATAAGTAGTTAATCTCTCGGCAACTACTTTGAGCCTATAAGTAGGAGTTTCTTTCGGATACAAACCCTTACACTTAACTTGGGGCAGGATAGTTGTTCAGTTGACCTGAATACAACTTCAAATCACAAGATGAGACATCCCGTCAGAGGATCCATCAATCATTGGCTTGGAAGTCATGACATTCAACAAAAATCAAAAATAAAAAAGAAGAAAATAAAAAAAGTTCGCTAAGTTAAGCACTCAAAGATGAGACTTAGGCAAAAACCAGGGCAAATCCCGGTGGGCTAGAGCTTCAAAAGCAGTCTAGAAAAAACTTAGAGATCAAATCAAAAAACAAGAATCCAATCAAAAAAGGTCCTCAAATCCTAAGAAAAAAACAAAAATCAATCGAAAGAGGTACTTAAATCCTCAACAAAAAAACAAATAAGATCATGTGATTAACATCAAGAATCAAAGGGTCACCGACATCCACGAAAATCAAAATAAGATGACCTATATTTCAAGAAAATCTTGAAACATCATCTTCTCTCTCACATCATCTTCGATCTCTTAGGAGACTAATGTGTGTATCGATTAACTGAATTAAGATCATTACAAAGAAGAGGTGGGTACAAATCAAACTTTGAGCTTTATATTCTTTGTTTCGAATAACCATGAACCAAACCACATTACAACCCTCAAAAGACCTAATTAAGGCAAGGTTTATTCTGAAAGCGTACTACAACAAGATTGCGTAAACTGGCTCCTAGAGATTTGATAATCCTCATTCTTGATAGCGTATTCTTCTTGTTGCATATTTTACACACTTTCTAAATCAACACCATGTTTGGACAAACAATCCATTCATCACACTATCACATCATTCAAATAAACGACTTTTTCAAAGCTTGGATGAACATTGCATTAACACTACCATTTGTGCATGAAAATTTTAATTACAAATCATTGCTTGACATCAAAGACATTCTAGCAAGGGGTTTTCAAAGAGGAACTTGAATTTTCTTTGGTACTTACCCGAATCAAGACTACCTCAAGAGCCTATCAATCTGAGGCAAAACCTTCAATAGATCAATCAAAGGAAACACCCTCAAAATGTCAAACAGGGGCAAATCATCCTCAAAAGCTCTGTAGTTTCAGAGATAGCCTAAAAGGGGGGGGGGTGAATTAGGCTTTATAAAATTTTCTTTGGTTATTTTATCGGTGGATGGATTTTTCTTCTTTTACGTGTTTAAGAAATGAAAGCGGTAATGCGGAAAGTAAAAAGACACAAGCAATTATCCTGGTTCCCTTCACAATCCGAAGGTACATCCAGTCCCCTTACACCTCGTAAGAGATTTTCACTATAGTTTCAGATCGTACAACCTATCACACCAAAACCGGTGAGGCCTACTATCTAACAACTATACATCAACAGTGTTCAAGAACAATCCTCTTGCAAGCACTAACCCTTACGTCCAACAATACTGGATCGCAAGTCGATACAAGAAATAATCTTTGAATTAGATTAAATGTAGAAATGTTGAAGTCTTGTAATATCAAGCAATGTTGATCTTCTCCTTTTATATTTCTCACTCACAAACAATGGATATTAGTGTTCACTAAAGTGTATGGAAAATGAATTTAGTGCACTTTAGAAAGTTTGAGATTTTTGAGTAAGAGAAAGTTTCATAAAATTGTGTAGGAGGATGATTAAAAATTATGCACAAAATAATTTAAATATGATACAAGATACCTCTTGGAAATGGTACAAAATGTGAAAGGATATCTCAATTTAGTTTTTAAAAAAAAGACAAAATTCAAAATTTGAATAAATCAATTTCTAGATTTTGAACAGTGGTAACCGGTTACTACCCCATGGATAACCGGTTACTTGCTGTAACGTAAAAATATTTTTCAGAAAAAAGTTGAAGTAACCGGTTACTACCTATACGGTAACCGATTACTTGATCAGAAATCAGAAAAATTCTTTTAAGATTAAGATCAGTAACAAGCCAGGCACAATGATTAGTTTTAGACAATAACAAGTGTGAGTGCATCCTAAATTTGAACACTTAATATACATTATTGGTTCATGATAAATGATTTATACCTTCCAATGAGAAACTTTGTCTTTATGAACTCTTTTTGAATGGAGCTTTGAATGATCCTTTTTGCTTGCTTTCAAGACTTGATAAATTTGTTGTTATCATCAAAATATGATTTGAGAGGCTTGCTTCTACAATCTTCCCCTTTTTGATGATGACAACCAAAAGTGAAAATGAATGAAGTTTGCTTCTTGGTTTCTCCAAAAACTCCCCCTTTGAAGATGCTCCCCCTCAAAGTGATACTAGGAGGTTTGTAAAAAAAAATTCTGCATAGTGAGAGAAACAAGAATGTGTCGCTCCCCGGACTCTCGTCCCGGTGCAGACGCGGACAGTCGGCGATGTTGGAGGTTGAAGGTTAAATAGAGTCGCCAGCTAGGCATTTTTCCCCGAAGGAAAAGTAATGTTGCATAAACCTGGAAGGGTATGGATAAGACGGTTGCAAACCAGAGAGACTGGGAAAGGGGGTTGGTTACGATCTGGGAAGGTGTTAGCACCCAGATCGTCCGTCGTACTCGACGGGATCCACGCTTACTTGATTGTGTTTAAAAGGGGGATATTGTATGTGCTAAACTGTGCATAAAAAGATAGGGGAAAAGGATGTACAGAGTGTTAGTGTAAAAAGAAAGTGAGTGCTCAAAGACTGAGGTTTAAAAAAGAAAGCTGAAAGAGGGGGATGACAAAGAGACTTTTGTTCGATAACTGTTAAGTTATTCCTACGTATCCTCTCGTGCAATGAGGAAGTCAGAACACTGTAGTTCGACTCAAAGAGACTGGATGATATTGCTGTGAACTGCTTTCTTGTCTATGCTCAAGTGTATGACTCGTCTGGCTCGAGTGTTAACTGTCTTGCATTAGACGGAAGAAGCAAGTTCTCGTTTTCAGAATGAAGGTGGTGAGAAAAGAATCCCGGAGGAGACGTTTATTGTTTGTTTTTGTGTTTTCAGTTTTTTATTGTTTTTGGTGTTTTGCGTAAGATAATGAGCTTAAGCCTAAATCAAGGGTTGTAAACTCATTATATCCTCCCTGATTAGGGATAATGAGCCTACTTAAGTGTGAGATGAGGATCTCAACTTAATTACCATGATGATGTAGTATTAAGATCATTAACCTACTTGTGATTATTAAGATGTTTTTTTGGATTTTTGTTTAGTGTTAAGTAATGAGTTTAATCTCCAATCAAGGATTAGTGAACTCATTACACCATCCTAAGAGAAGGATGATAGATGAGAACACTTAAACTGAGGAAGATACCTCAACTTAATCCATGGTTAGGGATTAAATTCATTATATAACAAGCCTTTATTAAGTGGATTTTAATTAAAGGGTGAGATTAAGAAGTGATTTTTATGTTTGTAAGACTAACTTGAGGGGGATTTGTCCATTAAACACTAGGGTTAGTCCCTCTTAACCAAAAGGAAGATATGTAACCCTAATATAAGGCCCAATTTACAAGCTTATGTCTTAGTGATTATTAGGTGTTTTGATTAGAAGGTGTAAACAAATTAAAGGTTTAACACTAAGGATTAATGTTATACACTCCATCCTAAGATAAGGATACAAGTATAACCCTAATTCAAAGTCCTAAAGCTTTAAGTGTTTAGCCTCTGATTATGAGATGAGAAGAGAGACTCAAGGAGACTCAAAGGTAAAAGACTAGGGTATACTATGCACAACCCTAAAATTATCATACTTGGATGTTCCTATGGTTTGTGAGGCTTAAAGATAAGGATCTTCAGATGGCCACCAAGGAAGAAGAAGTGGATGAAAAGAGAAGGAGAAAGAGAATTGGTTACTTACTTCCTGAAGAAGATAAGTAAACTAAAAGAAAGAGATAGGAGCAAGAGAGCACAAGTGAAGCAAGTTCACTTTAAAGACAAGTAAGAATTCATATGAAGAGATGAGAAGAGGTGGGGTGTGAAGGCAAATCCACATCCCAAACAACTTACCATAAGCCCCTGAAATGTTAGTATGAATGCATAAGGTATGAAACAAAAGGAAATAAGACAAATGAAGATGCAATGATCAAAACCAGAAGTGTAAACATGATGAAAATGTGTCATGAGATGATGCAAATACATACATGATGCATATGAATGATCATACAAAGGATGAGATGAGAGGAGAAACATGTTAGAAGTTTAGAAACAAATGGATGAACATGAAATGTAATGAATGCAAAGCATATCAAATGAATGAAGAAATGATCAAGCAATGTTCAGACATGTCTTAAGATGTCTAAGATGGCATACAAGTGAATGAAATGCTATGAAAAGATCATATGATGATGATATGCAAAGATGAATGCAAATGAACATAGAAAATTAGGGTTTTATGAATGTATGAGATGCACATGATCAAAACAGAAGCATACATCATGATTAAAATTTTAAAATGAAATCAAACAAACCCTAAACACATACAAGATCACTCCCTAAAGGTGGAGGTCAGAAGCTAAACCTAGAGAAAGTTATGAATTTCCTAAGTTAACTAGGGTTTTTGGGTGATTCTAAAGGAAAAATGCCAAACAATTTGAAAATGCAATGCAAAATTATGAGTTAAATAACCTAGATACTAGATGAAATATGTGAAAGAATGCAAAAAGAACCAAGTTCAAACTTATCATGGTTGATCAGAAATGATTTTTCAAGTTAGGGTTAGGAAAATGTGAATTTTATGAACCCTAATTCAAAGAAAATTGTGAAAACATGATCAAACCTAAAAATAAATTTGTATGGTGAGTTTGTAAATTGTTCTAAATACCTAAGAATGCTTCATGATTTTTTTTTTGTGATTTTTAGATACCTAAATGTATTTTTAATTAATTAAAATCAATTAATTAATTAAATAAAACATTTAAATGATTTAAAAAAACTTTTTTAATGCAAAAAATTAAAAATTAAAATATTTTTGAGTTTAGAAAATATTTGAAGTGAAAATGCAGAAAATGAGATTTTTAAACATATTTTTGCTATTTTTAATAAATATATGAAAGAAATGTAAAGAAAATAAAATAAAAATGAAAAATATGCAAAATCAGTGGCTGAAATTTAAAGTTGGGGTTTGGCGCGTGAATGAGTGGCTGGGATTCATCCTGACTAATTAATCCTAATTAAATTAATTAATTATGAATTAGGGTTTAATGGTTAATCTGGGCCGTCCAAAACGCGCTAAGCACGAGATCAAAGGGTCCACATTCAAACTGGCTTAATTAATGAGTTTTGCCCTAATGACTTTCAGGCGACCGGAACAGTGTTCCGGTCGTCTTCTCTGGCTCTCTCACCCTAATTTCCTCCCCAGGCCATGAAAACGCATCAAACTCTCCAGAATTACTCATCTAACAACCCTAAACATGAATCCAGCAACAAAATCCATTTACTTTGCATCAAACAAGAGAATCAAACCAAAACGAAAAACTTGCAAAAATTTCAGAAGTTAAATACATCCTACACACTCCACCATTTTCAATGATTCAAAGCTCAAAATGATCAGCAAGACAAACTATATCACATTGTAACTTAAAAACAAAGTTCTGGAAAAAAAGTTTAAGTGAGCTACCTGAGATGAAGCTTTCTAATTTGGAGCTTTCTGGCCTCTTCTTTGATGCTAATCCACTCCACTTGATCCCTTTGTGCTTCTGGAAGGCTTAGAACAAGTTTTGAATGGCTAGTTTGTGATGTTTGGTTCTGATAACTCAGAAATCGTGTTTGTGCTTGAGGGGTTCTCAGACCATGGTGAAGGGTGCTTTGTGATCCTTAGGTTATGTGGAGATGATTGGTGGAAAAAGATTTGAGTTTTGAAGCTTGTGTGATGAAATTCGAAGAGATGGAGATTTCTTGAAGTTTTTGTGATTCTGAGTGTATGAACGGATTCAGGCTCCAATGTTGTTATGTTTGAGGTCCATGACGTTCACATAAGTCATGTTGATTGGCCAGAGTGTTGTTGTGGCATAGTGTGATTGGTATGGGCCATTTTTTAAAAAAGTCAATGAAGGTGTACCTCAAGCATGGCACGGGTCAGAGCTGGTTCTTTGGCTTGTCCTGCCTCAGCTTGATTCATGGAGGACCCTTGGATGGTTTATGATGAGCTGTAACACTTGGATTGCAAGATAGCAAGACTTTTGCATTTTTCCCTCTTTGAGAATTTTGTGAAAATGATCCATGGAAACTTGTGATCCAAGGCACAATTCTGATCAACGCAAGTTATGTGATGTTGTTATGATGCTTAGAGGTCAATTAGAGGTCACAAAAGTGCTTAAAACTTGGTTTTGCAAAAACTCCTCTTTGGCATGAACTTGAAAATTATAAGATTTTTCCCAACTTTGAAACATCATATCTTGAGTTCTAGGATGAATCAAGAGGAGTTCTTGTACTTTTTGAAAATTGGAATATCAAATCTACAACTTTCATGTTTGAAGATTTTTCATTTGAAGCCTCTTTGATCAAGAAAGAGGAGGTTGAAAATCTTTCCCAAAATGGAAAGTTTTCATTACAAGTCATGTCCAAAAATGGAAAGTTTGCAAATGCCTTGAAATTCTTAAATCTTGTGAACTTCTAAACACTTATAAGATCAAATAAAGATCATAGAACCTAAAAATGATGAATGTGACCCTTTGGTACCATTGGTGGTGGCCTCAGATGCCTTGATTCTAACTTTTCTTGCACAATAAGTTACCAGTTGATCAGATGACTTCCATAATGAATTTCTTCATCAAATTTGGTACACATGATCCTTATATCATATTAAGACCAATGGAAACAAGAATGACCCAAAAAATTTGAGATTAAGGGCCTCAAACCCAAAACTCTAATTTTAGGTCATCTGTGTAGAAAACCCTAGCCTGCCTGGACCTCTGTGCAATCCTCTGAGACTTTGTGACTTTAAAACAATCTTGGAGATGTAAAATGATCATATAACACTCATGGACCCTCTTGGCATGCTTAAATACCATTGAGATATCTCAGATCACTTCTTGGATTCATCTGATCACAAACCCTAACTATGCAAACTATGCAGTGAAATAAACTATGTAGTGAGATGATATGCTTATGTAATGCAAAATGAAAAGATCACAAGCCATGGTGTGAGAAAAAGTGAGGGCAAATTTGGGGTGTTTACAGAATGCATACTAAAGACTTCTCCCCCTTTGTCATCCACAAAAAGGATGGGTAAAGTACTTTAATAATAAGTTAGCACATGAAAGCTTTAAAAGTAATATAAGTCATAAAATAAACAATCATATAAAAACAAGTATCAAACATAAATTATACGAAACATGAGTTTAGGACACATATGAAAAAAATAAAAGAAAACATGTAGCAGCCATAAAGCATTCTGCGTTTTAAAAAAATTTCAGAAAATGGCAGTGGTAACCGGTTACTACCTACTTGGTAACCGGTTACTTGCTTCAAATTTTCAAAAAATTTATAAAAATACAGCAAAAATGTAGCACTTAAAGGGTAATTATTTTTGACAAAAACTTTTCACAAAGTGTTAGCACATGATATTTCGCAACTTTTGATCAAAAAATATTTTGAAACCGATTATTTTCGGGTATCCGAAAGAGAGAAAAATAAAAAACGGCGAAAATGGAGTGCTAGCATTTTGTAACATAAAAGTGAAAATAATCATATTTTAAGCTATTATAACACATAACAATTAATTGTAGGTTAAGTTTAGATGTCACCTTCATCGAGAATGCCAAGTTCTCGCGGATCTTGAAGAAAGGTTCTTTCGCCAAAGGTTTAGTGAATATGTCGGCAAGTTGGTTATGTGTATCCACAAAAGTAACATTTACATCTCCATTGAGCACGTGATCTCGAAGAAAATGATGTCGGATGTCTATGTGCTTTGTCCTTAAATGCATGGCCAGGTTCTTTGTGATGTTGATGGCACTTGTGATGTCGCATCGGAGAGGAATGCAACCAAGGTCTACACCGAAATCAAGGAGTTGTTTCTTAAGCCACAAGATCTGTGTACAACAACTGTCTGCTGTGATGTACTCCACTTCGGTCGTGCTAAGTGCAACGCATGTTTGCTTCTTACATGCCCACGACACTAGTGCATTCCCGAGAATGTGACAAGTACCACATGTGCTTTTTCTATCGGTCTTACATCCTGCATAATCAGCGTCAGAATAACCAATTAAAGAACATGTACTACCTTTCGGATACCATAATCCGACATTCGTTGTTCCTTTGAGATACTTCATAATCCTCTTCATGGCGGTGATATGAGATTCCTTCGGGTTTGCTTGAAAGCGTGCACACAAACAAACACTAAACATAATGTCAGGACGACTTGCCGTCAAATATAGTAATGAACTGATCATACCTCGATACTTTGTGTTATCAATTGAAGTGCCGGATTCATCTTGATCAACGTACGTTCCGGATCCTATAGGAGTGGACATCACCTTGCAACTATCCATATCGAATCTTTTCAATAATTCCTTGCAATAATTGGATTGGTTGATGAAGATGCCATCCTTTGTTTGCTTGATTTGAAGTCCAAGGAAATAGTTCATTTTTCCCATCATGGACATCTCGAATTCTTCTTGCATCATAAGTTAAAACTCTTCGCAAAGATCTTTGTTTGTTGAACCTAAGATGATGTCGTCGACATAGACTTGAACCAATAAAGTGTTACCCTTGAGACTATTTATGAACAACGTCTTGTCAAACTTTCCTTTTGTAAAACCTTTCTCACATAAAAAGTTGTTGAGGCGGTCATACCATGCTCTTGGTGCTTGCTTTAAACCATAAAGAGCCTTCTTCAACTTGTAGACATGAGAGGGATTATTGAAGTCTTCAAATCCCGAAGGTTGTTTGACATAGACGTCTTCATTGATGTAGCCATTCAGGAAAGCACTTTTAACATCCATCTGGTACAACTGAAAATTCATGGAACAAGCGTAAGCAAGTAATAATCTAATTGCTTCTAACCTTGCTACCGGAGCAAACGTTTCATCAAAGTCGATTCCTTCTTCTTGGTTGTAGCCTTGAGCGACGAATCTTGCTTTGTTACGAACTATGATTCCATTCTCGTCAAGTTTTTTCTTGAACACCCATCTCGTTCCTATGATGTGCTTGTTGTTCGGTCTTGGTACAAGATTCCAAACTTGATTCCTTTCAAATTGGTTGAGTTTTTCTTGCATCGCTACAATCCATTGATTATCGCCTAAGGCTTCATCGATTTTGGTTGGTTCAATTTGAGACACAAAAGCCATCTTGAGACAAGCATCCTTGAGATTTAGTCGAGTTGCAACTCCTTGGCTAATATCACCAGTAACTTTATCTATCGGGTGATCTCTATGAGTTCTGCATTCCTTCGGAAGATCTTGATGTTCTTCAATGATTAGTGAGTCATTTTCTTGTAGAATTGCTTGATCCTTTGATATCTCTTTTTGTTGTTGTGGCGTATCTACTATATCATCATCATACACAATAATATTATCCTCTTTCGAGGGATTAGTCTCATCAAACGAAACATGAATAGATTCTTCAATAGTAAAATTTCTTTTATTGAAAATTCTAAAAGCTCTACTAGATAGGGAATAACCAAGGAATATACCTTCGTCGGACTTCTCATCAAACTTACCGAGATCGTCCTTGTCGTTGTTGAGAACGAAACATTTGCATCCGAATATGTGAAAGAATGATATGTTTGGTTTCCTACCCTTGAAAAACTCATACGGAGTCTTTTTGAGAATTGGTCGAATGTTGACACGATTGCTTACAAAACAAGCTGTGCTAACCGCATCCGCCCAAAAATACTTAGGAAGATTTGAGTCGCTAAGCATTATTCTTGCAAGATCCACCAATGACCTATTCTTCCTTTCTACGACACTGTTTTGTTGAGGAGTTCTTGGTGCGGAAAAGTTGTGAGAAATTCCATGCTCTTCGCAAAATTCTTCAAAGGATGAGTTTTGGAATTCTCCACCATGATCACTTCTAATGGAGGCTATAGTGAATGACTTCTCATTTTGTATTTGCTTCGCATACTTTTTGAATGCTTTGAAAGCATCACTTTTCTGCATTAAAAACAATATCCACGTATATCGAGAGAAATCATCAACAATAACTAAAGCATAAAGATTACCTCTGAAGCTTTTTGTTCTTGATGGACCGAAGAGATCCATATGCAACAATTGAAGTGGTCTTGATGTGGACACCACTTTCTTGGACTTGAAGGTTGTCTTGGTTTTCTTTCCCTTTTGACATGCGTCACAAAGCTTATCCTTGATGAACTTTATCTTTGGAAGACCAACAACTAGGTCATGCTTTATCAACTTGTTTAAGTGCTCCATGTGAATGTGAGCAAACCTTTTATGCCATAGCCACGCCTCGTTGTTGTTTGCCAATAGGAATTTTACCTTTTAGCAAAATGTCGTGGGTGACTTCATGTTTTATCAGACATTAATCCTTTGTGAAGTTGATTCAGAACCCTTTGTCACACAATTGACTTATGCTAAGTAGGTTGTGTTTAAGGCCTTCAACATAAAGAACGTCTTCGATGATTGTAAATGGAGATGCACCAACGGTTCCTTCTCCAAGGATCTTTCCTTTATTATCATCACCGTAAGTAACATATCCTTTGGCCTTTAAAGATATATTTGAAAATTTGTTGATGTCGCCCGTCATATGCTTTGAACAACCGCTATCAAGATACCATTGATTAGAAGTTGTCTTCAAGCATACCTACAAAACAAAATCAAGTATTGTTAGGTACCCAAATTGCTTTGGGTCCTTGATATTTATTACCCTTTTCAACCCACACATAATTCCCTTTAGCAACGCCAATATTGCGCACATAGCAAGCATTATGTGTATGTCCTTTGATTCCACAATAAAAACAAGTAGGTTGAAAGTGACTTTTATATCTATGAACATAACTCTTTTTCTTAACAATTCTTTTCTTTTTATGACTTTGATGCACACTTTTAGAATTGGTTGCCTTTTCCTTAGCAACTTGTTCACTTGATTTCACAAAAATGGTCTCATTTGTGCTTGGTTTAGAAAACTTAGAATATCCTTAACCACTTTTATCATTAGGATATCTTTGATGCCTAAGTATTTCCTCCAAGCCAATTTGACCTTTTTCATATCTTTCTAAAACTCTTTTAAGTTGAACCATTTTAAAGGATAAGGACTCACAATTTTTGCATACAAGACTTTGTTTTTCATCCATCAATTTTTGTTTTTCACTTTCAATATATTTTTCAAAAGCGATATTTTGTTCTTCTAAAGATTAAATTCGTTTCGTTTGTGATGAAATGCTTTTATACAAAGTCTTGCATTCTTTTAGAAGTTCATATATAACTTCTTGTGCATCATTCTCATAAATTAAAAAATTGCTACTAACTTCATCGATTTCTTCATCGGAGTGATGTGAAGCCATAAGAGCCATATTCTCACATTCATCGCTTTCCGATTCTGATGAGGAACTTATCTCATTATCATCCCAAGCAACATAAGCCTTCTTATTCTTGAAATCCTTCTTGCCTTTGAATCCTCCTTTCTTTGCAAGTTTTGGGCAATCCAGCTTTATGTGACCTTGCTTTCCACATTCATAACAAGTGATGTCTTGCATTGATGTGGATGTTTCCTTTTTCCTGATATGTTTATTCTTGTTAGGATAAGAGGAATTTTTATTTTTATTAAAAAACTTACCAAGCTTCTTTACAAGAAGCATAAATTTCTCATCTTCGGACGACTCATCATCTTTGTCATTTTTTGAATCAACCTTCAAGGCAATTCCCTTGGAATTCTTTTCTTGGCTTTCATGCTTCTCGAGCCTTCCAAGTTCCAATTCGCGCTCTTGAAGTTTACCAAATAAGGACGCGGATGTCATCATTGAGAGTCTCTTCTTTTCCGAAATAGAGGTCACTTTCGGTTGCCACTCCCTTGTCAAAGATCTTAGGACCTTCAGGTTGAGATCATCATTGGTGAAGGTTTTCCTGAGAGCAATCAAATGGTTTGTTAGATGGACAAATCTTTTCTGCAAGGCAACAATAGATTCACCGGGCTGCATATGGAACATCTCATATTCTTGGCTCAATGTGTTTAGCCTCGATCTCTTTACTTCAGTAGTTCCTTCATGCGTTTCTACCAAGGTGTCCCAAATCTCTTTTGCCAATTTACATTGTGATACACGAAAGAACTCGTCCATACTGAGGGCGCTTTGGAGTATGTTGATTGCCTTTTTCTCATTTAGAATCTTTTTCTTATCGTCTTCATCATATGTGCTTTTCAACTTCGCGGTTCCAACACCATTGATCACGTTTAAAGGATTGTGTGGACCTTCTTCGATTGCTTCCCATATGCCTTCTCCTTAGGCTTCAAGATGTGCTTTCATTCTGATTTTCCAAAAATCAAAATATTCGCCGAAGAAGAGTGGAGGCTTACTGCTACTTCCACCGTCTTTGAAAAGTGGATTTGTACTTGTGGAAGCCATGCTGGATCTTCTAGGAACAAGTTACCTATAACTTGCTCTGATGCCAATTGTAGTTTCAGAGATAGCCTAAGAGGAGGGTGAATTAGGCTTTATAAATTTTTCTTTGGTTATTTTATCGGTGTATGGATTTTTCTTCTTTTAGGTGTTTAAGATATGAAAGCGGTAATGCGGAAAGTAAAAAGACACAAGCAATTATCCTAGTTCCCTTCACAATCCGGAGGTATATCCAATCCCCTTACACCTCGTAAGAGATTTTCACTATAGTTTCAGATCGTACAACCTATCACACCAAAACCGGTGAAGCCTACTATCTAACAACTATACATCAACAGTGTGCAAGAACAATCCTCTTGCAAGCACTAACCCTTACGTCCAACAATCCTGGATCGCAAGTCGATACAAGAAATAATTTTTGAATTAGATGAAATGTAGAAATGTTGAAGTCTTGTAATATCAAGCAATGTTGATCTTCTCCTTTTATATTTCTCACTCACAAACAATGGATATTAGTGTTCACTAAAGTGTATGGAAAATTAATTTAGTGCACTTTAGAAAGTTTGAGATTTTTGAGTAAGAGAAAGTTTCATAAAATTGTGTAGGAGGATGATTAAAAATTCTGCACAAAATAATTTAAATATGATACAAGATACCTCTTGGAAAAGGTACAAAATGTGAAAGGATATCTCAATTCAGTTCGAAAAAAATATAAGATAAAATTCAAAATTTAAATAAATCAATTTCTGGATTTTGAACAGTGGTAACCGGTTCCTACCCCATGGGTAACCGGTTACTTGGTGTAACGTAAAAATATTTTTCAGAAAAAATTGAAGTAACCGGTTACTACCTACACGGTAACCGGTTACTTGATCAGAAATCATAAAAATTCTTTTAAGATTAAGATCACTAATAAGGCATGCACAATGATTAATTTTAGACAATAACAAGTGTGAGGGCATCCTAAATTTGAACACTTAATAGACATTATTGGTTCATGAGAAATGAGTTATACCACCCAATGAAAAACTTTGTCTTTATGAACTCTTTTTGAATGGAGCTTTGGACGATCCTTTTTGCTTGCTTTCAAGACTTGATAAATTGTTGTTATCATCAAAATATGATTTGAGAGGCTTGCTTCTACAAGCTCAGCCCGAGGCATACCACTACCATATTCATACACTGGGGCAGATCATGTCACGGTGACTCTCAACTCTTTCAAGTGCCCTACAGACTGGGATAAAACAAGCAAGAGGCAGATCATCTCTCTACTTTCAAACTGGACAAGTAGATCTTGCGAGACGTTGACAACCATTAAAAGCAAAAGCGAACTTCATGCGTCGATCAAGTCGATACGCTCATCAACAAGTGATCAAACTTTGAGAAGCCCGGTCCATCATCTAACCACACATTTTCGAAGATCGAGTGTCGGGGAATCAAATCCTTCCACCCACCCAAAGTCCAATCATCATTAGCAACTACCCAAAAGTCCACCATGTTGGCATCTTTCATCAAACCTACTCAATCCTCTATGTGCATTCAAACATGCATCATAGATATCAACATATCATATGCATCATCTACATAATACACATAATTTGCATATATAAACGAACCAGAATACACATATCCCCAACATTTACATTTCTACTTGCAGCTTGTCGTTCCTCGAAAAATACGATACTCGCGATGGACGCGAAAAGAACAACATAGTTGCCACATAATTCTATTTATTCTAACGAGAGAAAAGGGAGATATAGATACAACCTAATAAGGATAAGAAATGGTCAATGAAACTAAATTCTAAGTTCGCGAGTCGATTACGCAATGGGAAGGTATTAGCACCCCTCACGTTCGTTGTACTCAACGGGAACCCTTAGTCTAACTATGCGATTGAATGTTGATTTATGTCTTTGTCTTCTAAATGGTTTGCTAAAATGTTTGTTTTAAGGGAAATGGATTTGAAATAAAGAGACAAGTTGTCATCTTTAAGGGAGATATCTCACCTATTCCACCACAAACATTTGAGGGAGAAAAATAGAAGATGGAAGAAGCTTCAAACTTGGATATATGATCAACAAGTGATTGCCACATTCTTCCTTGAGAAAAATTGTTTGAGAAAATTGATTTGTTGTGTTTGTGGGAATAGGAGGAACATCTTTCCTATGGAGATGGATCATGTCTCATCTTTTCGAGGAAGTTGAATGTTTTACGTGTTTTGAGTACGAAAGAGCGAATGAACCACGTCCCGTGGGGCGAGCCTCAGGAATGATCCACTCAAGAACTATGTGGAATTCTAGACTCCAGAGTTCAGTTCTTTTGTATTTTTATTAAAAGTTTGAATGCTTGTTAAGTTAGAAAAGTTAGATGTTGATGTGCGAAGCACTCGACTTACGGGTGAAATGCAAATGGAGGTTAATTGTTTGATTGATTAACTGGATTCGATTCCTAGTCCCTAGGGGTTCTCCTAGTAATACGAAACCATAACCGAATGGAATGTGCAAGTGTGCAAGTGAAACCACTTGGTGTTGGACCAAGGGTTCGCGAACTAAAGCGAGATCTATACTAGTCCCTAAGGGTGTTCCTAGCGATCAAAACGATAAATAAAGGCGAATAAATAAATTTTGTACAAATGGAAATCGGGAGAGGGGTACAAAATAAATTACACGGGATTACGATGAAATAAAGGGTCTTGTTGTAATTTGCCCAAGAGAAAGCGTGTGTGTAGTGTCTTAACTATTCGGAACCGTTGGAGCTTGAAATTAATTGGAGGCGTCGAAATGTTGCTCGTTAACTACCTTAGAACCGATTTAATTGTTAGAATCTTTCTATGAGGAGTGAGCGTTTATATTGTATAAAAATGCAAAAATAAAGTAAAATAAATAAAATAGATGAAATAAGATGGTCTCATAATTTAATCCAGATGTCGAGTCGGCTTGCGACGATTCTCAAGACTATTTATGTTCATCGACCATAAAAATAAAATAAGAAATAAATTAAATTAAATTAAATGACGAAATGGAGAATAAACCGAAATAAAAGGGTAAATAAATAACTAAGTTAAAATTGGCCTCATATTGATCGAGTTTCGCCGATTTAATGAAATCGGGAAAATCTCGACCATTTGTTATATCGTCGGCCCGAATAAATAATTAAATAAATATGATGATATTAATAATCAAATAAATCCATAAAATTAAATCTAAGAAAATAATAAGAATTATAATAAAAGAAAGTTAAAAGGAACTATAAATAAAAAGACAGGGGGTGGATTGGTGTGTGAGCAAAAAAAAGTCTCAACATGTTGAAGATCAAATAATCATATGCTCATCAATTCATAAATGAAACAAAAAGTTTGGAGTAGCAACTTAATAAAACCAATGCTTACAACCTCAATATTGTATTGATCCAAACTAAAGCATGAACAAAGACCAACACGAAGACCAACAGTAACCGGAAATCCATAACACCGTGAACAAATCGCAAGGCAGCACCAAAATGTAATGTATTCGAAACCTCACTGTCGCACCTCGAAAAATACGACCTCGCGATAAAAGTATCGCGGATAAAAATTAAACAACAGAGTCGCCACCGAACTTATTTTATTTCAATTAAGGAAAAGGAAAATATCGAAAAACCTTTTGAAAAACGGATAAAACAAGGTCTTTGAAACCAGATTCTAGGTTTGGGAGTCGATTCCGTAAGGGGAAGGTATTAGCACCCCTTATGTCCGTTGTACTCAACAGAAACCTCTTAGTTTAACTTGCGATTTAATGTTGACTTATGCTTTCTGTTTTCTTCGAATAATAAAAAGTAAATACGAACGATTCTAAGCTAGGGTTAATAGGGAAATGGGTTGTTTTATTCCTAGAGTGCTCGGCAAGGAGTAAGATCCATGTGCCTACGTATTCCCCCGTGCAATGGGAAAATCAGAGCTTCGTAGTTCGTGGTACTAAGGTTGGTTGGTTTATTTTAATGAACGATTGTTTAGACCGCATTCTGACTTCTAAGCGTTGGCTTGTCTCCTCGCGATATGAGGCGGAAGCACTAGCTTGTTTGCAAGATGGAAGGGATTTAAACATTGTTTGTTTAAGGAAAAATGTTCGATTTAATTAATGTTTTAGGAATGAAATGGTGAATGAACCACGTCCCGTGGGGCGAGCCTCAGGAGCGTTCATTCAAGAATTCGAGGAATGCTAGACTCCGGAACTCAGTTCTTTCGTTATTTGATGTGTAGATTAAGCGTTTTAATTATGGAAGGTCGAATGAACCACATCCCGTGGGGAGAGCCTCAAGAGCATTCATTCAAGATTTCGAGGAATGCTAGACTCCAGAATTCAGTTCTTCCGTTATTTAATTATAAAAAGATTTTGAGTATTCGAGTTTGGGAAGGTTTGATGGCGATGCACGGTGCACTCGACTTATGTGGTTTGCGAATAAATTAAAGCGATAAAAATGCGGAAAAATAAATTACATGCGATTGCGAGAAATAAAGAGGTCTCGTTGTAATTTGCCCAAGAGAAAGTGTGTGTGTAGTTGTAACACGGTGGGAGAACTGACTTTAAGTTATGTTGCGGATAGCAAGAGTCGCCACCGACTTTTATTTTATCCAAAGGAAAGGCATAAAAGAACAGGAAAGACCTTAAGAGATATTTTTGGGTCCGGGGGGTAGGTTATGTAAAGGGAAGGTGTTAGCACCCTTTACATCCATGGTTATCCATGGGCTCTTAGTTACTTAGCTCACTTTTGAATTGTTTTTGAAAATGTGAAGTGTGTGAATGGAAAATTTTTCATAAGAGTTAATAATGATCCATGTACGGATGCGTAAAAACTTGTGTTTGAAAATTTGTTTGAAATTTGTTAAGTGTTTGAAAAATGGAGTGAGCAAGCAACTAGGAGGTACCTACCCTAAAATTTTAAGTCTTTCTTGTTCTTTATCCTTTAATTGGTAAGACTATCCCTACTATTAAGGAGTAGGTAGTCATCACCTTGGATGTGAGGGACATGAGAGGGACATCTGTTTATGAAGGCAACTGTGGGGTGTATTAAGCATTTAGGAGGGACTATCATCATTATTCGAAAAGGGACTTGATCTTTAAAGGCAACCATTAGGGACTTGATGATTTTTCTTTTTAAGGGACTTGCTTTATACACCCCACTTGACCTTATGATTAGGCAACATTGAGGGATAGCCTTAGAAATGTGAGATGGCGATTAAAAATCGACTTACGTGTGTGAGTGTTCAATATTATTTATCTTTAATTAAATGACCTAAATTTGATTTTAAGAGAATACATGTTTACACTCCCTAAATTACTAACCATAGCATGAAATTAAATAAATTTAATATTTACAAAATTACACCAAGAAGCAATTACATAATTATAATAATAATAAATAAATAGCAAAAATATAAATATAAAAGCAAAATATAAATAATAAGTAAAAATAATTAGTAAGCAATATAATAGGGGTTAGTAATAATAAGAATTAAAAAAAATAGAGTTAGTAAAAGAATAATAAGCAAAAATAAATAAATTAATCATAATATGGTTAGTTATAACAATGATTAAAATAAATAGAATTAGCAAAAATATTATAATAACATGATAAACACAAAATTACATTTTTAATATAAACATTTATTTTAAAAATATGAACAATTAAAGGATTATGGTAATATTTTAATTTATGTACAAATTATTAGATTATTAAATTATTATAAATTTAGTTATTTCTAAACACATATTAAAAGAAAATAATTTAGATTATAAACATAGTATATAGAATATTTTTACATATAAAAAAAAAATTATAGTTATATTTACAAAAAAATGTTATATTAAGTATTATATTTATAAGATTTAATTTTATTTACAAAAGTTATATTAAATAAATATATACATACTAACTATATTAAGAATTAGACAATAAAAATTATTTAAAAAAATAAAATTAGGGTTTGTTTAGAAAATAATTTTTTAGAAATTAGAACACATAAAACATATTTTATAATATAGAACATAATAATGTAATTTTAATTTATTTCATGTATAATAATAATTAAATTAGAAAATAAAGCAAAAGAAAGAAAAAAGAAATCAAAACCTGATGGGGCTGGGGTTTGAACCCAGTCCCTCATGCTTGCCAATCACAGCCTCTACCACTGGACCACCTACACGCAGGTGAAAGAGAATATGCTCCATTTGGTTTTGTTTCTTATCTGGAAAAATCAGGAAAATATAAAGAAAGCAAAAGGCCTGGGGGAGGATTGAACCCAGGACCTTTAAACAACCAAGCGCACACATCACCACCCGGCTGGAAGAGCCAATCTGTTTACAACCCAACAATAATGCATAGTATAATATAGTTGCTAATTGTATGGAAAAATAAGGAAAAAAAAAGGATGTCGCAGCCAAGTATCGAACACAAGCCATCAAGTTACAAACAAACGCCACTTTCCACTGTGCCAAGCATGCTTTGGTGATTAAGAATGGAAACAATATAATAAAATATTATAATCAATTTTTAAATCTCCAGCAGCGCGCCAAAACTTCTTCTTCTAGCTCTGTCCGTCCACTTAGCTTTTAGTGACAGTTGGTCTGTCGCAATAGCCTATAGTGACGGATTTTTCCCGTCACTAGAACTCCTGCATATCCAATCATGAAAAATACACACGATAAATTCATTTTAACTGCCCAGATCAACTACATGAAGGCCATAGATCCCAAATATGTCATTAATTTGGTCTGAAATTGGTTGTATAATGGAATCCCCAAACTCACGGTTGTGAAACCCTAACTATGGTGATTCATGGATTCGGCAGTGAAACTCCAATCTAACCATCCAGGATGCTTTAGTACAATGAAACAAACATAATTAAACAATCAAAATCAATTGAAAATCAGTGAAATCATGGAATCGAAAAAATTCAAATATGGTATGAACACGGGTTTGATTCATGCGAATGAGGGTGTTTCATATGTTGTTTATGATCCAAACATGATCAATGAAGTTCAATGAAGAAGAATCCACCTTCAAATTGCCTTGAAAGTGCCTGTATTTTGGAATCCGAATTTGAAATTTTTATGATTTTTTGAAGAAGTGAACTTACTCTTTGGTTGCTGGAATTCGTCCCCTCTGCCTTGGTTCTTATTGTATTCTTATATGAGATGCAATTTAGGTCAAAAGATGATGGATTTATGGGCTTTTTGGAAGACTTGATGGTGAAGGAATGTCATGATCTTAAAGTGTGAAAAAATCAAATATTTGCCTTCCAATTTGGTCTAGCACGAATTTGTACAAGATCAAATCATGTTAAACAGCATTGATTAGTTTCTAGAAGAAGAATCATGTCCAAACTTTGATTTTTTAGATTTTATTTTGATTTAATTTGATTTAAAATGAATAAAATTCAAATAAATATCAAATAAAAATATAAAAATCAGAATTTCTTACCATTGGGTCGTGCATGATGTTGTTGTATGGATTGGATCACAATTTGGCCAGCCCATTTGGAAAGAATTGGTTCTAGACCTCCATTTTCATCATAAACCATCACAAAATTTCCCAACTTTGCAAGGGCACATCTCCCTCATTTTTAATGGTATGAGGGTGTTCTTGGACATTTTGGAAATCTTAAAGAGTCCTCTAAACAACACCATTGGTTTCAGGTCCATATCATTTACCAATCTCAAGTTATGCCCTTTTGAAGTTGTTGACTTTTTGTTGACTTTCAAAAGGACCTATAATGTCTTAGCTCATACCTTCCAAATGAAGCATTTTTGGGCTCGGCTTGTGAGACACAAAGTTGTAGAGAATTCAATTTCCTTCAAAATGAGCTTTGAGTGGAGACTTGGTGATGAAGCATGTGAAAGTTATGGCTGGTCAAAGTTCAGTTGACTTTTACTGAGAAAACCCTAATTTAGAAACTCCTGATTCTTGATGATCTGAAATCTCCTTGATGAATCATGATCAACCTTTGATCAAATGATGAATTTTACTTCATATACTTGATGTTGGCAAAAAATCATGAAGTTTGACTTTGGTTTAACCACAGTTGACCTCAGTTTGACTTTTTAACTGCTTTGACTGTTTTTGACTTATCTGATCATCTGACTGAGCAAACTTTTGAGAAAAGTCTTGAAACTTGTCATGGGGGTTCTTAAACACATATAAGATGTTATGAAGCTCACTTGAAGTCTTGGAAGTTCATTTAGCCTGATTAAAGTCAAAACCCTAGTTTTGGATGCACTGCTTAGGAGGTGCATTGTCTGAGGGAATTGTCAACTCTTCTGACCAATTGTGAACTTTGTGAATCTTGTGAACCACCATAAAATGTCGTGTGAACCTCATGGGAGGTATTGTGAAGCTTGTGAACCTTCAAGAAGTGACTTGTAGACTTCATGAACCTCATAAAAGGTTTTGAAAGCATTGTGGATCTTGTGAACCTTGTGAACCTTCATAAAGTAACTTGTAGACTTCATGAACCTCATGAAAGGTCTTGTAAGCATTGTGAATCTTGTGAACCTTGTGAACCTTCATAAAGTAACTTGTAGACTTCATGAACCTCATGAAAGGTCTTGTAAGTGTTGGGAAACTTGTGAACCTTGTGAACCTTCATAGAACACAAAGTCTTGTATTGTGAGGGCAAATTTTGGGGTGCAACAGCTGCCCCTGTTCAATTTTCTGAAACCTGAGGGGTTAGATTGGTATGTTTTCCAGTCGTGACCTGGAAGGTTGAAGGGGATTGAACACAAAAGCCCAAAAATTTGCACTCACCAGTGCATAAAGTGGTACAGATGGCTAGTTGAATATGATTGAGTGGGCTTAAAGATGCCACTTGGAGGAAAGTTCTTCAGATACATGTCTTGGAGGATGAAGCAGTCCAAAATATGGAGGTATAATGGTAGCTGTCAGGAGGATAAAGCAATCCTGAGGTACGAGAAGTTGTCAGGAGGATAAAGCAATCCTGAGGTATAAGATGATAGCTTGTCAGGAGGATGAAGCAGTCCTGATGTAATAATATGTTTTTCAGGAGGATGAAGCAATCCTGATGTAGTAAGAAGCTGTCAGGGGGATAAAGCAACCCTGAGGTATTTGATAATATGCTCTCAGGAGGATGAAGCAATCCTGATGTAATGATGTGCTTTCAGGAGGATGGAGCAATCCTGATGTAATAGGAGTTTTCAGGAGGATGGAGCAATCCTAATGTAATAGGAGTTTTCAGGAGGATGAAGCAGTCCTGATGTATGAGAAGCTGTCAGGAGGATGAAGCAATCCTGAGGTATAAGAAGCTGTCAGGAAGATGAAGCAATCCTGAGGTAATAATGAGCTGTCAGGAGGATAAAGCAGTCCTGAGGTAATGATAAGCTATCAGGAGGATGAAGCAGTCCTGGTGTAGTAATATGTTCCCAAGAGGATGAAGCAGTCTTGAGAGATGATAAGTTTTCAGGAGGATAAAGCAATCCTGATAGTCATAAGTATTGTTTGCTGGATAAATAACCTGAAACAAGGTAGCATTTGTATAATAATATTAGTTTATGTACTATGTATGCATGTATGATATGGTGCACTTAAGTAATGTATTATGTATCTATGGATATGTATGTTATGGTATGATGTAAATGATGTATGTATGATATGATATTGCCGGAAGCGTCTGGATATCTTCATATAACAACTGTTGGCCAGGGAAAATAAATCCCGATTCGTTGCTGAAGAATATGAGGAACTCGTTCCCGTCTTGTTTGATAATGAGATATACATAACCTTCCGTCTGCTGGGGATAGCAGGGTATAGATAACCTCCCGTATGCTGGGGATAGTAAGGTATATATAACCTCCCGTCTACTGGGGATAGTAAGGTATATATAACCTTCCGTTTTCGTTTGATAGTGGAGTAGATAGAACACCCGTCTTCGTTCGTCGTACCTTTATTGGAAAGTAATTTCCCATATATCCGTATGAGGATAAAAGAGATGGATATAAATTCCAGGGGAGGTGAGACTTCATGAAGATGGATTTGTCCTACTGAGGGATTTGTGAATGTCTTGTAAAGATGAACCGGTGAAGCTTCGTTGAAATCCTTCCCTCGTTCGTCCTTAGTAAATACTATTACTGCATTTTCATGCATTTCTGGTAAACATTAATCATATTAAAAGCATACATGCATTTCTGGTAAACATCAATCATATTCAAAAGCATACATACATTCAAACACAACCAATGGACGTTTCGCTTATGTAAATAGGGTAAAAGTAAATCTGGATTCAAAAGATGGAATTTATTTATATCAAAAAGTGACCCATACACGGGTGAGTTTGTACAAGGAGACATAAACCCTAGTAAGAGGATTTTGTCATAAAGTTTTACAAAACAAAGAAAATCAGCTATGCGGGAAACAATCCTATTGAGTTTCAATTCTACTATTGCCATTATCTTCAAGTATCTCATCTTCTGCTGTTGAGACGGAAACCATTGGATTGAACTTTATCTGTTCGAGCTTGAGTAAGTAGCACAACTGGTTGCAGTTTCATGGGTGATCCAAACGAGACATAGTCATACGCTTTAATCCCTAACTTTTGCCTGGATTGCCCTTTCAGGTTTTCAATCCACCGGGATACCCTTTTTTGCCCAAGCCGCCTTTTCAGGTTTTCGACTTGCCGGGTGTACATCTTTTTTATATATATCCCTAATTTTTGCCCAAACCCTTTTGGTTTGCCGGGATGCCCTTATTTTTGCCTAGGCCAGTCAACCTAGCGGGTCTCTTTTCATGCGTAGTATTTTTTAACTATGTCTGCGTTTACAGGTTGTGGGAAGTCTTCACCATCCATTGTAGTCAGTAACATGGCACCTCCCGAGAACACTGTCTTGACTACAAATGGTCCTTCATATGTTGGAGTCCACTTGCCTCTAGGATCACCCTGTGGTAATATGATACGCTTGATTACCAAGTCACCAGCCTGATATACCTTTGGCTTAACCTTCTTGTTAAAAGCTTTGATCATTCGTTTTTGGTACATCTGGCCATGACAAACTGCTGCTAGCCTCTTCTCATCAATCAAATTTATCTGGTCTAGTCGAGTCTGAATCCACTCATCTTCATCCAAGCCTGCATCCTTCATAATTCTCAAGGAGGGGATCTGAACTTCAATGGGCAGAACTGCTTCCATACCATAGACTAAGGAGAATGGGGTTGCCCCTGTTGAAGTACGTATTGTAGTACGATAACCATGAAGAGCAAATGGTAACATCTCATGCCAATCCTTGTAAGTAACAGTCATCTTCTGTACAATCTTCTTAATGTTCTTATTAGCAGCTTCAACTGCCCCATTCATCTTTGGACGATACGGAGAAGAGTTGTGATGCTTAATCTTGAACTGCGTGCAGAGATCAGTAATCATAGTGTTGTTCAGATTAGAGCCATTGTCAGTGATAATCCTTTCAGGGATGCCATACCTACATATGAGATTATTCTTAATGAATCGAGCCACCACATTCTTAGTAACAGATGCAAATGAAGCTGCCTCTACCCACTTTGTGAAATAATCAATAGCAACCAGGATGAAACGATGCCCATTAGAAGCAGTAGGCTTGATCTCACCAATCATATCAATGCCCCACATGGAAAAAGGCCAAGGAGCAGTCAACACATTCAATGGTGATGGAGGTACATGGACTTTATCAGCATAAATTTGACATTTGTGACATGTTCTGGAGTGTTGATAGCAGTCAGCTTCCATGGTAGACCAATAGTAACCTGCTCTCAATATCTTCTTTGCCATGGTATGACCACTAGAATGAGTGCCAAAGATCCCATCATGCATATCTTCCATAATCTCAATTGCTTCCTTCTTATCCACACAACGAAGCATAGTTGAATCATGATTGCGCTTGTACAAAATGCCATTACTCAAAAAGAACTTAGCAGAGAACCTTCTCAGAAACTTCCTATCTTTGACAGATGCCCCTTCAGGGAACTCCTGAGTTTCAAGATATCTTTTCACTTCATAGAACCAAGGCTTCTCCTCTGCCCCTTCTGTGTCAATCTCATTGCAGTATGCAGGCTTTTCAAATCTATCAATAGTAATCTTGGGAGCTTCATCATCCCAGCTGATCTCAAACATGGATGCCATGGTGGCCAATGCATCTGCCAACTGATTCTCTCTTCGTGGAATATGTCCAAAGGTAATCTCTTTGAAATGCGGGATCAAAGACAACACATGCTCTCTGTAAGGAATGAGATTATCATGCTTAGTATCCCAATCTCCTTTAATCTGACTGACTACCAGGGCTGAATCTCCATACACATCAAGGAACTGAATCTTCATATCAATAGCAGCTTTAATACCCAGAATACATGCCTCATACTCAGCCATGTTATTGGTACAATAGAAACAAAGTCTGGCAGTAATCGGGGTATGACAACCTTCAGGGGAACTAATCACAACACCAACACCATTACCAAGTGCATTAGAGGCACCATCAAAAACCATAGTCCATCGGGATCCTTGTTCAGGTCCGTCATATTGTCCAGGTTCTTTGGTAATAATCATAATGTCTTCATCAGGAAACTCAAAACTCATTGACTGGTAATCATCCACTGCTTGATGAGCCAAATGATCAGCAACAACACTTCCCTTGATGGCCTTTTGAGTAGATACTGTATGTCATATTCTGTCAAGATCATTTGCCATCTTGCAATTCTTCCGGAGAGAGCAGGTTTCTCAAATATGTACTTGATTGGATCCATCTTCGAAATCAATAAGGTAGTATGGGTCAACATATACTGTCTTAATCGGCGAGCAGCCCATGCCAAAGAGCAGCAAGTTTTCTCGAGCAGTGAATATCTTGTTTCACAGTCGGTAAACTTTTTGCTAAGGTAGTATATTGCCTGCTCTTTTCGACCAGACTCGTCATGTTGCCCCAATACACACCCCATTGAGTTGTCTAACACTGTTAAGTACATAATCAAGGGTCTTCCATCAACTGGTGGCATCAAAATTGGTGGTTCCAGCAGATATCTCTTGATTTCATCAAAGGCAGCCTGGCATTCATCATTCCATTCCATCACCTGATCTTTCTTCAACAACTTGAAGATTGGCTCACAGATGGTAGTTAATTGGGAAATAAATCTTGCAATGTAGTTCAATCGTCCCAAGAAACCTCTAACCTCCTTCTCAGTACGGGGAGCTGGCATCTCTCGTATAGCTTTCACTTTTGCAGGATCCACTTCAATACCTTTTCCACTGACAATGAAACCCAGGAGCTTTCCAGATCTTACTCCAAAAGTACACTTGTTTGGATTCAATCTCAACTTATATTTCTTCAACCTCTCAAACAATTTATGCAAATGATCAAGATGTTGTTCTTCATTCTGAGACTTGGCTATCATATCATCTACATATACCTCTATCTCATGATGAATCATATCATGAAACAAAGCCACCATAGCACGCTGATATGTTGCCCCTGCATTCTTCAAACCAAACGGCATCACCTTATAGCAAAAAGTGCCCCACTGTGTCACAAATGTTGTCTTCTCCATGTCTTCAGGAGCCATCTTGATTTGATTGTAACCAGAGAAACCATCCATGAAAGAGAATACCTTATGCTGAGCAGTGTTGTCTACCAGAATATCAATATGAGGAAGTGGAAAGTCATCTTTGGGGCTAGCTTTGTTCAAATCTCTGTAGTCTACACACATACGTACCTTACCATCTTTCTTAGGAACTGGTACCACATTCGCAACCCACTGAGGATAAGAAGTCACAGCTAAGAACCCTGCATTAAACTGTTTCATTACCTCTGCTTTGATCTTTTCTGACATCTCAGGACGCATACGACGAACCTTCTGCTTCTTTGGACGACAATCTTCTTTCACTGGTAAACGGTGAACCACAATGTCTGTATCCAACCCTGGCATGTCTTCATAAGACCAAGCAAAGATCTCCACATAGTCACGTAACATCTGAATCAATCTGTTCTTGACACTGTCCTCTAAATCAGCCCCTATCTTGACTTCTTTTCTGTTTTCTTCAGTTCCCAGATTCACAATTTCGACTGGCTCTTCATGTGGCTGTATAGCTTTCTCTTCTTGTTGTAATAACCTAGCAAGCTCTACAGGTATTTCACAATCGTCCTCATTTCCGTCTTCAGTTTGATAGATCGGATTCTCGAAATTATAATTGGCAATAGTAGAACTGTTATCAACAGGATCCAGAGTGGATGAGGATCTGCATTTTAGTGATGTGGGTGTGTGTAAGAACACATAGCTGATAAAACAAAAAGAAAAAGAAAGACAAGGAACACAATATTTACGAAAACGAAACGTCCACTGATTTTATTGAATGAAGTATGCAAATGAAATGACAGCCCGTAACAAGCACACCATTGTGCCCCGGGTAAGGCACATGGCTTGAAAGTTTTATTGTTCAAAAAATTACAAACTTAAAAGCAACAACACAGTAATAGTATTTACTCCTGACTAAAGGAGATAGGGATAACATCTTCAGCTTTCCAATTATTGAGTCCAGCACCCACAGTAGGAAAGATCCAAGCATCCAGATTGTAGTCTTCATCATAGTCTCCTACAGCATTGATCTGATCTTTCATAACCCCTTGATTGGTGATACGAACAGCACGAGCACGACGAACAGCCTTCTGGGACTCTGCAGTGAAACCCAAACCAAACTTGTCAGACTTGTATGGGATATCAGGAAGCTGACCCCAAATAGTACAACCACCTTCATCTACCACAGCCCTAGCATCATTGAGGGAGGCCATTGCCATTGTTGGAGGTTTTCTGGTGACCACAGAAACTTTCTTCACAACAGGAGGAGCTACATAATCATTAACAACCCAGGGAACCACTTCAAATGTCTGACATGGAGTTTCAATGTATTCACCTTCCATTTCCAGATACTTGAAAGTGTTTACATGGCTGACAAAGTATTCTTCTTCTCCATAAACAGTAACAACCTTTCCATTCACCGGATATCTCAACTTTTGGTGCAATGTAGAGGTTACAGCACCTGCCCCATGGATCCAGGGACGACCAAGCAGACAAGAGTATGAAGGACGAATATCCATCACATAAAATGTAGCAGTAAACACCTGGGAACCAACTTTGATTGGAAGATCAATTTCCCCATGCACTACTCTTCTAGAACCATCAAAAGCCTTTACCACAATATTACTGGGCTTCAGCACAGCGTCTTCAGGACTCAGCTTATTCAAGACTTCCTTGGGCAACACATTCAGAGAAGAACCATTGTCTATCAGCACATGTGACAGGGTAGTGCCCCTGCATTCAATTGAAATATGCAAGGCCCTGTTATGATCCCTCTTGGCAGGGGTCAAATCAGCATCAGAAAATCCTAACCCATTATCATAGGTCAGGTGGGCAACACAATTCTCAAACTGGTCAACGGAAATGGCATTGGGCACATGAGCAGTCTTCAGAAACTTGATCAAGGACTTGGCATGAGCCTCAGAACATAACAACAAGGACAGCATAGAAATCTTTGAGGGAGTATGCCCCAATTGATCAACAATGTCATAATCACTCTTGCGAATGATTTTCAATACTTCTTCCATTTGTTTAGAGAGGTCATCAACAGCTGGCACATCAGTAGATACAGGCTCAATAACAGGACCTTTGCCCCGAGCATCAGTGGTGGAAGTAGCAGCAGGAGTAGCTGCATTCTTAGAAGTAACTGGAGGAGAGAAGACTCTTCCACTACGCGTGATCTTACTAGATCCAGCAATATTATCAATGTCAGCAGGCACATCAGGTAAAGGCTCCTTCTTAACACCATGGATGTAAACATCAGACCCATAGTGCCAAGGCACAGCTTTATCAGATGTATAAGGAATAGGACCAGGAGTAGTAATAATCAGAGGGGCCACTCTGGCTTCAGCAACAACTTTCACATGACCTTCAGTAGTAATCTTGATTGGACCCTGATGAGTGATTTTAATAGGTCTCTTTGAAGTGATTCTTACCGGTACTTTGTCAACCATATCAACCTCTTCAATCTTCCTACCTTGAGTCAGATGATCCACCATACTTTCTACAGACGACGGAGTCCTCTCAAACACTATAGTATACTTATCCATGAGACGTTGAATTCCATCTCTCAATATGAAGCAACTATCCGGCTTATAGGTACAATACAAACAATCTTCACGACAACCTGGAAAGATCCCAGCTTGTACTAACCTCTTTTTGATAACAGACAATGGTGTGGTCAACTCCATAATTGAATATACATGTAGATCTTCATCAATGGCATTGACAGTCTTCTCGTGATTTGGCATTGGTGCTGTAATCACATTTGGAGTACCTGGTGGGTCAAACTCAATCTCTCCAGCCTCAATCATATCTTGAATTTTGTTCTTCAAGACCCAGCAGTTATTAGTATCATGACCCTGACAGTTCGAATGATATGCACATCGTGCATTGGGATTGTACCTGGGTGAGGTAACATTAGGATTCTGAGGAGCCTCCTTCAAAGTAATGAGTTCAGCTTTCAACAAATGTTGCAATGCCTGAGCCAGTGACATGTTGATCTTTGTGAACTGCCTTCTAGCCCTCTGTTGGTTGCCCTGTGGCTGCTCTGTTGTTGCAGGAGCTGGATTTGAAATATGAACTGCACTAACAGACTGATGCCTTCTGTTACGATCAGGCTGACCATAAACAGCATTGGATTCTTTCTTCCCAGTGGGAGGCTTCTTTGCAGCACCTGATGAGGAAGTACCCACTTGGATCTTGCCATTCTTTATACCATTCTCTACTCGTTCTCCTGTCATAATCAACTCAGTGAAGCCAGATGATGAGCTTCCAATGAGATGACTGTAAAACGGACCATTCAGCGTACACATGAACATATCAACCAATTCCCTGTCAGTCAAAGGGGGTTGAACTCTTCCAGCTAAATCTCTCCACTTCTGAGCATACTCTTTGAAACTTTCTTTGGCACCCATGGACATGCTCTGAAGCTGCATGCGAGTGGGGGCTAAGTCAGCATTGTATTGATACTGCTTATAGAAAGCTTCAGCAAGATCATTCCAGTCTCTGATGTTGACACTCTCCAACTGATAATACCACTCCAGCTGAGCTCCAGATAAGCTCTCTTGAAAGAAATGGATCCACAACTTTTTATCAGCAGTGTGAGGTTGAATTCTTCTGACATAAGACCTCAGATGCAGCTTGGGACAAGAGACCCCATCATAGACAACAAAAGTAGGAACCTTGAAACCCACGGGTATGACTACCCCAGATATCAAGCTCAAATCCTCAAAATCCAGCCCAGAAGATTTTTGCAACTCCATAGCATCCATCCTATCCACCAGCATCTTGAATTTGTCTTCATTAGGCTCATGGTAGTAAGTAGCCTCAGAATCAGAGTCCCCCATAGTGTTGTGGAGACTGCCTACCTCTTTCTCAGATTCCTCAGATTCATAATCTTCAGCTAGTTCTTTGGTCTTGGTAAGACCTTTGAACCTTCTTCCCATGTTAATCAAACCAGCAGACCTTCTAGTCTTCTTAGTCTTCTTGGCCAGCAGTGCCTTCAATTCATCCTGCCCCTTGGATAGGTTCAGGATTAGCTCTTGGAACTGTGCATTTTGTGTCTGGAGATCCTTAACTGATTGTTCAAGAGCCATTGCTGAAATGAACAGCGAGAATATGAGAAACCTGTGCTCAATTATAAACCTGTGATGCAATGAAATGGAATGTGAATGTATATGCAATGTTTTCAAGGACCGCAGGATTTAAATTTGCTTAGACAATCACGAAAGTAAACTTTTATTAGTAATAACTTTGTTTTGCCTTTTAGGCTTACAAAAATGAAAATAAGATAAGTACAAAAGATGGGGTTTTAAGTCTCCCATGGACGTTTCCTCTTTGTATTGAGGTATGAGTTAGGGCTCCGTTCCTCGTGAAGTTGCTTTGTTAGCTCTAGGATTCTTGCTTGGCTTGCTTTGTAATGAGCCTCGAAAGTATCCCTTTGCTCCTTCAGTTGGATCCATGATCTCTGCAAGTCTTCCATATCAGTAGGCATGTCTGGGTGAAGGATGGTATAAGCTGTGTCTCCTTCAGCAACAGGTTCCATGGTAACTGGTAGGACGGCAGGATATGGCATCATGAGTGTCTGAGCATGAGATCGTACCCATCTGAGATAAGCCTCCATAGGAATAGTGTATTTAGGCTCCAGTGTCTTGCTGTCAACCCTGTTTACCTTTCCCCAAGCTCGTATGAATCTCTGCCGGTAACCCTGAAGATCGTTGTCGTAGTCAAACACAATGCCCTGAATCAACATGTCATGTGGACCATCACTCCGAGCGTAACCAAACTGTCGTAAAGCTAGAGAGGGGTTGTAGGTGATGCCTCCTCTTATGCCTAGTAGTGGCACATTAGGAAACTCCCCACAACGGTCAATGATAGTAACGTTCTCCATAGATCTGGAGCACCAATGAATGTCTGAGTGAGAAAATGACATGATCCTCTTGGACCATCTGAACCCTTGCTCATTCTTCATTACTGAGCGAGGAAGGTGAGAAATAAACCACCTAGATAGCAAAGGTATGCAGCACATCAAAGTTCCTCTTGCCCTTGTAGTACGAGTATGAAGAGAATGTAGGATGTCTCCAAGCAATGTAGGCACTGGATTGTGACTCAGGAATATGTTGATGGCATGAACATCTATGAACTGATCTGGATTGGGGAACAACACTAAGCCATAAATCAGCAAGGCTAAGATTTCCTCAAAAGCATCATAGCTCATGGCCTTCAAGAACACTTGAGCTTTATCCATTAATACCTTGGCAAGAATACCCTTGACTCCACTTCTGGTTTCTAGCACAATGTCAGACTTCTTCAGATGTAGAGCTGCAGCAATAACCTCTGGTTTAAGCTCCTTTTCCAAGCCTGTGAATGGTTTCTGATCAAGAACAGGTATACCCAGAAGCTTAGAGAATTCTTCCATGGTTGGAACCAGCTGGTAGTCGGGGAATGTGAAGCAATGGTGATTAGGATCAAAGAACTGAAACAGGACACTCATCATATCTTCATTGAACCCTGAGGTGACTAGATCCAATAGGTGACCATGTCTCTTGATGAACTGGGAATGATCAGACACTTGAGAAACCAACTCTTTAAGCTTGGGAGGTATCCCTACAAAGTTGATCCTGATGGTGTTTCTACGAGCAGAAACCATGACCTGCAACAAAGAACAAAGATAAATCCCTTGGTCCTTGAAATGGTTAGGGAAAATGATATGCTTATGTTGCATGATGATGTCATGATGTTATGCTCAATCACAAACATGTGGCACACACAAACAAGTCACACAATTGCCCTAGGTTTAAAGGCTTGCATGAGGTTCAAAGGTAAGTACCCTCCCCTGAAGTTAGATGGTTCATCCTGTCCTATAAAGTAACCAGGTTCTAAGGGATCTCAATATCATTGATCCTTCACAAGGGTGGTTGTCCAGTAGGCAACTTACTTGCCAACCAAAACCCTCCAAGTTTAGAATCTCAATGAGCGTAGTATCGAGTATCAACCAACTTCAGTCTTCACCAAAGCCGGTTATCTCACTACTTTCTAAAGGCCAAGATGGGATAACTAGGGTTCTAAAAGTCAGTTAGTGTATTGACAACATATGGCAGCCTCATATTATCCTCAACTTGACTTAAGGAACATAAGCACTAACCAAGAAGTCACACTAACTATGGCCACCAGATCAACCATATCGGTATACGCCGTACAGTTTCCTTGGTCTATTGCCATTTACCTAAGGTACACTAGATCCGGGTTAGGACCTTTCACACATAAGAGCACCCCAACAAGATAATATAAAGCAAACAAGGCAAACAATTTAAAGTGATCTAATTCCTAAGGGTACCCCTCTTAAATTTAAATCCCCAGCAGAGTCGCCAGTTCTGTAACACGGTGGGAGAACTGACTTTAAGTTATGTTGCGGATAGCAAGAGTCGCCACCGACTTTTATTTTATCCAAAGGAAAGGCATAAAAGAACAGGAAAGACCTTAAGAGATATTTTTGGGTCCGGGGGGTAGGTTATGTAAAGGGAAGGTGTTAGCACCCTTTACATCCATGGTTATCCATGGGCTCTTAGTTACTTAGCTCACTTTTGAATTGTTTTTGAAAATGTGAAGTGTGTGAATGGAAAAATTTTCATAAGAGTTAATAATGATCCATGTACGGATGCGTAAAAACTTGTGTTTGAAAATTTGTTTGAAATTTGTTAAGTGTTTGAAAAATGGAGTGAGCAAGCAACTAGGAGGTACCTACCCTAAAATTTTAAGTCTTTCTTGTTCTTTATCCTTTAATTGGTAAGACTATCCCTACTATTAAGGAGTAGGTAGTCATCACCTTGGATGTGAGGGACATGAGAGGGACATCTGTTTATGAAGGCAACTGTGGGGTGTATTAAGCATTTAGGAGGGACTATCATCATTATTCGAAAAGGGACTTGATCTTTAAAGGCAACCATTAGGGACTTGATGATTTTTCTTTTTAAGGGACTTGCTTTATACACCCCACTTGACCTTATGATTAGGCAACATTGAGGGATAGCCTTAGAAATGTGAGATGGCGATTAAAAATCGACTTACGTGTGTGAGTGTTCAATATTATTTATCTTTAATTAAATGACCTAAATTTGATTTTAAGAGAATACATGTTTACACTCCCTAAATTACTAACCATAGCATGAAATTAAATAAATTTAATATTTACAAAATTACACCAAGAAGCAATTACATAATTATAATAATAATAAATAAATAGCAAAAATATAAATATAAAAGCAAAATATAAATAATAAGTAAAAATAATTAGTAAGCAATATAATAGGGGTTAGTAATAATAAGAATTAAAAAAAATAGAGTTAGTAAAAGAATAATAAGCAAAAATAAATAAATTAATCATAATATGGTTAGTTATAACAATGATTAAAATAAATAGAATTAGCAAAAATATTATAATAACATGATAAACACAAAATTACATTTTTAATATAAACATTTATTTTAAAAATATGAACAATTAAAGGATTATGGTAATATTTTAATTTATGTACAAATTATTAGATTATTAAATTATTATAAATTTAGTTATTTCTAAACACATATTAAAAGAAAATAATTTAGATTATAAACATAGTATATAGAATATTTTTACATATAAAAAAAAAATTATAGTTATATTTACAAAAAAATGTTATATTAAGTATTATATTTATAAGATTTAATTTTATTTACAAAAGTTATATTAAATAAATATATACATACTAACTATATTAAGAATTAGACAATAAAAATTATTTAAAAAAATAAAATTAGGGTTTGTTTAGAAAATAATTTTTTAGAAATTAGAACACATAAAACATATTTTATAATATAGAACATAATAATGTAATTTTAATTTATTTCATGTATAATAATAATTAAATTAGAAAATAAAGCAAAAGAAAGAAAAAAGAAATCAAAACCTGATGGGGCTGGGGTTTGAACCCAGTCCCTCATGCTTGCCAATCACAGCCTCTACCACTGGACCACCAACACGCAGGTGAAAGAGAATATACTCCATTTGGTTTTGTTTCTTATCTGGAAAAATCAGGAAAATATAAAGAAAGCAAAAGGCCTGGGGGAGGATTGAACCCAGGACCTTTAAACAACCAAGCGCACACATCACCACCCGGCTGGAAGAGCCAATCTGTTTACAACCCAACAATAATGCATAGTATAATATAGTTGCTAATTGTATGGAAAAATAAGGAAAAAAAAAGGATGTCGCAGCCAAGTATCGAACACAAGCCATCAAGTTACAAACAAACGCCACTTTCCACTGTGCCAAGCATGCTTTGGTGATTAAGAATGGAAACAATATAATAAAATATTATAATCAATTTTTAAATCTCCAGCAGCGCGCCAAAACTTCTTCTTCTAGCTCTGTCCGTCCACTTAGCTTTTAGTGACAGTTGGTCTGTCGCAATAGCCTATAGTGACGGATTTTTCCCGTCACTAGAACTCCTGCATATCCAATCATGAAAAATACACACGATAAATTCATTTTAACTGCCCAGATCAACTACATGAAGGCCATAGATCCCAAATATGTCATTAATTTGGTCTGAAATTGGTTGTATAATGGAATCCCCAAACTCACGGTTGTGAAACCCTAACTATGGTGATTCATGGATTCGGCAGTGAAACTCCAATCTAACCATCCAGGATGCTTTAGTACAATGAAACAAACATAATTAAACAATCAAAATCAATTGAAAATCAGTGAAATCATGGAATCGAAAAAATTCAAATATGGTATGAACACGGGTTTGATTCATGCGAATGAGGGTGTTTCATATGTTGTTTATGATCCAAACATGATCAATGAAGTTCAATGAAGAAGAATCCACCTTCAAATTGCCTTGAAAGTGCCTGTATTTTGGAATCCGAATTTGAAATTTTTATGATTTTTTGAAGAAGTGAACTTACTCTTTGGCTGCTGGAATTCGTCCCCTCTGCCTTGGTTCTTATTGTATTCTTATATGAGATGCAATTTAGGTCAAAAGATGATGGATTTATGGGCTTTTTGGAAGACTTGATGGTGAAGGAATGTCATGATCTTAAAGTGTGAAAAAATCAAATATTTGCCTTCCAATTTGGTCTAGCACGAATTTGTACAAGATCAAATCATGTTAAACAGCATTGATTAGTTTCTAGAAGAAGAATCATGTCCAAACTTTGATTTTTTAGATTTTATTTTGATTTAATTTGATTTAAAATGAATAAAATTCAAATAAATATCAAATAAAAATATAAAAATCAGAATTTCTTACCATTGGGTCGTGCATGATGTTGTTGTATGGATTGGATCACAATTTGGCCAGCCCATTTGGAAAGAATTGGTTCTAGACCTCCATTTTCATCATAAACCATCACAAAATTTCCCAACTTTGCAAGGGCACATCTCCCTCATTTTTAATGGTATGAGGGTGTTCTTGGACATTTTGGAAATCTTAAAGAGTCCTCTAAACAACACCATTGGTTTCAGGTCCATATCATTTACCAATCTCAAGTTATGCCCTTTTGAAGTTGTTGACTTTTTGTTGACTTTCAAAAGGACCTATAATGTCTTAGCTCATACCTTCCAAATGAAGCATTTTTGGGCTCGGCTTGTGAGACACAAAGTTGTAGAGAATTCAATTTCCTTCAAAATGAGCTTTGAGTGGAGACTTGGTGATGAAGCATGTGAAAGTTATGGCTGGTCAAAGTTCAGTTGACTTTTACTGAGAAAACCCTAATTTAGAAACTCCTGATTCTTGATGATCTGAAATCTCCTTGATGAATCATGATCAACCTTTGATCAAATGATGAATTTTAATTCATATACTTGATGTTGGCAAAAAATCATGAAGTTTGACTTTGGTTTAACCACAGTTGACCTCAGTTTGACTTTTTAACTGCTTTGACTGTTTTTGACTTATCTGATCATCTGACTGAGCAAACTTTTGAGAAAAGTCTTGAAACTTGTCATGGGGGTTCTTAAACACATATAAGATGTTATGAAGCTCACTTGAAGTCTTGGAAGTTCATTTAGCCTGATTAAAGTCAAAACCCTAGTTTTGGATGCACTGCTTAGGAGGTGCATTGTCTGAGGGAATTGTCAACTCTTCTGACCAATTGTGAACTTTGTGAATCTTGTGAACCACCATAAAATGTCTTGTGAACCTCATGGGAGGTATTGTGAAGCTTGTGAACCTTCAAGAAGTGACTTGTAGACTTCATGAACCTCATAAAAGGTTTTGAAAGCATTGTGGATCTTGTGAACCTTGTGAACCTTCATAAAGTAACTTGTAGACTTCATGAACCTCATGAAAGGTCTTGTAAGCATTGTGAATCTTGTGAACCTTGTGAACCTTCATAAAGTAACTTGTAGACTTCATGAACCTCATGAAAGGTCTTGTAAGTGTTGGGAAACTTGTGAACCTTGTGAACCTTCATAGAACACAAAGTCTTGTATTGTGAGGGCAAATTTTGGGGTGCAACAGTAGTGTTCCTAACTATTCAGAGGCGTTGGTGTAATACCTCAAAATTTGCCCTTATTTTTATTACCTTAATTGGATTATGTTGGCGTTCATCTGCATTCTCCCATTAGGTCATGTTGTTTGCATTCTTCATTTGCATGGAGCTCCTAAGGCGTGGGATCAACGCCATATGAAATTAGGGTTTCTTACCTTATTCATATTTATCAGGTGGATTCAAAATTTTGGTTGCGTGGCTATTAATAATATCATCATCTTGCACTTTTCCATATGATTAGGGTTTACTTCCTTGATTAAATGGTCTTCGGGAAATTTACTTGTGGAGAATATTCATGGGTGCATCCAATCCATCGTTAAGGTGTTTAACTAGATTTGTTTTGGATTGGGGTTTTGGGCCCTTCTGAACATCTCAAGTGGTTTTCCTTTTCATGGAACAGTTCAAGAAGAATTTGGAGTTTTTTGTTCATGAGTTGATGTGAGGGAATTTCACCAATTGAGGTCCAGTATATCAAAGATTGGTTTGGATCCGTTTGTTTATGGAACAATGATTCGAGATTGTGCGGAGTTTATTATGACATCATAGTTCTTGGAGAAAAGAGCTTTTGTTCAAAGGTCTGATGGATGAAGAACGTGTGGTCGTGATTTATTCGAAAGGTGTTGTCCGAGTTTGGTATACGTTCTCATTCGCATTCTTAAACCCAATCAAGTCCGATCCATTTCTATGCTAAAAAATAAATCACCAAGGCCCATTGCAAAATCTTGAATATAATTTTTCTAAGTCCATTTGTCGTTATCTTTCTTAATCCATATCTAATTAAAACCATATTTGTTTCAAGCCCATATCTATTTCAAAAGAGGAAGCCAAATTCTATTTTGTCAATCCATTTATATCCATATACTCCATTGGTCAAAATCCCTATGTTCAATTCAAAATCTCTTTTATATCCTTATATTCATCATGTGTTCTATATATCTCAGCCAGGAACTTTATCATAGGACTTAATGAGACTCCAAAGCTTGTGCCACTAGCTTCTTGACTCTTTAGCACTTAATATCATCAATACCCTACCATTTTGTCAGCATTTAATATCATCAATGTCAGGATTAATAGGACCATATTAACACAAAAATTAGTTAAACAAATTTGTGTCACTAGCTTCTTGAACATAATGTATCAGCCAGAATACCATAGAAAAAAACTAAGCAAACAAAAGGGGAAATTCGGGAAAAATTGCATAACGGAAAAACAAGGTGGATAACAAAAGTACAACAAAAAATGAATCTTCAATCACCAAACTTATTCAACCACTTTTCTCCTTCAATCATCAACAACACTTGCAACTTTCTTCAAACCGAATCACCAAGCCGCAACAAAACTCTATTTGATTTCAAGGTTTCGAATCCTCTTCAAGCTCCTACCCAATCTTCATTGTTCTTCATATGCCGCGTTTCAATCTCTCTTAGACAACAACAGGCATCATCACCGCCGCATCGATTGTAACCTGCAAGTCATCAAACAACATCAATTCACCCAACAACCATTAGTTTCAAATAATGCAATAAGAGGTTCAATTCACGTTCTTTGTTCGGTCAAAACCAATTCCTAATAACGGAATGAAAACCGCAATAATAAGCTATTCTAACACTAACACTTCCTATCAAGCTGCTACTTCAAGTTCATCATGAAAAGGCATATTTATTCTTAAATTCAGAATGTAGCCGTCTCCTGAAAAAAATCCGTGGCAAGTTTCTAACACCATGACACCAAGGTTCAACCGAAAATAATCCTATCAACAAAAATTTAGTTAAGAAAATTTGATTGATTGGGAGTTCTCTCATGGAGCTGATAAGGAAAAACGATCTCGGAGCGGAAAAGATTAAATCCACATGGAAGTTATAACAGAGTTGCAGGAAAATTCAGTTACATCAACACCAAAGAAAACAATAACCAAACTGATATGCAAATCATAATTCGGAAGGAATATTCACAAGGAAAGAGTTTCATAAGATGAGCAAATCGCAAAAATAGAATAAAATAAAACGCAGCCTCATTTTCAAATGTTCAGTCTAAATTTTTAGTTTTACAAGCCCATCCAAAACAGAAATTCAGTAATCCAAAACAATTCTAACTGAAGAATAACTAACCTAACAGAATTCTAACCAACTTCACAACTGAAAGATAACTGAAATTACCTGGAAAAGTTCTAGAATCCTCTTGGATTCATCCCTTATAAATCAGAGCCATCTTCCTTCACATCTTCTTCTTCTATTTTCGATAACCCTTCATTCATCTCTCTCAATCTCTTCCAATCTTCTTCTTCTTCCCTAACTTCTCCTTCTTCACTCTCCAATCACTTCCATAAACTCCTTTAATGATCCTTCACCATTCTCTGATTTTTCTTCCTCACTCTCCACCACTTTTCAGATTTGTTTCCTCAATCTTCATCCCGTTTTACCATTTTCATTCTGCAAAAACCTCCATCATATTCTCCATTCTTTTATCTTCTTCTTCATTCCAACACTCCACAATCTTCTGCAACTTCAACCTAACCTCATCAATCTTATTTTTGATCTTCTGATGGCAATGATTCACGACCTCAACACTTGCATTTCCATCTTCTGAATTAACGTATAACAGACAAATCGATCTGCAATTGTTCGCAACATCAAAAATGCATCAGCGTAAACCATTCACAATCTACATCAAATTGAAAATTTCAAGAACCTTCAATTACGACAATACAGAGTCGAAGGTGAAGACGGAAGAAGAATGAAAGGTGAAATGGAAGCAAGTACCTGAACTTCGCATCGCTCGCAACAACGGACGTGACATCCTTCTAATATCGTTTGCGCAACTTCGATTCACAGGTACGAATTCGAGCTCTCTTTTGACATAGTTTCTTGTCGCGTGTTAACGATTCGTCATTCTTGATCGCGATTCCACTAATTTAGTGTTTGGACTGCTCTTTGTGGAGATGTTGTTTTCGGATTGGAGATGGATTGATATGATAGGCTAGGTTAAGTTTGTGGTGAAATTGAAGAGAGATGTTGAGTCTCATATGTTTTCGCCGGTGGCACTTTCGGTTTGCACGGTGGCGGTTTCACGAAGGAGAAGAAGATGATGGTGGATGGAGTGAATATGATGGCGGCGCTAGGGTTTTAAAAGAAGAAGCTTGATAGTAGGGGATGATGGAGGGAGGAGAAGATGAAGTTGAGAGAGAGAATTTGAGGCGAGGAAGAGGAAGAGAGAAGACGGAGGTGGAGGCGATGAAGACGAAGAGAGAAGAGGTTGGAGAAGAAGAAGAGGATGGGGTGCCGCGGCGGAAGGGGAAAGAAGAAGAGGGGAATTGTGATTTAGGGTTTCCATTAGGTTTTCTGATTGTTTATAAGCTTAATTTTAATAATGGAATATTAAGAGTAATTAAGCAAATATCATGCCATTAATCTGTATTAAAAAATGAATTAATCCTCCATTAATCCATAATGAAAATGATTAATTTCTCATAAATCCCACTAATGTTACCGTTGGAAGAGGAAGAGGTGGTTTGATTGAGTTTTAGCCACACCGGTGGTGACACATGTCACCGTCCGGTTGGTTTTCCATGCGGTGATTCTGTATGTGCTATACACCATAACAATCATGTTCCTGCGCATTGTGATTCGTAGGATGAGAAAACCCTAGATCTGTTGGACTACAATTAGTCAAACCAGTTGACCGAAGGCTTACCACATACACCCTCAAGGGCCTGCGTGTGGGCTTTGTCTCCTTTGCCATTCGCACACCCTTTTCTAGCCCATGTAGAAAAACAACTATAAAAAACTTACTCTTCTTCCCGCCCCCCCTTTTATTTCTTTTAGATTTTAATTTTTAGTTAATATAGTTTCAAAATAAATCAATAAGAAATAGTAAAAACCATAATAAAATTCTGTAAAAAATCCAGTAGGTTATTAATTCCATTTAGAAATTTTTGACATTTTTATTTTCTGAATTTTGCTTATTTTCGATTTAATTCTGATTTTTCTTTTAATTAGCTTTTATTGAATATTTTTTAACTGTACATGATTTTGTTCATTTTATTTTGTCAACTTCGAGTAGGATTTTTAACCCATTCTTTTTTCTATGGTTAGAGGACTCATATTATGACCTATAATAATTTTGGTAGAAATTTTAGGCTATTGTATCCCCTGTTTTGGTAGCTTAATCCATAGAAAATTATAGTTAATCCTTAAGTAGATTTAAGTGATTTTTAGACATAGTTAACTTCTGAATTTTTAGGATATTTTTTTAGCACAATGTAATAGTTAGTTCTAGGACCCTATAGAATTAATTCCATAATTTTTCCAGGACCTTTACTATTTTTAGTGTATTAATCTTTAGGCTAGTTATACATGTGAAATTCAATTAGTTTAGGTTAGAATATTAAGATCCATTAAGAACTAGTTTACTTAGTTTTAATCTTAGGATTTTAAAATGGTTTAGCCTAGTTTAATTTTTTATTTTTAGGGTGACAATATTAGATAATTCCCTTAGTTTTAGGACTTAGGCTTAGAATTCTTAATAAATAGATTTAAGTGAAGTTTAGGCTTGTTTTTGGTTTCATACCTTTAAATGAATTTGTTTAGAATTTTATTCCTTATTCAATTTTATTGCCTTGCCATATTATTTGATTTTTCACTTGTATAGGCTTCCCCATTGTCTTTAGAATCAACTTAACTTCCTTAGGAAGTAAGTTGAATTCTAGTAGTTTCTAGTTCTTTTCTTCATTAGGTTTAGAAACCACACAAACTGTTAAGATCACTTGTGAATAAATAAACAAAATTAGGATTGAGTCTTAGTCCCTTAGATTTTGTCTTTTCTAAACTTGAGTCCTTCTTTCTCATCTCCTAAAGAAAAAAATAAAACATTTAATAAAATCGAACGTTCTTGTACGACACGAGACTTTGTTGCGGAGTGTTTATACACGTCCTGTTTCGGGACGATGTGTAAATACTTACCGCGATGGATAGGTCTTAGTATGAGAATGTTCACTAACAAATTCAAAACATTTCTCATAAAAGACAAAAAACAAATAACAAGCGACTATCCTGCGGGAACTTCTCTTCTCATCTCATTCACTCTAAACGCGAACTCGCGACGACTTGTCTCGCATGCAAGACGATAAATGCACTCGTACCAGACGAGCCTGCAACACCTGAGCATAGACATACGCGGTTCCAACTTAAAAACACAAACAAATAGTTCCCGCCTGGTTAGGCAAACTACGTTGACTCTGATCCTCATTATCCCGATGAGGTACGTAGGCAGCGAGGTAGGGCCCGTTCGAGCACATTCTTTATTTTCCCTACATTTTCCCCTTTTATTCTCATTCTCTTTTTTCCAGTTCCCTTTCTTATTTTAGTTCCAGTTTCCAGTTAGCAGTTCTTATTCAGCACCATCTTATTTCTCACCCTTTGAAACCAAACAAGCAAGCGTTGATCCCGTCGGGTACGACAGACGGATTGGGGTGCTAATACCCATCTCAATTCGTAACTGACTCCCGAACCCAGATCTTTGGTTCGCAGGACCTTGTACTATCCTTATTCCTTAGGTTTAGACATGGCAACAAAACCCATATCCGCGGGTACCCACCCGAACCCGCTCCGAAGTTGACGGGGAAAACCCGCTTTGACTCTGTTTGGGTTTGGGTTTTCCCTGATTAAAAAATATGGGGACGGGTCGGGTAATGGGGACACTAGTACCCACCCCGAATCCACCCCCGAACCCGCCCCGTTTATTTTATTATGTACATTATTATTTAGTTTTGTTAATTTGTAATATTGAATATGTGGTCAATGTTTTGATATTTTGATTTTTATTAATTATCTAAAATATTTGAAATGTATGTATGCAATTTTTTGAGATTGTTTTATTTTATTATTTGTAAGGTAATTTTATTTTGGAAAAATTAAATATTTCTATTAAAAAAATAACTTTACTAAATAGATAGTGGCGGGGCGGGGATACCCGAACCCAACCCAAACCCATTTTGGACGGGTTTGGGTTTTAATTCCCCATCCCCGTTTGGGTTTGGGGCGGGGAACGGGGGATGTCTGGAAATATGGGTTTGGGTTTGGGGGAGATAAAAACCGTCCCCGACCCGCCCTGTTGCCATGTCTACTTAGGTTTGTGCAGCATTACCTTTCCCGTTCCTTCGGGATAAAAATGCCTGGCTGACGACTCTACCTTTTCCGCGTCACTTTCGTGTTTGTACTAGGATCAAAATCTCGGGAGCGACAACTGGCGACTATGCTGGGGACCGAACCCTGATTCTTCTGGTTTCCCTTGTAGAGTCAATCCTAGCGCCTGTTAGTTTTTGTTTCTTTGGGTGTTTATATGTTTGTTGCTGTGTGCTTTAGTTTAACTTTACTGTTTTTATTTACAGTTCTTACTTTACAGCTTTACTTTACCGCATTCATTTACCGCTTTCAGTATTTATTTTCCATGCATCATATTATACTGGACTGTCTGGCTGTGCTGGTTTTCATTTTTTCTGCGGGATGGGAGTTACTGTGAGATAAGCCAAATACCCGGCTTGAGTGCACTATAGGATTAGCGTGGATAGACATTGTACTTCCATGGTATCTCACCATGATGAGTGGCGATGTGCTCCACACCCAGGTTGCGACCGTCTTGGAACTATTATGTGTGGGGATTACCCCACTTCAGGATACGACCTTGATGGTTATGTGCAGCTGGAGACCGATCTTTGAGAACCTTAGTGGAAACAACCCTCTCCAGTGATGACAGTGGCAGACCACATTTGTTGGCAAACCCACTCGCATCTGAGGGCCCACTGGGAACTCGCATAGGATGGCCTGGTTCTCTCATAAGAATTCAGTCAAGGAAAATTGTTCGTATGACGATAGTATTGTACCCTTTGGGATGAATGTACTATTTTTTATCGATTCAGTGCTTGAAGCTGGGGACTTATAAGGGATGCTTGTTTTTCCGGACTCAACTGAGGCCTCCCTGAGTAGTACATAATGCCAAATCAATTCCCTGATTTGGTCATGAGCCATTTCTCAGAAATGGTGAACGTATTATTACTATTCGGCTTTGAGAGTCTGTAAAGTTGACCCAAGTAGCACATCCGTGAGATTGGGAGGGGTTTATAGGTTTGCAGGAACCGTAAGACCTTCATCATACCCGCTTTGCCTTTGGTTCAGTTTTGTGATCTGGATTTCTGGTTCTAAGATATGGATCCCGGATCAAACGGATTGTTATTGTGATATGTGGATATTGAGACCTTGCACTGACACCTGATGATATGATTGGCACATCACAGACACTTCACTGATTACATGCCTTGCCTTGCATAAGCATCATAGCATCATTAATCATTTGTGTTTCTTTTATTCTCAGGGTTTGCACTACTCCCAGTTCTTGGTCGTATACTTGCTTCAGAATGGAAGATGTCATAAAGAAGAATATTTTCTACAATTTTTTTGATACCAAGGTGGACTTGCTCAAGCAGATGGTGTCTCTTATTACCTCGGGTCATTTGGGATTTTTCAAACAGCGATATGGTGATATTCTGGACATAGTGTTCAATCTGGATAGTTCACAAAGGAGTTCCATCCATACCTTGCTACAATATTATGACCCTAGACTCCGATGTTTCACATTCCCTGATTTCCAGCTAGGTCCATTGCTAGAAGAATATGTTGAGATTTTGGGGCTGCCTATCAAAGACCAGATTCCTTTCAATTCAGAAATGACAAGACCGACTCATGATGACATCGCTAAAGCTCTTTATTTGAGCTCGTCAGAGATATCTGTTAATCTGGTTGCCACCAAGGTAGGAGTACTTGGTTTTCCCTTAGAGTTTCTGGTCAGAAGAGCTGAAGAATGTGTCGTGGAAAAGCAGTGGGATTCAGTTTGCGCCATCTTGGCATTATCTGTGTACGGGATAGTTTTGTTTGCTGACATGGAAAAGTTCGTGGATATGAATGCCATTCATTTGTTTGTGATGAAGAATCCTGTACCCACTCTCTTGGGAGATTTGCATTATTCAGTACACTATAAGAATGAGAAGAGACGAGGTGGCTTGGTTAGATGTTGTGCCCCGTTATTCTACACATGGTTTATGAGGCACATCCCTGTTACTGGAGTATTCACGGATCCTAAACTAATCTGGTCGCAAAAACTAAGCACACTGACCGCCAAAGACATTAGATGGTTCACCTTAAGGCTAAAAGGGAAAGAGATCATCTCCACCTGTGGAGGATATCCTAATGTTCCCCTCTTAGGAGTAGCTGGGGGCATTAATTACAACCCCATACTTTTGAGAAGACAATTGGGATATGCTTTGAAGAATGTTCCCAAAGATTCGGAGTTTGATCAGACCTTTTATTTCCCTATGAAGGACAATCTCCCATTGGTACGGGAAGCTGCAAGTGCTTGGAAATTGATTAATAGAAAGGGTATAGAACGCTTGGGCAGGAGTAATAACCAAATGTTTCCCGAATTTGAAGCTTGGGTAAGAGAAAAAGCTCAAGTGACTCTAATCCCTTTCTCTGCACCGTTACCACCACCTACCACAGTTCCTTTAGAAGATTATCAGAAATTGGAAGCTTTGGTCAAGCATCTTAGAGTTGAGAATCAAGAGGCTTACAATTCTTGTCAGAAATTGATGGTTCAGAACCATCAGTTAGAAGATAGAGCTCACCGGGTTGAGGAGACGGTTTGTCTTAAGTAGAAGGACTTCGAGGAAAGGGAGCTATACTTCAGTAAGAGAGGATTGGCTGAGATCCATAAGGCGAGTCAGCGCCGGAAGGATAAGAAAGAACTGAATGAGGCAAATGAAGCCATTACACTTTGGCAGGAGAAATGGAGCGATAATCAGAAGAAGTAAAAGGAGGTAGAAGCTGAATTCGAGTTGAAGATCAAGAACCTCCAGGATGCTTTGGTTGCGCAAGAGAAGTTAGTTCGGAAGGCACAAGAGCAACAGAGAGAGTGTCTTCGTCAAATGACAAAGAGTCAGCAAGTAGCTGAAGATGTCCAGAAAGAAGTTGAAGAGCTGAAGCTTCGTGCTGATGTGAAGAAGTCAAAGGTCGAGCCGGGTCCGAGCAAAGAGAATGAGACGACTTTCCTGCAGCAGATTGAAGAGTTACATGCTTCCTTTGATCTAAGGGACCTCCTCATCCAGAGACTCATCCAGGAGCCTGATCATCCGAATATCGTTTAGTTGTTCCAGAATGTCAAGCGTCTTAGCTGGAGGCTGCAAGACTTAGAGCTCCCTAGGGTTTAGTTTCATGCTATTGTACTTGGATTAGCCACAGGCTTGTTGTGGGATTCCTTTTAATTGATGTACTTTGTTGTTCTTTTGATTGGCACCCTTCGGGGACTTTGTTGTTTCAAACTTCAATTTATGTGATTGACTTGTTTTGAATCTCTTGTTCGTTATTTGTTGCACCGACACGGGGTAATGAGCACCAATTCTCCACGGCCGTCACTGTATTTGAACATCGCTTGGGTCTTCTTCCCAATTATTATTATCTTAATGCCAGGACCGGAAAAAGGGAAAGCCTTGGGAATAAAGGGAACACATTGCATTGCATACGCATCATTTGCATTTCTTCTTTGTTTTTGCAGGTTTTTCTACAGGGTGCTTGATTTATCTGTGTTTCAGGCAAAGATTGCGAGAGCTGCTGTAAACACCCCAAATTTGACCTCACCCATTCACACCATGGCTTGTGATCTCTTCATATACATAAGTTCAATCATAGCATCTCATATCACATTTGTGATTCACTGCATTGCTTCTAACTCATCTGCATCTAGGGTTTGTGATCTGAGCAATCCAAGAGCCACTTGAACCACTCCAAAGGTCATCAATCACTTCAAAGGTGTCCATGTATGTTCAAGCATCATATTATATCCTCTCAAAGTCAAGAATGTCAAAAAATCACAAGAACTGAGAATGGCATGGAAGCAGAGCCAGGTTTGACTGCACAGATGACCTAGAATTAGGGTTTTGGTTTCAAAGGCCATAACTCCAAATTTTTTGGTCATTCTTGTTTCTATTGGTCTCTATATGGTATAGGGATCATGCATATCAATTTTCATGAAGAAATTCCATGGGGAAGTCATCTGATCAAGAGTTGACTTTTTGAGCAAGTCAGTGCAAAATCAGGGCATCTGAGGCCCCCAATGACCCCAACCAAAGGGTGTTCTTCATCATTTTGATTGTGTATGATCTTTATTTGATCATAGAAGATGTTAGAAGTTCACAAAATTGAAGAATTTCAAGCCATTTGCAAAGTTGACTTTTTGGGAAAGTTGACTTATAATGAAAATTGCCATTTTTGGGAAACTTTTTCAACCCTTGCTTTCTGATTCAAAAATGCTTCAAATGGAAAAAATTTGGTCATGAAAGTTGTAGAATGGATCATTCCCTTTTCAAAAAGTATAAGAACTTGTCCTAATTCATTTTGGATCAAAAGTTATGGCTTGTCAAAGTTGGCCAAAATCACATAATTTGAAGTTTTCTACCAAAGAGGCATTTTGCAAAATGGTATGATCAAGTGTTCTAAAGACTTCAAATATGCACAAACTCATTACAACATGATCATATGACTCCTAAAAATCAGAATTGTCCCAAGAATCATCTCATTTCATGCCTTGAACTTCAAGAAATCACAAAGGGGCCAAACTTTGTGAAAAGTGCAAAACCTATCACAAACCATAAACCACTTGCTGCATTGCTTCTAGACCTGTTCCATAGCAATCCTTGATTCAAGCTGAGCCAAAGCAAGCCAAAAATCAAGTTGTACCATGGCACATACCTCAAGTACAAGTCAAGTTGACATTTTGGCAACTTGCCCATACCAATCACACTATGCCACAACCACTTTCTGAGCCAATCCCATTTGTTTATACAAATCAGAAGCAAGCCAGTTCATATAACACACAAGCCTGAAACCTCCAAGAACACAACATTCTCACTTTTCATCTCATATGCAAAATCATTTGAAACTCATCATACAAGTTTCAAACACACAAACAAACTTCACCATCAATCTCAACATGATTCACTGATCACAAACCAATCATCAAAACAGTCTGAAAGTCACTGAAACCAAGATACGATTTCTGCCCCCCTTTGAACAGAACTTCAGCAATCTTTCAAACCAGCCATTTTAAACTCCAAACAAGTATTGCAAGCTTCTCAGGAGGTCCATTAGAGGTGTTTTGGATCAAAGGGCCAGCCAGAAAGTTCCAGAAATCAAAGCTTCGATTCAGGTAACTGTCGCTCCCGGGATTTTCATCCTAGTACAAACGCGAAAGTGGCGCGGAAAGGTTAGAGTCGCCAGCCAGACATTTTTATCCCGAAAGAATGGGAAAGGTAATGTTGCACAAACCTGAGGAAGAAGGAAAGGACAAGGCCTTGCGAACCAAAGATCTGAGTTCCGGAGTCGGTTACGACCTGGGAAGGTATTAGCACCCCAGATCGTCCGTCGTACCCGACGGGATCCACGCTTGCTTGTTTGTTTCAAAGGGTGAGAAATAAGAATGTTGCTGAATAAAACCGCTAATTGGGATAAAGGGAATGGAAAATGAGAAATGAACTGAAATAAGAAAAAGAGAATAAAAGGGGAAATGTAGGGAAAATAAAGAATGTGCTCGAACAGGCCCTACCCCGCTGCCTACGTACCTCATCGGGATAATGAGGATCAGAGTCGATGTAGTTCGCCTAACTAAGGCGGGAACTATTTGTTTGTGTTTTTTATGCTGGAACTGCGTATGTCTATGCTCAGGTGTTGCAAGCTCGTCTGGTACGAGTGCATTTACCGTCTTGCATGCGAGACAAGTCGTCGCGAGTTCGCGTTGTGAGTGAATGAGATGAGAAGAGAAGTTCCCGCAGGATAGTCGCTTGTTATTTGTTTTTGTCTTTTATGAGTTTTGTATGAATTTGGCACAAGGAAGTGAATTCAAACTCTTTTCCATGGAATGTACACCTGGCTCTACATTCCAAGATGGAATAATAGAACAAGCATACCCAGCAAGGAGAATTTATCCAAGACTGGTTTCCTAGGATTAGGGTTTAAGTTCACTAGCTTGTTGAACTTTATTAAGTGTTTTTGTTGCTTTTGTGAAGAAGTGTCTTTTAAACTTTCTTTGTGAACAATTCCTTGATGAGACTTGTGCATCATGATAGACAAGCTTACACCACTCCAAGATGGAATGAATGCAAGTGCTTCATGGAATAAGGCTATACACAAGGAATCCTTCCATTTATTTGTTAAGTGTTTTTGGATTTTTGTTTGAAGATAAGAAGAGAATGACTCAAGTTGCAAAAAAGGCAAAATCTAAAGGGACTAAGACTCAACCCTAATTTTGTTTATTTACAAGTGGTCCTAATGGTTAGTGAAGTTTTCTATTCTTAATTAAAACTAGAAACTATTAGAATTCAACTTACTTCTTAATGAAGTTAAGTTGATTCTAAGAACAAATGGGGAACCTATACAAGTTATAAAATCAAATGAAACAAAAACAATGAAACTAAACATAAGAAATAAAATTCTACAAATGCATTAGATGCATGAAAAAAAAAAGTCTATTTATTTATTCTACTTCTAAGTGAAATGAATTTTAAACCTAAGTTCTAAATCTAAGCTAAACCTAATATTCATTCTAAAAAAACAAATTAAACTAAACCTAAGTCTAATATTGAATTTACATGCTAAGTCTAATCTAGACTATTATTATTTTTTGTATTGGACTTTATTATTATTTTTTTAATGGCCTAAACTAAGGGGAATTATGCATAACTAGGCCTAAAACTAATATTCTAAAAAAAATATTAAATCTCCTAGAAAAATTATGAAACTTAAATTGTAGGGTCTTACCACTATCTAAAATATTGTACTAAGAGGGATTCTAAAACATCTTATTTTTCCTATGCCTAAAAATCCATTATTTCTAGCTAAGAATTAACTACTATTTCCTAAGGATTATACCATTAAAACCTAAGATAAAAGCTCCTAAAAATTCCATAAAAAATATCCTAAGAACTATTATGAGTCCTCTAGTTACAGAAAAAAGAATGGCTCAAAAAAGTTGCTGGAAGCTACTTAAATAAAATGAACAAAATCCAGCATAATTAAAAGAAATTTAACAAAGCTAATTAAAAGAAAAATTCAGAATTAATTCAAAAATAAACAAATTCCAGAAAATAAAAATGTCATAAATTTCTAAGTTCAATTATTAATCTACTTAATTTTTTGGGGAATTTTCTAATTATTTTTATTATTTTTTATGAATTTAATTCTAACTATGATTAACTTAAAATAAAATCCTAAAGAAATAATGCAGGGGGTGTTTTTAGTTATTTTTTGGGTTATTTTCGTGTTGGGCTTATACTACAGGGGTGTGAAAAGCAATGGACTTGAGCCCATTTTCGTTAGAACCAGGGGGTGCGAAAAAAGGACTTTTTATGCTTATTTTCTTAATGGGCTTACGCAGGGGTATTAATAGCAAAAAGCTAGGCCCATATCTTATCTCACTAAATCCATGGAATTAACATTAATAACAAAATCAGAAAATAATTAAAGGGGTTATTTGACTTTTAATACTGATTAAATAATTCTTAACGTTTTTTCCATTTCATAATACTCATTAACTTAATTCATTAACTTAATTTAATTGTTTTTTATAACACTCTTTTAATGTTAACTTCCCTAATTTAATTCAAGATTAATACCAACATTAGTTTATAATCAAACTATAATACACCAAATAATCAAAACACGTTCAAAACTTCCATCCTCCCCTAAATCTACCTCACACAAACCATAGCCTCTCCTTCTTCTTCCCCAGGCCGCCGCCGTAACACCCTCCTGTCTTCCGCCGCCACAGCCTGGCCTCTCCTCCTTCTCCGCCTTCCTTTTCAAATCCATACCCACACTGGCCTCATCTTCTTTCGTCGCCATCCTTCATCGCTCGTCTCCTCCTTCGGTCACAAACCCCCAACGCTCTTCCTTCTCCTAACAGCGCCGCCGCGGGCCATGGAGAAAGGCCGATAACGCCTTTGAAGCATACCCTTTACTACAACCTAACCTCCTCTTCTATCAAAGGTCCAAACCCTAAACCTCACCCTAAACCAAAATTTCTAGCACAAATTCCAAATGACACTCAAACCCTCACATGAACAAACATCTCTCTGCCAATCCCAAAAATCGCCATATCGAAAGTCGAACGAAATCAAACAACAACAAGCAGTGCAGCAATCATTTCAAACAAAAGGGATACAAATTCGTACCTGATGAATTGAAGTAGAGTCAACAATCTTGACGGAAAAGGATCGTTCCTCTTCTGACGGTACTGCGAGCTTGACGACGATCTTGTTTATCAGCCGATGACATGACGATAGTGCGAAGAAGAAAAATCAAGAACCCCGTTCAGGTTTACATATTGATATTATCCTTCATTCTTCTCTTGCGTTTTACTTTCTTTCTTGTGATTGTTTGAGCACTGATAAGATCAATACAGGATGGATGGCGAACCGGTACGACAATTGCAGCCGTGGTTCGATTGCTTGGCTCAAGCTAGTGTATTCCTGAAGGTCGCGGTAGCTCGCTGGCTCTGATGAAAACCTGAAGCCGAATCAATGTTGGAATTTGAGGAGAACGAATGAAGTGATACCAATGAAGCCGAATCCGTTGAATCACTATGGGATTGAGGTATGCCAAAGTCAGCTTCTTACTTCATTTCTTCGATCCCTTTCTCCTATTTTCTAGCTGTAATTCTTAAGATTGATTCGATTATGACGTCTCGAATGGGTTTCTTGTGTGATACAGGGTTCGGTAGGGATTGAAGCAAGGTAACAGAAATGGAAGGAATAGGTGAATGGTTGAAGAATGAGGTTGAAGAGTTGAAGGAAGGAAATGGTGAAGGTGAAGAATAGTGTGGATTAGAGGAGTTGTGTGAAGGGTTCAGGTTGAGAAATGTGGTAGCCAAATTGAAGACTGTGATGGAACTTCTGATTTATAGAGATGGGAAAAGCTCTTGGAAGAAATCTCAGGTGAACATTCCAGAAGAAAAATCTGTTATGAAGTTGTTATTTTCAGTTAAAAATTTTCAATTCCCTGCTTTGAGTTAGTTATAGGTTTTCGGTTATGATTTGATTATGAACTGTTATGAATCTGTTAGGAATAGGTTATTTTCATTTAGTGACTTTCCTGAGTGAATTTTTTTGTCACGAATTCCCTCCCTCTCCTATAACTGAAACTGAACTCTTTTTTTTTTGGTTGAGTGTTGATGTGCAGGTTGTGATGAAGGGCTGCAGGATTAGTCAGTGAAGAGGAGATATGAGAATTGATAGTGAGGATCTGGAAGTCGGTTCAGAAGAAAAGTTTCCTCAGCCTTTTGTTTGTCACTGAGTTTTTTGAGTTTTCTCCTTTTTTTTCTGAATTCTCTTCTAGCTTTTGTAACTGAATTTTTTGTTGATGTTCTCATAATCATAGGCGCGAATGAAGTTCAAGCAGAGAGTGTTTCATACCGGAGAACATGATGCTATTTTTGTTCTTCCTCCGGGTGCATCTATCATTCTCTCTTCGACGGTTTCTCCGGCAATAGTTCACCAACTGTATCTGTCAGGTCCTGCTGCTGGCTGAACTTTTTTCCTTTGCTTTTTTCGTTTGCCCACTGTGTACTCTTATTCGATTAATTTCACAACACTCTTTTTCTTATTACTCCAGGATGCGAAAATGATGCGATTACGGTTGATGGACATTGCCGATGAAAGCTGGCGAAACTGGCACGTGGAGAGGAACGGGAATTCTTCAGTTAAATAATGACTTCTTTCTTTTCTGAACTTCATTGTATTCTGATATTACCAATTTCCTTGTTAATTTTCCATGTTATATATTTGATGACCTTTGTGTATCCTGCACCTTTCTTCTTTTAAGTAACGGCAAAGCTTCGCAAAAGGGCAGTTTCGTTTCTGGATGCACTGAGAGTTCAACTTCTTCAACTTCCTTGCGATTTGAAACCGTATTGTTGCACTATCATTGATTTATGTGATTCTTGTATTGCAGGTTGATGTTCTGTTAGCTGATCCTCTTTCTCTTTTTCGTGATATGCAGGTTTTATGAGTGACGACGTTGCGGATTTCTTGAATGTGTATTTCATGGTGGGTGAGCAAGATGGATTTAGAAGACTTGTATTTCATGGAAAATGGAGTTGCTCTTATGGTTGCAGTGGTCATGATAGCTGACCCGATAGCTGCTGGAGACCAATTAGGACAAAGCGTCTTGATTAATCCAGCCGTGCTAACACCATGAGGACAAGACCTAGATGTTCCTTGCATGACATTGAAGGGAAGGCCTCAACGAGTGTCTAGACGCACAAGCAGCAAGCATGTTCACGCCCGGCGCAGTTACATCGAGCTTGAATATTGCCGGTTGAACTTTATCTGGTCCTCTAGATGAACATGAAGCCGTAACTAGGGCTGGCCCTTTTTACAAATTGTTCTGACTTTTTTCTTTTTTTTTTAGACTGTTTTAGCTTTTGACAGTTTTATTTTGATTAAGTCCACATTATGTCCTCTTGTTGTTTGATGCTTTGCATAGTAATTGACAAAGGAATATTCTTCCATTAATTAGCAATTGATTTTCTCAAAAAGATAACTCTCTTAGCCACTGACTTCATTTTCCCTTCTTTAACACATGCCACGCCTCTTTTCTTGTCTCTTTTTTTTTATATTAGTAGAAGTTTACAATAGGGCAAGTTTACCAAAAGATTTGCACCCGTAATTGTCTTGTTACCAATGGTAATAGATCCGTTGAAATTTCTATCTAATGTACTAGCAACAAAAATGAGCATCCAAGGAACAACATTAATCAAACTTCCAGGGATAGGCCTATCACTTCCCGCGGAAGTAACCAATAATATATCTCTAACAAATGCATGAAATGCACCTATCGAAACCTTATCAGTAATTGAGAATCTATACTAGTACTTCCACCAACAGAAACAAATATTAAGTCAACACCGTCACTAATGGCTTGATCAACAGCAGCTAATACATCAACACCAAAACAAACTAGTAGCATCCGTTAAAGACCAAACCCTTTGTATATTGCAACTTTTAATTTTGGCAAACCACTTTTTACTGTTCCATCGCCAGTATTAAATATAATTGCACCAAGTACAAAGTTTCCGCTTAATGCGGACAATGAACTACCACAAGGTATACATGTGCGATTTGGATGTTGAACAAAATACGAACAAAGGAAAGATTGTTGAAATACAAGTGATTTGCGTAACCAACTTTTAGGCCAACCTAGAATTCCAATCCAACTTTCAAATTCCAACCTCACTCGTATTACAACCACAATACCCTGATCATCATAAGGACCTGTAACTTGATCTCTTGTACCACTAACCAACATTCCTCTGCCGTAAAACCCTGATTAGATCCGCAAGCAATAATACCTCGAATCCATCTGATAGATGAATACCAGACCCTAATTCCATAATTCATGAAACCAAATCCATTGAAGTATAAAAAACCCCAAACTAGTGGAAAAAACTGATCCTTCAGGAGACACTGATCTCATGCCTTATGAAAACAATGAAATGCTATAGCATGCTGTTTATGATTAGTGAGAAATGCAGATAAATGCAAAATGATATGCCAGTAGAGGGAATAAATATGAGGGCAAATTTTGAGGTATTACAGTAGCCATGAAAATTCATTTTTCTAGAACCTTTATTTCTTGTTTCTAAAATGATCTACATGCTTCCCTAAGTTCACTGAACTCTTTACTTTTGAAAATGATTGAGAAATGAGCTTGTATCGTGTTTCTGAAATTTTTGCAGTTCTTGATGTTTGATTCGTATCTTGATTTTGAGTTGAAATAAATGGGATTTGTTGTTGGATTATGTTTTGTTGTTGATCATTGATTGTTTCTGGAGCTTTTGGTGAAGTTTCATGGTGATTTGAGGGATTCAGGGGAGGGGTTTGGCCGGAGAAGATGACCGGAACACTGTTCCGGTCATCTGAAAGTGATTAGGGTTAGTTAATTAGGGTTTAGTCTTAATTACATAAGTTTGAATGTGAGTCATCCAAACGCGCGCCAAGTCCACTCCCGCGTCCCTGAATTTGAATTCTGGCCCTTGGATTTGCATACTTTTTCATTTTCAGCTTAAATTCAATTTTATTTTCATTTAATTTCATTTCTTTTGTACGTTTTATAAAAAATAGCAAAACACTTTGAAAAATTCTAAATTTTTTTATCAAACTCTTTATTAATTTTCAGAAACCAAAAATATTTTTATTTTTATTTTTTGCATTGAAAAATATTTTTAAATCATTTAAAAGTTTATTTTTAATTGATTAATGAGAATTAATTAATTTTAAATACTTTTAAGTATTTAAAAATCACAAAAAAATTCATGAGACATTTAAAATCATTTAGAAACATTGTCCAACTTTCAAACAAAATTTATTTTTTGATCTTGATGCCTTTTGACAATTTTCAATGGAATTAATTTCATTTCAAGGCATTATTTTGATTCAATCTTCAAAAATTCATTTCTGCCTAGCCTTTAAGAGTTGGACAATGATTCTTTTTGCATTGCATCTTGTATAACATGTAGTTTATAGGATTAAATTGGCATGAATTGATCTTGCATTTTTAATTTGTTTGACATTTTTCTTGACAAGGTACCTTAGAACCCTAGCCAACTTAGGAAATTCATAACTTACACTAGGTTAAGAATTGGATCCTCTCCTTTGGGCAGTGAGTTTGTATAGGTTTAGGGTTCCTTTGAATGCATTTTCAAATTTTTATCATGATGTTTGCTTCTGGTTTTGAATTTTGTTTTGTGCATTGTTCATAAACCCTAATTTGGGCTTTCTTTTGCATTCATCTTACATTTGCTTACGTACCATGACTTGCCATGACATTTGGTACACCCATTTGATTTCTAACACATCTTAGGACATGTTAGAATCATGTTTGATCATTGCATCTTTCATTTGCCATGTTGTATGTCATTTGCATTTCATAACTTTTCATGTATGTTCATGGTTCTAAGCATGCTTCTCTTGCATCCATATGTTTGTATGATCATCCTCATGTCTTGCCTCATGTTAGCATCATCTCTTAGCAACATTAACATCATATTTATGCTTCTGGTTTTGGTTTGCATCATGACATTACATCTCATTTTGCATTGCATTTCATTCCTTTACTAACTTTTCAGGTGGTGAGTTGTATTGAGAAGTGAATTTGCCTTCACTTCTCACAATTTCTTTTCATCTCTCTTATGCATCATTGCTGCATTTTTGTATGTGTATTGGATTGAGCTTGCTCATTCTTGTTCATCTCACTTTCTTTCATCAAGTGACTTGTCTTCTTAATTGAAGCAAGTTACTTTGCTTCTTTTTGTTCCTTTCATCTGCTTCCTGGTGGTTTCTCTGAAGATCTTTCTTGTAAACCTCACAAACCCAAGGAATGACCAAGCATGATAATAATTAGGGTTTGATTAGTCCCCCACTTTAGCATTTACCTTTGTGTCTCTTTGAGTCTTCTCTTCTCATCTCACAATCAGGGACTAAATCCCAAAGGCTTTAAGGCTTTGTGATTAAGCTTATGCCTGCATCCTTCTATTAGGATGGAGTGTATAACTTTAATCCTAAGTGTTAAACCCTTAATGTGTTTAAATCCTTTAATCAATTCACTTAATAACCATCAAGACATCAAGCTTGTAACTTGGGCCTTGCATTAGGGTTCTAATTCTTCCTTAACTGGTTAAGAAAGACTAACCCCAGTGTTAATGGACAAGTCCCCCTCAAGTTGTCTTACAAATCATAAAACTCACTTCTTCATCTTATCATTAACTAAAAACCATCTAATAAAGGCTTTGTTTTGTCATGAGGTTAATCCCTAATCATGGATTAAGTTGAGGAGTTTTCCTCAGCTTAAACATTCTCATCTATTATCCTTCTATTAGGATGGTGTAATGAGTCTGTTTAATCTTTGGTTATGGCTTAATCTCATTACTTAACACTAAACAAAAACAACAAAAACATCTAAATAATCACAAGTAGGTTAATGATCTTAATCCTACATCAAAAGGTGATTAAGTGTGAGATGCTGACTTCATACTTAAGGTATTCTCATTACCCCTAATCAGAGGGAAGATGTGATGAGTTTACTAACCCTTGGTTTAGGCTTAAGCTCATTAACTTATGACAAATCCAAAAGCAATAAAAGATTGAAAATACAAAAACAAACAATAATCGTCTCCTCCGGGATTCTTTTCTCATCTCATTCACTCACAAACGAGAACTCGCTTCTCCCGTCTAATGCAAGACAGTTTGCACCTGAGCCAGACAGGTCATACACTTGAGCATAGACAAGTAGGCAGTTCATCACTCAATTCATCTTTCAGTCTCTTTGGGTCGAACTACGGTGTTCTGACTTCCTCATTGCACGAGAGGATACGTAGGCATAACTTAACAGTTATCGAACAAAAGTCTCTGTATATTCCCCCCTCCTTCAGCATTATTCTTTAAGCCTCATGATCTTGAGCATTTCACTCTTTTTCTTACACTAACACTAGACATATTTCACTTCACTTTCTCCTTACACTGACACTTGCATTCTTTCCAGCTTTGATACACAAATTGCACTGACACTACCCCTTTAAAACACAAATCTTTTAAGCGTGGATCCCGTCGAGTACGACGAAAAATCTGGGTGCTAATACCTTCCCAGGTTGTAACCAACCCCCTTTCTCAGTCTCTCTGGTTCGCAACCATCTTATCCATATCTTTCTAGGTTCATGCAGCATTACCTTTCCTCCGGGATAAAAATGCCTAGCTGGTGACTCTTTTATTTTCTTGTGAGTTCACTCCTGTGTGTTCTCACATCCTCCTTTCGCCGACCGTTCGCGTCTGTACCCCTCTTGGCCCCTGTGTCATTTGGTGGGAGCGACAGCTTGGCGACTCTGCTGGGGACCCTTATATTGTAACCAGGGCTTCTGGTTCTTTTTGTGGGTTCCTCTTAGCGCTTGATTGATTTGTGTTTACTGGGGTGTTATGTGCTGATTGTGTTTATATAGTTGCTTTTATTTATTGCTTTATGTACAGTTATTTATCGCTTTCTTTACAGCTTTATATGCATCATACTGTCATAACTGTTATCTGGATGGATCTGTTTTCTGTCTTGGTGGGTGGGGTTTCATTGGGAGTTTAAGGTCCTATACCTGGGACATGAGAGACACCTAGGCTAGAGTGGTTCATGTTCTTTCCCATTCCATTTCGGTCTGGTGCGGGAATATGAAACACGGTTCAGATATGGGTTTCTTCTTGAGAACTCTGTGCTGCAGATCTCCTGTAGTGCTAGGGCTATCTGGGAAGCCTGCTAAGTCTGGATGACCTTTACTATGACCTCCAGAAACTGAGGTGAATTAGAGGAGGATCTTTTATGGTTATTGTAAACATTGTACCTCCGGGTTAGAAGTGTTTACACTTCTCATAACTGATCCAAGTCTGAGGATCCTTGTTTTAGAACATCACCTGTGAGGGGGTTGGGCTGTTTACAGGTTTGCAGGAACCCTTTGGCCACATCATACCCTGTTTCTTATTGTGTTTAAGAATGCTTCACTTTGGACAGTTCTTGTGATTTAACCCAGGACATGTGACTCTTTATTTGAGTCCCCCACCCTGGTTACTGGACTTTTGAACCTCCATCTGGACTTCTTAAACATACATGAATTTATATCAAGACAGTTAATTAGATCCAGCTTGATCACAAACCCTTGCATATCATTTGCATACATCATCATTGCATCATTTAACATTTGCTTATTTGTTTTTCAGGGTATCCACATTATAGTTTGGCTTGGTTTTGACCCCTTTGTCTGATTAGACCCCTGTTCATCAGCTATCTGCTTCAGCCATCTTCATCAGTTTCCAGCTTCAGCTACTATTATCACCAGTCTCAGCTTGTCAGTAGTTCACCTTCAGTACCAGTCTTCATCATCAGTATCTGTTTTCAGCTCTTCATCAGCAGACATGGCACCCAAGAAGAGCAACATTTCATACCACTTCTTTGAGCCTGTGCTGACTGGCATCAGGCAGGTCCAGGCACTTATCACTCCAGACCATATCCCTTTATTCAGAGAACATTATGGAAGCATCCTTGATATGGTCATGGACTTGGACCCTTCTCAGAGGAGTTTGATACACATTTGCCTACAGTTCTATGACCCTCCTTTGAGATGCTTCACCTTCCAGAATTTTCAGTTGGGACCCCTGTTGGAGGAGTATTCATCACTGATTGGAGTGCCTGTCAGGGGTGGTATCCCCTTCAACCCAGAGATGCCTTCTCCCAGCAGTGAAGAGGTGGCAAAGGCACTGTGTTTGGAACCTATTCTGATTGAGCAGAACATGACTACAAAGGCTAGCATCCCTGGTCTACATTTGGATTTCTTGACTTCTCAGGCCATCCTGAAGGCCTCCTTGGGAGAATGGAAGACAGTTTGTGCATTGTTAGCCCTCAGTATATATGGGGTTATACTTTTTGCAGATGAGCCCAAGTTTATCAGCAAGAATGTTATTCATCTCTTCCTTTTGAGGAACCCAGTACCCACCTTGCTGGGAGATTGCTATTATTCTGTTCACCAAAGGAATGAGAAGCAGAGAGGGAGATTGGTGAGATGCTGTGCTCCTCTATTTCATACCTGGCTGCTTAAACACTTACCCATAACTGATGCTTTCTTGAACCCTCACCAACAAAAGAATTGGGCTAGAAGACTCACTGCTTTGACTTCAGATGACATCAGATGGTGCACCCAGAGCACCAAGGGCAGAGACATAATTACTAGTTGTGGGCAGTTCCCCAATGTACCTCTGATAGGAGTGAAGGGTTGTATCAACTACAACCCTTTGCTATTCAAAAGACAGTTGGGCTATGCTCTGGTTCACCCTCCTAAGGTGCAGGACTTGGCTGAAACCCTTTATTGTGAGATAAAGCCTAATCTAGCTGTTGTCAGACAAGCATCCTGGGCTTGGGACAACATCCAGACCAAAGGGATGGCCATTCTTGGGAAATGCAACAATGTGGCTTCAGCACAGTATTATGAATGGTCTCGTGCTAGGGCTCAAATTTCTGGGATGCCTTTCACCATTGAGGATGCACCTGGACCATCCACAACACCCCCTCCATCTACTGTCAGCCTAGAGGAATTTGAGAAACTGAAAGAGAGGAATGAGAATCTGACTCAAGCTCTGCAGAAGACCCTCTGGGAGAGGAGTGATGGTCGTCTAGACATTGAGAGGTTAGAAAAGCTAAAGGTGGAGCATCTAGCCAGGATTGAGAAATCAGAGGACTACATCAAGAAATCAAGAGCAGGAGAGCAAATTTTGAAGAATGCCTGTAAAGAGGCCCAGTTTCAGAAAGCTAGGACTGATCTCTATCTGAAAGAAAGTCAAGCTAGGTGGGTCAGGATCACCGAAGCTCGCACTCAAGAAGATAAGAGAACTCAGGACAGAATTGAGCAGTTGGAGGCAAATGAAAAGAAGCAACAGGAGGCTCTGCTAGCAGCCCAGAAGGAAATCTCAGAATTGAAGCTTAGGGCTGGTGTGAAGAGGATAAAGGACCAAGACAGGCACAAGAAGATGACTGCTGCTATTGCCACCAGGAACCTCCTTTTCAGGAGCATTACAGAGCATCCGGCTGATCCTGTAACTGAAGCACTTCTGAAGGAAGTTAAGGAAGATGAGTTTGGCTTAGATGTTTGACTTATTTGCTTTTTGTTGTTTCCATTTCATGTACTTTTCTTTTTGTGTTGCATTTTTTGGTCCCTCAGGGGCATATGTTGTAAAAACAAACCATGTATGAGTCACCATTTGTAATATATTTGTTAGTTTGTTTTATTGAGTTCTCTTTCTCTCAAGCAACATCAAAACATCTTCCTCAGGGTCTGGAAAGGTCAAAACCAAGTGCCAAGCCGGATACCTTGGATACAAATAAGCATACTGCATTGCATGCTAACTTTTATTTTGTTTTGTAGGTTTTTGTTTTGTTTGTTACTAACTCTGTTGTGATTCAGGAATTATTGCGCGCCATCGGGTGTTCCCTCTCAACCGTCCACACAGATATCCTACTCACAATAACCTTCCTGGTATCTAGATGGATCAAGTACAGCAAGATCTAACAGAGGTCAGGACTCAAATGGCTAATGAAAGGCTAGAGATGAGGAACCAAATGACCCAGTTCATGGAAGTAATGAATGGCTTGGCTCAAAGTCAAGAAAGATTGAGGGCATTGGTAGAAAGGCAGATCCCAGAAGAACCTCCCCTGGGAAATGGAGGAACGAGTAACAATGAGAGGGTTCAGCCTCATGTTAATCCACCAGTATATGGGCCTCATCTACACCCGGAAGTTAATATCTCGGTTAATGTGCAAGGAAATACAACTGCGGGCAGAATACTACAAGAAGACCCCGAAGAGGATCAATTCACTGTAATGGGAGCTGGGGATGAAGCCTATGATAGGAGGCTTGATGGAATTGCTGAGAAATTGAGATCCCTGGAGTCTCAAAACTCCTTGGGTTTTGATGTCATGGATATGGGCTTGGTGGACGGGGTAAGGATACCTCACAAGTTTAAGCCCCCGTGCTTCGAAAAGTACAACGGAACTTCCTGTCCACGAACTCACTTGCAGTCTTTTCTGGGAAGACTTAAGGCATACACCATGGATGAAAAACTATGGATGTTTTACTTTGAAGATAGTTTGACTGGGGCTTCAAGGGAATGGTACTCTCACTTGACCAGAGCTACTATCAGATGCTGGAAAGATTTAGCTGAAGCCTTTATCAAGCAATACCAATACAACCTGGACATGGCTCCTAACAGAACCCTTCTGATGGGAATGTCTCAGTCCTCCAGGGAAAGCTTCAGGGAATATGCCCAGAGGTGGAGACAGCTTGCTGCTGCTATCCAGCCACCCATGTCGGAAAGAGAAATGGCCGACATGTTTATGAATACCCTGCAAGGGACATATATTGACAGGCTAGCTGCCTTTTCTTCCACCAGCTTCGCTGACGTAGTCATAGCTGGAGAAAGAATTGAAAGCCTTCTGAAGATGGGCAAAATTACTGATAATGGTGCAAGTTCGTCAAGCAATCCTAGGAAGCCTTTAGTGGGACCTAGAAGAACCGGTGAGACTAATGCTATTCATGCCAACAGGGGCAGACCTCAGTACGTTCATAGGTCAGTGGCAGCTGTCACTATTCCAGCTCCAATTCCTCAGCAACCAGCATATCAACCACCACAACAACCCCACTACCAGCAACAAGTTCAGTATCCGCCTCAGAGAAACTACAACAACAACAACAACAACAATCAACAGCAAAGGCCCTTTCAGCAAAGACCATCCCAGGCAAATAGGGTGATTGACCCTATCCCTATGCCTTATGCCGCTTTATTGCCACAACTCCTGAAACTCAACCTGGTTGAGCTAAGGACATTGGCACCTCCAGATCCTACCAGTCTTCCAAGAAACTATGATATCAACGCCCGGTGTGCTTTTCATTCAAATGCACCTGGCAACAGTACAGAGAAATGCAGGGCTTTACAGATGAAGGTACAAGATTTGGTGGATTCCAAGGCCCTCAACTTTGCACCCCCGCCTAATGTCAACAAGAATCCCATGCCCAATCATGGAGGACCAAGAATTAATGCTATTGAGGAAGACAAGCCATCTTTCTTAATCACCAGTGTTGGGCAGATTCGGACACCTCTGGTAGAAATTAAAGCTCAGCTCCTAGAATGCCAGATGTTCCCCGGGTGTGAGCTCGGTTGTGGTTATTGCAACATTTCGATCAACGGGTGTGATAACTTGAGAAGCGGCATAGATGATCTTATCAAAAGTGGTATCCTTCAGATCACAACATCAGTACCTACAAATCCAGCAATCCCTCTGACAACAATTCATGAATCCTCTACAACTGCAACGACAATCATTCCAACCAATTCATCAATATCATCAACAATGGCTCCATCCATCACTTCAGCAAGCCAGATGTTAACAACCATTTCTTCTACAACATCAGCACCCCTTCATTCAACAGAATCTTCTACAACGCCAACAAATATCTCAGCAGTCACCATTTATTATGATCCATCATATGTTCCTCCAAACAACAACTTTCAACAACAAACGTTGGCACCTCCTGCCAAGTCACCAGTCACCATCTACTACGATCCGCACACCATTTCAGCACCCTCCTCTGCTGCAGCCAGTCCAGTTACCATCACGGTACCTGGACCAGTACCATATGAAAGCAGTAATGCCATCCCTTGGCATTATGGCTCTGACCTTTACTGCAACAGGGAGAAAATCACTTTGGACTCTTCAACTTCTTCTCCACAGATTGATAATGTTGGGGGAGGCGGAGGCTTCACCAGAAGCGGACGCCTTTTTGCCTCACAAGTACAAAGACCTAATGCCGAAGCAGAAGCTGCTGCCAAGGCAAAAGGAAAGAGTGTGGTGGTGGAAGAACCAGTTATCAAAGAAATGTCCGATGTCCTTAAGATACTGATTGCATAAATACAGATGCTTCTCTTAAAACACGTGCTTGCAGGAAATATACTTACTCCCGGGGGTGTCTAAACTCCTATGACGGAATCCGGTAAGGGATACCTCGGGATTACTTGTGCGTTTCTCTGTCTTTTCAGGATTGCAGGTATTCAAAGGACAACATGGGACATGAAAGCTTCATCCCAGCCGGCTGGAAAATCATCATCCACTCAGTCTTAGCACCGTAGGTGCTTTCTCCCCAGCTGAGTTGCCATTCATTATTTCTCCCCAGCCGAGTTGCCATTTACTTCCTCCTCAGCCAAGTACAAAAGCCAGGGAACCATCCCCCCACAGAGCTTCAGCTTCTATCCAGAAGAGCAACGCATGAAGATCTCACAACAGAGTGAAGCGAGCTTCTACAAACCCCAGCTGGGTCCCTCATCACCAAGGATGGGTCTATCAGTGACCTATTTCCCCAAGCAGAGTCCCATACGTCAGATCTACCAGTAACTTCATCCCCAGCTAGGATGTTCATTTCAGGCAGATCAACTAGAGATCTTCGCAGCGGAGGGATCCGAATCCCGGATCGGTATCTTTGTATAATCATAGCATTCGCATCATATTTCCCACAAAGCGTAGCATTCCGTCTAATACGAACCATTACGGCAAAAATCAAACATATTGCATAATCATAAGCCATGGTCTGAATCAAATACTTGTGAATATTGACAACTCATCAACAGTATACAGCAAACTTCCCAAATTCCCCACCAGAGAGCCAAGGCATTTGCCTTACACTTGTAAATACAAATACACACTACTTTTGGCACCCGTCCGTGTCATGGTTCCCCAGTAAAGTCACCCGAGCACTCTTTACAAACAGACACTTACATACTACAGATACCTCTTGACACCCGTCCGTGTCATATCCCCAGCAAAAAGCCAAAGCGTACCCTTTGCACTCACAGATACATATATATACAAATTCCCTGACACCCGTCCGTGTCACTTTCCCCATCACAGTTGCCTAAACATTTTTGCAAACCATATACTTGTTTATATTACACTTTTTTCTTTTGACACTCGTCCGTGTCACCCTCCTCAGCAGGTTAAACGCTCTCCTGTACATCACTTATACTTATTTCACTCATACAGATGCTCGTCTGTATCTTGTATATACCACTCAAATCCCCTCAGATTCAACACTCGTCCGTGTTCTTTGTTAACCTGTTGATACTCGTCCATATCGTCATCTTAGAGCATGCGTCAACGTTTGTTTCTACCCGATACGCGTCCGTATCATAGTCTTAGGGATGCTCGTCCGCATCTTTAAATCCATACACATGTCAAACACTTATGTCTTCTTGAAATTAGACACTCGTCTGTGTCTACTTTTCCCCAGAAGAGTCCCCTCAGAATCAACACTCGTCCGTGTTCCTTGTTAACCAGTTGATACTCGTCCGTATCATCATCTCTGAACACGTGTCAGTATTTGTTTCTACCCGATACTCGTCCGTATCGTAGTCTTAAGGATGCTCGTCCGCATCTTTAATCTATACACTATGACAAAACACTTATACCTTTTATTTCTTGGATGTAAACACTCGTCCGTGTTTACTATTCCCCAGTAGGTCGCCAGCAAAGTAAAATTTCTTTTCTATCTGACATTCGTCCTATGTCATGATAAACCCTGAGAGCAGCCGTACCCTGCTAGGTGATCGTCCTTCACCTCTTGACGAACGTCCTTCATTATGCTCATCCGATGGCCGTCCCCATCGTTGATCTTTTTATCCGGCATTCATCCTATGTCGTGATATTTAGCAGCCGTCCCCTGCTAGGTGATCGTCCTTCACCTCTTGATGATCGTCCTTCATCATGCTCGTCTGATGGTCGTCCCTATCGTTGACCTTTTATCCGGCATTCGTCCTGTTTCGGGACGATGTGTAAATACTTACCGCGATGGATAGGTCTTAGTATCAGAATGTTCACTAACAAATTCAAAACATTTCTCATAAAAGACAAAAAACAAATAACAAGCGACTATCCTGCGGGAACTTCTCTTCTCATCTCATTCACTCTAAACGCGAACTCGCGACGACTTGTCTCGCATGCAAGACGATAAATGCACTCGTACCAGACGAGCCTGCAACACCTGAGCATAGACATACGCGGTTCCAATTTAAAAACACAAACAAATAGTTCCCGCCTGGTTAGGCAAACTACGTTGACTCTGATCCTCATTATCCCGATGAGGTACGTAGGCAGCGGGGTAGGGCCCGTTCGAGCACATTCTTTATTTTCCCTACATTTCCCCCTTTTATTCTCATTCTCTTTTTTCCAGTTCCCTTTCTTATTTTAGTTCCAGTTTCCAGTTAGCAGTTCTTATTCAGCAACATCTTATTTCTCACCCTTTGAAACCAAAAAAGCAAGCGTTGATCCCGTCGGGTACGACAGACGGATTGGGGTGCTAATACCCATCTCAATTCGTAACTGACTCCCGAACCCAGATCTTTGGTTCACAGGACCTTGTACTATCCTTCTTCCTTAGGTTTAGACATGGCAACAAAACCCATATCCGCGGGTACCCACCCGAACCCGCTCCGAAGTTGACGGGGAAAACCCGCTTTGACTCTGTTTGGGTTTGGGTTTTCCCTGATTAAAAAATATGGGGACGGGTCGGGTAATGGGGACACTAGTACCCACCCCGAATCCACCCCCGAACCCGCCCCGTTTATTTTATTATGTACATTATTATTTAGTTTTGTTAATTTGTAATATTGAATATGTGGTCAATGTTTTGATATTTTGATTTTTATTAATTATCTAAAATATTTGAAATGTATGTATGCAATTTTTTGAGATTGTTTTATTTTATTATTTGTAATGTAATTTTATTTTGGAAAAATTAAATATTTCTATTAAAAAAATAACTTTACTAAATAGATAGTGGCGGGGCGGGGATACCCGAACCCAACCCAAACCCATTTTGGACGGGTTTGGGTTTTAATTCCCCATCCCCGTTTGGGTTTGGGGCGGGGAACGGGGGATGTCTGGAAATATGGGTTTGGGTTTGGGGGAGATAAAAACCGTCCCCGACCCGCCCCGTTGCCATGTCTACTTAGGTTTGTGCAGCATTACCTTTCCCGTTCCTTCGGGATAAAAATGCCTGGCTGGCGACTCTACCTTTTCCGCGTCACTTTCGTGTTTGTACTAGGATCAAAATCCCGGGAGCGACAACTGGCGACTCTGCTGGGGACCGAACCCTGATTCTTCTAGTTTCCCTTGTAGAGTCAATCCTAGCGCCTGTTAGTTTTTGTTTCTTTGGGTGTTTATATGTTTGTTGCTGTGTGCTTTAGTTTAGCTTTACTGTTTTTATTTACAGTTCTTACTTTACAGCTTTACTTTACCGCATTCATTTACCGCTTTCAGTATTTATTTTCCATGCATCATATTATACTGGACTGTCTGGCTGTGCTGGTTTTCATTTTTTCTGCGGGATGGGAGTTACTATGAGATAAGCCAAATACCCGGCTTGAGTGCACTATAGGATTAGCGTGGATAGACATTGTACTTCCATGGTATCTCACCATGATGAGTGGCGATGTGCTCCACACCCAGGTTGCGACCGTCTTGGAACTATTATGTGTGGGGATTACCCCACTTCAGGATACGACCTTGATGGTTATGTGCAGCTGGAGACCGATCTTTGAGAACCTTAGTGGAAACAACCCTCTCCAGTGATGACAGTGGCAGACCACATTTGTTGGCAAACCCACTCGCATCTGAGGGCCCACTGGGAACTCGCATAGGATGGCCTGGTTCTCTCATAAGAATCCAGTCAAGGAAAATTGTTCGTATGACGATAGTATTGTACCCTTTGGGATGAATGTACTATTTTTTCTCGATTCAGTGCTTGAAGCTGGGGACTTATAAGGGATGCTTGTTTTTCCGGACTCAACTGAGGCCTCCCTGAGTAGTACATAATGCCAAATCGATTCCCTGATTTGGTCATGAGCCATTTCTCGGAAATGGTGAACGTATTATTGCTATTCGGCTTTGAGAGTCTGTAAAGTTGACCCGAGTACCACATCCGTGAGATTGGGAGGGGTTTACAGGTTTGCAGGAACCGTAAGACCTTCATCATACCCGCTTTTCCTTTGGTTCAGTTTTGTGATCTGGATTTCTGGTTCTAAGATATGGATCCCGGATCAAACGGATTGTTATTGTGATATGTGGATATTGAGACCTTGCACCGACACCTGATGATATGATTGGCACATCACAGACACTTCACTGATTACATGCCTTGCCTTGCATAAGCATCATAGCATCATTAATCATTTGTGTTTCTTTTATTCTCAGGGTTTGCACTACTCCCAGTTCCTGGTCGTATACTTGCTTCAGAATGGAAGATGTCATAAAGAAGAATATTTTCTACAAATTTTTTGATACCAAGGTGGACTTGCTCAAGCAGATGGTGTCTCTTATTACCTCGGGTCATTTGGGATTTTTCAAACAGCGATATGGTGATATTCTGGACATAGTGTTCAATCTGGATAGTTCACAAAGGAGTGCCATCCATACCTTGCTACAATATTATGACCCTAGACTCCGATGTTTCACATTCCCTGATTTCCAGCTAGGTCCATTGCTAGAAGAATATGTTGAGATTTTGGGGCTGCCTATCAAAGACCAGATTCCTTTCAATTCAGAAATGACAAGACCGACTCATGATGACATCGCTAAAGCTCTTTATTTGAGCTCGTCAGAGATATCTGTTAATCTGGTTGCCACCAAGGTAGGAGTACTTGGTTTTCCCTTAGAGTTTCTGGTCAGAAGAGCTGAAGAATGTGCCGTGGAAAAGCAGTGGGATTCAGTTTGCGCCATCTTGGCATTATCTGTGTACGGGATAGTTTTGTTTGCTGACATGGAAAAGTTCGTGGATATGAATGCCATTCATTTGTTTGTGATGAAGAATCCTGTACCCACTCTCTTGGGAGATTTGAATTATTCAGTACACTATAAGAATGAGAAGAGACGAGGTGGCTTGGTTAGATGTTGTGCCCCGTTATTCTACACATGGTTTATGAGGCACATCCCTGTTACTGGAGTATTCACGGATCCTAAACTAATCTGGTCGCAAAAACTAAGCACACTGACCGCCAAAGACATTAGATGGTTCACCTTAAGGCTAAAAGGGAAAGAGCTCATCTCCACCTGTGGAGGATATCCTAATGTTCCCCTCTTAGGAGTAACTGGGGGCATTAATTACAACCCCATACTTTTGAGAAGACAATTGGGATATGCTTTGAAGAATGTTCCCAAAGATTCAGAGTTTGATCAGACCTTTTTTTTCCCTATGAAGGACAATCTCCCATTGGTACGGGAAGCTGCAGGTGCTTGGAAATTGATTAATATAAAGGGTATAGAACGCTTGTGCAGGAGTAATAACCAAATGTTTCCCGAATTTGAAGCTTGGGTAAGAGAAAAAGCTCAAGTGACTCTAATCCCTTTCTCTGCACCGTTACCACCACCTACCACAGTTCCTTTAGAAGATTATCAGAAATTGGAAGCTTTGGTCAAGCATCTTAGAGTTGAGAATCAAGAGGCTTACAATTCTTGTCAGAAATTGATGGTTCAGAACCATCAGTTAGAAGATAGAGCTCACCGGGTTGAGGAGACGGTTTGTCTTAAGTAGAAGGACTTCGAGGAAAGGGAGCTATACTTCAGGAAGAGAGGATTGGCTGAGATCCATAAGGCGAGTCAGCGCCGGAAGGATAAGAAAGAACTGAATGAGGCAAATGAAGCCATTACACTTTGGCAGGAGAAATGGAGCGATAATCAGAAGAAGTAAAAGGAGGTAGAAGCTGAATTCGAGTTGAAGATCAAGAACCTCCAGGATGCTTTGGTTGAGCAAGAGAAGTTAGTTCGGAAGGCACAAGAGCAACAGAGAGAGTGTCTTCGTCAAATGACAAAGAGTCAGCAAGTAGCTGAAGATGTCCAGAAAGAAGTTGAAGAGCTGAAGCTTCGTGCTGATGTGAAGAAGTCAAAGGTCGAGCCGGGTCCGAGCAAAGAGAATGAGACGACTTTCCTGCAGCAGATTGAAGAGTTACATGCTTCCTTTGATCTAAGGGACCTCCTCATCCAGAGACTCATCCAGGAGCCTGATCATCCGAATATCGTTTAGTTGTTCCAGAATGTCAAGCGTCTTAGCTGGAGGCTGCAAGACTTAGAGCTCCCTAGGGTTTAGTTTCATGCTATTGTACTTGGATTAGCCACAGGCTTGTTGTGGAATTCCTTTTATTTGATGTACTTTGTTGTTCTTTTGATTGGCACCCTTCGGGGACTTTGTTGTTTCAAACTTCAATTTATGTGATTGACTTGTTTTGAATCTCTTGTTCGTTATTTGTTGCACCGACACGGGGTAATGAGCACCAATTCTCCACGGCCGTCACTGTATTTGAACATCGCTTGGGTCTTCTTCCCAATTATTATTCTCTTAATGCCAGGACCGGAAAAGGGAAAGCCTTGGGAATAAAGGGAACACATTGCATTGCATACGCATCATTTGCATTTCTTCTTTGTTTTTGCAGGTTTTTCTACAGGGTGCTTGATTTATCTGTGTTTCAGGCAAAGATTGCGAGAGCTGCTGTAAACACCCCAAATTTGCCCTCACCCATTCACACCATGGCTTGTGATCTCTTCATATACATAAGTTCAATCATAGCATCTCATATCACATTTGTGATTCACTGCATTGCTTCTAAGTCATCTGCATCTAGGGTTTGTGATCTGAGCAATCCAAGAGCCACTTGAACCACTCCAAAGGTCATCAATCACTTCAAAGGGGTCCATGTATGTTCAAGCATCATATTATATCCTCTCAAAGTCAAGAATGTCAAAAAATCACAAGAACTGAGAATGGCATGGAAGCAGAGCCAGGTTTGACTGCACAGATGACCTAGAATTAGGGTTTTGGTTTCAAAGGCCATAACTCCAAATTTTTTGGTCATTCTTGTTTCTATTGGTCTCTATATGGTATAGGGATCATGCATATCAATTTTCATGAAGAAATTCCATGGGGAAGTCATCTGATCAAGAGTTGACTTTTTGAGCAAGTCAGTGCAAAATCAGGGCATCTGAGGCCCCCAATGACCCCAACCAAAGGGTGTTCTTCATCCTTTTGATTGTGTATGATCTTTATTTGATCATAGAAGATGTTAGAAGTTCACAAAATTGAATAATTTCAAGCCATTTGCAAAGTTGACTTTTTGGGAAAGTTGACTTATAATGAAAATTGCCATTTTTGGGAAACTTTTTCAACCATTGCTTTTTGATTCAAAAATGCTTCAAATGGAAAAACTTTGGTCATGAAAGTTGTAGAATGGATCATTCCCTTTTCAAAAAGTACAAGAACTTGTCCTAATTCATTTTGGATCAAAAGTTATGGCTTGTCAAAGTTGGCCAAAATCACATAATTTGAAGTTTTCTACCAAAGAGGCATTTTGCAAAATGGTATGATCAAGTGTTCTAAAGACTTAAAATATGCACAAACTCATTACAACATGATCATATGACTCCTAAAAATCAGAATTGGCCCAAGAATCATCTCATTTCATGCCTTGAACTTCAAGAAATCACAAAGGGGCCAAACTTTGTGAAAAGTGCAAAACCTATCACAAACCATAAACCACTTGCTGCATTGCTTCTAGAACTGTTCCATAGCATTCCTTGATTCAAGCTGAGCCAAAGCAAGCCAAAAAGCAAGTTGTACCATGGCCCATACCTCAAGTACAAGTCAAGTTGACATTTTGGCAACTTGCCCATACCAATCACACTATGCCACAACCACTTTCTGAGCCAATCCCATTTGTTTATACAAATCAGAAGCAAGCCATTTCATATAACACACAAGCCTGAAACCTCCAAGAACACAGCATTCTCACTTTTCATCTCATATGCAAAATCATTCGAAACTCATCATACAAGTTTCAAACACACAAACAAACTTCACCATCAATCTCAACATGATTCACTGATCACAAACCAATCATCAAAACAGCCTGAAAGTCACTGAAACCAAGATACGATTTCTGCCCCCCTTTGAACAGAACTTCAGCAATCTTTCAAACCAGCCATTTTAAACTCCAAACAAGTATTGCAAGCTTCTCAGGAGGTCCATTAGAGGTGTTTTGGATCAAAGGGCCAGCCAGAAAGTTCCAGAAATCAAAGCTTCGATTCAGGTAGCCATGGAAATTCATTTTTCCAGAACCTTTATTTCTTGTTTCTAAAATGATCTACATGTTTCCCTGAGTTCACTGAACTCTTTACTTTTGAAAATGATTGAGAAATGAGCTTGTATCGTGTTTCTGAAATTTTTGCAGTTCTTGATGTTTGATTCGTATCTTGATTTTGAGTTGAAATAAATGGGATTTGTTGTTGGATTATGTTTTGTTGTTGATCATTGATTGTTTCTGGAGCTTTTGGTGAAGTTTCATGGTGATTTGAGGGATTCAGGGGAGGGGTTTGGCCGGAGAAGATGACCAGAACACTGTTCCGGTCATCTGAAAGTGATTAGGGTTAGTTAATTAGGGTTTAGTCTTAATTACATAAGTTTGAATGTGAGCCGTCCAAACGCGCGCCAAGTCCACTCCCGCGTCCCTGAATTTGAATTCTGGCCCTTGGATTTGCATACTTTTTCATTTTCAGTTTAAATTCAATTTTATTTTCATTTAATTTAATTTCTTTTGTACGTTTTATAAAAAATAGCAAAACACTTTGAAAAATTCTGAAAATTTTTATCAAACTCTTTATTAATTTTCAGAAACCAAAAATATTTTTATTTTTATTTTTTGCATTGAAAAATATTTTTAAATCATTTAAAAGTTTATTTTTAATTGATTAATGAGAATTAATTAATTTTAAATACTTTTAAGTATTTAAAAATCACAAAAAAATTCATGAGACATTTAAAATCATTTAGAAACATTGTCCAACTTTCAAACAAAATTTCTTTTTTGATCTTGATGCCTTTTGACAATTTTCAATGGAATTAATTTCATTTCAAGGCATTATTTTGATTCAATTTTCAAAAATTCATTTCTGCCTAGCCTTTAAGAGTTGGACAATGATTCTTTTTGCATTGCATCTTGTATAACATGTAGTTTATAGGATTAAATTGGCATGAATTGATCTTGCATTTTTAATTTGTTTGACATTTTTCTTGACAAGGTACCTTAGAACCCTAGCCAACTTAGGAAATTCATAACTTACACTAGGTTAAGAATTGGATCCTCTCCTTTGGGCAGTGAGTTTGTATAGGTTTAGGGTTCCTTTGAATGCATTTTCAAATTTTTATCATGATGTTTGCTTCTGGTTTTGAATTTTGTTTTGTGCATTGTTCATAAACCCTAATTTGGGCTTTCTTTTGCATTCATCTTACATTTGCTCACATACCATGACTTGCCATGACATTTGGTACACCCATTTGATTCATAACACATCTTAGCACATGTTAGAATCATGTTTGATCATTGCATCTTTCATTTGCCATGTTGTATGTCATTTGCATTTCATAACTTTTCATGTATGTTCATGGTTCTAAGCATGCTTCTCTTGCATCCATATGTTTGTATGATCATCCTCATGTCTTGCCTCATGTTAGCATCATCTCTTAGCAACATTAACATCATATTTATGCTTCTGGTTTTGGTTTACATCATGACATTACATCTCATTTTGCATTGCATTTCATTCCTTTACTAACTTTTCAGGTGGTGAGTTGTATTGAGAAGTGAATTTGCCTTCACTTCTCACAATTTCTTTTCATCTCTCTTATGCATCATTGCTGCATTTTTGTATGTGTATTGGATTGAGCTTGCTCATTCTTGTTCATCTCACTTTCTTTCATCAAGTGACTTGTCTTCTTAATTGAAGCAAGTTACTTTGCTTCTTTTTGTTCCTTTCATCTGCTTCCTGGTGGTTTCTCTGAAGATCTTTCTTGTAAACCTCACAAACCCTAGGAATGACCAAGCATGATAATAATTAGGGTTTGATTAGTCCCCCACTTTAGCTTTTACCTTTGTGTCTCTTTGAGTCTTCTCTTCTCATCTCACAATCAGGGACTAAATCCTAAAGGCTTTAAGGCTTTGTGATTAAGCTTATGCTTGCATCCTTCTATTAGGATGGAGTGTATAACTTTAATCCTAAGTGTTAAACCCTTAATGTGTTTAAATCCTTTAATCAATTCACTTAATAACCATCAAGACATCAAGCTTGTAAATTGGGCCTTGCATTAGGGTTCTAATTCTTCCTTAACTGGTTAAGAAAGACTAACCCCAGTGTTAATGGACAAGTCCCCCTCAAGTTGTCTTACAAATCATAAAACTCACTTCTTCATCTTATCATTAACTAAAAACCATCTAATAAAGGCTTTGTTTTGTCATGAGGTTAATCCCTAATCATGGATTAAGTTGAGGAGTTTTCCTCAGCTTAAACATTCTCATTTATTATCCTTCTATTAGGATGGTGTAATGAGTCTGTTTAATCTTTGGTTATGGCTTAATCTCATTACTTAACACTAAACAAAAACAACAAAAACATCTAAATAATCACAAGTAGGTTAATGATCTTAATCCTACATCAAAAGGTGATTAAGTGTGAGATGCTGACTTCATACATAAGGTATTCTCATTACCCCTAATCAGAGGGAAGATGTGATGAGTTTACTAACCCTTGGTTTAGGCTTAAGCTCATTAACTTATGACAAATCCAAAAGCAATAAAAGATTGAAAATACAAAAACAAACAATAATCGTCTCCTCCGGGATTCTTTTCTCATCTCATTCACTCACAAACGAGAACTCGCTTCTCCCGTCTAATGCAAGACAGTTTGCACCTGAGCCAGACAGGTCATACACTTGAGCATAGACAAGTAGGCAGTTCATCACTCAATTCATCTTTCAGTCTCTTTGGGTCGAACTACGGTGTTCTGACTTCCTCATTGCACGAGAGGATACGTAGGCATAACTTAACAGTTATCGAACAAAAGTCTCTGTATATTCCCCCCTCCTCCAGCATTATTCTTTAAGCCTCATGATCTTGAGCATTTCACTCTTTTTCTTACACTGACACTAGACATATTTCACTTCACTTTCTCCTTACACTGACACTTGCATTCTTTCCAGCTTTGATACACAAATTGCACTGACACTACCCCTTTAAAACACAAATCTTTTAAGCGTGGATCCCGTCGAGTACGACGGACAATCTGGGTGCTAATACCTTCCCAGGTTGTAACCAACCCCCTTTCTCAGTCTCTTTGGTTCGCAACCATCTTATCCATATCTTTCTAGGTTCATGCAGCATTACCTTTCCTCCGGGATAAAAATGCCTAGCTGGCGACTCTTTCCTTTTCTTGTGAGTTCACTCCTGTGTGTTCTCACATCCTCCTTTCGCCGACCGTTCGCGTCTGTACCCCTCTTGGCCCCTGTGTCATTTGGTGGGAGCGACAGCTGCCAAGACCTGGCATCTCCGACAAGATATCCCGCATCGCTACGCAACTCGCAGCAACCAGAGGACAGTCATGGACGCTATGCAAACAGAGCTTAATGAGTTTCGCACTAGAATGGGAGAATTCATGGTCATGATGCAAGGGATGGCTCAGGGACATCAAAAGTTAAGGAATGCAATTCAAGGGCTCAACCCTCCTCAGACTAATATTCCTGTGACCACTCCTGACGTGCAATGGGCTCCTCCCAACACCAGTAATGGCCCAGGTGGACCTCAGATTCCAGAACAGGGCACGACAACTTTCATTCCAGTACAAGACAGACAGGAGGATCAGTTCCCTTATTTCAACAACAACATGGGGTTCGCTGGAGAAGGAAATCTTCATGATTTTTTATGCTTGTTGAGAAAGTCAAAGCCCTCGAGTGTAGAGACACTTTGGGGATAAATGTGTCTGACATGGTGTAACACGGTGGGAGAACTGACTTTAGTTATGTTGCGGATAGCAAGAGTCGCCACCGACTTTTATTTTATCCAAAGGAAAGGTATAAAAGAACAGGAAAGACCTTTAAGAGATATTTTTGGGTCCGGGGGGTAGGTTATGTAAAGGGAAGGTGTTAGCACCCTTTACATCCATGGTTATCCATGGGCTCTTAGTTACTTAGCTCACTTTTGAATTGTTTTTGAAAATGTGAAGTGTGTGAATAGAAATTTTCATAAGAGTTTGATAATGATCCATGTACGGATGCGTACCCTAAAATGGAGTGAGCAAGCAACTAGGAGATACCTACCCTAAAATTTTAAGTCTTTCTTGTTCTTTTTCCTTTATTTGGTAAGACTATCCCTACTATTAAGGAGTAGGTAGTCATTACCTTGGATGTGAGGGACATATGAGGGACATCTGTTTTTATGAAGGCAACTGTGGGGTGTATTAAGCATTTAGGAGGGACTATCATCATTTATTCGAAAAGGGACTCGATCTTTAAAGGCAACCATTAGGGACTTGATGATTTTTTCTTTTAAGGGACTTGCTTTATACACCCCACTTGACCTTATTAGTAGGCAACATTGAGGGATAACCTTAGGAATGTGAGATGGCGATTAAAAATCGACTTATGTGTGTGAGTGTTCAATATTATTTATCTTTAATTAAAATGATCTAAATTTACTTTACATAGAATACATGTTTTTGCACTCCCTAAATTACTAACCATAGCAAGCAAATTAAGTTAAATAATTAAATATTTACACCAAGGAGCAATTACAAAATAATTATAAGAATAATAAATAGCAAAAATATAAATATAAAAGCAAAATATAAATAATAAGCAACAACTAAATAAATAAGCAATAATAAATAAATAGGGGTTAGTAATAATAATAATTAAAAAATTAAATAATATTAGTGAAATAATAATAACCAAGAGTTAGTAATAATAATAAAAATAATTAAGTAAGGTTAGTAAATAAAAATAAATAAAGTTAGTGAAATAATAATAATAATAAAATATATAAGATTAATGAAGCAAAAATAATAAATAATAACATGGTTAGTAACAATAATTGAAATAAACAAAATTAGCTAAAATATTATAAGAATAAAAGATTAACAATTTTTTAATATAGGCAAATTATATTTACAAATTATTAAATTATTTTTAAATGTATTATAATTACAAAATTTAATTATTCAATTTATTTCTAAACAATTATTTATTAAAAGATATTTATACATTATATGAAGAAAATAAATTTTAAATATCATATTCACAAAACAAAATTAACATTAAATAAATATATACATTATAATTATATAAAGAACTAGAAAGTAAGAATTGTTTAGAAAATAAAATTAGGTTTTCACAAAATTAGGGTTTTGCTTTAGAAAAATATTTTTAGAGTTCTTAATTTAATTATACAAAATTATTTTAATTAACATGCATATATTATATTTACATATATAATAAAGAAAATAATTTTTTTGAATTAGAAAAATAAAGTTTAGAGCTTTAGTAAATAAAATGTTATTTTAGATATTTGAATATACATATACAATACATAATTTTTATTTTTTATTAATAATAAGAAACAACTAAATTAATTAATTAAAGGAATTAAAATAGAAAAAGGTGGTAAAAATAAGAACTTACCTTGGCTGGGTTTGAACCCAGGATGCCCTATTTACCAGCAACAAAACCTTCCACCAGGCTAGCCCACACGCAGGCAACAATGAAGGGAGGATAATTTGTTTTGTGCCTTGCCTTGGAAAATCCAGAAAATACAAGAAAGCAAAAAGGCCTGGGGTGGTGTTGAACCCAGGACCTCATAGCTATACACACGCGCGCATTACCACCCGGCTGGAAGAGCCCATCTGCTTACAAAACAACTACAAACAATAATATATTAAGAATGCAATTTAAATGAAAAAATGTTAAAAACTTGGCTGGAGGCAGGATTCGATCCCCTCCCCTTTTGTCAAACGCACACAAGCCTTTCCACTGGGCCACGCAGCAAGCTGTGATAACAAACCAATACAATAAGATAAAATATTTTAAATAAAATTTGAATATTTCCTGGGCGCGCGAATTGCTTCTTCTTCAACCTTTTTCCTGCGAATATTACTGCCTCTCCTGCGAGTTTTGTTGCAAGTTCTTCATGGTTTTGGACCTGCGAAAATCGAAACTCACACCAAACAGCAATGATTCATGAAATTAATTATAGCTTTATGATCCTTGTGATTCATAGAACATTCCTATGTTCTTAGAATTCGTTTAAATCTATTGAATCATCAAACCCTAATTTCAAGAGTGAAACCCTAACAATGGCCGCGGGTGGTATAGGTCATGAAACTTCAATCCAATTGTCCAGAATCATGCTAGGCATCAAGATAAACACATATCAGTCATCAAAAACAATTTATAATGCATATGTTATCGAATTCGAAAAATTTAAATTCAAGACAAAGTTTGATTCGGGTAGAGCAATATGAGATGGTATTGATGCATATGATTGATGGTTTATGATCAGTGATGTCCAGTGAAGCTCTCCATGTTCTTATTTTACCTTCTAGTGCCCTGGATTGAAGAATCCGAATGTGAGTTTTGGATGGATTTTTGAGGTTTTGAACCTACACTTAGAGGCAGCAAAATCGTGAATGAGTGCTAGGGTTATGATCAGTACTTATATGAGGATCATTTAGGTCAGAAAAATTGAATGGTTGTATGGAGATTTTGATATTTGAAGATTGAAAAAGATCATGGTTTAAAATTCAAATATTTGTTCATGAAGGCTTGCTATTTTTGTACCAATCTCATGATTTCCTTCCCTTTCAATTCAAATCAGTATTTATGAGATTCTAGAAGCTCAATCTTCATCAAATAATATATTTTCATATTTTATATTTATTTAAAATGATTTTTTATGAATTAAATCAAAATAAATAAAAATAAAATAATAAAAATTCTGATTTTTAATCATTTGGGTCGTGCATGATGATATGGTATGGATTGGATCACAATTTGGCCAGCCCATTTGGAAAGAAGTGGTTTTAAACCTCCATTTTCAACATAAACCATCACAAAATTTCCCAACTTTGCAAGGGCATATCTCCCTCAATTTTAATGCTATGAGGGTGTTCTTGGACATTTTGGAAAGCTTGAAGAGTCCTCTAAATAACCCCATTGGTTTCATGTCCATATCATTTGCCAATCTCAAGTTATGCCCTTTTGAAGTTGTTGACTTTTTGTTGACTTTTAAAATGACCTATAATGTCTTAGCTCATATCTTCCAAATGAAGCATTTTTGGGCTTGACTTGCAAGATCAAAGTTGTAGAGAATTCAATTTCCTTCAAAATGAGCTTTGAGTGGAGACTTGGTGATGAAGTATGTGAAAGTTATGGCTGGTCAAAGTTCAGTTGACTTTTACTAAGGAAACCCTAATTTAGAAACTCCTGATTCTTGATGATCTGAAATCTCCTTGATGAATCATGATCAACCCTTGATCAAATGATGAATTTTACTTCATATACTTGATGTTGGCAAAAAATCATGAAGTTTGACTTTGGTTTGACCACAGTTGACCTCAGTTTGACCTTTTAACTACTTTGACTGATTTTGACTTATCTGATCATCTGACTGAGCAAACTTTTGAGAAAAGTCTTGAAACTTGTCATGGGGGTTCTTAAACACATATAAGATGTTATGAAGCTCACTTGAAGTCTTGGAAGTTCATTTAACCTGATTAAAACCCTAGTTTTGGATGCACTGCTTAGGAGGTGCATTGTCTGAGGGGATTGTCAACTTTTATGGCCAATTGTGAACCTTGTGAACCTTGTGAATCATCATAAAATGTCTTGTGAACCTCATGGGAAGTATGGTGAACCTTGTGAACCTTGTGAACCTTCATAAAGTAACTTGTAGACTTCATGAACCTCATGAAAGGTTATGAAAACATTGTGAATCTTGTGAACCTTCAAGAAGTGACTTGTAGACTTCATGAACCTCATGAAAGGTCTTGTAAATGTTGAGAAACTTGTGAACCTTGTGAACCTTCATAAAGTAACTTGTAGACTTCATGAACCTCATGAAAGGTCTTGAAAGCATTGTGAAACTTGTGAACCTTGTGAACCTTCATAAAGTAACTTGTAGACTTCATGAACCCCATGAAAGGTCTTGAAAGCATTGTGAAACTTTTGAACCTTGTGAACCTTCATAAAGTAACTTGTAGACTTCATGAACCTCATGAAAGGTCTTGAAAGCATTGTGAAACTTGTGAACCTTGTGAACCTTCATAAAGTGACTTGTAGACTTCATGAACCTCATGAAAGGTCTTGAAAGTGTGGTGAAACTTGTGAACCTTGTGGACCTTCATAGAACACAAAGTCTTGTATTGTGAGGGCAAATTTTGGGGTGCAACACATGGGCCTGGTCCCTGGGGTGGTTATTCCTCACAAATTCAGGCCGCCCACTTTTGACAAGTACAACGGTAGTTCCTGCCTGAAGACTCACTTGCAGGCATTCTATCGGAAGATCGCTGCCCATACTAGGGATGAAAAGCTCTGGATGTACTACTTCCAGGATAGTCTCTCCGGAGGGTCCTTGGAATGGTATATGAAGCTAGAGAGAAGTTCTGTAAGAAACTGGAAGGAATTGGGAGAAGCATTCCTCAAGCAGTATCAGTATAATATTGACATGGCGCCCAGTCGCACCCAACTTCAGAGTCTGACTCAGAGGAGCTCAGAGAGTTTCAAAGATTACGCACAAAGGTGGCGTGAAGTGGCCGCTAGAGTGCAACCGCCTTTGTTGGAGAGAGAAATGGTAGACCTGTTCCTAGATACCCTCCCTGGGCATTTCATAGAAAGGCTAGCTGGATGTTCTTCAAGTGGGTTCTCAGATATCATCTTGACTGGCGAGAGGATAGAAATTTGGATCAAGCAAGGGAAGATTCAGAACGGAGGCGCTTCAAGTTTTGGTATTAAGAAACCCTTCTTGAAAAGAAGAGAAGGAGAGACTGGTGCAGTGTACGCGCAGAGGGGAGGAAGTAGCAGAGGTTTTTATCAGCAAGTGGCTCCTGTCACTATTTCAGCTCAAATTGTCCAACAACAAGTCCAACCACCGCAGCCGCAACGCTCACAAGGGTATCAACAAAGAACTCCCCGTCCATACTATTCTCAGAGGACCAGAGAAAGATAGTTTGACACTCCACCTATGTCATATTCACAACTTCTGAGGAATCTCCTCCAACTCCAGCTGGTTCAGCTCAGAACTTTACAACCCCCGAAGCCGTGGCAACTTCCTGAAGGGTACGATGCGAATGCTAGATGTGAATTTCATTCAGGAGCTCCCGGACATACCACGGAAAACTGCAAGGCCTTGAAGTATGTAGTCCAAGACCTAGTAGATTCCAAAGCGATTAACTTCGCTCCTACTGCTAATGTAATACAGAACCCCATGCCTCCTCACGGAGGTATGGTTGGGGCAGTTGATGAAGGGGAGAATCTAAACTTGGTGTGTGATGTCAACGACCTGCAGACTCCGTTGAATGTTGTTAAAGTTTGCTTGTCCAAGAAAGGTATCTTCCCTGGGTGTGAAGAAGATTGTCCAGGATGTGCTGAAGCTACAAATGGGTGTGAGCAGTTGAAAGCAGGGATCCAAAGTATGATTGATGAGGGAATGTTGCAGTTTGACAAGATTGTAAAAGAAAGCGAAGTCTCCACAGTAACTATCTTCTACGATCCATCTCAAGTTCCTTCAAGGGCCAGAGCGGCACCGATAACCATCACCACTGTAGGACCGGTAATGTATCAGAGCGATTGAACTATTCCTTGGAATTATGGTGGTGAAGTATACTGTAACGGCCAGAAGCAAGAGTTGACCACGTCTAGTACAACCCCAGCTCAAGTAGAAAATGTTGGAGTAGGGGGCTTTACTAGAAGTGGAAGGTTATTTGTGCCAGAAACACTAAGAAATAGTGTGATACCACCCAGAGACACCGCAGAAGCCCATGCTAGAGCGAGAGGAAAGAAGCCAGTGGTTGTCAACGATCCCGCACCAGTAACTGATCCAGACCTTACCTTTGATAAAGAAGCTGAAGAATTTCTAAGGATTGTCAAAAAGAGCGACTACAAGATTGTGGACCATCTGCAGCAGACTCCGTCGAAGATTTCCATCTTGTCCTTGCTTATGTGTTCTGATTCTCACAGGAAGGCTCTCCTGAATATTCTGAACAAGGCGTATGTGCCTCAGGATATTTCGGTAAATCAGTTGGAAGTGGTGGTATCCAATGTCAATGCCAGTCACAGATTGGATTTCACAGACTTGGATCTGACTTTTGAAGGGCGTGCTCATAATCGGGCACTGCATATCTCTTTAGAATGTAAGGGCGCAGTACTCTCTCATGTGTTAGTGGACAGCGGATCATCGTTGAATGTCTTGCCCAAGAAGGCACTTGTGAAGTTGGATTACGATGGAGTAGTTTTAAAACCCAGCGACCTAGTAGTTCGAGCATTTGATGGGTCGAGGAGATCGGTGTTCGGGGAGGTGGAGTTACCAATTAAGGTAGGTCCGCAAATCTTCAATACCACGTTCTATGTAATGGATATACAGCCTGCATACAGATGTTTGCTCGGAAGACCTTGGATACATTCAGCGGGAGCGGTATCGTCCACACTTCATCAAAAGCTAAAGTTCATCTGGGAGGGTCAAATTGTAACTGTCAATGGGAAAGAAGATATTTTTGTTAGTCATCTGGCTTCATTCAAGTATGTGGAGATGGATGGCGAAATAGTTGAGACTCCATGTCAGGCTTTTGAGCCCTTGAAGACTGAAGAAGCATCTGCAGTGGCAGCTTCTCCCGAAGAACCAAAGAAGGGGGTTTCCGTGGCCTCTTATAAGCAAGCGCTTGAGTTGGTAGAATCTGGGGTACGAGAAGGCTGGGGTAGTCCAGTAGAAGTGCCGGAAAAGAAAGATATGTTCGGAATTGGTTACCATCCTGGGAAGTCATCGTCTGGACCAAGTGTTAAAGTTTGTCAAAGCCCGATTACTTTCACGAGTGCGGGAGTGGTGGATTATGGAAACATCAGTGCCGTGCAGGATGGCACAGTTGATAGTGACTGTGACCTATATGAGTGGATCAGGCATGCCGTTCCAGGGACTCAGCTTAGCAATTGGACATCATAAAGGCTTATTTCAGTCACCTCTTTCGAAGAGTAATAATTTTTGTTTCTGTTTTTCCTGTATTCAAGCACTATGTCTTGCCTGGGGCATAGTAGCTCTTTGTAAGGGTTCTTTTGTTCTTAACACAATTCATAATCATAAATAAAGCTGACGTCTTACATTCATTCATGTTGTTCTTTGTCTTTCATTTTTGCTTTTTGTTTTTCAAAAAGAAAGAAAAGTTTTTAAAAATGGCAATGTTTCTCATTTTCTCAAGTTTTTTGCTAAAGCCTTGCATGAATCACCATTCATGCAGGTGCTCGTCACCGGATCTTATCAATGACGACCCTGTTATGGCTGAGTATGACTTCGATAATCCAATTTATCAAGCCGATGAGGAAGGTGAAGAGGATTGCGAACTACCTGAATAATTGGCCAGACTGCTTAAATAGGAAGAGAAGATGATTCAGCCGCACGAAGAAGCTGTCGAAGTAATAAACCTGGGTACTGAAGAAGACAAGAAAGAAGTCAAGATCGGGGCTGCATTAGAAGAATCTATCTAGACTCGTTTGATTGCTATGCTTCAAGAGTATGTTGATGTCTTCGCATGGTCCTACCAAGATATGCCTGGTTTAGACACTGACATTGTGGTATACAAGCTGCCTCTCAGAGAAGATTGTCCTCTAGTAAAGCAGAAGTTGAGGCGCACACGTCCTGATATGGCAATTAAAATAAAAGAAGAAGTACAAAAACAATTTGATGCTGGCTTCTTGGCCGTGACCAGTTACCCTCCGTGGGTTGCCAACATTGTGCCGGTTCCTAAGAAAGACGGTAAAGTCAGGATGTGTGTAGACTACAGGGATTTGAATAGGGCCAGCCCCAAAGATGACTTCCCTCTACCTCACATAGATGTGCTCGTCGATAATACTGCTCAGTTTTCCGTGTTCTCCTTCATGGACGGATTTTCCGGCTATAACCAGATTAAGATGTCTCCCGATGACATGGAAAAGACAACCTTCATCACTCCTTGGGGCACCTTTTGTTACAAGGTTATGCCATTTGGTTTGAAGAATGCTAGAGCCACTTATCAACGGGCGATGGTGACACTATTTCACGACATGATTCATCATGAAATTGAGGTTTATGTTGATGATATGATAGCAAAATCCCAAACAGAGGAAGAGCACTTGGTTAATTTAGCAAAGTTGTTTGACAGACTCCGGAAGTTCAGACTGAGGTTGAATCCGAATAAGTGTACCTTCGGGGTCCGTTCTGGAAAGCTACTCCGCTTCATTGTTAGTGAGCGAGGAATTGAGGTTGATCCAGCCAAAGTGAAAGCTATCCAAGAGATGCCTGAGCCTAAGACTGAAAAGCAAGTACGTGGTTTCTTAGGGAGACTAAACTACATTGCATGGTTTATCTCTCACCTAACTGCCACGTGCGAGCCCATCTTTAAGCTTCTGAGGAAGAATCAAGCCATTAAATGGAACGAAGACTGCCAGCAAGCCTTTGACCGAATCAAAGAATACCTGCTAGAACCTCTAATTCTTATGCCTCCAGTGCCAGGGAGACCTTTGATTATGTATCTTACCGTGCTTGTAGGGTCGATGGGATGCGTGCTGGGGAAGCAGGCCGAGTCTGGTCGAAAAGAGTACGCCATTTATTACCTTAGCAAAAAAATTTACCGATTGTGAGACACGTTACTCACTACTCAAGAAAACTTGATGCGCTTTGGCATGGGCTGCTCGCCGATTAAGACAGTACATGCTGATTCATACTACTCTCTTAATTTCCAAGATGGATCCTGTGAAATACATTTTTGAAAAGCCAGCTCTGACAGGAAGAGTAGCCCGGTGGCAGATGATACTAACAAAGTATGATATACATTACACTTCGCAAAAGGCAATCAAAGGAAGTGTATTGTCAGAGTACTTGGCTCAGCAGCCAATCGATGATTATCAACCCATGAGGTTCGAGTTTCCGGATGAGGACATCATGTTCCTCAAGTCGAAAGACTACGAAGAACCACATCCGGAGGAGGGGCCAGACCCTGAATCCAAATGGAAGTTGATGTTTGACGGAGCTGTGAACATGAATGGAAGTGGAGTAGGTGCTGTTATCATCTCGCCAGAAGGGGTCCATACACCTTTAGCTGCTCGGTTGACTTTCGAATGTACTAACAATGAGGCAGAGTATGAGGCTTGTATCATGGGGATCGAAGAGGCAATCGACTTGCGAGTCAAAAACCTCGAGATCTTCGGAGATTCTGCTTTGGTGGTGAATCAATTCAATGGCAAATGGCTGGTTCATCAACCTCATTTGATTCCTTACAGAGATTATGTCAGGAGGCTATTAACTTTCTTCACCAAAGTCAAGCTGAATTATATTCCTCGAGACGAAAACCAATTCGTCGATGCTCTAGCAACTTTGTCGTCCATGATTAAAGTTTGTCAAGAGAATTTCGTGCCTCGAATTACGGTCTCCCATCTTGAAAGACCTGTTTATGTCTTTGCAGTTGACAGTGGTGAAGATAATAAGCCTTGGTATCATGATATCAAGAAATTCCTGAAGGCTCAAGAATACCCGGCTGAGGAATCCAGTAAGGACAAAAAGACCCTTAGAAGACTGGCAGGAGGTTTGTTCTTGAATCAAGATGGCGTGTGTCTCTCCCCGGATTTCCATCCTGGTACAAACGCGAAAGTGGCACGGAAAAAGAATAGAGTCGCCAGCCAGGCATTTTTATCCCGAAGGAACGGGAATGGTAATGCTGCACAAACCAGAAGAAAAGAAAAAGGAAGGACACAGGTCCTGCGAACCAAAGAGACTGAGCTCGGGAGTCGGTTACGACCTGGGAAGGTATTAACACCCAGATCGTCCGTCGTACCCGACAGGATCCACGCTTGCAAAAGAAACTATTTCAAAGGGTGAGGGTATGAAAGTTGCAGCAAAAGAAAATAAAAATAAACTGGAACTGGAAAAGAACTGAAATAAAAAAAAACAAAGGGAAAAATGTAGGGAAAATAAAGATTGTGCTCGAGCGGGCCCTACCCCGCTGCCTACGTACCTCATCAGGATAATGAGGATCAGAGACGCCGTAGTTACCCTAACTAGGGGTACTAAAAGGAAATTGCTTGTGAATTAAGGCTTGAACTGCCTATGCCATTGCTCAGGTGTTGCAGACTCGGACGTGTAACACGGTGGGAGAACTGACTTTAAGTTATGTTGCGGATAGCAAGAGTCGCCACCGACTTTTATTTTATCCAAAGGAAAGGCATAAAAGAACAGGAAAGACCTTTAAGAGATATTTTTGGGTCCGGGGGGTAGGTTATGTAAAGGGAAGGTGTTAGCACCCTTTACATCCATGGTTATCCATGGGCTCTTAGTTACTTAGCTCACTTTGAATTGTTTTTGAAAAGTGTAGTGTGTGAATAGAAAATTTTCATATGAGTTAATAATGATCCATGTACGGATGCGTAAAAACTTGTATTTGAAAATTTGTTTGAAATTGTGAAATGTTTGAAATTGTTTTGAATGAAGTGAGCAAGTACATAAGAGGAACCTACCCTAAAGTTTAAGTCTTTTCTGTTCTTTATCCTTTAAATGGTAAGACTATCCCTACTATTAAGGAGTAGGTAGTCATTACCTTGGATGTAAGGGACATGTGAGGGACATCTATTTTTATGAAGGCAACTGTGGGGTGTATTAAGCATTTAGGAGGGACTATCATCATTATTCGAAGGGACTTGATCTTTAAAGGCAACCATTAGGGACTTGATGATTTTTTCTTTTTAGGGACTTGCTTTATACACCCCACTTGACCTTATTAGTAGGCAACATTGAAGGATAACCTTAGGAATGTGAGATGGCGATTAAAAATCGACTTACGTGTGTGAGTGTTCAATATTATTTATCTTTAATTAAAATGATCTAAGTTAATTTTTAAATAGAATACACATTTGCACTCCCTAAATTACTAACCATAGCAAAAATTAAATTAAATATTACAAAATTTACACCAAGGAGCAATTACATAATTATAATAATAAGCAAATTAAAAATAAATAGCAAAATATAAAAAGCAAAATATAAATAATAAGCAAAAATAATAAATAAGCGATAAATAAATAAATAGGGGTTAGTAATAATAAGAATTAAAAATAGGGTTAGTTAAAATAATAATGAAAAATTAAATAACATTAGTGAAATAATAATAAAATATATAAGATTAATGAAGCAAAAATAATAAATAATAACATGGTTAGTAACAATAATTAAAATAAATAAAATTAGCCAAAATATTATAAGAATAAAAAATTAACAATTTTTTAATATAGGCAATTATATTTACAAATTATTTTTAAATGTATTATAATTACAAAGTTTAATTATTATAAATTCAATTTATTTCTAAACAATTATTTATTAAAAGATACTTATACATTATGGGAAGAAAATAGGTTTTAAATATCATATTTACAAAAATTAATCACATTTACAAAATTTAATTTTTATTAATTATTACATTTACAAAAATTATATTAAATAAATAAATATATTATAATTATATAAAGAATTAGAAAGTAAAAATTATTTAGAAAATAAAATTAGGTTTTTCACAAAATTAGGGTTTTGTTTAGAAAAATATTTTTTAGGGTTTTTAATTTAATTATACAAAATTATTTGATTAACATGCATATATTATATTTACATATATAATAAAGAAAATAATTTCTTGAAAAAAAAGAATAAAGTTTAGAACTTTAGAAAATAAGATGTTATTTTAAATATTTGAATATATATGATTTATTTATTAATAACAAGAAGACAATTAAGCTAATTACATAAGAAATTAAAATAGAAAAAAGTAGTAAAAAAAACATACCTTGGCTGGGTTTGAACCCAGGACACTCAGGCTGCAACCATCAAAACGTACCACCAGGCCAGCCATGCTTTGGTGATAATAGAAGGGATCAACTTTGTTTTGTGCCTTGCCTTGGAAAATCCAGAAAATACAAGAAAGCAAAAAGGCCTGGGGTGGTGTTGAACCCAGGACCTCATAGCTATACACACGCGCGCATTACCACCCGGCTGGAAGAGCCCACCTGATAGTATAGTGGCAACAGAATATAATATATTAAGTCTCTTTATTACCTGAAAAAATAGAAAAAATAATGTACGAGACCAAGACTCGAACTCAGGTCCCATAGGTTACACGCACAAGCCTCCCACCACTGGACCAACACAGCTGTTGTGATAAACAAACAGGATATTAAGATAATATTTTAAATCAAAAATTTGAATATGGAATCCGCGCCAAAACCAGTCGTCTTCTTCCTCATGCCCTTCGAATTTTCCTGGGATTTCACATACAAACTTACCTGCGATTTTTGAATTGCAGCAAAACCTACAAAATTCAAACAATGACAAAACAGCATGGTTTTATAAAATTGATCATTCCATTAAGTTTCTAACGAGTTTTCCAATCATTCCACGTTCTTAGAATCTATTTATATGGGCTGGATTACAAAACCTAATTGAAGCCATAAACCCTAAGTATGGTGAATCACGATTCAGGCTATGGAACTTCACCAAATGATCCAGAATCCATCTATAGCTATCAACAAACAAGATTATGTAAGCAAAATTCATTGAAAAGCAACACATTAATGGAATCGAAAAAATTATATTCAAGGTTAAAGTGAGCTCGGGTTGAACAATATGGTGCATATGGGATGCATGTGAGTGATGATTTCGCTTCATGGATACCCAAGGAACACGTCTATGATCATGTTTTACCTTCAAATGCTTTGGAACTCAAAATCCGAATATGAGTTTTTTGGAGAATTTTTGATGTTTGGAACTTACACTTAGAGGCAGTCAATTCGTGAATGGGCAAGGGCAATGAGTTTAGTACTTATATGTGGATGAATTAGGTTAAGAAAATTGAATTGTTGTGTGGAGATTTTGATATTTGAAGATTGAAAAAGATCATGGTTTAAAATTCAAATATTTGTTCATGAAGGCTTGCTATTTTTGTACCAATCTCATGATTTCCTTCCCTTTCAATTCAAATCAGTATTGATGAGATTCTAGAAGCTCAATCTTCATCAAATATTGTATTTTCATATTTTATATTTATTTAAAATGATTTTTTATGAATTAAATCAAAATAAATAAAAATAAAATAATAAAAATTCTGATTTTTAATCATTTGGGTCGTGCATGATGATATGGTATGGATTGGATCACAATTTGGCAAGCCCATTTGGAAGAAATTGGTTTTAAACCTCCATTTTCAACATAAACCATCATAAAATTTCCCAACTTTGCAAGGGCACATCTCCCTCAATTTTAATGGTATGAGGGTGTTCTTGGACATTTTGGAAATCTTGAAGAGTCCTCTAAACAACCCCATTGGTTTCATGTCCATATCATTTACCAATCTCAAGTTATGCTCTTTTGAAGTTGTTGACTTTTTGTTGACTTTTGAAATGACCTATAATGTCTTAGCTCATATCTTCCAAATGAAGCATTTTTGGGCTTGACTTGCAAGATCAAAGTTGTAGAGAATTCAATTTCCTTCAAAATGAGCTTTTAGTGGAGACTTGGTGATGAAGTATGTGAAAGTTATGGCTGGTCAAAGTTCAGTTGACTTTTACTGAGGAAACCCTAATTTAGAAACTCTTGATTCTTGATGATCTGGAATCTCCTTGATGAATCATGATCAACCCTTGATCAAATGATGAATTTTATTTCATATACTTGATGTTGGCAAAAAATCATGAAGTTTGACTTTGGTTTGACCACAGTTGACCTCAGTTTGACTTTTTAACTGCTTTGACTAATTTTGACTTATCTGATCATCTGACTGAGCAAACTTTTGAGAAAAGTCTTGAAATTTGTCATGGAGGTTCTTAAACACATATAAGATGTTATGAAGCTCACTTGAAGTCTTGGAAGTTCATTTAACCTGATTAAAGTCAAAACCCTAGTTTTGGATGCACTGCTTAGGAGGTGCATTGTCTGAGGGAATTGTCAACTTTTATGGCCAATTGTGAACCTTGTGAACCTTGTGAACCATCATAAAATGTCTTGTGATACTCATGGGAGGTATTGTGAAGCTTGTGAACCTTGTGAAACTCATGAAGTGACTGGTAGACTTCATGAACCTCATGAAATGTTATGTAAACATTGTGAATCTTGTGAACCTTGTGAACCTTCAAGAAGTACCTTGTAGACTTCATGAACCTCAAGAAAGGTATTGAAAGCATTGTGGAACTTGTGAACCTTATGAACCTTCATAAAGTAACTTGTAGACTTCATGAACCTCATGAAAGGTCTTGTAAGTGTTGGGAAACTTGTGAACCTTGTGAACCTTCTTAGAACACAAAGTCTTGTATTGTGAGGGCAAATTTTGGGGTGCAACAGCTGCCCCTGTTCAATTTTCTGAAACCTGAGGGGTTAGATTGGTATAATTGCCAGTCGTGACCTGGAAGGTTGAAGGGGATTGAACACAAAAGCCCAAAAATTTGCACTCACCAGTGCATAGAGTGATACAGATGGCTAGTTGAATATGCTTGAGTGGGCTTAAAGATGCCACTTGGAGGAAAATTCTTCAGATACATGTCTTGGAGGATGAAGCAATCCAAAATATGGAGGTATAATGATAGCTGTCAGGAGGATGGAGCAATCCTGAGGTAAAAAAGCTGTCAGGGGGGATAAAGCAACCCTGAGGTAATAATATACTTCCAAGAGGATGAAGCAGTCTTGATTGATAATATGCTTCCAGGAGGATGAAGCAATCCTGATGTACTAGGGATTTTCAGGAGGATGAAGCAGTCCAGATGTAATAGGAGTTTTCAGGAGGATGAAGCAGTCCAGATGTAATAGGAGTTTTCAGGAGGATAAAGCAGTCCTGAAGTAATGATAATAGCTGTCAGGAGGATGGAGCAGTCCTGAGGTAATAAGCTGTCAGGGGGATAAAGCAACCCTGAGGTATTTGATAATATGCTTTCAGGAGGATGAAGCAATCCTGATGTAAGAAGGTAATGATAGCTGTCAGGAGGCTGAAGCAGTCCTGATGTGTTGATATGATTCCAGGAGGATGAAGCAATCCTGATGTAATGATGTGTTTTCAGGAGGATGGAGCAACCCTGATGTAATAGGAGTTTTCAGGAGGATAAAGCAGTCCCGAAGCAATGATAATAGCTGTCAGGAGGATGGAGCAGTCCTGAGGTAATGATATATTCCCAAGAGGATGAAGCAGTCTTGAGAGATGATAAATTTTCAGGAGGATAAAGCAGTCCTGATAATCATAAGTTTGTTTGATGGATAAATAACCTGAAACAAGGTAGCATTTGTATAATAATATTAGTTTATGCATTATGTATGCATGTATAATATGATGCACTTAAGTGATGTATTATGTATCTATGGATATGGTATGATGTATGATATGATGCAAATGATGTATGTATGATATGATACTTCCGGAAACGTCTGGATATCTTCGTATAACAACTGCTGGTCAGGGAAAATAAATCCCGATTCGTTGCTGAAGGATATGAGGAATTCGTCCCTGTCTTGTTTGATGATGAGATATACATAACCTCCCGTATGCTGGAGATAGTAAGGATGGATATAACCTCCCGTCTGCTGGGGATAGTAAGGTATAGATAACCTCCCGTCTGCTGGGGATAGTAAGGTATATATAACCTTCGTCTTTGTTTGATAGTGAAGTAGATACAACATCCCGTCTTCGTTCGTCGTACTCTTATTGGAAAGTAATTTCCCGTATATCCGTATGAGGATAAAAGAGATGGATATAAATTCCAGGGGAGATGAGACTTTATGAAGATGAACTTGCCCTACTGAGGGTTTTTTGATTGTTTTGTAAAGATGAACCGGTGAAGCTTCGTTGAAATCCTTCCCTCGTTCGTCCTTAGTAAATACTATTACTGCATTTTCATGCATTTCTGGTAAACATTAATCATATTAAGCATACATGCATTTCTGGTAAACATTAATCATATTCAAAAGCATACATACATTCAAACACAACCAATGGACGTTTCGCTTATGTAAATAGGGTAAAAGTAAATCTGGATTCAAAAGATGGAATTTATTTATATCAAAAGTGACCCATACACGGGTAAGTTTGTACAAGGAGACATAAACCCTAGTAAGAGGATTTTGTCATAAAGTTTTACAAAGGAGAATCAGCTATGTGGGAAATAATCCTATTGAGTTTCAATTCTACTATTGCCATTATCTTCAAGTATCTCATCTTCTGCTGTTGAGACGAAAACAATTGGATTGAGCTTTATCTGTTCGAGCTTGAGTAAGTAGTACAACTGGTTGCAGTTTCATGGGTGATCCAAACGAGACATAGTCATACGCTTTAATCCCTAACTTTTGCCTGGATTTCCCTTTCAGGTTTTCAATCCACCGGGATACCCTTTTTTGCCCAAGCCGCCTTTTCAGGTTTTCGACTTGCCGGGTGTACATCTTTTTATATATATATCCCTAATTTTTGCCCAAACCCTTTTGGTTTGCCGGGATGCCCTTATTTTTGCCTAGGCCTGTCAACCTAGCGGGTCTCTTTTTATGCGTAGTATTTTTTAACTATGTCTGCGTTCACTGGCTGTGGGAAGTCTTCACCATCCATTGTAGTCAATATCATGGCACCTCCTGAGAACACTGTCTTGACTACAAATGGTCCTTCATATGTTGGAGTCCACTTGCCCCTAGGATCACCCTGTGGTAATATGATACGCTTGATTACCAAGTCACCAGCCTGATATACCTTTGGCTTAACCTTCTTGTTAAAAGCTTTGATCATTCGCTTCTGGTACATCTGGCCATGACAAACTGCTGCTAACCTCTTCTCATCAATCAAATTTATCTGGTCCAGTCGGGTCTGAATCCACTCATCTTCATCCAAGCCTGCATCCTTCATAATTCTTAAGGAGGGAATCTGAACTTCAATGGGCAGAACTGCTTCCATACCGTAGACTAAAGAGAATGGAGTTGCCCCTGTTGAAGTACGTATTGTAGTACGGTAACCATGAAGAGCAAATGGTAACATCTCATGCCAATCCTTGTAAGTAACAGTCATCTTCTGTACAATCTTCTTAATATTCTTATTAGCAGCTTCAACTGCCCCATTCATCTTTGGACGATACGGAGAAGAGTTATGATGCTTAATCTTGAACTGCGTGCAGAGATCAGTAATCATAGTGTTGTTCAGATTAGAGCCATTGTCAGTAATAATCCTTTCAGGGATGCCATACCTACATATGAGATTATTCTTAATGAACCGAGCCACAACATTCTTGGTAACAGATGCAAATGAAGCTGCCTCCACCCACTTCGTGAAATAATCAATAGCAACCAGGATGAAACGATGCCCATTAGAAGCAGTAGGCTTGATCTCACCAATCATATCAATGCCCCACATGGCAAAGGGCCAAGGAGCAGTCAACACATTCAATGGTGATGGAGGTACATGGACTTTATCAGCATAAATTTGACATTTGTGACAAGTTCTGGAGTGTTGATAGCAATCAGCTTCCATGGTAGACCAATAGTAACCTGCTCTCAAAATCTTCTTTGCCATAGTATGACCACTAGAATGAGTGCCAAAGATCCCATCATGCATATCCTCCATAATCTCAGTTGCTTCCTTCTTATCCACACAACGAAGCATAGTTGAATCATGATTGCGCTTGTACAAAATCCCATTACTCAGAAAGAACTTAGCAGAAAACCTTCTCAGGAACTTCCTATCTTTGACAGATGCCCCTTCAGGGAACTCCTGAGCTTCAAGATATCTTTTCACTTCATAGAACCAAGGCTTCTCTTCTGCCCCTTCTGTGTCAATCTCATTGCAGTATGCAGGCTTTTCAAATCTATCAATGGTAATCTTGGGAGCTTCATCATCCCAGCTGATCTCAAACATAGATGCCATGGTGGCTAATGCATCTGCCAACTGATTCTCTCTTCGTGGAATATGTCCAAAGGTAATCTCTTTGAAATGTGGGATCAAAGACAACACATGCTCTCTGTAAGGAATGAGATTATCATGCTTGGTATCCCAATCTCCTTTAATCTGACTTACTACCAGGGCTGAATCTCCATATACATCAAGGAACTGAATCTTCATATCAATGGCAGTTTTAATACCCAGGATACATGCCTCATACTCAGCCATGTTATTGGTACAATAGAAACAAAGTCTGGCAGTAATCGGGGTATGACAACCTTCAGGGGAACTAATCACAACACCAACACCATTACCAAGTGCATTAGAGGCACCATCAAAAACCATAGTCCATCGGGATCCTTGTTCAGGTCCGTCATATTGTCCAGGTTCTTTGGTAATAATCATAATATCTTCATCAGGGAACTCAAAACTCATTGACTGGTAATCATCCACTGCTTGATGAGCCAAATGATCTGCTACAACACTTCCCTTAATGGCCTTCTGAGTAGTATACTGTATGTCATATTCGGTCAAGATCATTTGCCATCTTGCAATTCTTCCGGAGAGAGCAGGTTTCTCAAATATATACTTGATTGGATCCATCTTTGAAATCAATAAGGTAGTATGAGTCAACATATACTGTCTTAGTCGGCGAGCAGCCCATGCCAAAGCGCAGCAAGTTTTCTCGAGCAGTGAGTATCTTGTTTCACAGTCGGTAAACTTTTTGCTAAGGTAGTATATTGCCTGCTCTTTTCGACCAGACTCGTCATGTTGCCCCAACACACACCCCATTGAGTTGTCTAACACTGTTAAGTACATAATCAAGGGTCTTCCATCAACTGGTGGCATCAAAATTGGAGGTTCTAGCAGATATCTTTTGATTTCATCAAAGGCAGTCTGGCACTCATCATTCCATTCCATCACCTGATCTTTCTTCAATAACTTGAAGATTGGCTCACAGATGGTGGTTAACTGAGAAATAAATCTTGCAATGTAGTTCAAACGTCCCAAGAAACCTCTAACCTCCTTCTCAGTACGGGGAGCTGGCATCTCCCGTATAGCTTTCACTTTTGCAGGATCCACTTCAATACCTTTTCCACTGACAATGAAACCCAGGAGCTTTCCAGATCTAACTCCAAAAGTACACTTGTTTGGGTTCAACCTCAATTTGTATTTCTTCAACCTCTCAAACAACTTGTGCAGATGATCAAGATGTTGCTCTTCATTCTGAGATCTGGCTATCATATCATCCACATATACCTCGATCTCATGATGAATCATATCATGAAACAAAGCCACCATAGCACGCTGATATGTTGCCCCTGCATTCTTCAAACCAAATGGCATTACCTTATAGCAAAAGGTGCCCCACTGTGTCACAAATGTTGTCTTCTCCATGTCTTCAGGTGCCATCTTGATTTGATTGTAACCAGAGAAACCATCCATAAAAGAGAATACCTTATGCTGAGCAGTGTTGTCTACCAGAATATCAATATGAGGAAGTGGAAAGTCGTCTTTGGGGCTAGCCTTGTTCAAATCTCTGTAGTCCACACACATACGTACCTTACCATCTTTCTTAGGAACCGGTACCACATTTGCAACCCACTGAGGATAAGAAGTCACTGCTAAGAACCCTGCATTGAACTGTTTCATTACCTCTGCCTTGATCTTTTCTGACATTTCAGGACGCATACGACGAACCTTCTGCTTCTTTGGACGACAATCTTCTTTCACTGGTAAACGGTGAACCACAATGTCTGTATCCAACCCTGGAATATCTTCATAAGACCAATCAAAGATCTCCACATAGTCACGTAACATCTGAATCAATCTGCTCTTGACACTGTCCTCTAAATCAGCCCCTATCTTGACCTCTTTCCTGTTTTCTTCAGTTCCCAGATTCACAACTTCGACTGGCTCTTCATGTGGCTGTATAGCTTTCTCTTCTTGTTGTAACAACCTAGCAAGCTCTACAGGTATTTCACAATCGTCCTCATTTCCGTCTTCAGTTTGATAGATCGGATTCTCGAAATTATAATTGGCAATAGTAGAACTGTTATCAACAGGATCCAGAGTGGATGAGGATCTGCATTTTAGTGATGTGGGTGTGTGTAAGAACACATAGCTGATAAAACAAAAATAAAAGAAAAAGAAAGACAAGGAACACCATATTTACGAAAACGAAAACGTCCACTGATTTTATTGAATGAAGTATGCAAATGAAATGACAACCCGTAACAAGCACACCATTGTGCCCCGGGTAAGGCACAAGGCTTGAAAGTTTTATTGTTCAGGAAATTACAAACTTAAAAGAAACAACACAGTAATAGTATTTACTCCTGACTAAAGGAGATAGGGATAACATCTTCAGCTTTCCAATTATTGAGTCCAGCACCCACAGTAGGAAAAATCCAAGCATCCAAGTTGTAGTCTTCATCATAGTCTCCCACAGCATTGATCTGATCTTTCGCAACCCCTTGATTGGTGATACGAACAGCACGAGCACGACGAACAGCCTTCTGGGACTCTGCAGTGAAACCCAAACCAAACTTGTCAGACTTGTATGGAATATCAGGAAGCTGACCCCAAATAGTACAACCACCTTCATCCACCACAGCTCTAGCATCATTGAGGGAGGCCATTGCCATTGTTGGAGGTTTTCTGGTGACCACAGGAACTTTCTTCACAGCAGGAGGAGCTACATAATCATTAACAACCCAGGGAACCACTTCAAATGTCTGGCACGGAGTTTCAATGTATTCACCTTCCATCTCCAGATACTTGAAAGTGTTTACATGGCTGACAAAGTATTCTTCTTCTCCATAGATAGTAACAACCTTTCCATTCACCGGATATCTCAACTTTTGGTGCAATGTAGAGGTCACAGCACCTGCCCCATGGATCCAGGGACGACCAAGCAGACAAGAGTATGAAGGACGAATATCCATCACATAAAATGTAGCAGTAAACACCTGAGAGCCAACTTTGATTGGAAGATCAATTTCCCCATGCACTACTCTTCTAGAACCATCAAAAGCCTTTACCACAATATTACTGGGTTTCAGCACAGCATCTTCAGGACTCAGCTTATTCAGGACTTCTTTAGGCAACACATTCAAAGAGGAACCATTGTCTATCAGCACATGTGACAGGGTAGTGCCCTTGCATTCAATTGAAATATGCAAGGCCCTGTTATGATCCCTCTTGGCAGGGGTCAAATCAGCATCAGAAAATCCTAACCCATTATCATAGGTAAGGTGGGCAACACAATTCTCAAACTGGTCAACAGAAATAGCATTGGGTACATGTGCAGTCTTCAGAAACTTGATCAAGGACTTGGCATGAGCCTCAGAACACAACAACAAGGACAACATAGAAATCTTTGAGGGAGTATGCCCCAGTTGATCCACAATGTCATAATCACTCTTGCGAATGATTTTCAATACTTCTTCCATCTGCTTGGAGAGATCATCAGCAGCTGGCACATCAGTAGATACAGGCTCAATAACAGGACCTTTGCCCCGGGCATCAGTGGTGGAAGTAGCAGCAGGAGTAACTGCATTCTTAGAAGCGACTGGAGGAGAGAAGACCCTTCCACTACGAGTGATCTTGCTAGATCCAACAATGTTATCAATGTCAGCAGGCACATCAGGTAAAGGCTCCTGCTTAACACCATGGATGTAAACATCAGACCCATAGTGCCAAGGCACAGCTTTATCAGATGTATAAGGAATAGGACCAGGAGTAGTAATGATCAGAGGAGCCACTCTGGCTTCAGCAACAACTTTCACGGGACCTTCAGCAGTAATTTTGATTGGACCCTGATGAGTGATTTTAATGGGACCCTTTGAAGTGATTCTTATTGGTACCTTGTCAACCATATCAACCTCTTCAATCTTCCTACCTTGAGTCAGATGATCCACCATACTTTCTACAGACGACGGAGTCCTCTCAAACACTATAGTATACTTATCCATGAGACGTTGAATTCCATCTCTCAATATGAAGCAGCTATCCGGCTTATAGGTACAATACAAACAATCTTCACGACAACCTGGAAAGATCCCAGCTTGCACTAACCTCTTTTTGATAACAGACAATGGTGTGTTCAACTCCATTACTGAATAGACATGTAGATCTTCATCAATGGCATTGACAGTCTTCTCGTGATTTGGCATTGGAGCTGTAATCACATTTGGAGTACCTGGAGGATCAAACTCAATTTCTCCAGCATCAATCATATCTTGAATTTTGTTCTTCAAGATCCAGCAGTTATTAGTATCATGACCCGGACAGTTTGAATGATATGCACATCGTGCATTGGGATTGTACCTGGGAGAGGTAATATTGGGATTCTGAGGAGCCTCTTTCAAAGTAATAAGTTCAGCCTTCAACAAATGTTGCAATGCCTGAGCCATTGACATGTTGATCTTCGTGAACTGTCTTCTAGCCCTCTGTTGGTTGCCCTGAGGCTGCTCTGTTGTTGCAGGAGTTGGATTTGAAATATGAACTGCACTAACAGACTGATGCCTTCTACTACGATCAGGCTGACCATAAACAGCATTGGATTCCTTCTTCCCAGTGGGAGGTTTCTTTGTAGTACTTGATGAAGAAGTACCCACCAGGATCTTACCATTCTTTATACCATTCTCTACTCGCTCTCCTGTCATGATCAACTCAGTGAAGCCAGATGATGAGCTTCCAATGAGATGACTGTAAAACGGACCATTCAGCGTACACATGAACATATCAACCAATTCCCTGTCAGTCAAAGGGGGTTGAACTCTTCCAGCTAAATCTCTCCATTTCTGAGCATACTCTTTAAAACTTTCTTTGGCACCCATAGACATGCTCTGAAGCTGCATGCGAGTGGGAGCTAAGTCAGCATTGTATTGATACTGCTTATAGAAAGCTTCAGCAAGATCATTCCAGTCCCTAATGTTGACACTCTCCAACTGATAATACCACTCCAACTGAGCTCCAGATAAGCTCTCTTGAAAAAAGTGGATCCACAACTTCTTGTCAGCAGTGTGAGGTTGAATCCTTCTGACATAAGACCTCAGATGCAGCTTGGGACAAGAGACCCCATCATAAACAACAAAGGTAGGAACCTTGAAACCAATGGGTATAACAACCCCAGATATCAGACTCAAATCCTCAAAATCCAGCCCAGATGATTTCTGCAACTCCATAGCATCCATCCTATCCACCAGCATCTTGAATTTGTCTTCATTAGGCTCATGATAGTAATTAGCCTCAGAATCAGAGTCCCCCATAGTGTTGTGGAGACTGCCTCCCTCTTTCTCAGATTCCTCAGATTCATAGTCATCAACCTGTTCTTTGGTCTTGACAGGACCCTTGAATCTTCTTCCCATGTTGAGCAGGCCACCTGACTTTCTGGTCTTCTTAGTCTTCTTGGCCAGCAGTGTCTTCAATTCATCCTGCCCCTTGGATAGGTTCAGGATCAGCTCTTGGAACTGTGCATTCTGTGCCTGAAGATCCTTAACTGATTGTTCAAGAGCCATTGCTGAAATAAACAGCGAGAAGATGAGAAACCTGTGCACAATTATAAACCTGTGATGCAATGAAATGGTATGTGAATGTATATGCAATGTTTTCAAGGACCGCAGGATTTAAATTTGCTTAAACAAACAAGAAAGTAACTTTTTATTAGTAAGAACTTTGTTTTGCCTCTTAGGCTTACAAAAAATGAAATGAAATAAGTACAAAAGGTGGGGTTTTAAGTCTCCCATGGACGTTTCCTCTTTGTATTGAGGTATGAGTTGAGGTTCCGTTCCTCGTGAAGTTGTTTTATTAATTCCAGGATTCTTTCTTGGCTTGCTTTGTAATGAGCCTCGAAAGTATCCCTTTGCTCCTTCAGTTGGATCCATGATCTCTGCAAGTCTTCCATATCAGTAGGCATGTCTGGGTGAAGGATGGTATAAGCTGCGTCTCCTTCAGCAACAGGTTCCATGGTAACTGGTAGGACGGCAGGATATGGCATCATGAGAGTCTGAGCACGAGATCGCACCCATCTGAGATAAGCTTCCATAGGAATAGTGTACTTAGGCTCCAGTGTCTTGCTGTCAACCCTGTTTACTTTTCCCCATGCTCGTATGAATCTCTGACGGTAACCCTGAAGATCGTTGTCGTAATCAAACACAATGCCTTGAATCAACATGTCATGTGGACCATCACTCCGAGCGTAACCAAACTGTCGTAAAGCTAGAGAGGGGTTGTAGGTGATGCCTCCTCTTATGCCTAGTAGTGGCACATTAGGAAACTCCCCACAACGGTCAATGATGGTGACATTCTCCATAGATCTGGAGCACCAATGGATATCTGAGTGAGAAAGTGACATGATCCTTTTAGACCATCTGAACCCTTGCTCATTCTTCATTACTGAGCGAGGAAGGTGAGAAATAAACCACCTAGAAAGCAAAGGTATGCAGCACATCAAAGTTCCTCTTGCCCTTGTAGTACGGGTATGAAGAGAGTGTAGGATATCTCCAAGCAATGTAGGCACTGGATTGTGACTCAGGAAAATGTTGATGGCATGAACATCTATGAACTGATCTGGATTGGGGAACAACATTAAGCCATAAATTAGTAAGGCTAAGATATCCTCAAAAGCATCATAACTCATAGCCTTCAAGAACACTTGAGCCTTCTCTATCAACACCTTAGCAAGAATACCCTTAACTCCGCTTCTCGTTTCTAGAACAATATCAGACTTCTTCAGATGTAGAGCTGCAGCAATAACTTCTGGTTTAAGTTCCTTCTCCAAGCCTGTGAAGGGTCTTTGATCAAGAACAGGTATACCCAGAAGTTTAGAGAACTCTTCCATGGTTGGAACCAGTTGGTAGTCGGGGAATGTAAAGCAATGGTGCTTAGGGTCAAAGAACTGAAACAGAACACTCATCATGTCTTCATTGAACCCTGAAGTGACTAGATCCAATAGGTGACCATGTCTCTTGATGAACTGGGAGTGATCAGACACTTGAGAAACCAACTCTTTAAGCTTGGGAGGTATCCCTACAAAGTTGATCCTGATGGTGTTTCTACGAGCAGAAGCCATGACCTGCAACAAAGAACAAAGATAAATCCCTTGGTCCTTGAAATGGTTAGGGAAAATGATATGCTTATGATGCATGATGATGTCATGATGTTATGCTCAATCACAAACATGTGGCACACACAAACAAGTCACACAATAGCCCTAGGTTTGAAGGCTTGCATGAGGTTCAAAGGTAAGTACCCTCCCCTGAAGTTTAGATGGTTCATCCTGTCCTATAAAGTAACCAGGTTCTAAGGGATCTCAATATCATTGATCCTTCACAAGGGTGGTTGTTCAGTAGGCAACTTACTTGCCAACCAAAACCCTCCAAGTTTAGAATCTCAATGAGCGTAGTATCGAGTATCAACCAACTTCAGCCTTCACCAAAGCCGGTCATCTCACTACTTTCTAAAGGCCAAGATGGGATAACTAGGGTTCTAAAAGTTAGTTAGTGCATTGACAACATATGGCAGCCTCATATTATCCTCAACTTGACTTAAGGAACATAAGCACCAACCAAGAAGTCACACTAACTATGGCCACCAGATCAACCATATCGGTATACGCCGTACAGTTTCCTTGGTCTATTGCCATTTACCTAAGGTACACTAGATCCGGGTTAGGATCTTTCACACATAAGAGCCCAACAAGTAAGTATAAAGCAAACAAGGCAAACAATTTTAAAGTGATCTAATTCCTAAGGGTACCCCTCTTTAATTTAAGTCCCCAGCAGAGTCGCCAGTTCTGTAACACGGTGGGAGAACTGACTTTAAGTTATGTTGCGGATAGCAAGAGTCGCCACCGACTTTTATTTTATCCAAAGGAAAGGCATAAAAGAACAGGAAAGACCTTTAAGAGATATTTTTGGGTCCGGGGGGTAGGTTATGTAAAGGGAAGGTGTTAGCACCCTTTACATCCATGGTTATCCATGGGCTCTTAGTTACTTAGCTCACTTTGAATTATTTTTGAAAAGTGTAGTGTGTGAATAGAAAATTTTCATATGAGTTAATAATGATCCATGTACGGATGCGTAAAAACTTGTATTTGAAAATTTGTTTGAAATTGTGAAATGTTTGAAATTGTTTTGAATGAAGTGAGCAAGTACATAAGAGGAACCTACCCTAAAGTTTAAGTCTTTTCTGTTCTTTATCCTTTAAATGGTAAGACTATCCCTACTATTAAGGAGTAGGTAGTCATTACCTTGGATGTAAGGGACATGTGAGGGACATCTATTTTTATGAAGGCAACTGTGGGGTGTATTAAGCATTTAGGAGGGACTATCATCATTATTCGAAGGGACTTGATCTTTAAAGGCAACCATTAGGGACTTGATGATTTTTTCTTTTTAGGGACTTGCTTTATACACCCCACTTGACCTTATTAGTAGGCAACATTGAGGGATAACCTTAGGAATGTGAGATGGCGATTAAAAATCGACTTACGTGTGTGAGTGTTCAATATTATTTATCTTTAATTAAAATGATCTAAGTTAATTTTTAAATAGAATACACATTTGCACTCCCTAAATTACTAACCATAGCAAAAATTAAATTAAATATTACAAAATTTACACCAAGGAGCAATTACATAATTATAATAATAAGCAAATTAAAAATAAATAGCAAAATATAAAAAGCAAAATATAAATAATAAGCAAAAATAATAAATAAGCGATAAATAAATAAATAGGGGTTAGTAATAATAAGAATTAAAAATAGGGTTAGTTAAAATAATAATGAAAAATTAAATAACATTAGTGAAATAATAATAAAATATATAAGATTAATGAAGCAAAAATAATAAATAATAACATGGTTAGTAACAATAATTAAAATAAATAAAATTAGCCAAAATATTATAAGAATAAAAAATTAACAATTTTTTAATATAGGCAATTATATTTACAAATTATTTTTAAATGTATTATAATTACAAAGTTTAATTATTATAAATTCAATTTATTTCTAAACAATTATTTATTAAAAGATACTTATACATTATGGGAAGAAAATAGGTTTTAAATATCATATTTACAAAAATTAATCACATTTACAAAATTTAATTTTTATTAATTATTACATTTACAAAAATTATATTAAATAAATAAATATATTATAATTATATAAAGAATTAGAAAGTAAAAATTATTTAGAAAATAAAATTAGGTTTTTCACAAAATTAGGGTTTTGTTTAGAAAAATATTTTTTAGGGTTTTTAATTTAATTATACAAAATTATTTGATTAACATGCATATATTATATTTACATATATAATAAAGAAAATAATTTCTTGAAAAAAAAGAATAAAGTTTAGAACTTTAGAAAATAAGATGTTATTTTAAATATTTGAATATATATGATTTATTTATTAATAACAAGAAGACAATTAAGCTAATTACATAAGAAATTAAAATAGAAAAAAGTAGTAAAAAAAACATACCTTGGCTGGGTTTGAACCCAGGACACTCAGGCTGCAACCATCAAAACGTACCACCAGGCCAGCCATGCTTTGGTGATAATAGAAGGGATCAACTTTGTTTTGTGCCTTGCCTTGGAAAATCCAGAAAATACAAGAAAGCAAAAAGGCCTGGGGTGGTGTTGAACCCAGGACCTCATAGCTATACACACGCGCGCATTACCACCCGGCTGGAAGAGCCCACCTGATAGTATAGTGGCAACAGAATATAATATATTAAGTCTCTTTGTTACCTGAAAAAATAGAAAAAATAATGTACGAGACCAAGACTCGAACTCAGGTCCCATAGGTTACACGCACAAGCCTCCCACCACTGGACCAACACAGCTGTTGTGATAAACAAACAGGATATTAAGATAATATTTTAAATCAAAAATTTGAATATGGAATCCGCGCCAAAACCAGTCGTCTTCTTCCTCATGCCCTTCGAATTTTCCTGCGATTTCACATACAAACTTACCTGCGATTTTTGAATTGCAGCAAAACCTACAAAATTCAAACAATGACAAAACAACATGGTTTTATAAAATTGATCATTCCATTAAGTTTCTAACGAGTTTTCCAATCATTCCACGTTCTTAGAATCCATTTATATGGGCTGGATTACAAAACCCTAATTGAAGCCATAAACCCTAAGTATGGTGAATCACGATTCAGGCTATGGAACTTCACCAAATGATCCAGAATCCATCTATAGCTATCAACAAACAAGATTATGTAAGCAAAATTCATTGAAAAGAAACACATTAATGGAATCGAAAAAATTATATTCAAGGTTAAAGTGAGCTCGGGTTGAACAATATGGTGCATATGGGATGCATGTGAGTGATGATTTCGCTTCATGGATACCCAAGGAACACGTCTATGATCATGTTTTACCTTCAAATGCTTTGGAACTCAAAATCCGAATATGAGTTTTTTGGAGAATTTTTGATGTTTGGAACTTACACTTAGAGGCAGTCAATTCGTGAATGGGCAAGGGCAATGAGTTTAGTACTTATATGTGGATGAATTAGGTTAAGAAAATTGAATTGTTGTGTGGAGATTTTGATATTTGAAGATTGAAAAAGATCATGGTTTAAAATTCAAATATTTGTTCATGAAGGCTTGCTATTTTTGTACCAATCTCATGATTTCCTTCCCTTTCAATTCAAATCAGTATTGATGAGATTCTAGAAGCTCAATCTTCATCAAATATTGTATTTTCATATTTTATATTTATTTAAAATGATTTTTTATGAATTAAATCAAAATAAATAAAAATAAAATAATAAAAATTCTGATTTTTAATCATTTGGGTCGTGCATGATGATATGGTATGGATTGGATCACAATTTGGCAAGCCCATTTGGAAGAAATTGGTTTTAAACCTCCATTTTCAACATAAACCATCATAAAATTTCCCAACTTTGCAAGGGCACATCTCCCTCAATTTTAATGGTATGAGGGTGTTCTTGGACATTTTGGAAATCTTGAAGAGTCCTCTAAACAACCCCATTGGTTTCATGTCCATATCATTTACCAATCTCAAGTTATGCTCTTTTGAAGTTGTTGACTTTTTGTTGACTTTTGAAATGACCTATAATGTCTTAGCTCATATCTTCCAAATGAAGCATTTTTGGGCTTGACTTGCAAGATCAAAGTTGTAGAGAATTCAATTTCCTTCAAAATGAGCTTTGAGTGGAGACTTGGTGATGAAGTATGTGAAAGTTATGGCTGGTCAAAGTTCAGTTGACTTTTACTAAGGAAACCCTAATTTAGAAACTCTTGATTCTTGATGATCTGGAATCTCCTTGATGAATCATGATCAACCCTTGATCAAATGATGAATTTTATTTCATATACTTGATGTTGGCAAAAAATCATGAAGTTTAACTTTGGTTTGACCACAGTTGACCTCAGTTTGACTTTTTAACTGCTTTGACTAATTTTGACTTATCTGATCATCTGACTGAGCAAACTTTTGAGAAAAGTCTTGAAATTTGTCATGGAGGTTCTTAAACACATATAAGATGTTATGAAGCTCACTTGAAGTCTTGGAAGTTCATTTAACCTGATTAAAGTCAAAACCCTAGTTTTGGATGCACTGCTTAGGAGGTGCATTGTCTGAGGGAATTGTCAACTTTTATGGCCAATTGTGAACCTTGTGAACCATCATAAAATGTCTTGTGATACTCATGGGAGGTATTGTGAAGCTTGTGAACCTTGTGAACCTCATGAAGTGACTGGTAGACTTCATGAACCTCATGAAATGTTATGTAAACATTGTGAATCTTGTGAACCTTGTGAACCTTCAAGAAGTACCTTGTAGACTTCATGAACCTCAAGAAAGGTATTGAAAGCATTGTGGAACTTGTGAACCTTGTGAACCTTCATAAAGTAACTTGTAGACTTCATGAACCTCATGAAAGGTCTTGTAAGTGTTGGGAAACTTGTGAACCTTGTGAACCTTCTTAGAACACAAAGTCTTGTATTGTGAGGGCAAATTTTGGGGTGCAACAGGACGACGAGTGCGTAACCGTCTTGCAAAGTGACAAGTAGGAGCAAGTTCGCGTATGGAGCGAATGAGGTGAGAAAAGAATTCCCGAAGGAAAGACGCTTATTGTTTGTTTGTGTTTTTTAGAGGCTTTTGTATGAGTGTGTCACAAGGAAGTGAACTCAAGCTCTCTTCAATGGAATGTGCACTTGTCACTACATTCCAAGATGGAATAATAGAACAAGCACACTCAAGTAAGGAGAAGATCCCCAAAACTTGAACCCAAAGACTAGGGCTTAGGCTCACTAACTTGTTTGCTTATTAAGTGTTTTGATTATTTACAAATGAAGAAGTATTTTTTATGCTTTTCTTTTATGAAGAAGATACCTTGATCAAACTTGTGCATCACAAGGTAAACATATATTATCCCAAGATGGGAAGACTACAAGCATACCTCATGGAATAAGGCTATGGATCAATGCATCACTTCAAACTTATTAAAGTGTTTTTTTAGAGTTATGAGATGAGAAGAGAAGAAGAACCAAAAAGATCTCAAAGGAAAAATTCTAAAGGGGGACTAAAACAACCCTAAGTGTTAACATGCATGGATGTCCTAAGGGTTAGTGAGGTTTCTACCCTAATGAAGAAGAGAAGAAGAAGATAGAAGAAGGGATGAGAAAGGCCTAAGCCCATCAACAAAGGGTTAGTAACATAAACATAAGAGGAAGAGATGAGAATTGGAGATGTGGAACTCAATTCCCACATCTCACACTTACCATAGCCCCTGCAAGGTTAGTATGCACATACATGAAACAAAATGAGTAAGATAACATGCTAACATAAAACAATCAGAAGTGACATGATATGAACAAATTCACAATGCAAATGCAACTCAAAGAAATGAGGAGAAGAGACTTATGACTCAAAAGGATGCAACATGAATACATATGAAAACTTATGCACAATTATGAAATATGCAAAGCCAAATGCACAAAACATGAACACAAAGTTCACAACCAGAACCAAAATGAGATGAAGAATGGCTTAGGAAGCTAGCAAGATGAAGAGCAACAAGATACAAGACCAAACAATGCCAAATGGGAGCAAGAGAAACCAAAAGATGAAGTTAAAACACTTAAAGAAACAAAAGACTTAAAGAAGAAACAAACTCAAAAATTCAGAAGACACAAGACCTATCCTAGGACCAGGAAGGTATCCACACCCCAAAGGAACCCCAAATGAGAAGAAGAAATGAGCACAAGAGGTTTTTAGGCTTATGAGAGGCTTAAAGGTTCAAAGGAAGCAAAACGGGACAAGGTTCAAGATAAAATCCACAATAAACCAACCAGCCACATAAAAATTCCACAACTGAAACCAAATTATCCTTAAACATGTTATATCAACTAGCCAAAAGTATTTGCAAAGATTCAGAAAGGAACTAAGTCAAATGGAGGCAAGAACACAAGCTAAGACAGAAAACTTACATCACAAGTTTCCAGACCAAGACTCAGGAAAAATGTTTATAAAAAATTCAGAGAAAAATCACATGAAAATAAAAATGAACTAGGAACACAAAGCAAAAAGAATGGGATCAAAACTCAAAATATTGAAGACTATGGAAAATGGACAAAGCATACTGGTCAAGAAAGACTTAAAAAGAAGCTATGAGCAAGGGTGAATTAATTCTGGCACGTGGATCAATGAAAAAAATAAAATAAAAATATGATAAAAAACTAGAGAAACAAAGGAAGGTCCATGAGTTTTTTGGGAATTTTTGGATGATTAAAATATTTTAAATGAATTAAATGCAAACTGGATTAAATGAAAATAAAAGGAAAAAAAAGAAATAAAATGAATAGAAGGAAGTGGTGTAGGAAGTAATGCTGGACATGTGATTTGGTTGGGCTGGAATACTGTGGGGTGCGGATAGCACGCTGGCTTGGGCCCAGGCTCTGCTAGTGCATATTATTGTTGTGGAATTTAAGTGAAATAAAAGAATAAAAGCTGGGAAAATAGGAGATCCGCAGGATCAAACGGACGGACGGGGCGGCCCACCTCATTAATTGAGGTGGCAGTTACGTGTGTTCTCATTGGTTATTAATGGTAAGCTCACGGTATGCACCATAGTCATATCCACACGAATAATTAAATATGAAACAGAAATTTAAACATGAAAATGCAGCAAAACAGTGCCATGTGGCGCGCTGCTGGCCTTAGGATGTGAAATCCAAGGGCTGAAACATCATCTTCTTCATAGAGACTCACAAGACAAATTCCGGTGACCGGAGTTAGAACTTCGGCACCGGAGACCAAACCAGAGGCAAAAATTCATCAAATAATGCAAACCAATAGTCCAAATTGACTAACTCTACATCACTGAATCCAAATATGACATCAAAAATAGCTAAAACTCAAAGGATCGGCCGGATCGAAGCAAAACAACATTGATCATCAAACTTTAAATGCTCATAACTTATGATATAATGCGCCAAAATCAAATCTACGAAGTGCAGCATGATCAGGGAAGAACAAGGAACACAAATCAACCATAAAATTCCATTTCCAGAACAAAAAGTTTCGAGCCATACCTGGGATGGAGATCTCGAAATGTTGAGATAGAAAACCAAATAATTTGTGCAAATCATTCCTCTTACTCCTTAGGTGCAAAATAAATGCATCTAAGGTCTTGAAATAGCTTGGATTTGAGATCTCAACACAAGAGGCTTTGAAATGGCGAACCTCCAATTCTGTGATCTAAACTTGAATGAGTGGATGATTCTTGATCTAGATGATTCACTGATCAAGAATATGGAAGAGATTTGTGGAGAATGTAAAGGAATCAAGAGGTATGGAGGAAAATGCAAGAATGAAAGAAGGTTGAGAATGAGAGAGAATTCAGATCTGGTTTTTGCTTCTTTTTCTTTGTTATGATGTTTAGAGTGAGTGTTGAAAGTGTGATGAAAAGTGCACGAAAATTGAATGAGAAAAGTGTGAATATGCAAATTGTGCACAAAGTGGAATATGCATGCTCTCCTCATGCTTCCTTGGGCTTCTCAGCATGTGTAAGTTCCATTCTCCACCCTTGATCCCAATCCATTCACTCCTGGCCCTTAGATCAAACCCTCACACTTAATTCATGAATTTTGCAAATTGGCATGTTTTGGAGGGAGTTTTAAAAAGTGTATGAAAATGATCATTTTTTTGGAGAAAAATGCCTCTTAGGCAATTTATTTCAAGTTAGAAACAATTTTGGGCATGTACAAATTCACAAAATTAAGATTGGAGCCTTCTTGCACATGATGCATTTTTGAAAAATCAAATTTTGCCTAGGAGGAGTGAAATTTTCGAATGCCTTAGAGGGAGATTGGTAAATCCGGTGAAAACGCACTTGTAATTTTTGAAAATGGAAGCCCTTACTCTCCAACTTTCATGTTTGACTTTGGTCCATTTGGAGAATTTTTGATCATGTTAAGGCCACTTGAAAATTAGGGCCAAAGTTGTGAAATTTGCAAAACTTCAAAAACCAACTTTGTGCCATTTTTGCAAAACCCCTCAAATTTCCATGATTCTTGAACTTTAGGCATTAAAAACCTCTTATAACATTGTAAGGACCCTTCTTGGCCAAAAAATTTGGGTTAGACCCCTTGAAATTGCACAGTTGACTTTTTCAGGGCTCTGTTGACTTTTTCCTTCATCTGCAAGCAACTGAGGCACTGTCTGACTTCCTCATGGAATTTTCTCATGAAATTTGACACATAGGATCATATAAACATGTAGAAGACTTGGCTCACAAGAAATGACCAAAGTTGTGAGGTCTTGGTGATTGAATCCCAAACCCTAATTTGGGTGCACTGCATAGGAGCTTTACCTTGTCCTGAGATCTCTGATGATCATGCAATCTTCTGAGCTTTTGTCAAGGGACTTGATCTTGCAAATGGAGTGTAGAATCACCATAGAACTTGTACAAACTAATTGGGACCCTTGTCATGGCTTGAAATGCTTCTGGGAACTCCACAGATGACCATATGCTTGATGTTAGGACATGAGGGATGTTATGCTTCATCTTTCCATGCTAGGATGTTGAGGAAATGATATGAGTATGATGAATATGATGTGATATGATGCTTAAAAGAAGAGGGTAAATTTGGGGTGTTACAGCTGCCCCTATTCAATCATCAGTTAATCTGAAAAGGACGATAGTACGGACTATCGACCATTCAAGATAAACTGTGGTTGAATACCAAGAAGACCAGAAATTTGCACTCTGACAAAGAATGCAATGCTGGGAAATAAACCCAACCATATGACGCTCTGGGGATAAGAAGTAGAGAAAAAGCACTGCAAGAACATAATCTGAGACAGACGAGTCTTCAAATAATCCTGTGACGCCAGGAGCTGGACATACGAGCCCTCAAATACTGCAAGCACAACCTGAGACAGACGAGTCTCCTTCGGGTTTACCTGTTACGCCAGGACCGGTAATGCACTTAAGTCTGTGGGATAGACATGCAATCAAGGTAGACGAACCTTCTTCATATATTATCTGCGGATATATGGTATGAGACAGACGAGTCTTTTTTGAGCAAACTTGTGACGCCAGGTGCAACAACAATAATGTGCCTGAGATAGACGAGCCTCCTTCGGATTTACCTGTTACGCCAGGACCGGTAACCGTTTTGACATTAATTCCCACTGTCAAGATTTGAAACCTCTTCAATACAGACGAGTATTGGATGATCATCAAGATAACACAGACGAGTGCCACAAGTCAATGATACAGACGAGTATCAGACAATGATCAGAGAAACACAGACGAGTGCTTCAGGCAATGATACAGACAAGTATCAACCACCGGTACAGACGAATACCAGAGATTCAAACACAGACGAGCATTTGAAGTAGCAATAGAAGAATACCAGGATAAACAACAAATCCACATATATAGATATAAGCATAACACAGACGAGTGCTGGGGTTGATACAAACGAGTATCCGAGCAAAGCAGACGAGCTTCAAAAGGAATCAACACAAACGAGTACTGGAAATGATACAGACAAGCATCCACAAATAACAGGCATGCCAAACACAGACGAGTGTTTGAAAGTTGCAGACGAGCAACAGTTGAAATTACATATCAAGGCACAGACGAGTGCGGCAAAGAATCTAATACTAAACACAGACGAGTGTTGCAAAGTTGCAGACGAGCAACAACAAATGCGATATCACAACACAGACGAGCGTTGAGAATTGCAGACGAGCAGTAACAAAGATCCTATCAGAACACAGACGAGTGTTGAGGAGTTGCAGACGAGCAAAATTAAGATGATCATAAACCACTGTTGGGGAGAGCAAACGAGCGATACCATAGAGTCAACACAGACGAGTGTTGAAAGATGCAGACGAGCAGCAATAAAGCATGATATGTCCCTTCTGGGGAAAACTCCGCTTAGGGATAACACAGACGAGTGTTGAAAAACGCAGACGAGCGATAAATCAATGCCTGATTGGCCACAAGAGTTACAACTCTGCAGGGGAAGATAAGTCAAGAGGTCTGGATACCCATCTCTAACTGAGGTGACGAATACCTGACTGTATCATCAAAATGCCTAAAAGTATGACAACTTTGTTGGGAATACTTCACTGACGGGGGTGAAAATCAAATATGAACTCTGTGGGGACATGATCATCCTCAGACTTGGCTGGGGAAGCTGCTTTGAACAATACTCTGGCTAGGGAGAGCATAAGACTCTGAGGGAATATCAGACTTTCAGTCTCACCTGCTGGGAAGGACTCTAGCTGAGGATAGAATTCTGATAATTCCAATCTGATGACGTCAGGCTTTCAGACACCTGCTAGGCATACTCCGCTGGGGAAGCATGGACTACTACTTCACTAGGGAAAGAAGAAACTGCTTGGGCTGCTGCCAAGGCTTAGCTGGATAAAATCTCTGCTGGAGATACCAGTCTTCAGATACCTGCTGGGAGAAGAGATCTCTACTTGGGGAGGTACTCTATTGGGGAAGAGTAAATGCTTGAGAAGAATGTGACGCCATCCTGCAACCTGCAACAACAGAAAACACAAGTGTGCCCCGAGGATTTGCATGGTATGATCTGTTCATCCATTGTCACCCGATACTCAAAGAGGGTTATAGTTTCCCTGCATGTCAGTTTTCTTTTCAAAATTATCACCATGTTTTAATGCAATGTTATTTTTGCCAAAAATTTAGGACATTTTGCAAACAAAAATAAACACACACAGCTTTTTGACTGAATATTCTTTTTATTGAATGGCCTCTGAATAGGCAAAGATTTACATCAGGAAGCAACCACCTGGAAAGAGGTAGCCACCATAAAAATTGAGAAAAAGAAACTATCCTAATGGCAATGTACACGGCATTCCAAGGAGTTCCATTTCTGCTATGACCTGCATGTCTTCAAGACTCTCCATTCTGCTTTGGCTTTCTGAGAGGATGAGGGGATTGTTTCCTATCCTTCTGATATTGTCAAGTTGTACGAAACAGTGACGTGGTTCAGATAACTCGGATCGCAGTTGTTCGCTTATTCCCTTGTTTTGCGTGGATCGCCCTTTCGGGTTTTCAATCCACCGGGATACCCTTTTTTGCCTGAGCTATCCAATGCGGCTTTTCAACTCAGCGGGTGTACATTTTTTTTATTTCCCTAACTTTTGCCCAGCTTTTTATTCTGTTTTTAGCTCGCCGAGATGCCCTTTTTTTGCCTGGACTATAATTCTGTTTTTGTGTCCAGCGGGTCTCTTTATGCGAAGTATTTTTTAACTGCGTCCGAGTTAACAGGGGACTGGAAGTCATCTCCATCCATAGTGGTGAGTATCAGTGCTCCTCCTGAAAAGACTTTCTTCACTATGAATGGTCCTTCGTAGTTTGGGGTCCACTTGCCCCTGTGATCTGAACCTGGAGGAACGATCCTCTTCAATACAAGCTCTCCCACTTGATATTCTCGAGTTCGTACTTGTTGGTCGAATGCACGCTTCATTCTCCTCTGATAAAGCTGACCATGACAGATAGCTGCTAATCTCTTTTCCTCAATTAGACATAGTTGATTATAATGAGCACTCACCCATTCAACCTCATCAAGCTTGACATCCATCATCACGCGTAGTGAAGGAATCTCTACTTCGACAGGCAGGACTGCTTCCATGCCATACACCAGAGAGAAGGGAGTTGCCCCTGTTGACGTCCTGACTGACGTTCGGTACCCATGCAAAGCGAATGGTAACATCTCATGCCAATCTTTGTAGGTGACAACCATTTTCTGCATAATCTTCTTGATATTCTTGTTAGCTGCCTCTACCGCACCATTCATCTTTGGTCGGTAAGGAGAAGAATTGTGATTCTGAATTTTGAAGTCCCGACACAAGTCTGCCATCATCTTGTTGTTGAGATTAGAACCATTATCAGTAATGATCCTTTCGGGCACTCTGTATCTGCATATGATATCCCTTTTCACAAATCTTGCCACCACTTGACGACTGACGTTGGCATAAGACGCTGCTTCTACCCATTTGGTGAAGTAATCAATCGCGACCAGGATGAAGCGATGACCATTTGAAGCAGTTGGCTCGATTTTCCCGATCATGTCAATGCCCCACATGGAAAAGGGCCAAGGGGATGACATGACGTTGAGCGGGCTAGGAGGAACATGCACTTTGTCTGCATATATTTGGCACTTGTGGCACTTACGAGCGAATGAACAACAGTCTGCATCCATTGTCATCCAGTAATACCCTGATCTCAGCAATTTCTTTGCCATAGCATGCCCTCCTGCATGGGTGCCGAAAGATCCTTCGTGGACTTCCTGCATCAACAGGCTTGCTTTGTGTCTCTCCACGCATCTGAGCAAGACCATGTCGAAGTTTCTCTTGTATAAAACCCCGTTTGTGTTCAAGAAGAAGCTAGCAGCAAGTCGCCTCAAGGTCTTCTTGTCATTGGAAGATGGCCCAGTTGGGTATTCTTGCTTTTCCAGGAATAACTTGATATCAAAATACCAAGGTTTCTCGTCAGACACGACGTCTACAGAGAAGGCATAAGCTGGAGCGTCCAACCTGGATATGTCAATTCTGGGCACATAATTCCAACACAAGACTTTAATTGACGAAGAGAGAGTGGCCAATGCGTCGGCAAATTGATTTTCATCACGTGGTATGTATTGAAGTTTAACTGTCGTGAAGAACGTCAACAGCTTTCTAGCATAATCCTTGTATGGAATCAAATACTCTTGATGCGTATACCACTTTCCGGTAACTTGGTTAATGACGAGGGCTGAATCTCCGAATATATCGAGGTTCTCAATCCGAAGATCAATTGCCTCCTCTATTCCCATTATACATGCCTCGTATTCCGTTTCATTGTTGGTGCATCCAAAAGTGATTCTGGCAGCGAAGGGTAAATGAACACCTTCGGGAGTAATGAGTACGGCACCAACTCCATGACCATTGATATTGACTGCCCCATCAAACATCACCTTCCATTTGGATTCAGGGTCAGGCCCCTCCTCCGGAAGTGGTTCCTCATAATCGTTTGTTTTGAGGTACATGATGTCCTCATCAGGGAAATCAAACTTCATTGGCTGATAATCATCCTCAAGAGGTTGCTGTGCAAGGTAATCCGACAATACACTTCCCTTGATGGCTTTCTGAGAAGTATACTGGATGTCGTATTCAGTTAAAATCATCTGCCACCTAGCAACCCTTCCGGTCAACGCTGATTTCTCAAAGATGTACTTGACAGGATCCATTTTGGAAATAAGAAGTGTGGTATGAGTCAACATGTACTTCCTCAGTCGGCGAGCAGCCCATACCAAAGCGCAACAAGTTTTCTCGAGCAGTGAATATCGGGATTCACAGTCGGTAAACTTTTTGCTAAGGTAATAAATGGCGTACTCTTTTCGACCAGACTCGTCATGTTGGCCTAGCACACACCCCATTGACCCTTCTAGCATGGTCAAGTACATGATTAAAGGTCTTCTCTCTACTGGAGGCATTAGAATTGGAGGCTCATGCAAATATTCTTTTATTTTGTCGAAAGCTCTTTGGCAGTCATCGTTCCACCTGACCGTTTGCTCTTTTCTTAGCAGTTTGAATATTGGTTCGCACGTGGCCGTTAGATGAGATATGAACCGAGAAATGTAGTTCAACCTCCCTAAAAACCCGCGCACTTCTTTTTCTATTCTCGGTGCAGGCATATCTTGAATAACTTTTACTTTAGCAGGATCTACCTCAATTTCTCTCTGACTAACAATGAAACCCAGCAGTTTCCCGGAACGCACTCCGAAAGTGCACTTGTTCGGATTCAACCTCAGCTTGTACCTGATCAGTCTATCAAAAAGCTTCTTCAGGTTGGCCAGATGCTCTTCTTCGTCTCGGGACTTTGCAATCATATCGTCCACATAACACTCAATCTCCTTGTGGATCATGTCATGGAACAATGTGACCATCGCCCGTTGATAAGTTGCCCCGGCGTTCTTCAAACCAAAGGGCATGACCTTATAGCAGAATGTACCCCACGGGGTAATGAACGTTGTCTTCTCCATGTCTTCTGGCGCCATCTTTATCTGGTTATATCCGGAGAAGCCATCCATGAAGGAGAATACCGAGAATTGAGCAGTATTGTCTACCAACACGTCAATGTGTGGCAACGGAAAATCATCTTTTGGGCTTGCTCTATTCAAATCCCGATAGTCAACGCACATCCGGACCTTGTCGTCCTTCTTTGGTACAGGTACAATGTTAGCTACCCAAGGCGGGTAACTAGTCACAGCAAGGAAACCGGCATCCCTTTGCTTCTGAACCTCCTCTTTAATCTTCATCGCCATGTCAGGACGAGTTCTTCTCAATTTCTGCTTCACAGGAGGACAATCCTCTCTCAGAGGTAGCTTATGCATCACGATGTCGGTATCTAAACCCGACATATCTTGATATGACCAAGCAAAGATATCCACATACTCTCTCAGCATACTGATCAACTCTTTCTTGATGTCGGCCTGCAGACTGGCCCCTATCTTGATCTCCTTCTTTGCATCTTCACTGCCAATGTTGATGATCTCAACCTCCTCTTGATGAGGCTGAATAACTCGTTCCTCTTATTTCAACAATCTGACTAATTCTTCAGGGAGGTCACAGTCTTCCTCAACCCATTCATCAGCTTGGTAGACTGGATTATCAAAGTCATGCATAGTCATAGCAGGAACGTTATCCGTGGAATCCGGATGATCAACACTGCACAGATGATGTGCTTATTCAGAATCTGCTTATTTTGAAAAAAGAGACGCTAACACAAAAACAAAAAGAAAAACACATTGCCATTTTTATATTTTTTGTGAAAAATTTAAAAACAAAGAAAGGGAACACAATTTGTCTGAAAATGTCCTTTTATTTCATAGCAAAATAACTATGCAATACAAAACATGGTGGCCCAATACAATGGATCCAAGCATCTTGGGCAGAATGCTGGATTTGACAATGCAGTATGCTAATAAAAGGAAACAAAATAATTACTCTGAGAGTCAGGTGACTTGAACAATGTCTTCAGCAAACCAATTTGCTAGCTCCTCGCCGGGCGCACAGGGTGGATCCAATTGTCCCAGTCTCCGTCACTATCCCCATCTTGGCTTGCTGTACAGATCTGATCGTGGTCGAGCAACCCAGAACTTGTAAATGTGATAGCCTTACCACTTGGAGTAGCTCCACCAGGCTGATACCCTAAGCCAAACTTATCATCTTTCTTTTCCATCTCCAACAGCTTGCCCCAGCCTTGGGCACTGCCTGATTGCACAACCTCTTTTACTTCCCTGTAGGAATGGATGGACGTTCCCTCCTTCTCATTGCTCTTCTCCACAGGAGTCAGGATGCTGACGTTGATTGCTTCAAAGGCTTGGCATAAAGTCTCATGGATTTCTCCATCCATCTCCACATACTTGAACGTAGACAAGTGACTGACGAATATGTCCTCCTCTCCACAAACTGTGATGACCTGGCCGTCAACCACATATTTAAGCTTCTGATGCAGGGTTGAAGTAACGGCTCCAGCAGCATGTATCCACGGCCTTCCCAACAAACAGCTATATGCAGGCTGGATATCCATAACATAGAAAACACTTTTGAAGACTTGAGAGCCTATCTTGACGGGCAGCTCAACCTCTCCAAAAACTGATCTTCTTGAACCATCGAAAGCTTTGACCACCAGATCACTTGGCGTCAGGACGATCCCATCAATATTAAGCTTCATTAGAGCCTTCTTCGGAAGCACATTCAAGGAAGAGCCTCTGTCTACAAGAACATGAGACAGCACAGCGCCCTTGGACTCCATAGTTATATGTAGCGCTTTGTTGTGGTTTCTGCCCTCCGACGTGAGGTCTCTGTCAGTAAAGCCTAAGCCATGGCTTGCATTGACACTTCCAACAACAGCTTCAAGTTGGTTGACCGTGATTTCCTGAGGAACGTAAGCCATTTGTAGAACTTTCAGTAAGGCCTCTCGGTGCGCGGGTGAACACATCAGCAGTGACAAGATGGAAATCTTGGAAGGCGTCTGGTTCAGTTGATCAACCACCTTGTAGTCACTCTTTTTGATAATCATCATGAATTCCTCTACCTCTTTTTCAAATGTACCCTTCCCAGCTACAGGAGTAGTTGACTCATCATTCACAGCTTGCTTTCCTTTGGCCTTGGACGAAGCCTCGGCCTCAGGATCCCCTCTCAGCACAGGGGGAGCAAATAACCTACCACTTCGGGTGAAACCACCAACACCTCCGACATTCTCTACAGTCGGGTCTTCAGAAATAGATCTGCTCTCAATCCTCTGTCCAGCTACATAAACATCTGAGCCATAATGCCAAGGAATGGCTCTGTCGTCTGTGTACGACACCGGCCCAGGTACTGTGATAGTTACAGAACTAATCTGCGGAGCGTAGATTGTCACCGGCTCTCTTCTGACAGGCATGTCAGCTTCATCATAGAAAATAGTAATGGTTGACACATCATCAGCCTTATCATTACCAACTTTACTGAACTGCAAGGATCCAACATCAATCAAACCCTGCAAACCCATCTTCAACTTCTCACAGCCATTCTCAGCATTCATACAGTCTTCACAATCAAAACAGCAACCAGGGAACACTTGACCATTCAACAGTCTTTCTTTCACTACCCTCAAAGGTGTCTTCACTTCGTCGATGCTCAACACCAAACTCAACTTGTCACCACCCTCAACAGCGTTGACTCTTGCCCCTCCATGATTCGGCATAGGGTTCGAGTTAACATTCGGCGGCGGTGCAAAGTTGATTGCTTTAGAGTCTACAAGATCCTGAACCTTGTGATGCAAAGCCCTGCACTTCTCAGTCGAGTGCCCGGGTGCTCCGGAGTGAAAGGCGCATCGCACGTTGACGTCATAACCAACTGGAAGCTCTCCAGGAGGTGGTGGTGCCAACGTTCTCAGTTGAATTAGGTTCAAATCTAACAGTCTTGGCAGTAAGGCAGCATAGGTCATCGGGATAGCCTCAACCACCCTATTGGTCGGGCGAGTTGGCCTCGGCTAATACGGTCTCTGCTGATAATTGGTACGAGGTTGCTATTGTTGCTGATGTTGTTGAGGAGGAGGTAGCATCTGTTGCACTGGAGCTGCAGGAATTGTGACGGCTGCCACATGTTCATAGGGTCTTCTGTAACCACGGCCCCGGCCTCGGCCAAATACAACGTTTGTCTCGCCTTCTCTTCTTCTAGGAGGTCCACTAAAAGTTTTCCTCGCTCCATTTGAACTGCTAGCACTAGGATCCTGTATCTTCCCCATCTTCAGCAATGTTTCAACTCTTTCACCAGCAATAACAATATCGTTGAATTTAGTAGCAGAGCTGGACGCCAACCTTTCGAGAAAAACACCCTGCAGAGTACCCATAAACATGTCAGCCATTTCGTTCTCTAGCAGCGGTGGTTGAACCCTGGTAGCGAGCTGGCGCCACCTCTGTGCATACTCTTTGAAGCCTTCCTTAGCCGTCTGAGCCATGTGTTGCAACTGCGTGCGGTTCGGAGCCATGTCCATGTTGTATTGATATTGCCTCACAAAGGCTTCAGCTAGATCCTTCCAACTCTTGATATTGACTCTACTGAGCTTCATGTACCATTCCAGCGAATCTCCCACCAAGCCGTCTTTAAAATAATACATCCAGAGTTTCTCATCATCCGTGTGAGCAGCAATTTTCCCAACAAATGATTGAAGGTGGGTCTTCGGGCATGCAGTGCCATTATACTTCTCAAAGGTTGGCACTTTGAACTTGTATGGGATCCTGACCCCAGGAACCAAGCCCAAATCTGTTATGTCAAATCCCAAAAAGCTTTGGGATTGAATAGCTTTGATTTGCTCAGCCATCTCCTCGAACCTCTTATTCATCTCAGCTCCTTGACCTTCAGCTTCGTCAAGTAGAGTGAACTGGTCGTCATTATTGTCCATCTGAATATTATTCAACCCGTCATTGATTATAGTCACTCCTGGCTGTCTAACAGGAGGTTCAACCTGACGTGCGCCCGCACTGGTACGATTGTCAGCAGTAGCAGCAGCAGTGTTCCTAGGTTGACTGTTCTCAATCATCTCCCGCAGACGCTCTTGGTTTTGCCCCATACCAGCCATCACTGTCATAAAGTTATCCATTCTCAGCCTCAGATCTGCCAAGTCCGCTTGCATCTGGTCCATGGCTCGTTCTCTGTTAATCTTTGTCGGATACCGATGAGCAACTGGTTGTTCCCGAACTTTACGGGGAGCTATAGTGCCTGCAACACAAAACACGTTAGTAACTGAGACAACACCTGCAAAACAAGCAAACAGGTTATATGCAATGCAATGTAACTGTTCATGTTCCCAGTTTTTTTTAAAGCATTTGGCATGCCCCAGTTCTGGCATCTAATCTCAGACAATCACTCTCAGTACTAGCTTTCAAACTTTCTCTTTGATAAGTGTTCAGACATTAGCAGTATCCAGACAAACGAGTCTTGCACATTCAAAATGATAACTTGCACATTAATACTGAATATGAACAAACCACTGTAGGCTAAAAGTCAGAATACAACCAGAAATATTCCCCGAAGGGTTACAGACCAGTACATAAAATAAAGACAAAAGAAAAAAAAGCAAGACTCCTACAACAAGCCTGTAGGTAGTCTGCAAAAATAAACTAAGCTAAGGACCCAGGATCTGCCACCTCTGCCCTGCTTTTCTTGACACCCGCTCGCAGCTTGAGCTCTTCGATCTCTCTCTTTGCTTCTGTTGCACCCCAAAATTTTCCCTCCACAAGACAAGTCATTGTGAACTAAGAGGCTCACAAGGTTCACAAGGTTCACAAGACATCTCATGAGGTTCACAAGGTTCACAAAGTTCACAATTAGTCAGAAGATTTGACATTTCCCTCAGACAATGCATCCTCCTAAGCAATGCATCCTAAACAAGGGTTTTGACTTTAATCAGGATAAATGAACTTACAAGACTTCAAGTGAGCTTCATAGCATCTTATATGTGTTCAAGAATCCCCATGACAAGTTTCAAGACTTTTCTCAAAGGTTTGCTCAGTCAGATGATCAGATAGGTTAAAATCAGTCAAAGCAGTTAAAAAGTCAAACTGAGGTCAACTGTGGTCAAATCAAAGTCAAACTTCATGATTTTTTTTGCCAACATCAAGTATATGAATTAAAATTCATAATTTGATCAAGGGTTGATCATGATTCATCAAGGAGATTTCAGATCATCAAGAATCAGGAGTTTCTAAATTAGGGTTTTCATAGGAAAAGTCAACTGAACTTTGACCAGCCATAACTTTCACATGCTTCATCAAGAATTTTCCATCCAAAGCTAATTTTGAAGGAAATTGAATTCTCTACAACTTTGTGTCTCACGAGCCAAGCCCAAAAATGCTTCATTTGGAAGGTATGAGCTAAGACATTATAGGTCCTTTTGAAAGTCAACAAAAAGTCAACAACTTCAAAAGAGCATAACTTGAGAATGGTAAAAGATATGGACATGAAACCAATGAGGTTGGTTAGAGGACTCTTTAAGCTTTCCAAAATGTCCAATAACACCCTCATAGCATTAAAATTGAAGGATTTGTGCCCTTGCAAAGTTAGGAAATTTTAGGGAAGTTTATGAAGCAAATAAGGCCTTAAATCAAATATTTGTTAAATGAGCCCACCAAATTGCTATCCCATCTTTTCAAAAACACCAAGCACGACCCAACCCATGCAATTTCTGATTTTTTTTATTTTATTTAATATTTATTTGAATTTTATTCATTTAAATACATATTAAATCAAAATAAAATCAAAAAATCAATATTTAAATATGATTCTTCTTCTAGAAAATCATAAAAGCCATTTAACATGAGTGTATATTGTCCAAATTCGTGCACACTCTTTAGAGTATGAAAAGATTTGATTTTTGGCAAAATTTGGAATGAGATTTCTTCATCATCAAGGCATCCAAAATGCCCAAAGAAGAAGCATATTTTTTGACCTAAATCACTTCTATTATAAGTATGCAACACAAGACAAGGCTGGGCACACGAAATTTAGGAGTCAAAAGTCATCATCAAATCTCAAATTTTCAAGAAAAAAGTGAAATTCGGATTCCATTATTCAAGCTATCCCAAAGACTTTTGAAGGTTCCAATATGCTCCTAAAGGATTGTAGAATGTTTCTGAATCATGAAAACATTCATTCATGCCATAAATCATACGAACCGATTCTGACTTTGTTCTTATTTTTTTGAAATTCGATTTCGACTATATGATTATTCTTTGTTTAATTTGATTATCTAACATGGTTTACAATGGTGTTTGGATTGTTTCTGGGCTGTTCAATTGCATTTTCCTTGCAGGTATCAAGATACGCCATAGTTAGGGTTAGGACCTTCAAATTAGGATCCTTTGATTTAGGTTATATAAATTATATTGGATGCTGGATTTAGATGTTTCAGGTCATGAGCAAGACATTGGTGTGACCAATTTGAAAAAACCATGCTCATACATGTTGTATATGAAAACCTAGGTTTACCTGCAAATGTTATTTCGCAGGAAAATTTGTAGGTATTTTCGCAAGCAGTTTCGCAGGAAAAAGGAGGAAGATGAAGTCTGAGGGCGCCAAAATCGTAATTCAAATAATTGCCTTATTTTATAATTTGTTATTTGCAGGAAACTATCAGATTGGTGGTGATGGCCTGGTGGTTTTGGACGCGCGTATGCAAGGCAAAGTCAAGGGTTCGAGTCCTATCAGGACCATTCTTTTTCTTGGAAGAAATCTCAAATATTAGTTTACGCATATGATACATTCTTCTCCCCCAGATGACAAGGCGCGCGCCTTGTCCCAGTGGTCATGTCTTGCCAGACCTCCCTTTTTTTTTTTACTTGTTTTCTTTGTATTTTTCTTTTATTTATTTTATTAATTATATAATTAGGTTAATTGATTTTTCTTAATTAAAACATTAACCCTTTTTTTTCTTACTAATCCTAAAAAATTAATTTATTTTTCTAAAACTCTAATTAATTAATTTAAACTTTATTTTTATTAATATGTATATATTATATTTAAATTGATATTGTATAATTTAATATAAAACTTAATTATTTCTTATATAAACCCTAATTTTCTTTATAAACTCTAATTATGTTACAAATCTTAATTTATTTGTTTTTAAATTTTAATTATATATATTTATTTTATAATTTGTTTATATTATTATTATATGTAGTTTTTTATATATATAAATAATTTAATTAAGTTTAGATTAAGTAATTAACCCTAATTTATTTTTTTCTAAACAATTAAAAACCCTAACTTTATTTTATGAGTTTAATTTCTTATTTTTATATGCTTACTTAATTATAATTAACAAATATTTTTTTATGTATATATAATTAAATTATTAGAACTATTAATCATATTTATTAGTATATAATATTTATTATTTATTTCTTTTATTAAAATTCTTAAAGATAATTATTTATTTAATTTTGAACTTTTAATTTGTTTCTATATTATATTGTTATACTAACCTTCTTATATTTATTTTGTTTATTATTACTAACCTATTTATTTATTATATGCTTATTTATTTAAGTTATTTTATTATCATGTAATTGTACACATTATGTAATAGTTGTAGAATTTCTTATTATTTATTTTTAATTGCCATGGTTAGTAAAGTAGGGAGTGTAAACATGTTTGTATTTAAAATCGAATTTAGATCACTAATTTGTAAGATAAATGCTTGAATTTGTACACGCACACACGTAAGTCGATCCTGGATCGCCATCTCACATTCTTAAGGATACCTCTCATGTTGCCTAAAGAAAAAGGTCAAGTAAGGTGTATAAAGCAAAAGTCCCTTCATTTATTTATATCATCTAGTCCCTTAAAAGATGATAAGATCAAGTCCCTTCATGGTTGCCTTCGTAAATGATCTTGTCCCTTTCGAATAAAAGATGATAAGTCCCTTCGAATTGCTAATACACCTTACAGTTGCCTAATCACAGATGTCCCTTCACTTGTCCCTTCTCACATCCAAGGTAATGACTACCTATTCCTTAATAATAGGGATAGTCTTACCATTTAAAGGACATTTAAGAACATAAAAGATTTAACTTAGGGTAGTTTCCTCTTATGTACTTGCTCACCTTTTCAAAACACTTCAAAACTACTTCACATTTTCAAACAATTTTCAAAACAAAGGCTTTATATATATCCGTACATGGATCATTATAAAGTACTTAAGAAAATTTCTAATCACACACTACACTTCTCAAAACATTTTAAAGTGAGCTAAGTAACTAAGAGCCCATGAATAACCATGGATGTAAAGAGTGCTAACACCTTCCCTTTACATAACCTACCCCCCGAACTCAAAAATCTTTTAAGGTCTTTCCTGTTCTTTTATACCCTTTCCTTTGGATAAAATAAAAGTCGGTGGAGACTCTTGCTATCCGCAACATTTAACTAAAGTCAGTTCTCCCACCGTGTTACAGCTTCCTCCAGAGCTAGTTGACTTTGTGCTAGCTGTTGGGTATTTTCCCTCCGGATGGCGTGGACTTGCTCCACCTCCTCCTTCTTGAAGGCCATCTGAACTTCAAAGAAATCTTCCTTCTCTCTAAACTTCTTCTGCTCTTCATCCCTTTGACCTTGCAGCCAAGCAATGGATTGACGAGCATCTTTGAGAGTCTTTAGAGTCTTCTTTCGTTCAACTTCTCTTTGAGCTTCCATCATACCCAATCTGTGGAAATGGGCTTCCCTACCAGCAAAGTCCTTCTCTTTGGCTTCTAGAGAGGCTTGGAGCTTCTGCAGCTTGTCTTCAGCTTCATTCTTGGCCCTGTTGGCTTGGTGGTACAGGCTTACCATCTCAGTATTCTCTACTCTGACCTCATGCAGCTGAGCTTCTAGCTTCTTGTAATCTTCCAAGGAGACAATACTGCTCTGACTAGGCACCTCTCGGGGATAAAGTGGAGCCTCAACTGAAAAAGGCATGAGCACTGCTTCTATATGTCTTTGCAACCATTCAGCATATGGTGGATATGTCTTGGGATCAACTCGGCCGAAGTCTTTCTTCCCTTTTCTTACCCTGTGAGCCCAGGCTTGGACTGCTTGTTGAACTAACTCTCTGTTTCCGTCAGCTGGAAAGTACAAAGATTCAGCAAACACTTCCATTTGAGGAGGATCTTTCAAAGGGTAGCCAAACTGCTTTCTAGCTAATGTTGGATAGTAACTGATAACACATTTCCTTCCCAGAAAAGGCACTCCAGCAAACCTTCCGCAACTGACCATCAACTCCTTACCTAGAAAATCCCTATCATAACCCCAGGCAATGTCTTCAACATTCAACCCCATCAGTCTTCTGGACCACCTCCATTCATCCCGCATCTCCTTGAAGGCACCTGACTTAGGCAACTGTCTAGCAAACCACTCAGCGAACTAAGGAGCACATCAGACTACCGAACCACCCCTACCTTTTTCATTTCTGTAGTGGACACTGAAGTAGAAGTCACCCAATAGAGTAGGCACTGGATTGCCTTTTGCAAAGATTGAGATCACCTCCAAGCTGACAAACTCCTTCTCTCCGGGAAACAGGCTGGACCCATATACCATCATTGCAAGCAAAGCTCCAAAGTCATTCCACTTAGCTTCTGTAGCATACCTCTCAGCCTCTGGGATAAGCAAACTCCAGGGTAGACCTTTGCCTTCACTCTCTTGCAGAGCCTTCCTGACTGAAGCAGCTGGCAACCTACAAACCTTGGCTATGTCTTCATCCTTGAGCACAACCTCTGACCCGTAGAACGACAGTGTCTCTCTGATCGACACATTTAGCATGCTGGAGATCTCTTCCAATGTCGGAGCTAGGATATAACCTGGAAAAACAAAGCAACGCAGCAGAGGATCATAAAATTGCAACAAGGTATGCAGATTGTCCTTCTGGTCTGCAGTGGGCTTGTCCACAAACTTTAGTATCTAGCCATATCTTTTCTTGAAATTACCCAAGACTTGATCGTTCATCAGACCCGCTAACCTCTGAACACTTTTAACCTCAGGCTGAAGAAAGGTATAATGCACTTTTTTTTTTCTCGGAACTCTTCTAATTTCTGCCATGGAAATAAGAATACCAGAACTGGGAGCAGATATGAGCAATGACCTGAAAAATGGGAATAATAAACAGTTAATGCAAAGAATGATGCAAATGTAATGCAATGCAAGCATATGATCAACTGGGACCATCTGAACTGGATCACTGACAATAGCCCCTCTGAATAACTGGCAAACCAAAATTCCACTGAGTCACACTCTCTGATAATCACAACTCACTGAAGAAGATCTCAGGACCACAGTACCAAGAATACCAGAACAAGAACTCCAGAAAACCAGCATCAAGAAAACCAGAACTCTGGAACCATAGTATCATAGAACCAAAGATCATAATCACAGGACCACATATCATAACAAGAACCACTGAATAAATGAGTGTATGTTGAGGTCATGGGTTCCTGCACACCTGTAAACACCGCCCAATCTCACGGGTAAAAGGCTCCGGGTCAGACATCACGGACTCTCAAAGCCGAATAGCAATAATATTGTCACCATCTCCGAGAAATGGCTCATGACCAAATCAGAGAATCGGTTTGGCATTATATACTACGCAGGGAGGCCTCAGCTGAGTCCAGGAAACAAGGTCATCCTATGCGATCCCCAGGTGGGCCCTCGGATGCGAATGGGTTTGCCACGAAATGTGGGCTGCCACTGTCATCACTAAAGAGGGATGTTTCCACAAGGTTCTCAATGATCGGTCCCCAGCTGCACATAACTGTCAGGGTCATGTAATGAGAGAGGAAGATCCCCAAATCAAGACATTTCCAAGACAATCGCAACCTGGGTGTGGAACTCACTACTACCCCCATGACAAGATCTCATGAGGCCAAAGTGGAACCACTCTAAGTCCTATGGTGCACTCGAGTCGGGTACTTGGCTCATATCTCTCAAGAACAAGTAACACCCATCCCACCAAAGAAAACCAGTCCAGACAGTCCAGTATATATACATGATGCAGTAAATAAAGACTAAAAACTGTAAATAAAGCTGTGAATAAACAACAATAAAATACAACAAGCCACAGCAAACAAACATCACCCAATGAAACAGCAACACACAAGCGTTAGGAGAGACTCACAGGGGAATCAGAGATTCTGGGTTCGATCCCCAGCAGAGTCGCCAGCTGTCGCTCCCCGGATTTCCATCCTGGTACAAACGCGAAAGTGGCGCGGAAAAAGAATAGAGTCGCCAGCCAAACATTTTTATCCCGAAGGAACGGGAATGGTAATTCTTCACAAACCAAAAGAAAAGAAAAAGGAAGGACACAGGTCCTGCAAACCAAAGAGACTGAGCTCGGGAGTCGGTTACAACCTGGGAAGGTATTAGCACCCAGATCGTCCACCGTACCCGACAGGATCCACGCTTGCAAAAGAAACTATTTCAAAGGGTGAGGGTATGAAAGCTGCAGCAAAAGAAAATAAAAAGAAACTGGAACTGGAAAAGAACTGAAATAAAAAAACAAAGGGAAAAATGTAGGGAAAATAAAGATTGTGCTCGAACGGGCCCTACCCCGCTGCCTACGTACCTCATCAGGATAATGAGGATCAGAGACGTCGTAGTTCCCCTAACTAGGGGTACTAAAAGGAAATTGCTTGTGAATTAAGGCTTGAATTGCCTATGCCATTGCTCAGGTGTTGCAGACTCGGATGACGAGTGCGTAACCGTTTTGCAAAGTGACAAGTATGAGCAAGTTCGCATACGGAGCGAATGAGGTGAGAAAAGAATTCCCGAAGGAAAGACGCTTATTGTTTGTTTGTGTTTTTTAGAGGCTTTTTATGAGTGTGTCACAAGGAAGTGAACTCAAGCTCTCTTCAATGGAATGTGCACTTGTCACTACATTCCAAGATGGAATAATAGAACAAGCACACTCAAGTAAGGAGAAGATCCCCAAAACTTGAACCCAAAGACTATGGCTTAGGCTCACTAACTTGTTTGCTTATTAAGTGTTTTGATTATTTACAAATGAAGAAGTGTTTTTTATGCTTTTCTTTTATGAAGAAGATACCTTGATCAGACTTGTGCATCACAAGGTAAACATGTACTATCCCAAGATGGGAAGACTACAAGCATACCTCATGGAATAAGGCTATGGATCAATGCATCACTTCAAACTTATTAAAGTGTTTTTTAGAGTTATGAGATGAGAAGAGAAGAAGAACCAAAAATATCTCAAAGGAAAAATTCTAAAGGGGGACTAAAACAACCCTAAGTGTTAACATGCATGGATGTCCTAAGGGTTAGTGAGGTTTCTACCCTAATGAAGAAGAGAAGAAGAAGATAGAAGAAGGGATGAGAAAGGCCTAATCCCATCAACAAAGGGTTAGTAACGTAAACATAAGAGGAAGAGATGAGAATTGGAGATGTGGAACTCAATTCCCACATCTCACACTTACCATAGCCCCTGCAAGGTTAGTATGCACATACATGAAACAAAATGAGTAAGATAACATGCTAACATCAAACAATCAGAAGTGACATGATATGAACAAATGCACAATGCAAATGCAACTCAAAGAAATGAGGAGAAGAGACTTATGACTCAAAAGGATGCAACATGAATACATATGAAAACTTATGCACAATTATGAAATGTGCAAAGTAAAATGCACAAAACATGAACAAAAAGTTCACAACCAGAACCAAAATGAGATGAAGAATGGCTTAGGAAGCCAGCAAGATGAAGATCAACAAGATACAAGACCAAACAATTCCAAATGGGAGCAAGAGAAACCAAAAGATGAAGTTAAAACACTTAAAGAAACAAAAGACTTAAAGAAGAAACAAACTCAAAAATTCAGAAGACACAAGACTTATCCTAGGACCAGGTGTAACACGGTGGGAGAACTGACTTTAGTTATGTTGCGGATAGCAAGAGTCGCCACCGACTTTTATTTTATCCAAAGGAAAGGCATAAAAGAACAGGAAAGACCTTTTAAAAGATTTTTGGGTCCGGGGGGTAGGTTATGTAAAGGGAAGGTGTTAGCACCCTTTACATCCATGGTTATCCATGGGCTCTTAGTTACTTAGCTCACTTTAAAATGTTTTTGAAATGTGAAGTGTGTGAATAGAAATTTTCTTAAGAGTTTGATAATGATCCATGTACGGATGCGTAAAAAACCTTTGTTTTGAAAATTGTTTGAAATGTGAAGTATTTGAAATTGTTTTGAAGAGTGAGCAAGTATCTAAGAGGATCCTACCCTAAGTTTAAAGTCTTTTCTGTTCTTGAATCCTTTAAATGGTAAGACTATCCCTATTATTAAGGAATAGGTAGTCATTACCTTGGATGTGAGGGACAAGTGAAGGGTCATCTTTTATTTAGGCAACTGTGGGGTGTATAAGCAATTCGAAGGGACTATCATCTTTATTCGAAAGGGACAAGATCATTAAGAAGGAAACATTCGAGAGGGACTTGATCTTTTATCTATTAAGGGACTAGATGATGTGAATTTGAGGGACTTTGCTTTATACACCCTACTTGACCTTTTTTTGAATAGGCAACATGAGGGGTATCCCTAAGGAAGTGAGATGGCGATCAAAGATCGACTTACGTGTGTGAGTGTACAATTTTAATATTTATCTTTTAAATTTAATGAGCTAAATTAATTTTAAATAAACATACATGTTACACTCCCTATTTTACTAACCATAGCATAAAATAAATATTAAAACATTATTACTAAATATTACATCCAAGAAGCAATTACATAATAATTAAAGCAAATTAAATAGAATAAGCAAAAATAAATAATAATATTAATTGGGTTAGTGAAATAATAATAATAAATCACAATGGGGTTAGTAATAAATAAATAAGAAAATAACATAATAGATAATATAAACAAAAATATTAAAAGATCAAATTTTTATATAAACAATGATTTAAGATTAATTAAGAAAATATGAACAATTAATTATTATAAAGTTTTAAGTTATATGCAAATCATAAAAATTAAATTAATTATAAACATAAAATTATAATTACAAAAATTAAATTAGAAATTTTAAACATATATTAAAAATTATTTATAAAAATTTAAATTATAAACAATTTATATTATCATATTAACAAAATTAAATTAAGAATTTTAATTTTAAACATATTTATATACAAGATTATAAACAAATATTAAAATGTACATGATTAAAGTTCATAAATAAGAAATTAAAAAAAATTAAATTTTAAGTAAAAAGAAAATTAGGGTTTTAGAAAAATATATTTTTTAGGGTTTATAAAAATAAATTAGGTTTTACATACAAAAGTGTTAAATATTAAATATTAACTCAATTATACAAATAAGTTATATATAATAATAATATATACATATTAATAAAAGAAATTAGTTTTAGAAAATATTATTATTTTTTTAGAAATTCTTTTTAGAACATATAATATTTACATATTAATTTAAATCTATTTACATATTAAACATAATTATATTTAATAATAAAACAATTAATAAAACAAATAAACAAAACAGAATTTAAAAACTTACCTGGGGCAGGGATTGAACCCATGCCCTAAGCTTTACCACACTCTGGACGAAGCAAGCTACCATTGGGCTACAGGCGCGCGTGTGACATAGAAACAACCTCCTTTGGTTTTATTGCATAACCTGATAAATCATGTAAAAAAGAAACAAAACAAAAGGCCTGGGGGGATCGAACCCAGGACCTTCACATTGCACACAAACACACATACCATTCCATCCGGGAGGGCGCTTCTGTTGATATAATAGCTTTAATTCATTATATATTAAACCTAATAGTTAAACTGAAAAATAAGAAAAATTTGTGGAAGCCAGGATTCAATCCCTGGACATTGACATCACACGCGCGTCCTTTGGCCAACTGAGCTACCACTACAACTGTAACACAAAACCATAAACAATTCTAAAAATAATATGGATAATTTTTGAATTATGAAATACGCGCACAGGGTTCTTCTTCTTCCTCGGTACCTGCGAAATTTCCTATGAATTTTGCTACAATGTTTCCTGCGAAATTTTAAAACCAGAAACCTACGAAATTGGGAGAGCATTAAAACAGTGAAATTTCTTGAAAATAATTGGTGCATTGTGATCCCCAAGGTCCATAGAATTGTTCTATGTTCTTAGAACTTATTTATGTTAGGTTTAACGTAAAGCCCCAATCTCATGGCCGAAACCCTAGCCATGGTGATTCTTTGGTCCTGCATCAAAAATCGAATTGAATTGCCCAGAAACAATGTATGGAACACAACAAACATCATACAATCAACAAAATCCAATGAAAGGTCAGAAATCTATGAGTTCGAAAAAATCAAAAACACACAACAAACATGATTCGGTTCATGCATATGGACCTGTTTCTGATGGTGATAATGATTGGGATGCATTCAGTGATGATCAAGGAAACGATTGAAGCACTTATTTCACCTGAAAAGTCACAAAATGTCAAAATCCGAATTTGAAAAATATTGATGAATTTGAAAATTTGAGAGTTGTCTTTGAGGCAGAAAAATCGTGTCCATGCATTAGGTTTGTGTTATGTACTTATAGTGGAATGGATTTAGGTCAGAAAAGTGGATCATTGTGTGAAAGATTTGATTAAAAAAGATTGAAAAAAGATTAAGCTTTAAAATTCAAATATTCTTGCATAAACCCTTTCTATTTCAAGCCAATCACCATTACTTTTGTATCAATTTGATCCAAGTTGCATTCATGACTTTCTAGAAGCTCAATCTCTTTTAAATATTTAAATTTTCTATTTTATTCTAATTTAAAATGATTTAAAATGAATTAAATCAAAATAAATAAAATAAAATGATGAAAAATATGAATTTTAGAGATTTGGGTCGTGCATGAAGTATTGATATGGATTGGATCATTATATGGCAAGCCCATTTAGAAAAAATTGGTTTTAAACCTCCATTTTCTTCATAAACCAACCAAACATTTCCCAACTTTGCAAGGGCACAAATCCTTCAATTTTAATGCTATGATTGTGTTCTTGGACATTTTGGAAAGCTTGAAGAGTCCTCTAACCAACCCCACTGGTTTCATGTCCATATCATTTACCATTCTCAAGTTATGCCCTTTTGAAGTTGTTGACTTTTTTGTTGACTTTCAAAAGGACCTATAATGTCTTAGCTCATACCTTTCAAATGAAGCATTTTTGGGCTTGGCTTGTGAGACACAAAGTTGTAGAGAATTCAATTTCCTTCAAAATGAGCTTTGGATGGAAAATTGGTGATGAAGCATGTGAAAGTTATGGCTGGTCAAAGTTCAGTTGACTTTTCCTGAGGAAACCCTAATTTAGAAACTCCTGATTCTTGATGATCTGAAATCTCCTTGATGAATCATGATCAACCCTTGATAAAATGATGAATTTTACTTCATATACTTGATGTTGGCAAAAAATCATGAAGTTTGACTTTGGTTTGACCTCAGTTGACCTCAGTTTGACTTTTTAACTGCTTTGACTGGTTTTGACTTATCTGATTATCTGACTGAGCAAACTTTTGAGAAAAGTCTTGAAGCTGGTCATGGGGGTTCTTAGACACATATAAGATGTTATGAAGCTCACTTGAAGTCTTGGAAATCCATTTAGCATGATTAAAGTCAAAACCCTAGTTTTGGATGCACTGCTTAGGAGGATGCATTGTCTGAGGGAATTGTCAAACTTTCTGACTATTTGTGAACCTTGTGAACCCCATAAGATGTCTTGTGAACCTCATGGGAGGTCTTGTGAGCTTTGTGAACCTTGTGAACCTTGTGAACCTCATAAAGTGTCTTGTAAACTTCATGAACCTCATGAAAGGTCTTGTAAGTATTGTGAACCCTGTGAACCTCATAAAGTGTCTTGTAAACTTCATGAACCTCATGAAAGGTCTTGTAAGTATTGTGAACCTTGTGAACCTCATAAAGTGTCTTGTAAACTTCATGAACCTCATGAAAGGTCTTGTGAACCTTGTGAACCTCATAAAGTGTCTTGTAAACTTCATGAACCTCATGAAAGGTCTTGTGAACCTTGTGAACCTTTTTAGCACACAAAGTCTTGTATTGTGAGGGCAAATTTTGGGGTGCAACAGCTGCCCCTGTTCAATTTTCTGAAACCTGAGGGGTTAGATTGGTATATGTGCCAGTCGTAACTTGGAAGGTTGAAGGGGATTGAACACAAAAGCCCAAAAATTTGCACTCACCGGTGCGTAGAGTGATACTGATGACTAGTTGAGTATGATTGAGTGGGCTTAAAGATGCCACTTGGAGAAAAATTCTTCAGGTACATTTCTTGGAGGATAAAGCAGTCCAAAATATGAAGGTATAATGATAGCTTTCAGGAAGATAAACAACGTCCTGAGGAAATGATATGCTTTCAGAAGGATAAACAACGTTCTGAGGTAATAATATGCTTTCAGGAGGATAAACATCGTCCTGAGGTAGTGGTGTAACCTTTGGGAAGATAAACAATGGCCCAAGGTAATGATATGCTTTCAGGAGGATAAACAACGTCCTGAGGAAATGATAACCTTTGGGAAGATAAACAACGACCCAAGGTAATGATATGCTTTCAGGAGGATAAACAACGTCCTGAGGAAGTGGTAACCTTTTGGGAAGATAAACAATGGCCCAATAGTCATGATATGCTTTCAGGAGGATAAACAACGTCCTGAGGAAGTGGTGTGCTTTCATAAGGATAAACAACATTCTGAGGAAATGGTGTAACCTTTGGGAAGATAAACAACGGCCCAAGGTAATAATATGCTTTCAGGAGGATAAACAACGTCCTGAGGTAGTAATATGCTTTCAGGAGGATAAACAACATCCTGAGGTGATGATATGCTTTCAGAAGGATGAACAACGTTCTGAGGTATAAGAAGCTTTCAGGAGGATAAACAACGTCCTGAGGAAATGATAACTTTTGGGAAGATAAACAACGGCCCAATAGTCACAAGTTGTTAATGAAGTCTGTCTGCTGGAGAATTAATCTGAAAAACAAGATTATAACATTCTGCAAGATAATATTAGCTTATGCATTATGTATGTATGTATAATATGATGCACTTAAGTAATGTATACTATATCTATGTATATGTATGTTATGATGTAAATGATGTATGTATGCATCATGTAGCTTGAAGCGTCTGGATATCTTCGTATAACAACTGCTGGCCAAGGAAAATAAATCCCGATTTGTTGCATAAGAATATGAGGAACTCATTCGTCTTGTCTGATAATATAGTATATACTGTTGCACCCCAAAATTTGCCCTCACAATATAAGACTTTGTGTTCTATGAAGGTTCACAAGGTTCACAAGTTTCCCAACACTTACAAGACCTTTCATGAGGTTCATGAAGTCTACAAGTTACTTTATGAAAGTTCACAAGGTTCACAAGTTCCACAATGCTTTCAAAACCTTTCATGAGGTTCATGAAGTCTACAAGTCACTTCTTGAAGGTTCACAAGGTTCACAAGCTTCTCAACATTTACAAGAACTTTCATGAGGTTCATGAAGTCTACAAGTTACTTCTTGAAGGTTCACAAGGTTCACAAGATTCACAATGCTTACATGACCTTTCATGAGGTTCATAAAGTCTACAAGTCACTTCATGAAGGTTCACAAGGTTCACAAAGTTCACAATACCTCCCATGAGTATCATAAGACATTTTATGATGGTTACAAGGTTCACAAAGTTCACAATTGGTCAGAAGAGTTGACAATTCCCTCAGACAATGCACCTCCTAAGCAGTGCATCCAAAACTAGGGTTTTGACTTTAATCAGGTTAAATGAACTTCCAAGACTTCAAGTGAGCTTCATAACATCTCATATGTGTTTAAGAGCCCCCATGACAAGTTTCAAGACTTTTCTCAGAAGTTTGCTCAGTCAGATGATCAGATAAGTCACAATCAGTCAATACAGTTAAAAAGTCAAACTGAGGTCAACTGTGGTCAAACCAAAGTCAAACTTCATGATTTTTTGCCAACATCAAGTATATGAAGTAAAATTCATCATTTGATCAAGGGTTGATCATGATTCATCAAGGAGATTTCAGATCATCAAGAATCAGGAGTTTCTAAATTAGGGTTACCTCAGTAAAAGTCAACTGAACTTTGACCAGCCATAACTTTCACATACTTCATCACCAAGTCTCCACTCAAAGCTCATTTTGAAGGAAATTGAATTCTCTACAACTTTGTGTCTCACAAGCCAAGCCCAAAAATGCTTCATTTGGAGGGTATGAGTTAAGACATTATAGGTCATTTTGAAAGTCAACAAAAAGTCAACAACTTCAAAAGGGCATAACTTGAGATTGGTAAATGATATGGACATGAAACCAATGGGGTTGTTTAGAGGACTCTTCAAGCTTTCCAAAATGTCCAAGAACACCCTCATATCATTAAAATTGAGGGAGATGTGCCCTTGCGAAGTTGGGAAATTTTGTGATGGTTTATGATGAAAATGGAGGTTTAAAACCAATTCTTGCCAAATGGGCTTGCCAAATTATGATCCAATCCATACACTATCATCATGCACGACCCAAATGATTAAAAATCAGAATTTTTATTATTTTATTTTTATTTATTTTGATTTAATTCATAAAAAATCATTTTAAATAAATATAAAATATGAAAATATGATATTTAATGGAGATTAGGCTTCTAGAAAGTCTTAATTATTGATTTAAGTTGAAAAGGAAAGAAATCATGAGATTTGTCTTAAAATAGTAAGCCTTTATGCAAGAATATTGAACTTTTAAGACATGATCAATATGAATCTTTTTGAATCAAAATTTCCACACAATCAATCAATCTTTTTGACCTAATTGAGTCTCCTATAAGTACTAAACATAATGCAAACATCAAGACACGAATTTGCTGCCTCAAAGTGTAAGTTTCAAACCTCAAAAAATCCTCCAAAAATTCATATTCGGATTTGGAGTTTCAGGGCTTTAGAAGGTAAAAGAAGGACATGGCAAGCTTCATTAGACATCACTGATCATAAACCATCAACCATATGCATCAATACCATCTCATATGGCTCTACCCGAATCAAACTTTGTCTTGAATTTCAATTTTTCGAATCCATTAATATATGCATTATGAATTGTTTTTGATGACTGATATGTGTTTATCTTGATGCCTAGAACGATTCTGGACAATTGGATTGAAGTTTCATGACTTATACTACCCGCGGCCATTGTTAGGGTTTCACTCTTGAAATTAGGGCTTGATGATTCACTAAATTTAAATGAATTCTAAGAACATAGGAATGTTCTATGAATCACCAGGATCATAAAACGTTAATTATTTTCATGAATCATTGCTGTTTGGTATGAGTTTCGATTTCGCAGGTTTGAACAATGAAGAACGTGTAGCAAAATTCGCAGGAAAACTCGTGGCTAATTTCGTAGGTAAAAACGCAGGTACAAGGTTGAAGAAGAAGCAGATGGCGCGTTCTGGGAAATTTGAATTGTGTTGTAAATATTTTTTGTTTAATGGTTGGTTTATTGTTACAAGCGTGTGGCTTGTCCCAGTGGAAGGGCTTGTGCATATTAGACTATGGGACCTGAGTTCGAGTCTTGGTCTCGTACATTATTTTTTCCATTTTTTCCAGGTAACAAAGAGACTTAATATATTATATTATGTTGCCATCATATTACCAGTTAGGCTCTCCCAGCCAGGTGGTAATGCGCGCGTGTGTGTATCTATGAGGTCCTGGGTTCAACACCACCCCAGGCCTTTTTGCTTTCTTTATTTTTCTGGATTTTCCAAGACAAAGCACAAAAGTAACTACTCTCTTCTCCCTTTCACCTGCGTGTGTAGTAGCCTGGTGGTATTTCTTGTTGCTGGCAAACAAACTGACCTGGGTTCAAACCCCAGTCAGATAAGTTTTCACATTTTTCTTTTATTTTGATTATTCTATTAATTAAATTAAATATAGTCTTATATATATATATGTTTTTTTTTAAATAATTGAAAACAATGAAGCATGTTTAATATTTTTCCAAATTCTAAAATATATAAATTTTCTTAAATTATTTTCTTTATCTTGTGATTAAATTATAAATATTTGTATATTAAACTAAACCCTAAAAATATTTTCTAAAACAAAACCCTAATTTTGTAAAAACCTAATTTTTATTTTCTAAATAATTTTTACTTTCTAATTCTTTATATAATTGTAATGTATATATTTATTTAATATAATTTTTGTAAATGTAATGATTAATAAAAATTAAATTTTGTAAATATAATTAATTTTTGTGAATATGATATTTGAAATTTATTTTCTTCATATAATGTGTAAATATCTTTTAATAAATAATTGTTGATATATGTTTAGAAATAATTAAATTTACAATGATTAAAATTTATAATTATATTATGTTTAAAATTTGTACATGCTATAATAATTATTTAATTGTTCATATTAAAAATCTAACTTTTGTTTATTATTTTAATTTTGTTCTTATAATATTTTGCTAATTATATTTATTAACCATGTTATTACTAACTTTTTTTTTTATTATTATTATTCCACTAACATTATTTAATTTTCCATTATTATTTTACTAACTCTATTCTTAATTCTTATTATTACTAACCCCTATTTTATTTATTATTTGCTTATTTACTATTTTTGCTTATTATTTATACTTTGCTTTTATATTTATATTTTTGCCATTTATTATTTTTATAATTATTTTGTAATTGCTCCTTGGTGTAAAGTTTGTAAATATTTAATTATTTAATTTGCTTGCTATGGTTAGTAATTTAGGGAGTGCAAATATGTATTCTATTTAAAAATAAATTTAGATCATTTTAATTAAAGATAAATAATATTGAACACTCACACACGTAAGTCGATTTTTAATCGCCATCTCACATTTCTAAGGTTATCCCGCAATGTTGCCTAATCATAAGGTCAAGTGGGGTGTATAAAGCAAGTCCCTTAAAAGAAAAAATCATCAAGTCCCTAATGGTTGCCTTTAAAGATCAAGTCCCTTTTCGAATAATGATGATAGTCCCTCCTAAATGCTTAATACACCCCACAGTTGCCTTCATTAACAGATGTCCCTCATATGTCCCTCACATCCAAGGTAATGACTACCTACTCCTTAATAGTAGGGATAGTCTTACCAATTAAAGGATAAAGAACAAGAAAGACTTAAAATTTTAGGGTAGGTATCTCCTAGTTGCTTGCTCACTCCATTTTTCAAACACTTAACAAATTTCAAACAAATTTTCAAAAACAAGTTTTTACGCATCCGTACATGGATCATTATTAACTATTATGGAAATTTTTCTATTCACACACTACACTTTCAAAAACAATTCAAAAGTGAGCTAAGTAACTAAGAGCCCATGGATAACCATGGATGTAAAGGGTGCTAACACCTTCCCTTTACATAACCTACCCCCCGGACCCAAAAATATCTCTTAAGGTCTTTCCTGTTCTTTTATACCCTTTCCTTTTGGATAAAATAAAAGTCGGTGGCGACTCTTGCTATCCGCAACACAACTAAAAGTCAGTTCTCCCACCGTGTTACAGAACTGGCGACTCTGCTGGGGATTTAATATTAAAGAGGGGTACCCTTAGGAATTAGATCACTTTTAAATTGTTTGCCTTATTTGCTTTATATTATCTTGTTGGGGTGCTCTTATGTGTGAAAGGTCCTAACCCGGATCTAGTGTACCTTAGGTAAATGGCAATAGACCAAGGAAACTGTACGACGTATATCGATACGGTTGATCTGGTGGCCATAGTTAGTGCGACTTCTTGGTTGGTGCTTATGTTCCTTAAGTCAAGTTGAGGATAATATGAGGCCGCCATATGTTGTCAATGCACTAACTAACTTTTAGAACCCTAGTTAACTCATATTGGCCTTTAGGAAGTAGTGAGGTAACCGGCTTTGGTGCAGACTGAAGTTGGTTGACACTCGATACTACACTCATTGAGATCTTAAACTTGGAGGGTTTTGGTTGGCAAGTAAGTTGCCTTCTGATCAACCACCCTTGTGAAGGATCAATGATATTGAGATCCCTTAGAACATGGTTACTTTTGTAGGACAGGATGAACCAACCAACTTCAGGGGAGGGTACTTACCTTTGAACCTCATGCAAGCCTTTAAACCTAGGGCTATGGTGTGACTTGTTTGTGTGTGCCACATGTTTGTGATTGAACATAACATCATGACATCATCATGCATCATGAGCATAGCATTTTCACTAACCATTTCAAGGACCAAAGGATTTATCTTTGTTCTTTGTTGCAGGTCATGGCTTCTGCTCGTAGAAACACCATCAGGATCAACTTTGTAGGGATACCTCCCAAGCTTAAAGAGTTGGTTTCACAAGTGTCTGATCATTCCCAGTTTATCAAGAGACATGGTCACCTATTGGATCTAGTCACTTCAGGGTTCAATGAAGACATGATGAGTGTTCTGTTTCAGTTCTTTGACCCTAAGCACCATTGCTTTACATTCCCTGATTATCAGCTGGTTCCTACAATGGAAGAGTTCTCTAAGCTTCTAGGTATACCTGTTCTTGATCAAAGACCCTTCACAGGCTTGGAGAAGGAGCTTAAACCTGAAGTTATTGCTGCAGCTCTACATCTGAAGAAGTCTGATATTGTTCTAGAAACGAGAAGTGGAGTCAGGGGTGTTCTAGCCAAGGTGTTGATAGAGAAGGCTCAAATGTTCTTGAAGGCCATGAGCTATGATGCTTTTGAGGAGATATTAGCCTTGCTGATTTATGGCTTAGTATTGTTCCCCAATCCAGATCAGTTCATAGATGTTCATGCCATCAACATATTCCTGAGTCACAATCCAGTGCCTACATTGCTTGGAGACATCCTACATTCTCTTCACACCCGTACTACAAAGGCAAGAGGAACTTTGATGTGCTGCATACCTTTGCTTTCTAGGTGGTTTATTTCTCACCTTCCTCGCTCAGTAATGAAGAATGAGCAAGGGTTCAGATGGTCTAAAAGGATCATGTCACTTTCTCACTCAGATATCCATTGGTGCTCCAGATCTATGGAAAATGCCACTATCATTGACCGTTGTGGGGAATTCCCTAATGTGCCACTTCTAGGCATAAGAGGAGGCATCACCTACAACCCCTCTCTAGCTTTACGACAGTTTGGTTACGCTCGGAGTGATGGTCCACATGACATGTTTATTCAAGGCATTATGTTTGACTATGACAACGATCTTCAGGGTTACCGTCAGAGATTCATACGAGCCTGGGGAAAAGTAAACAGGGTTGACAGCAAGACACTGGAGCCTAAATATACTATTCCTATGGAAGCTTATCTCAGATGGGTGCGATCTCGTGCTCAGACTCTCATGATGCCATATCCTGCCGTCCTACCAGTTACCATGGAACCTGTTGCTGAAGGAGACACAGCTTATACCATCCTTCACCCGGACATGCCTACTGATATGGAAGACTTACAGAGATCCTGGATCCAATTGAAGGAGCAAAAGGATACTTTCGAGGCTCATTACAAAGCAAGCCAAGAAAGAATCCTAGAACTAACAAAGCAACTTCACGAAGAGCGGAATCTCAACTCATACCTCAACACAAAGAGGAAACGTCCATGGGAGACTTAAAACCCCATCTCTTGTATTTATTGCACTTCACTTTGTAAGCCCAAGAGGCAGAACAAGTTTATTACTAATAAAAGTTTACATTCTTGTTTGTTTAAGCAGATTTAAATCCTGCGGTCCTTGAAAACATTGCATACGCATTAATACATCATATCATTGCATCACAGGGTTATTGTGCACAGGTTTCTTATCTTCTCGCTGTTTATTTCAGCAATGGCTCTTGAACAAACAGTCAAAGATCTCCAGGCTCAGAATGCCCAGTTCCAAGAGCTGATCCTGAACTTATCCAAGGGGCGGGATGAATTGAAGACACTGCTGGCTAAGAAGAAGAGTCCTGAGGACGACAAGGATGGTCAGTTGGAACAACTACAAACTGAGATGACAGGAATGAGGACCCAGATGAATAACCAGGTGGTTCTTATTCAAAGTTTAGCTCAGGGGCAAGAAGAGTTAAGAGCCTTTGTCCGTAAACTTCAAAGTAATGGAGTCAGGAATCTAATTGTTAGTCAACCTCCATTAAAACAAGCTGATTTGGTTGAAAGGAAGATGAGGATAAAAGAAGGTAAGAAACCGGTTGCCATTGATTGTTCTTCAGTTGAAGAAGAAAGACCTGATAAGGTTAATCTACCTCAACACAAGGAATGTAGAAGGAAATTTATCAAGTTCAGCACACCAATGTCACAAGTTTTGCAATGCCTGTTGGAGATGAAGCTAATTTCCTTGGAAAATTCTCCTAAAAATCCTAACACCTCTTCTCCTCGCTATAATCCCAAGGCAAGGTGTAAGTATCACTCCAACAGTCCTGGACATGATACTAATAACTGTTGGGCATTGAATAAGAAGATTCAAGATCTGATTGACGAAGGAATCCTAGAGGTTACTCCAGAAGGTCAAGTTGAATTTTACTATCGTCCATCAAACACCGAAGCTGCAAGACAAGTAGCCCAAAGTAACAAGAAAGGAAGAATACCTATGCCTGTTGAGATATGGGGCACCTTGGGGCATCCAAGTGGAAAATTTGATTTCATGGTGAAGTATACTGCTCCTCAAAGTTCACAGATTGCAATTGAGGACATTCAGCCAACTGGATGGGATAACATTTGAATTTTCATTTGTAATTTCTTTTATTTGTTTGAACACTTACTATTATGTTGAACTTTTGTTTTCATTAATGCATTGCATATGTTTGTCTTGAATTAATCCATTCGTTCCACTATATTTTGAATTATGCTTCTTATTTCTATCTTGTGATATTTAACTCCTAATAAAGCTATAAGCCTGTAGAGGGAGGATGACGAAAACAATACCATAATCTTATGCAGTATGCTTTTGAACAGACTATGCTGACGATGTACAGGCATTGTTTCAATTCCTAAACAGTGGAGATATAAGGAAGTTAATCCCTAGTCAACCCTTTTGAGCCTATGAAGTAGGAGTTTTTATTCTCGCACAAATTGAAACCCTTATTCATAACCTGGGGCAGGGTAGTTACTCAGTTAACTCAAATATGCCAATTATCTGTGTTGTACACAACTAATGATGGTTTTCTGTAATCATTAAACCTGACAAGCAATATCCAGCAAAAGAACAATTCACTAAGTCAAAACCTATGAAGGAGACTTAGTAAAACATTAAGACATCCCGCTGACTGTAACCTTGAAATAAGCAGTTCAGGCAAAAAGGAGGGATAACAAAGCCAAAAAAAAAAAAGGTCACTATGAATCCTCAACAAAGAAAGATGACTGAATGTTCAAATAAATGTTAGGTTTCTGAACCATCACAAATATCAGTGCTACAATTCCAAACTCTTTGGAACTTCAATGCATAAGTTAACTGAGCATAGGACTGAAGAACATCATGGAGAATGGGTTGGGTACAAATAAAATTTGAGCCTTTATCCTTTGTTTCTTAAACCGTGAACCAGGCCACGTTATAACCCTTTAAAAGTCCTAACTGAAGCATGGTTAGTTCGAAAGCGTACTGCTACAAAAAGGTATCCTGACTCCTTTAGGGCTTATTATAAAACTTGAGTTAATATCACAGTTTTCACAAAAAAAAAAAAAAAAACAGTTTTTCTAAAATAACTTGTTTCAAAACTTCAAGACAGACATAAGCATTGCATTTTTGAATATATTTGTTTGCATATACCTGAGTGTTTGACAAATGGAGAAACTTACAGGATGAATGTTCAATGAACCAAAGTCCTTCTGATGAACAAAGTTGCTTCCTGGATCAAAGTCCATGTATACAAAGGGGCATAATCATTATCTCCCAATCAAGGGGGCAGACCATGATACTGCCTAACTCATTTGGGGCAATCAGGACAAGATTCAACTATGTTTAAGCAGCCAGAGGCAGATCTCCTCATCTATCTGAAGTGCCAAGGGTAACCTTACAGGGTCATTGTTTCCTAATCAAGGGGGCATACCAAGTTACTGTTCAAATTATTCAGGGCAATCAGGTCCAGATTCAACAATGCTTAATAGCCATGGGCAGTTTTCTTCATACAGTTGAATTACCAAAGGTGACATTACAGAGTTCACAATGCCAGGGGCATATGCTTATGGGGCATTCTGTTTGTTTCTCTTGAGGTAGCTACAATCAGATACTTCCATTATGGGACAATTCATCCCCAACCAAGGGGCAATGCTTTCTCTTCAAATCTAATACCCGGAGCATATATGGTCTATCACAATTTGAAGACACATTCCTCTCATTGTATTACCCTGATATTGGATTCTCAGCTGAAACCATGATGGAAATTGATTGTCTACGCCAGTAGTATCAGATGGTGTCAGTATCATGTCTTCAGATCCAGCTATGAGGATTTCTGGGAGGGTATTCAGGAAAGTTAAAAATTTCAGGAGCTCCAAATCCAACTGGTTATACACTCTCGAAGTTGAAACGATTCTGTTTTCAAGTTCAGCTTTACTTTTCCCTCTGAATCCAGATTTACTTTTACCCTAAGCGAAACGTCCATTGGTTGTGTTTGAATGTATGTATGCTTTTGAATATGATTGATGTTTACCAGAAATGCATAGATGCTTAATATGATTGATGTTTACCAGAAATGCATAGATGCTTAATATGATTGATGTTTACCAGAAATGCATGAAAATGCAGTAATAGTATTTACTAAGGACGAACGAGGGAAGGATTTCAACAAAGCTTCGCCGGTTCATCTCTACCAGACAGTTACAAACCCTCAGTAGGACAAATCCATCTTCATAAAGTCTCATCTCCCCTGGAATTTATATCCATCTCTTTTATCCTCATACGGATATTCGGGAAATTACTTTCCAATAAGAGTACGACGAACGAAGACGGGATGTTGTATCTACTCTACTATCAAACGAAGACGAAGGTTATATATTCCTTACTATTCCCAGCAGACGGGAGGTTATATATACCTTACTATTCCCAGCAGACGGGAGGTTATATATACCTTGCTATCCCCAACAGACGGGAGGTTATTGCTATCCCCAGCATACGGAAGGTTATGTATATCTCATCATCAAACAAGACGGGGACGAGTTCCTCATATTCTTCAGCAACGAATCGGGATTTATTTTCCCTGGCCAGCAGTTGTTATATGAAGATATCCAGACGCTTCAGGCAGCATCATGTCATACATACATCATTTACATCATACCATAACATACATATCCATGGATGCATAATACATTACCTAAGTACATCATATCATACATCCATACATAATGCATAAACTAATATTATTATACAAATGCTACCTTGTTTCAGGTTAATTATCCAGCAAACAAAACTTATGATTATCAGGACTGCTTTATCCTCCTAAAAAAATTATCATCTCTCAAGACTGCTTCATCCTCTTGGGAACATATTACTACATCAGGACTGCTTTATCCTCCTGACAGCTTCTTGTACCTCAGGATTGCTTTATCCTCCTGACAGCTTCTTGTATCTCAGGATTGCTTTATCCTCCTGAAAACATACTATCACCTCAGGATTGCTTTATCCTCTTGACAGCTTCTTGTACCTCAGGATTGCTTTATCCTCCTGACAGCTTCTTTACATCAGGATTGCTCTATCCTCCTGAAATCATATCAACACATCAGGACTGCTCCAGCCTCCTGACAGCTATCATTACCTTCATACATCAGGATTGCTCTATCCTCCTGAAATCATATTATTACCTCAGGGCTGCTTCATCCCCCTGACAGCTTCTTACTACATCAGGATTGCTCTATCCTCCTGAAATCATATTATCATTACCTCAGGATTGCTCCATCCTCCTGACAGCTATTATCATTACTTCAGGATTGCTTTATCCTCCTGAAAATTCCTATTACATCAGGATTGCTTTATCCTCCTGACAGCTTCTTTACCTCAGGATTGCTCCATCCTCCTGACAACTTCTTATACCTCAGGATTGCTCCATCCTCCTGACAGCTTCTTGTACCTCATGATTGCTTTATCCTCCTGACAACTTCTTTACATCAGGATTGCTCTATCCTCCTGAAATCATATCAACACATCAGGACTGCTCCAGCCTCCTGACAGCTATCATTACCTTCATACATCAGGATTGCTCTATCCTCCTGAAATCATATTATTACCTCAGGGCTGCTTCATCCCCCTGACAGCTTCTTACTACATCAGGATTGCTCTATCCTCCTGAAATCATATTATCATTACCTCAGGATTGCTCCATCCTCCTGACAGCTATTATCATTACTTCAGGATTGCTTTATCCTCCTGAAAATTCCTATTACATCAGGATTGCTTTATCCTCCTGACAGCTTCTTTACCTCAGGATTGCTCCATCCTCCTGACAGCTTCTTATACCTCAGGATTGCTCCATCCTCCTGACAGCTTCTTATACCTCAGGACTGCTCCATCCTCCTGACAGCTATTATCATTACTTCAGGCTGCTTCATCCTCCGAGACATGTATCTGAAGAACTTTCCTCCAAGTGGCATCTTTAAGCCCACTCAATCATATTTAACTAGCCATCTGTACCACTTTATGCACTGGTGAGTGCAAATTTTTGGGCTTTTGTGTTCAATCCCCTTCAACCTTCCAGGTCACGACTGGCAGACATACCAATCTAACCCCTCAGGTTTCAGAAAATTGAACAGGGGCAGCTGTTGCACCCCAAAATTTGCCCTCACAATATAAGACTTTGTGTTCTATGAAGGTTCACAAGTTTCCCAACACTTACAAGACCTTTCATGAGGTTCATGAAGTCTACAAGTTACTTTATGAAAGTTCACAAGGTTCACAAGTTCCACAATGCTTTCAAAACCTTTCATGAGGTTCATGAAGTCTACAAGTCACTTCTTGAAGGTTCACAAGGTTCACAAGCTTCTCAACATTTACAAGACCTTTCATGAGGTTCATGAAGTCTACAAGTTACTTCTTGAAGGTTCACAAGGTTCACAAGATTCACAATGCTTACATGACCTTTCATGAGGTTCATGAAGTCTACAAGTCACTTCATGAAGGTTCACAAGGTTCACAAAGTTCACAATACCTCCCATGAGTATCACAAGACATTTTATGATGGTTACAAGGTTCACAAAGTTCACAATTGGTCAGAAGAGTTGACAATTCCCTCAGACAATGCACCTCCTAAGCAGTGCATCCAAAACTAGGGTTTTGACTTTAATCAGGTTAAATGAACTTCCAAGACTTCAAGTGAGCTTCATAACATCTCATATGTGTTTAAGAGCCCCCATGACAAGTTTCAAGACTTTTCTCAGAAGTTTGCTCAGTCAGATGATCAGATAAGTCACAATCAGTCAATACAGTTAAAAAGTCAAACTGAGGTCAACTGTGGTCAAACCAAAGTCAAACTTCATGATTTTTTGCCAACATCAAGTATATGAAGTAAAATTCATCATTTGATCAAGGGTTGATCATGATTCATCAAGGAGATTTCAGATCATCAAGAATCAGGAGTTTCTAAATTAGGGTTACCTCAGTAAAAGTCAACTGAACTTTGACCAGCCATAACTTTCACATACTTCATCACCAAGTCTCCACTCAAAGCTCATTTTGAAGGAAATTGAATTCTCTACAACTTTGTGTCTCACAAGCCAAGCCCAAAAATGCTTCATTTGGAGGGTATGAGTTAAGACATTATAGGTCATTTTGAAAGTCAACAAAAAGTCAACAACTTCAAAAGGGCATAACTTGAGATTGGTAAATGATATGGACATGAAACCAATGGGGTTGTTTAGAGGACTCTTCAAGCTTTCCAAAATGTCCAAGAACACCCTCATAGCATTAAAATTGAGGGAGATGTGCCCTTGCGAAGTTGGGAAATTTTGTGATGGTTTATGATGAAAATGGAGGTTTAAAACCAATTCTTGCCAAATGGGCTTGCCAAATTATGATCCAATCCATACACTATCATCATGCACGACCCAAATGATTAAAAATCAGAATTTTTATTATTTTATTTTTATTTATTTTGATTTAATTCATAAAAAATCATTTTAAATAAATATAAAATATGAAAATATGATATTTAATGGAGATTAGGCTTCTAGAAAGTCTTAATTATTGATTTAAGTTGAAAAGGAAAGAAATCATGAGATTTGTCTTAAAATAGTAAGCCTTTATGCAAGAATATTGAACTTTTAAGACATGATCAATATGAATCTTTTTGAATCAAAATTTCCACACAATCAATCAATCTTTTTGACCTAATTGAGTCTCCTATAAGTACTAAACATAATGCAAACATCAAGACACGAATTTGCTGCCTCAAAGTGTAAGTTTCAAACCTCAAAAAATCCTCCAAAAATTCATATTCGGATTTGGAGTTTCAGGGCTTTAGAAGGTAAAAGAAGGACATGGCAAGCTTCATTAGACATCACTGATCATAAACCATCAACCATATGCATCAATACCATCTCATATGGCTCTACCCGAATCAAACTTTGTCTTGAATTTCAATTTTTCGAATCCATTAATATATGCATTATGAATTGTTTTTGATGACTGATATGTGTTTATCTTGATGCCTAGAACGATTCTGGACAATTGGATTGAAGTTTCATGACTTATACTACCCGCGGCCATTGTTAGGGTTTCACTCTTGAAATTAGGGCTTGATGATTCACTAAATTTAAATGAATTCTAAGAACATAGGAATGTTCTATGAATCACCAGGATCATAAAACGTTAATTATTTTCATGAATCATTGCTGTTTGGTATGAGTTTCGATTTCGCAGGTTTGAACAATGAAGAACGTGTAGCAAAATTCGCAGGAAAACTCGTGGCTAATTTCGTAGGTAAAAACGCAGGTACAAGGTTGAAGAAGAAGCAGATGGCGCGTTCTGGGAAATTTGAATTGTGTTGTAAATATTTTTTGTTTAATGGTTGGTTTATTGTTACAAGCGTGTGGCTTGTCCCAGTGGAAGGGCTTGTGCATATTAGACTATGGGACCTGAGTTCGAGTCTTGGTCTCGTACATTATTTTTTCCATTTTTTCCAGGTAACAAAGAGACTTAATATATTATATTATGTTGCCATCATATTACCAGTTAGGCTCTCCCAGCCAGGTGGTAATGCGCGCGTGTGTGTATCTATGAGGTCCTGGGTTCAACACCACCCCAGGCCTTTTTGCTTTCTTTATTTTTCTGGATTTTCCAAGACAAAGCACAAAAGTAACTACTCTCTTCTCCCTTTCACCTGCGTGTGTAGTAGCCTGGTGGTATTTCTTGTTGCTGGCAAACAAACTGACCTGGGTTCAAACCCCAGTCAGATAAGTTTTCACATTTTTCTTTTATTTTGATTATTCTATTAATTAAATTAAATATAGTCTTATATATATATATGTTTTTTTTTAAATAATTGAAAACAATGAAGCATGTTTAATATTTTTCCAAATTCTAAAATATATAAATTTTCTTAAATTATTTTCTTTATCTTGTGATTAAATTATAAATATTTGTATATTAAACTAAACCCTAAAAATATTTTCTAAAACAAAACCCTAATTTTGTAAAAACCTAATTTTTATTTTCTAAATAATTTTTACTTTCTAATTCTTTATATAATTGTAATGTATATATTTATTTAATATAATTTTTGTAAATGTAATGATTAATAAAAATTAAATTTTGTAAATATAATTAATTTTTGTGAATATGATATTTGAAATTTATTTTCTTCATATAATGTGTAAATATCTTTTAATAAATAATTGTTGATATATGTTTAGAAATAATTAAATTTACAATGATTAAAATTTATAATTATATTATGTTTAAAATTTGTACATGCTATAATAATTATTTAATTGTTCATATTAAAAATCTAACTTTTGTTTATTATTTTAATTTTGTTCTTATAATATTTTGCTAATTATATTTATTAACCATGTTATTACTAACTTTTTTTTTTATTATTATTATTCCACTAACATTATTTAATTTTCCATTATTATTTTACTAACTCTATTCTTAATTCTTATTATTACTAACCCCTATTTTATTTATTATTTGCTTATTTACTATTTTTGCTTATTATTTATACTTTGCTTTTATATTTATATTTTTGCCATTTATTATTTTTATAATTATTTTGTAATTGCTCCTTGGTGTAAAGTTTGTAAATATTTAATTATTTAATTTGCTTGCTATGGTTAGTAATTTAGGGAGTGCAAATATGTATTCTATTTAAAAATAAATTTAGATCATTTTAATTAAAGATAAATAATATTGAACACTCACACACGTAAGTCGATTTTTAATCGCCATCTCACATTTCTAAGGTTATCCCGCAATGTTGCCTAATCATAAGGTCAAGTGGGGTGTATAAAGCAAGTCCCTTAAAAGAAAAAATCATCAAGTCCCTAATGGTTGCCTTTAAAGATCAAGTCCCTTTTCGAATAATGATGATAGTCCCTCCTAAATGCTTAATACACCCCACAGTTGCCTTCATTAACAGATGTCCCTCATATGTCCCTCACATCCAAGGTAATGACTACCTACTCCTTAATAGTAGGGATAGTCTTACCAATTAAAGGATAAAGAACAAGAAAGACTTAAAATTTTAGGGTAGGTATCTCCTAGTTGCTTGCTCACTCCGTTTTTCAAACACTTAACAAATTTCAAACAAATTTTCAAAAACAAGTTTTTACGCATCCGTACATGGATCATTATTAACTATTATGGAAATTTTTCTATTCACACACTACACTTTCAAAAACAATTCAAAAGTGAGCTAAGTAACTAAGAGCCCATGGATAACCATGGATGTAAAGGGTGCTAACACCTTCCCTTTACATAACCTACCCCCCGGACCCAAAAATATCTCTTAAGGTCTTTCCTGTTCTTTTATACCCTTTCCTTTTGGATAAAATAAAAGTCGGTGGCGACTCTTGCTATCCGCAACACAACTAAAAGTCAGTTCTCCCACCGTGTTACATATACAACCTCCCGTCTTCGTTTGATAGTAAGGTATACATAACCTCCCGTCTTCGTTCGATAGTAAGGTATACATAACCTCCCGTCTTCGTTCGATAGTAAGGTATACATAACCTCCCGTCTGCTGGGGATAGTAAGGTATACGTAACCTTCCGTCTTCATTCGTCGTACTCTTATTGGAAAGTAAATTCCCGAATATCCGTATGAGGATAAAAGAGATGGATATAAATTCCAGGGGAGATGTGACTCGAAGTATTTATGAAGATGGGTTTGCCCTACTGGGGGATTTGTAGCTGTCTTGTAGAGATGAACTGGCGAAGCTTCGTTGAAATCCTTCCCTCGTTCGTCCTTAGTAAATACTATTACCGCATTTTCATGCATTTCTGGTAAACATCAATCATATTAAGCATGCATGCATTTCTGGTAAACATCAATCATATTCAAAAGCATACATACATTCAAACACAACCAATGGACGTTTCGCTTATGTAAATAGGGTAAAAGTAAATCTGGATTCAAATATGGAATTTTATTCATATCAAAAAGTGACCCATACATGGGTAAGTTTGTACAAGGAGACATAAATCCTAGTAAGAGGACTTTGTCACAAAATTTTTACAAAACAAAGACAATCAGCTATGTGGGAAATAATCCTATTGAGTTTCAATTCTACTATTGCCATTATCTTCAAGTATCTCATCTTCTGCTGTCGAGACGGAAACGATTGGATTGAGCTTTATCTGTTCAAACTTGAGTAAGTAACACAACTGGTTGCTGTTTCAGGGGTGATCCAAACGAGACATAGTCATACGCTTTAATCCCTAACTTTTGCCTGGATTGCCCTTTCAGGTTTTCAATCCACCGGGATACCCTTTTTTGCCCAAGCCGCCTTTTCAGGTTTTCGACTTGCCGGGTGTACATCTTTTTATATATATCCCTAATTTTTGCCCAAACCCTTTTGGTTTGCCGGGATGCCCTTATTTTAGCCTAGGCCAGTCAACCTAGCGGGTCTCTTTCTATGCGTAGTATTATTTAACTATGTCTGCGTTTACAGGCTGTGGGAAATCTTCACCATCCATAGTAGTAAGTATCATGGCACCTCCTGAAAACACTGTTTTCACCACAAATGGTCCTTCATATGTAGGAGTCCACTTGCCCCTAGGATCACCCTGTGGTAATATAATACGCTTGATTACCAAATCACCAGCCTGATATACCTTTGGCTTAACCTTCTTGTTAAAAGCTTTGATCATCCGTTTTTGGTACATCTGGCCATGACAAACTGCTGCTAACCTCTTCTCATCAATCAAATTTATCTGGTCAAATCGAGTCTGAATCCACTCATCTTCATCCAAGCCTACATCCTTCATAATTCTCAAGGAGGGAATCTGAACTTCAATGGGCAGAACTGCTTCCATACCATAGACTAAGGAGAATGGGGTTGCCCCTGTTGAAGTACGTATTGTGGTACGATAACCATGAAGAGCAAATGGTAACATCTCATGCCAATCCCTGTAAGTAACAGTCATCTTTTGTATCATCTTCTTAATGTTCTTATTAGCAGCTTCAACTGCCCCATTCATCTTTGGACGATACGGAGAAGAGTTATGATGCTTAACCTTGAACTGCGTGCAGAGATCAGTAATCATAGTGTTGTTCAGATTAGAGCCATTGTCAGTAATAATCCTTTCAGGGATGCCATACCTACATATGAGATTGTTCTTAATGAATCGAGCCACCACATTCTTAGTAACAGATGCAAATGAAGCTGCTTCCACCCACTTTGTGAAGTAATCAATAGCAACCAGGATGAAACGATGCCCATTAGAAGCAGTAGGCTTGATCTCACCAATCATATCAATGCCCCACATGGCAAAGGGCCAAGGTGCAGTCAACACATTCAATGGTGATGGAGGTATATGTACTTTATCAGCATAAATTTGACACTTGTGACATGTTCTGGAGTGTTGATAGCAATCAGCTTCCATAGTAGACCAATAGTAACCTGCTCTCAATATCTTCTTTGCCATGGTAGGACCACTAGAATGAGTGCCAAAGGTCCCATCATGCATATCTTCCATAATCTCAGTTGCTTCTTTCTTATCCACACAACGAAGCATAGTTGAATCACGATTGCGCTTGTACAAAATGCCATTACTCAGAAAGAACTTGGCAGAAAACCTTCTCAGAAACTTCCTATCTTTGACAGATACCCCTTCAGGGAACTCCTGAGCTTCAAGATATCTTTTTACTTCATAGAACCAAGGTTTATCCTCTGCTTTTTCAGTACCAATCTCATTGCAATATGCAGGCTTTTCAAATCTATCAATAGTAATCTTGGGAGCTTCATTATCCCAGCTGATCTCAAACATGAATGCCATGGTGGCTAAAGCATCTGCCAATTGATTCTCTCTCTGTGGAATATGTCCAAAGGTAATCTCTTTGAAATGTGGGATCAAAGACAACACATGCTCTCTGTAAGGAATGAGGTTATCATGCTTGGTATCCCAATCTCCTTTAATCTGACTTACTACCAGGGCTGAATCTCCATACACATCAAGGAATTGTATCTTCATATCAATAGCAGCTTTAATACCCAGGATACATGCCTCATACTCAGCCATGTTATTGGTACAATAGAAACAAAGTCTGGCAGTAATCGGGGTATGACAACCTTCAGGGGAACTAATCACAACACCAACACCATTACCAAGTGCATTAGAGGCACCATCAAAAACCATAGTCCATCGGGATCCCTGTTCAGGTCCGTCATATTGTCCAGGTTCTTTGGTAATAATCATAATGTCTTCATCAGGGAACTCAAAACTCATTGACTGGTAATCATCCACTGCTTGATGAGCCAAATGATCAGCTACAACACTTCCTTTAATGGCCTTCTGAGTAGTGTACTGTATGTCATATTCTGTCAAGATCATTTGCCATCTTGCAATTCTTCCGGAGAGAGCAGGTTTCTCGAATATGTACTTGATTGGATCCATCTTCGAAATCAATAAGGTAGTATGAGTCAACATATACTGTCTTAGTCGGCGAGCAGCCCATGCCAAAGCGCAACAAGTTTTCTCGAGCAGTGAGTATCTTGTTTCACAATCGGTAAACTTTTTGCTAAGGTAGTATATTGCCTGCTCTTTTCGACCAGACTCGTCATGTTGCCCCAATACACACCCCATTGAGTTGTCTAATACTGTTAAGTACATAATCAAGGGTCTTCCATCAACTGGTGGCATCAAAATTGGAGGTTCTAGCAGATATCTCTTGATTTCATCAAAGGCAGTCTGGCACTCATCATTCCATTCCATCACCTGGTCTTTCTTCAGCAACTTAAAGATTGGCTCACAGATGGCTGTTAATTGGAAAATAAATCTTGCAATGTAATTCAATCGTCCCAAGAAACCTCTAACCTCCTTCTCAGTACGGGGAGCTGGCATCTCTCGTATAGCTTTTACTTTTGCAGGATCCACTTCAATACCTTTTCCACTGACAATGAAACCCAGGAGCTTACCAGATCTAACTCCAAAAGTACACTTGTTTGGGTTCAATCTCAACTTGTATTTCTTCAACCTCTCAAACAATTTATGCAAATGATCAAGATGTTGCTCTTCATTCTGGGACCTGGCTATCATATCATCCACATATACCTCTATCTCATGATGAATCATATCATGAAACAAAGCCACCATAGCACGCTGATATGTTGCCCCTGCATTCTTCACACCAAATGGCATCACCTTATAGCAAAAAGTTCCCCACTGTGTAACAAATGTTGTCTTCTCCATATCTTCAGGTGCCATCTTAATTTGATTATAACCAGAGAAACCATCCATAAAAGAGAATACCTTATGCTGAGCAGTGTTGTCTACCAGAACATCAATGTGAGGAAGTGGAAAGTCATCTTTGGGGCTAGCCTTGTTCAAATCCCTGTAGTCTACACACATACGTACCTTACCATCTTTCTTAGGTACCGGCACCACATTTGCAACCCATTGAGGATAAGAAGTCACAGCTAAGAACCCTGCATTGAACTGTTTCATTACCTCTGCCTTGATCTTCTCTGACATTTCAGGACGCATGCGACGAACCTTCTGCTTCTTTGGACGACAATCTTCTTTTACTGGTAAGCGGTGAACCACAATGTCTGTATCCAACCCTGGCATATCTTCATAAGACCAAGCAAAGATCTCCACATAGTCACGTAACATCTGAATCAATCTGCTCTTGACACTATCCTCTAATTCAGCCCCTATCTTGACTTCTTTCCTGTTTTCTTCAGTTCCCAAATTCACAACTTCGACTGGCTCTTCATGTGGTTGTATAGCTTTCTCTTCTTGTTGTAACAACCTAGCAAGCTCTACAGGTACTTCACAATCGTCCTCATTTCCGTCTTCAGTTTGATAGATCGGATTCTCGAAATTATAATTGGCAATAGTAGAACTGTTATCAACAGGATCCAGAGTGGATGAGGATCTTCATTTTAGGGATGTGGGTGTGTGTAAGAACACATAGCTGATAAAACAAAAATAAAAGAAAAGAAAGACGAGGAACACAATATTTACGAAAACGAAACGTCCACTGATTTTTATTGAATGAAGTATGCAAATGAAATGACATCCCGTAACGAGCACACCATTGTGCCCCGGGTAAGGCACAAGGCTTAAGAGTTTAATTGTTCAAAGAATTACAAACTTTAAAAGTAACAACACAGTAATAGTATTTACTCCTGACTAAAGGAGATAGGAATAACATCTTCCGCTTTCCAATTATTGAGTCCAGCACCCACAGTAGGGAAAATCCAAGCATCCAAGTTGTAGTCTTTATCATAGTCACCCACAGCATTGATCTGGTCTTTCATAATCCCCTGATTGGTGATACGAACAGCACGAGCACGACGAACAGCCTTCTGGGACTCTGCAGTGAAACCCAAACCAAATTTGTCAGATTTGTACGGAATATCAGGAAGCTGACCCCAAATAGTACAACCACCTTCATCCACCACAGCTCTAGCATCTTTAAGGGAGGCCATTGTTGGAGGTACTCTGGTGACCACAGGCACTTTCTTGACAACAGGAGGAGCTTCATAATCATTAACAACCCAAGGAATCACTTCAAACGTCTGACACGGAGTTTCAACATATTCACCTTTCACCTCCAGATATTTAAAAGTGTTCACATGGCTAACAACATATCCTTCTTCTCCGTAAACAGTGACAACTTTCCCTTCTACCGGATATCTCAGCTTCTGATGTAATGTAGAGGTTACAGCACCTGCCCCATGGATCCAGGGACGCCCAAGCAAACAAGAATACGACGGACGAATATCCATGACATAAAAGGTAGCATTGAAAACATGAGAACCAACTTTGATTGGGAGATCAATTTCTCCATGCACCACTCTTCTCGAACCATCAAAAGCCTTCACCACTATGTTACTGGGCTTCAGCACAACATCTTCTGGACTAAGCTTATTCAGGACTTCTTTGGGCAATACATTCAGAGAGGAACCATTGTCTATCAATACATGTGACAGGGTAGTGCCCCTGCATTCAATTGAGATATGCAGAGCCCTGTTATGATCCCTCTTGGCAGGAGTCAAATCAGCATCAGAGAAACCTAACCCATTATCATAGGTCAGGTGGGCAACACAATTTTCAAACTGGTCAACAGAAATCTCATTGGGTACATGAGCAGTCTTCAGAAACTTGATCAAAGCTTTAGCATGAGCCTCAGAACATAACAACAAAGACAGCATAGAAATCTTGGAGGGAGTATGCCCCAACTGATCAACAATGTCATAATCACTCTTGCGAATGATTTTCAATACTTCTTCCATCTGCTTAGAGATATCATCAGCAGCTGGCACATTAGTAGGTATAGGTTCAATAACAGGACCTTTGCCCCGAGCATCAGTGGTGGAGATAGCAGCTGGAGTAACTGCATTCTTGGAGGTGACTGGAGGAGAGAAGACTCTTCCGCTTCGTGTGATCTTACTAGATCCAGCAATATTATCAACATCAACAGGCATATCAGCTAAGGGTTCCTGCTTAACACCACGGATATAAACATCATACCCATAATGCCAAGGCACAACTTTATCGGAAGTATACGGGATAGGACCAGGAGTGGTAATGACCATAGGAGCCACTCTAGCTTCGGCAACAATCTTCACAGGGCCTTCAGCAGTAATCTTAATTGGACCCTTATGAGTGATTTTAACAGGTCCCTTGGAAGTGATCCTTACCGGCACTTTATCAACCATATCAACCTCTTCAGTCTTCCTACCTTTAGTAATATGATCCACTATACTCTCTACAGACGATGGAGTCCTCTCAAACACTATGGTATATTTATCCATGAGACGTTGAATTCCATCTCTCAACCTCCAGCAACTATCTGGCTTATAGGTACAATACAAACAATCTTCACGACAACCTGGAAAGAACCCAGCTTGTACTAGCTTCTTCTTGATAACAGACAATGGTGTGGTCAACTCTGCAACTGAATAGATATGTAAATCTTCATCAATGGCATTGACAGTCTTCTCATGATTTGGCATGGGAGCAGTAATCACATTTGGAGTACCCGGAGGGTCAAACTCAATCTCTCCAGCCTCAATCATATCTTGAATTTTGTTCTTCAAGACCCAGCAGCTATTAGTATCATGTCCCTGACAGTTCGAATGATATGCACATCGTGCATTGGGATTGTACCTGGGAGAGGTAACATTGGGATTCTGAGGAGCCTCTTTCAGAGTAATAAGTTCAGCCTTCAACAAGTGTTGCAATGCCTGAGCCATTGACATGTTGATCTTAGTGAACTGCCTTCTAGCCCTCTGTTGGTTGCCCTGTGGCTGCTCTGTTGTTGCAGGAGTTGGATTTGAGATATGAACTGCACTCACAGACTGATGCCTTCTGTTACGATCAGGTTGACCATAAACAGCATTGGATTCTTTCTTCCCACTGGGAGGCTTCTTTGCAGCACCTGATGAAGAAGCACCCACTTGAATCTTGCCACTCTTTATACCATTTTCCACGCGTTCTCCTGTCATTATCAACTCAGTGAAGCCAGATGATGAGCTTCCAATGAGATGACTGTAAAAAGGACCATTCAACGTACACATGAACATATCAACCAACTCCCTGTCAGTTAAAGGGGGTTGTACTCTTCCAGCTAAATCTCTCCACTTCTGAGCATACTCCTTGAAGCTTTCTTTAGCACCCATAGACATGCTCTGAAGTTGCATGCGAGTAGGGGCTAAATCAGCATTGTATTGGTATTGTTTATAGAAGGCTTCAGCAAGATCATTCCAATCCCGGATGTTGACACTTTCCAACTGATAATACCATTCCAATTGAGCTCCAGATAAGCTCTCTTGGAAGAAATGGATCCACAACTTTTTATCAGCAGTATGAGGTTGGATTCTCCTGACATAAGACCTCAGATGCAGCTGGGACAAGAGACACCATCATAAACAACAAAAGTAGGAACCTTGAAACCAATGGGTATGACTACCCCAGATATCAGACTCAAATCTTCAAAATCCAGCCCAGAAGACTTCTGCAACTCCATAGCATCCATTCTATCCACCAGTATCTTGAATTTGTCTTCATTAGGCTCATGGTAGTAATTAGCCTCAGAATCAGAGTCCCCCATAGTGTTGTGGAGACTGCCTCCCTCTTTTTCAGACTCTTCAGACTCATAATTTTCAACTGGTTCTTTGGTCTTGGCAAGACCTTCGAACCTTCTTCCCATGTTGATCAGGCCACCTGACCTTCTAGTCTTCTTAGTCTTCTTGGCCAGCAGTGTCTTCAATTCATCCTGCCCCTTGGACAGGTTCAGGATCAGCTCTTGGAACTGTGCATTTTGTGCCTGGAGATCCTTAACTGTTTGTTCAAGAGCCATTGCTGAAATAAACAGCGAGAAGATAAGAAACCTGTGCACAATTATAAACTTGTGATGCAATGATATGATATGTGAATGCGTATGCAATGTTTTTCAAGGACCGCAGGATTTAAATTTGCTTAAACAAACCAGAAGGTAAACTTTTATTAGTAATAAATTTGTTTTGCCTCTTGGGCTTACAGAAAATGAAATGAAATACAAGAGATGGGGTTTTAAGTCTCCCATGGACGTTTCCTCTTTGTGTTGAGGTATGAGTTGAGATTTCGTTCCTCGTGAAGTTGCTGTTTTAGTTCCAGAATTCTTTCTTGGCTTGCTTTGTAATGAGCCTCAAAAGTATCCCTTTGCTCCTTCAACTGGATCCAAGATCTCTGTAAGTCTTCCATGTCAGTAGGCATGTCTGGGTGAAGGATGGTATAAGCAGTATCTCCTTCAGCAACAGGTTCCATGGTAACTGGCAGGATAGCAGGATATGGCATCATGAGAGTCTGAGCACGAGATCGCACCCATCTGAGATAAGCCTCCATAGGAATAGTGTACTTAGGCTCCAGAGTCTTGCTGTCAACCTTGTTTACTTTTCCCCATGCTCGTATGAATCTCTGACGGTAACCTTGAAGATCGTTGTCGTAGTCAAACACAATGCCCTGAATCAACATGTCATGTGGACCATCATTCCGAGCGTAACCAAATTGTCGTAAAGCTAAGGAAGGGTTGTAGGTAATGCCTCCTCTTATGCCCAGAAGTGGCACATTAGGGAACTCCCCACAACGGTCAATGATAGTGACATTCTCCATAGATTTTGAGCACCAATGGATATCTGAATGCGAGAGTGACATGATCCTTTTGGACCACCTGAACCCTTGTTCATTCTTCATTACTGAGCGAGGAAGGTGAGAAATAAACCACCTAGAAAGCAAAGGTATGCAACACATCAAAGTTCCTCTTGCCCTTGTAGTACGGGTGTGAAGAGAATGTAGAATGTCTCCAAGCAATGTAGGCACTGGATTGTGACTCAGGAATATGTTGATGGCATGAACGTCTATGAACTGATCTGGATTGGGGAACAATACTAAGCCATAAATCAGCAAGGCTAAGATCTCCTCAAAAGGATCATAGCTCATGGCCTTCAAGAACACTTGAGCCTTATCCATTAATACCTTAGCAAGAATACCCTTAACTCCGCTTCTCGTTTCTAGAACAATGTCAGACTTCTTCAAATGTAGAGCTGCAGCAATAACCTCTGGTTTAAGCTCCTTCTCCAAGCCTGTGAAGGGTCTTTGATCAAAAACAGGTATACCCAGAAGTTTAGAGAACTCTTCCATTGTAGGAACCAACTGATAGTCAGGGAATGTGAAGCAATGGTGCTTAGGGTCAAAGAACTGAAACAGAACACTCATCATGTCTTCATTGAACCCTGAAGTGACTAGATCCAGTAGGTGACCATGTTTTTTGATGAACTGAGAGTTTTCAGAAACCTTAGAAACCAATTCCTTAAGCTTAGGAGGTATTCCTACAAAGTTGATCCTGATAGTGTTTCTACGAGCAGAAGTCATGACCTGCAACAAAGAACAAAGATAAATCCTTTGGTCCTTGAAATGGTTAGTGAAAATGCTATGCTTATGATGCATGATGATGCTATGATGTTATGCTCAATCACAAACATGTGGCACACACAAACAAGTCACACAATAGCCCTAGGTTTAAAGGCTTGCATGAGGTTTAAGGTAAGTACCCTCCCCTGAAGTTAGTTGGTTCATCCTGTCCTACAAAAGTAACCAGGTTCTAAGGGATCTCAATATCATTGATCCTTCACAAGGGTGGTTGTTCATAAGGCAACTTACTTGCCAACCAAAACCCTCCAAGTTTAAGATCTCAATGAGCGTAGCATCGAGTATCAACCAACTTCAGTCTGCACCAAAGCCGGTTATCTCACTACTTTTCTAAAGGCCAAGATGGGATAACTAGGGTTCTAAAAGTTAGTTAGTGCATTGACAACATATGGCAGCCTCATATTATCCTCAACTTGACTTAAGGAACATAAGCACCAACCAAGAAGTCACACTAACTATGGCCACCAGATCAACCATATCGGTATACGCCGTACAGTTTCCTTGGTCTATTGCCATTTACCTAAGGTACACTAGATCCGGGTTAGGATCTTTCACACATAAGAGCACCCCAACAGATAAGTATAAAGCAAACAAGGCAAACAATTTTAAAGTGATCTAATTCCTAAGGGTACCCCTCTTTAATTTAAATCCCCAGCAGAGTCGCCAGTTCTGTAACACGGTGGGAGAACTGACTTTAGTTATGTTGTGGATAGCAAGAGTCGCCACCGACTTTTATTTTATCTAAAGGAAAGGCATAAAAGAACAGGAAAGACCTTTTAAAAGATTTTTGGGTCCGGGGGTAGGTTATGTAAAGGGAAGGTGTTAACACCCTTTACATCCATCGTTATCCATGGGCTCTTAGTTACTTAGCTCACTTTAAAATGTTTTTGAAATGTGAAGTGTGTGAATAGAAATTTTCTTAAGAGTTTGATAATGATCCATGTACGGATGCGTAAAAAACCTTTGTTTTGAAAATTGTTTGAAATGTGAAGTATTTGAAATTGTTTTGAAGAGTGAGCAAGTATCTAAGAGGATCCTACCCTAAGTTTAAAGTCTTTTCTGTTCTTGAATCCTTTAAATGGTAAGACTATCCCTATTATTAAGGAATAGGTAGTCATTACCTTGGATGTGAGGGACAAGTGAAGGGTCATCTTTTATTTAGGCAACTGTGGGGTGTATAAGCAATTCGAAGGGACTATCATCTTTATTCGAAAGGGACAAGATCATTACGAAGGCAACATTCGAGAGGGACTTGATCTTTTATCTGTTAAGGGACTATATGATGTGAATTTGAGGGACTTTGCTTTATACACCCTACTTGACCTTTTTTTGAATAGGCAACATGAGGGGTATCCCTAAGGAAGTGAGATGGCGATCAAAAATCGACTTACGTGTGTGAGTGTACAATTTTAATATTTATCTTTTAAATTTAATGAGCTAAATTAATTTTAAATAAACATACATGTTACACTCCCTATTTTACTTACCATAGCATACAATAAATATTAAAACATTATTACTAAATATTACATCCAAGAAGCAATTACATAATAATTAAAGCAAATTAAATATAATAAGCAAAAATAAATAATAATATTAATTGGGTTAGTGAAATAATAATAATAATAAATCACAATGGGGTTAGTAATAAATAAATAAGAAAATAAACATAATAGATAATATAAACAAAAATATTAAAAGATCAAATTTTTATATAAACAATGATTTAAGATTAATTAAGAAAATATGAACAATTAATTATTATAAAGTTTTAAGTTATATGCAAATCATAAAAATTAAATTAATTATAAACATAAAATTATAATTACAAAAATTAAATTAGCCATTTTAAACATATATTAAAAATTATTTATAAAAATTTAAATTATAAACAATTTATATTATCATATTAACAAAATTAAATTAAGAATTTTAATTTTAAACATATTTATATACAAGATTATAAACAAATATTAAAATGTACATGATTAAAGTTCATAAATAAGAAATTAAAAAAAATTAAATTTTAAGTAAAAAGAAAATTAGGGTTTTAGAAAAATATATTTTTTAGGGTTTATAAAAATAAATTAGGTTTTACATACAAAAGTGTTAAATATTAAATATTAACTCAATTATACAAATAAGTTATATATAATAATAATATATACATATTAATAAAAGAAATTAGTTTTAGAAAATATTATTATTTTTTTAGAAATTCTTTTTAGAACATATAATATTTACATATTAATTTAAATCTATTTACATATTAAACATAATTATATTTAATAATAAAACAATTAATAAAACAAATAAACAAAACAGAATTTAAAAACTTACCTAGGGCAGGGATTGAACCCATGCCCTAAGCTTTACCACACTCTGGACGAAGCAAGCTACCACTGAGCTACAGCCGCGCGTGTGACATAGAAACAACCTCCTTTGGTTTTATTGCATAACCTGATAAATCATGTAAAAAAGAAACAAAACAAAAGGCCTGGGGGGATCGAACCCAGGACCTTCACATTGCACACAAACACACATACCATTCCATCCGGGAGGGCGCTTCTGTTGATATAATAGCTTTAATTCATTATATATTAAACCTAATAGTTAAACTGAAAAATAAGAAAAATTTGTGGAAGCCAGGATTCAATCCCTGGACATAGACATCACACGCGCGTCCTTTGGCCAACTGAGCTACCACTACAACTGTAACACAAAACCATAAACAATTCTAAAAATAATATGGATAATTTTTGAATTATGAAATACGCGCGCAGGGTTCTTCTTCTTCCTTGGTACCTGCGAAATTTCCTATGAATTTTGCTACAATGTTTCCTGCGAAATTTTAAAACCAGAAACCTACGAAATTGGGAGAGCATTAAAACAGTGAAATTTCTTGAAAATAATTGGTGCATTGTGATCCCCAAGGTCCATAGAATTGTTCTATGTTCTTAGAACTTATTTATGTTAGGTTTAACGTAAAGCCCCAATCTCATGGCCGAAACCCTAGCCATGGTGATTCTTTGGTCCTGCATCAAAAATCGAATTGAATTGCCCAGAAACAATGTATGGAACACAACAAACATCATACAATCAACAAAATCCAATGAAAGGTCAGAAATCTATGAGTTCGAAAAAATCAAAAACACACAACAAACATGATTCGGTTCATGCATATGGGCCTGTTTCTGATGGTGATAATGATTGGGATGCATTCAGTGATGATCAAGGAAACGATTGAAGCACTTATTTCACCTGAAAAGTCACAAAATGTCAAAATCCGAATTTGAAAAATACTGATGAATTTGAAAATTTGAGAGTTGTCTTTGAGGCAGAAAAATCGTGTCCATGCATTAGGTTTGTGTTATGTACTTATAGTGGAATGGATTTAGGTCAGAAAAGTGGATCATTGTGTGAAAGATTTGATTAAAAAAGATTGAAAAAAGATTAAGCTTTAAAATTCAAATATTCTTGCATAAACCCTTTCTATTTCAAGCCAATCACCATTACTTTTGTATCAATTTGATCCAAGTTGCATTCATGACTTTCTAGAAGCTCAATCTCTTTTAAATATTTAATTTTTCTATTTTATTCTAATTTAAAATGATTTTAAATGAATTAAATCAAAATAAATAAAATAAAATGATGAAAAATCTGAATTTTAGAGATTTGGGTCGTGCATGAAGTATTGGTATGGATTGGATCATTATATGGCAAGCCCATTTAGAAAAAATTGGTTTTAAACCTCCATTTTCTTCATAAAGCAACCAAAAATTTCCCAACTTTGCAAGGGCACAAATCCTTCAATTTTAATGCTATGAGGGTGTTCTTGGACATTTTGGAAAGCTTGAAGAGTCCTCTAACCAACCCCACTGGTTTCATGTCCATATCATTTACCATTCTCAAGTTATGCCCTTTTGAAGTTGTTGACTTTTTTGTTGACTTTCAAAAGGACCTATAATGTCTTAGCTCATACCTTTCAAATGAAGCATTTTTGGGCTTGGCTTGTGAGACACAAAGTTGTAGAGAATTCAATTTCCTTCAAAATGAGCTTTGGATGGAAAATTGGTGATGAAGCATGTGAAAGTTATGGCTGGTCAAAGTTCAGTTGACTTTTCCTGAGGAAACCCTAATTTAGAAACTCCTGATTCTTGATGATCTGAAATCTCCTTGATGAATCATGATCAACCCTTGATCAAATGATGAATTTTACTTCATATACTTGATGTTGGCAAAAAATCATGAAGTTTGACTTTGGTTTGACCACAATTGACCTCAGTTGACCTTAGTTTGACTTTTTAACTGCTTTGACTGGTTTTGACTTATCTGATTATCTGACTGAGCAAACTTTTGAGAAAAGTCTTGAAGCTGGTCATGGGGGTTCTTAGAAACATATAAGATGTTATGAAGCTCACTTGAAGTCTTGGAAATCCATTTAGCCTGATTAAAGTCAAAACCCTAGTTTTGGATGCACTGCTTAGGAGGATGCATTGTCTGAGGGAATTGTCAAACTTTCTGACTATTTGTGAACTTTGTGAACCTTGTGAACCCCATAAGATGTCTTGTGAACCTCATGGGAGGTCTTGTGAGCTTTGTGAACCTTGTGAACCTTGTGAACCTCATAAAGTGTCTTGTAAACTTCATGAACCTCATGAAAGGTCTTGTAAGTATTGTGAACCCTGTGAACCTCATAAAGTGTCTTGTAAACTTCATGAACCTCATGAAAGGTCTTGTAAGTATTGTGAACCTTGTGAACCTTGTGAACCTCATAAAGTGTCTTGTAAACTTCATGAACCTCATGAAAGGTCTTGTGAACCCTGTGAACCTCATAAAGTGTCTTGTAAACTTCATGAACCTCATGAAAGGTCTTGTGAACCTTGTGAACCTTTTTAGCACACAAAGTCTTGTATTGTGAGGGCAAATTTTGGGTTGCAACACCAGGAAGGTATCAAAACCCCAAAGGAACCCCAAATGAGAAGAAGAAATGAGCACAAGAGCTTTTTAGGCTTATGAGAGGCTTAAAGGTTCAAAGGAAGCAAAACGGGACAAGGTTCAAGATAAAATCCATAAAAACCAACCAGCCACATAAAAATCCCACAACTGAAACCAAATGATCCTAAAACATTTTATATCAACTAGCCAAAAGGATTTGCAAAGATTCAGAAAGGAACTATGTCAAATGGAGGCAAGAACACAAGTTAAGACAGAAAACTTACATCACAAGTTTCCAGACCAAGACTCAGGAAATAAGTTTCTAAAAATTCAGAGAAAAATCACATGAAAATAAAAATGAACTAGGAACACAAAGCAAAAAGAATGGGATAAAAACTCAAAATATTGAAGACTATGGAAAATGGACAAAGCATACTGGTCAAGAAAGACTTAAAAAGAAGCTATGAGCAATGGTGAATTAATTCTGGCACGTGGATCAATGAAAAAAATAAAATAAAAATATGATAAAAAACTAGAGACACAAAGGAAGGTTCATGATTTTTTTGGGAATTTTTGGATGTTTAAAAGTATTTTAAATGAATTAAAAGCAAACTGGATTAAATGAAAATAAAAGGAAAAAAAAGAAATAAAATGAATAGAAGGAAGTGGTGTAGGAAGTAATGCTGGACATGTGATTTGGTTGGGCTGGAATACTGTGGGGTGCGGATAGCACGCTGGCTTGGGCCCAGGCGCTGCTAGTGCATGTTATTGTTATGGAATTTAAGTGAAATAAAAGAATAAAAGCTGGGAAAATAGGAGATCCGCAGGATCAAACGGACGGACGGGGCGGCCCACCTCATTAATTGAGGTGGCAGTTACGTGTGTTCTCATTGGTTATTAATGGTAAGCTCACGGTATGCACCATAGTCATGTCCACACGAATAATTAAATATGAAACGGAAATTTAAACATGAAAATGCAGCAAAACAGTGCCATGTGGCGCGCTGCTGGCCTTAGGATGTGAGATCTAAGGGCTGAAACATCATCTTCTTCATAGAGACTCACAAGACAAATTCCGGTGACCGGAGTTAGAACTCTGGCACCGGAGACCAAACCAGAGGCAAAAATTCATCAAATAATGCAAACCAATAGTCCAAATTGACTAACTCAACATCACTGAATCCAAATATGACATCAAAAATAGCTAAATCTCAAAGGATCGGCCGGATCGAAGCAAAACAACATTGATCATCAAACTTTAAATGCTCATAACTTATGATATAATGCACCAAAATAAAATCTACGAAGTGCAGCATGATCAGGGAAGAACAAGGAACACAAATCAACCATAAAATTCCATTTCCAGAACAAAAAGTTTCGAGCCATACCTGAGATGGAGATCTCGAAATGTTGAGATAGAAAACCAAATAATTCGTGCAAATCACTCCTCTTACTCCTTAGATGCAAAATAAATGCATCTAAGGTCTTGAAATAGCTTGGATCTGAGATCTCAACACAAGAGGCTTTGAAATGGTGAACCTCCAATTCTGCGATCTAAACTTGAATGAGTGGATGATTCTTGATCTAGATGATTCACTGATCAAGAATATGGAAGAGATTTGTGGAGAATGTAAAGGAATCAAGAGGTATGAAGCAAAATGAAAGAATGCAAGAAGGTTTAGAATGAGAGAATGAGAGAGAATTCAAATCTGGTTTTTGCTTCTTTTTCTTTGTTATGATGTTTAGAGTGAGTGCTGAAAGTGTGATGAAAAGTGCACGAAAATTGAATGAGAAAAGTGTGAATATGCAAATTGTGCACAAAGTGGAATATGCATGCTCCCCTCATTCTTCCTTGGGCTTCTCAGCATGTGTAAGTTCCATTCTCCACCCTTGATCCCAATCCATTCACTCCTGGCCCTTAGATCAAACTCTCACACTTAATTCATGAATTTTGCAAATTGGCATGTTTTGGAGGGAGTTTTCAAAAGTGTATGAAAATGATAATTTATTTGGAGAAAAATGCCTCTTATGCAATGTATTTCAAGTTAGAAACAAGTTTGGGCCTGTACAAATTCACAAAATTAAGATTGGAGCCTTCTTGCACATGATGCATTTTTTAAAAATCAAATTTTGCCTAGGAGGAGTGAAATTTTCGAATGCCTTAGAGGGAGATTGGTAAATCCGGTGAAAATGCACTTGTAATTTTTGAAAATGGCAGCCCTTACTCTCCAACTTTCATGTTTTACTTTGGTCCATTTGGAGAATTTTTGATCATGTTAAGGCCACTTGAAAATTAGGGCCAAAGTTGTGAAATTTGCAAAACTTCAAAAACCAACTTTGTGCCATTTTTGCAAAACCACTCAAATCTCCATGATTCTTGAACTTTAGGCATTCCAAACCTCTTATAGCATTGTAAGGACCCTTCTTGGCCAAAAAATTTGGGTTAGACCCCTTGAAATTGCACAGTTGACTTTTTCAGGGCTCTGTTGACTTTTTCCTTCATCTGCAAGCAATTGAGGCACTGTCTGACTTCCTCATGGAATTTTCTCATGAAATTTGACACATAGGATCCTCTCAACATGTAGAAGACTTGGCTCACAATAAATGACCAAAGTTGTGAGGTCTTGGTGATTGAATCCCAAACCCTAATTTGGGTGCACTGCATAGGAGCTTTGCCTTGTCCTGAGATCTCTGATGATCATGCAATCTTCTGAGCTTTTGTCAAGGGACTTGATCTTGAAAATGGAGGGTAGACTCACCATAGAACTTGTCCAAAATCATTGGGACCTTTGTCATGGCTTGAAATGCTTCTGGGAACTCCACAAATGACCATATGCTTGATGCTAGGACATGAGGGATGTTATGCTTCATCTTTCCATGCTAGGATGCTGAGGAAATGATATGAGTATGATGAATATGATGTGATATGATGCTTAAAAGAAGAGGGCAAATTTGAGGTGTTACAGCGTGCTGTACAAGTGAAACTTCGACATGGTTCTGTTCAGATGCGTGTATAGACACGAAGCATACCTGTTGATGCAGGAGGTTCACGAAGGTTCCTTTGGTACCCATGCTAGAGGGCATGCTATGGCCAAGAAATTGTTGAGACCGGGATATTATTGGATCACCATGGAATCCGATTGCTGTAAGTACTCCCGTAAATGCCACAAGTGTCAAATTTACGCTGATAAGGTCCATGTGCCTCCGAATCCGTTGAGTGTCATGTCTTCACCATGGTCGTTCGCTATGTGGGGCATTGATATGATTGGCAAGATCGAACCGACAACTTCTAATGGTCATCGCTTCATCCTGGTTGCTATAGATTATTTCACGAAGTGGGTCAAAGCGACGTCTTACGCCAATGTCACTAAACAAGTGGTAGCCCGGTTTATTAAAAGAGACATCATTTGCCGGTACGGAATTCCTGAAAGGATAATTACTGATAATGGTTCTAATCTCAACAACAAGATGATGGCTGACTTATGTCAAGATTTCAAAATAGAGCATCACAACTCTTCTCCATACCGCCCGAAGATGAATGGCGTCGTCGAGGCGGCCAACAAGAACATCAAGAAGATCGTACAGAAGATGTTTGTGACATACAAAGACTGGCATGAGATGCTACCATTTGCGTTGCACGGGTACAGAACGTCAGTGCGTACTTCAACAGGGGCAACCCCGTTCTCACTGGTGTATGGTATGGAGACAGTCCTACCAATTGAAGTGGAAATCCCCTCGTTGAGGTTAATGATGGACATTAAGCTAGATTAAGCTGAGTGGCTCCGATCCAGATATAATCAATTGAGCCTCATTGAAGAAAAACGTTTAGCGGCTGTATGCCATGGACAGTTGTATCAACGGCGGATGAAGCAAGCTTTTGACAAGAAGGTGCGACCACAGAGGTATATACCAGGTGACTTGGTGCTGAAAAGGATTCTTCCTCCTCTTAATGATCACAGGGGGAAATGGACACCCAACTATGAAGGACCGTTCGTGGTTAAAAAGGTTTTCTCAGGTGGAACCTTGATGCTGACAACCATGGACGGAGAAGACTTCCAATCCCCTGTTAACGCAGACGCAGTAAGAAAATACTTCGTGTATAAGGACCGGCTGGATAAAAACAGAATAAAGATCCAGGCAAAAATGGGCATCCCGGCGAGCCAAAAACAAAATAAAAGGCTCGGGAAAAAGTTAGGGAAATCTTAAAAAAAAATGTACACCCGCTGAGTTGAAAAACCACATCGGACAACTCAGGCAAAAAAGGGTATCCCAGTGGATTGAAAACCTGAAAACACGCAAAAGAGGGATTAACACGAACAACTGCAATCTGCGAGATCCGTAACTTATCTACAGTTGAGGCTATCCTAAGGGTTGAAGATCAGTTCAATTACTTTTTCTCAAGATGCAGAACGAGCGGAGTGTCTTGAAGATATACGAGTCATAACCGAGTTGGAACTTGATAAGATCCATTTCTCACATTGCCAATAGGATAGTTTGTTTTCCTTTTTGGTTGTTTCCTCTTTCCAGGGAACTGCTTCCTTTGTATTTCCTATTCATGGCCATTTTTCCGAATCAATAAAATTCAACTTCAGTCAATTTGTGATTGTTTGCTTTCTGTTTTTGTTTTTTCATCTAGCATTGATTAACTGCGAAAACGTCCAGCAAATCGTGATTTACATTGTGTTGTGAACATTTGAATGCTTTCAAACTCATGCAGGAGGACAGAAACATTTAATACAACTCTGAAAGGGTGTCGGGATACCAAATAATGATTCATACTACGGGCCTGGGGCAGGCAGGTCCCAAACTAACTCTCCATGTTGCTGATACTATCGATTGTGTTCATGCAGGTACAGGTACCGGTGTTGCTAACAGAGCTAAAAGCAAATTCCCAAGAGGAGCATTTCTTTATGGTTCAACAGGAGTAGGTGTCTCCCGGGGTGTCTCCAATCATCCCCAATAAAGTGGAAGTTGGAATCTCAGCAAGGTAGCAGAATGTGGGTGCCATCCCCAAGCAGAAGTTTCCCTTCAGATAGGGGCAATTCCTACCAGTATAAGGAGTATATTTCCTCCCCAGCGAGTTGCTTCCACAGCAATGTCATGCCTTTGGTTCCCAGCCAAGTCAGGAGGTCCTCACTTCCCCATCAGAGTTCAAGAAGGGTCCCTCTCCAGCAGGGTCTTGGCGCTCCAATCTCAAAGTCCAATTTATTTTTGGTAATGGCGCTTGTTCAGAGCCAGTATATCATTGACGACTTTCCTTGCAGAGTTATCTTCTCCTCACCAGGATGGACCAGATCAATGCAATGATCATCAGTTCTCCCCAGTCAAGCCATCTGGGATACTTGCAGTCTCCTTATCAGGAGATTTCTTTGCATTTGCATACGCATTCTCATCATTACATTTGCATCCTCTAGAGCGTGGAATTTCCATCCTCATGGAGCATTACGCCATAAATCCAAACATGTGCATGCCAGCATGGGCCAGTTTTGAGGTGTTACGTACAACCTATAACATCTTTTCAACCTGAAGTATTCCCCGCAGAAGATACTTATGCCATTTTCCAGAAATCTTGGTCTTTCCAAGTCAATGTTATTTTTCTTCCGTGGCTTGGTCCTACCCAGCAGTCACGTGTTTTTTCTTTATGGCTTGGTCCTGCCCAGTAGTCATATTGATTAAGTTCCATTCCGCTAATGGTCTCGTTAAGCTCTGTTTCGCCAACAGGCACTTTCCGTGGCTTGGTCCTGCCCAGCAGTCGCGTGTTTTTCTTTATGGCTTGGTCCTGCCCAGTAGTCATATTAATTGAGTTCCATTCCGCTAATGGTTTCGTTAAGCCCTGTTTCGCCAACAGGCATCTTCCGTGGCTTGGTCCTGCCCATTAGTCGCGTATTTTTCTTTATGGCTTGGTCCTGCCCAGCAGTCATATTGATTGAGTTTCATTCCGCTAATGGTTTCGTTAAGCCCTGTTTCGCCAACAGGCATCTTCCGTGGCTTGGTCCTGCCCAACAGTCGCGTGTTTTTCTTTATGGCTTGGTCCTGCCCAGCAGTCATATTGATTGAGTTCCATTCCGCTAATGGTTTCGTTAAGCCCTGTTTCGCCAACAGGCATCTTCCGTGGCTTGGTCCTACCCAACAGTCGCATGTTTTTCTTTGTGGCTTGGTCCTGCCCAGCAGTCACATTGATGAGTTTCTGTTCCGCTGATGGTCTAGTTAAGCCCTGTTTCGCCAACAGGCACCCTCGTTGTGGCTTTGATTCGCTCAACAGTCACAATGCAAGTTATCGCATTGACTTTATTCCACCTAGTTCTATTTCTGCTACCTATTCAGAGGTCAAAACAAAATAAATATAAATAAAGGGCAGATGGCATTTTTATTATCCCCAGAGTGCAAATTTCCAGGTTTTATTCGAGTATTCAATCACTCCATACCTTGAACGTCTAAAAGCTGTTGCAATTATTCGTTCAGGCTGGCAGATGATTGAATAGGGGCAGCTGTAATACCTCAAAATTTGCCCTTATTTTTATTACCTTAATTGGCTTATGTTAGCGTTCATCTGCATTCTCCCATTAGGTCATATTGTTTGCATTCTTCATTTGCATGGAGCTCCTAAGGCGTGGGATCAACGCCATATGAAATTAGGGTTTCTTACCTTATTCATATTTATCAGGTGGATTCAAAATTTTGGTTGCGTGGCTATTAATAATATCATCATCTTGCACTTTTCCATATGATTAGGGTTTACTTCCTTGATTAAATGGTCTTCGGGAAATTTACTTGTGGAGAATATTCATGGGTGCATCCAATCCATCGTTAAAGTGTTTAACTAGATTTGTTTTGGATCGGGGTTTTGGGCCCTTCTGAACATCTCAAGTGGTTTTCCTTTTCAGGGAACAGTTCAAGAAGAATTTGGAGTTTTTTGTTCATGAGTTGATGTGAGGGTATTTCACCAATTGAGGTCCAGTATATCAAAGATTGGTTTGGATCCGTTTGTTTATGGAACAATGATTCGAGATTGTGCGGAGTTTATTATGACATCATAGTTCTTGGAGAAAAGAGCTTTTGTTCAATGGTCCGATGGATGAATAACGTGTGGTCGTGATTTATTCGAAAGGTGTTGTCCGATTTTGGTATACGTTCTCATTCGCATTCTTAAACCCAATCAAGTCTGATCCATTTATATACTAAAAAATAAATCACCAATGCCCATTGCAAAATTTTGAATAGAATTTTTCTAAGTCCATTTGTCATTATCTTTCTTAATCCATATCTAATTAAAACCATATTTGTTTCAAGCACATATCTATTTCAAAAGAGGAAGCCCACATCTATTTTGTCAATCCATTTATATCCATATATTCCATTGGTCAAAATACCTATGTTCAATTCAAAATCTCTTTTATATCCTTATATTCATCATGTGTTCTATATATCTCAGCCAAGAACTTTATCATAGGACTTAATGAGACTCCAAAGCTTGTGCCACTAGCTTCTTGATTTTTTAGCACTTAATATCATCAATACCCTACCATTTTGTCAGCATTTAATATCATCAATGTCAGCATTAATAGGACCATATTAACACAAAAATTAGTTAAACAAATTTGTGTCACTAGCTTCTTGAACATAATGTATCAGCCAGAATACCATAGAAAAAAACTAAGCAAACAAAATGGGAAATTCGGTAAAAATTGCATAACGGAAAAACAAGGTGGATAACAAAAGTACAACAAAAAATGAATCTTCAATCACCAAACTTCTTCAACCACTCTTCTCCTTCAATCATCAACAACACTTGCAACTTTCTTCAAACCGAATCACCAAGCCGCAACAAAACTCTATTTGATTTCAAGGTTTTGAATCCTCTTCAATCTCCTACCCAATCTTCATTGTTCTTCATATGCCGCGTTTCAATCTCTCTTCGACAACAACAGGCATCATCACCGCCGCATCGATTGTAACCTGCAAGTCATCAAACAACATCAATTCACCCAACAACCATTAGTTTCAAATAATGCAATAAGAGGTTCAATTCACGTTCTTTGTTCGGTCAAAACCAATTCCTAATAACGGAATGAAAACCTCAATAATAAGCTATTCTAACACTAACACTTCATATCAAGCTGCTACTTCAAGTTCATCATGAAAAGGTATATTTATTCTTAAATTCAAAATGTAGCCGTCTCCTGGAAAAAATCCGTGGCAAGTTTCTAACACCATGACAACAAGGTTCAACCGAAAATAATCCTATCAACAGAAATTTAGTTAAGCAAATTTGATTGATTGGGAGTTCTCTCATGGAGATAATAAGGAAAAATGATCTCGGAGCGGAAAAGATTAAATCCACATGGAAGTTATAACAGAGTTGCAGGAAAATTCAGTTACATCAACACCAAAGTAAACAATAACCAAACTGATATGCAAATCATAATTTGGAAGGAATATTCACAAGGAAAGAGTTTCATAAGATGAGCAAATCGCAAAAATAGAATAAAAGAAAACGCAACCTCATTTTCAAATGTTCAGTCTAAATTTTTAGTTTCACAAGCCCATCCAAAACAGAAATTCAGCAATCCAAAACAATTCTAACCGAAGAATAACTAACCTAAGAGAATTCTAACCAACTTCACAACTGAAAGATAACTGAAATTACCTGGAAAAGTTCTAGAATCCTCTTGGATTCATCCCTTATAAATCAGAGCCATCTTCCTTCACATCTTCTTCTTCTGTTATAACCCTTCATTCATCTCTCTAAATCTCTTCCAAACTTCTTCTTTTTCCCTAACTTCTCCTTCTTCACTCTCCAATCACTTCCATAAACTCCTTTAATGATCCTTCACCATTCTCTGATTTTTCTTCCTCACTCTCCACCACTTTTCAGATTTGTTTCCTCAATCTTCATCCCGTTTTACCATTTTCATTCTGCAAAAACCTCCATCATCTTCTCCATTCTTTTATCTTCTTCTTCATTCCAACACTCCACAATCTTCTGCAACTTCAACCTAACCTCATCAATCTTATTTTTGATCTTCTGATGGTAATGATTCACGACCTCAACACTTGCATTTCCATCTTCTGAAATAACGTATAACAGACAAATCGATCTGTAATTGTTCGCAACATCAAAACTGCATCAGCGTAAACCATTCACAATCTACATCAAATTGCAAATTTCAAGAACCTTCAATTACGACAATACAAATTCGAAGGTGAAGACGGAAGAAGAATGAAAGGTGAAATGGAAGCAAGTAACTGAACTTCGCATCGCTCGCAACAATGGACGTGACATCCTTCTAATATCGTTTGCGCAGCTTCGATTCACAGGTACGAATTCGAGCTCTCTTTTGACATAGTTTCTTGTCGCGTGTTAACGATTCGCCATTCTTGATCGTGATTCCACTGATTTAGTGTTTGGACTGCTCTTTGTGGAGATGTTGTTTTCGGATTGGGGATGGAGTGATATGATAGGCTAGGTTAAGTTTGTGGTGAAATTGAAGAGAGATCTTGAGTCTCATATGTTTTCGCCGCTGGCACTTTCGGTTTGCACGGTGGCGGTTTCACGAAGGAGAAGAAGATGATGGTGGATGGAGTGAACATGATGGCGGCGCTAGGGTTTTAGAAGAAGAAGCTTGATAGAAGGGGATGATGGAGGGAGGAGAATATGAAGTTGAGGGAGAGAATTTGAGGCGAGGAAGAGGAAGAGAGAAGACGGAGGTGGAGGCGATGAAGACGAAGAGAGAAGAGGTTGGAGAAGAAGAAGAGGATGGGGTGCCGCGGCGGAAGGGGAAAGAAGAAGAGGGGAATTGTGATTTAGGGTTTCCATTAGGTTTTCTGATTGTTTATAAGCTTAATTTTAATAATGGAATATTAAGAGTAATTAAGCAAATATCATGCCATTAATCTGTATTAAAAAACAAATTAATCCTCCATTAATCCATAATGAAAATGATTAATTTCTCATAAATCCCACTAATGTTACCGTTGGAAGAGGAAGAGGTCGTTTGCTTGAGTTTTAGCCACACCGGCGGTGACAGGTGTCACCGTCCGGATGGTTTTCCATGCGGTGATTCTGTATGTGCTATACACCATAACAATCATGTTCATGCGCATTGTGATCCGTAGAATGAGAAACCCTAGATTTGTTGGACTACAATTAGTCAAACCAGTTGACCGAAGGCTTACCACATACACCCTCAAGGGCCTGCGTGTGGGCTTTGTCTCCTTTGCATTTCGCACACCCTTTTCTAGCCCATGTAGAAAAACAACTATAAAAAACTTACTCTTCTCCCCCCCCCCTTTATTTCTTTTAGATTTTAATTTTTAGTTAATATAGTTTCAAAATAAATCAATAAGAAATAGTAAAAACCATAATAAAATTCTGTAAAAAAATCCAGTAGGTTATTAATTCCATTTTGAAATTTTTGACATTTTTATTTTCTGAATTTTGCGTATTTTCGATTTAATTCTGATTTTTCTTTTAATTAGCTTTTATTGAATTTCTTTTAATTGTACATGATTTTGTTCATTTTATTTTGTCAACTTCCAGTAGGATTTTTAACCCATTCTTTTTGCTATGGTTAGCACAATGTAATAGTTAGTTCTAGGACCCTATAGAATTAATTCCATAATTTTTCCAGGACCTTTACTATTTTTAGTGTATTAATCTTTAGGCTAGTTATACATGTGAAATTCAGTTAGTTTAGTTTAGAATATTAAGATCCATTAAGAACTAGTTTACTTAGGTTTAATCTTAGGATTTTAAAATGGTTTAGCCTAGTTTAATTTTTGATTTTTAGGGTGACAATATTAGATAATTCCCTTAGTTTTAGGACTTAGACTTAGAATTCTTAATAAATAGATTTAAGTGAAGTTTAGGCTTGTTTTTGGTTTCATACCTTTAAATGAATTTGTTTAGAATTTTATTCCTTATTCAATTTTATTGCCTTGCCATATTATTTGATTTTTCACTTGTATAGGCTTCCCCATTGTCTTTAGAATCAACTTAACTTCCTTAGGAAGTAAGTTGAATTCTAGTAGTTTCTAGTTCTTTTCTTCATTAGGTTTAGAAACCACACAAACCGTTAGGATCACTTGTGAATAAATAAACAAAATTAGGATTGAGTCTTAGTCCCTTAGATTTTGTTCTTTCTCAACTTGAGTCCTTCTTTCTCATCTCCTAAAGAAAAATAATAAAACACTTAATAAAATCTAACGTTCTTGTACGACATGAGACTTTGTTGTGGAGTGTTTATACGCGTCCTGTTTTGGGGCGAGGTGTAAATACTTACCGCGATGGATAGGTCTTAGTATGAGAATGTTCACTAACAAATTCAAAACATTTCTCATAAAAGACAAAAAACAAATAACAAGCGACTATCCTGCGGGAACTTCTCTTCTCATCTCATTCACTCTAAACGCGAACTCGCGACGACTTGTCTCGCATGCAAGACGGTAAACGCACTCGTACCAGACGAGCCTGCAACACCTGAGCATAGACATACGCGGTTCCAACTAAAAAACACAAACAAATAGTTCCCGTCTGGTTAGGAGAAATACGTTGACTCTGATCCTCATTATCCCGATGAGGTACGTAGGCAGCGGGGTAGGGCCCGTTTGAGCATATTCTTTATTTTCCCTACATATCCCCCTTTTATTCTAATTCTCTTTTTTCCAGTTCCCTTTCTTATTTTAGTTCTAGTTTCCAGTTAGCAGTTCTTATTCAGCAGCATCTTATTTCTCACCCTTTGAAACCAAACAAGAAAGTGTGGATCCCATCGGGTACGGCGGACGGATTGGGGTGCTAATACCTTCTCAATTCATAACTGACTCCTGAACCCAGATCTTTGGTTCGCAGGACCTTGTCCTATCCTTCTTCCTTAGGTTTGTGCAACATTACCTTTCCCGTTCCTTCGGGATAAAAATGCCTGGCTGACGACTCTACCTTTTCTGTGTCACTTTCGCGTTTGTACTAGGATGAAAATCCCGGGAGTGACAGCTGGACCTTTTGAAAATCGGAGGCAACTATTCGGAGGCGTTGGACCTTTTATTCGGACGCGTCGAAATATCGTTCGTTAACTTCCTTAGAACCGATTTAAAGTTGAAATCGTTCTATGGGGGGTCGAGCGTTTTTTTGTTGGAATGCGATAAAATAAATAAACTAAATCGGTTAAATTAAATTGCAGAAATTAAATCGAAATAGAATAACAATTGAAAAATAAAAATAAACTAAATCGGATTCAATAATATGGCGAACAATCGAAATAATACAATAAAAATTAACTAAGCTAAATGGCCTCATATTGATCGATTTTTGACGATTTAATGAAATCGGGCTAAAATCAACTGTTTGTTATATCATCGGCTCTAAAATTAAGGAGAAATAAAAAAATAAAAGGAGATATGTTTTATCTTTTATCAAAGATTCTATCGGCTAATTAAAACCAATTATCTATGATTTTTAAGATCTTCATTGACCAAAAGAAAGAGCAAATAAAATAAAATATGTAAACATAATAAAAATAACCAAAAGATTTTTTTATAGGAAATAAATATAAATTAAAACTAGAACAAAAAAGGTAGAAATTAATAAAGCACAAAGGGGTGGTCCGTGTGTATCAGCGATGTGTGCATAGCACAACATTTGTGATCTGTGGGCTTAGAAGCTCATCTGATGAAATAAAAACTAAAAAAATAAAGAAAATATTTATAAAAAGATAGAAAAAACAAACAAACTCAGGACTTAACATTTAAAAACAATCTAAACACGATTTTGAAATATGCAGCTCAGAACAAATCAAAACCCACCTCACATGGTTCAATCGGCGCCGGCGATCCAACAGTCTCTTCTCGGATATTCGATTCACGGTTTCGGTGTTACTCAGTAGCTCGCGGTGTTTTCTCGTTCTGGTTCACGACTTCACTCAATCGGTTCTCTCTCGGCTTAATGGTCGCTCGCGTTTCTGATTTGGGTTCAGGGCGTTTCGGGCTCACGACACGGTGTCGGGTCGGATCCTGAGTTCGTTTTTCTGGTTTGGATATTTGAGGGATGGTGGTGGTGAAAGTTTTTTTGTTTCAGATCCTGAAGGTTCTCGCGAGTCTCTCGGTTTCGATTTTGAAGGGTATCGATGAGATTGGGTGGTTAAGGAGTGAGTTCAGGATTTGGTTCAGATCGGTTCGTATGTTTCCGTTCTGTTTCTGTGGGTTTAACAGTGGAGTCGATTGAAGGGTGATGGCGTTCTGAGTTTATGGTGTTGGTTTATAGGCTCGTTATTTCTGTTTTTGTTTTTGTTTTTTCCGATCCATCTCTCTTTGTCTCTCAGCTTTGCTTTTTATGGGTTGTGTGGGTTGAAGGCTGTTAACGGAGTAGAAGGAAAATGAATTTCAGAGTTATGGTGGTGAGGTCTTTTTGTATTTTCTGAATTTTTTTTTAGTTTGTATTTGTGGTTTTTGTTTGAGACTTGGAATGGATTTTTTCTGCAGGGTATTTGTGTTATCCAAGCCTGAAGAAGGAAGGTAATTAAGGGTATCTTTATAGATAAGGATATGAGAAGTGTGACGTGTATTTGTGAGGAGAATTCATGAGCTGGCAGATATTAAATAACCGTCTTTTGCTGCAGTGCGTTTTGGAAGATTTTGTGGCATGTGCGAGGGATTTGCTGATAATTTTGTGCATTGGGTACAAAGCATATGTGTGCTGGCAGAAAACAAAATGTTGTGTGTAGTGTGTCATTTATCATGGCTAAAAAACTTGCAAACTACAAGAAATAAAGTAATAATTAATAAAAATAGTAATATTAATAATAAAGATACTAATAATAATAGTAAATAAAAATAGAAATAATGATAAAAGTAATGATAATATTAACAAATGAAAAAAAAGGTGATAATAAAATAATAATAAAAAGTGAATAAAAATAAAAATATAATAATAATAATAATAATAATAGAAATAAAAAGTGAATAATAATAAAAGATGATAAGAAATAGATTTTTTTTTGTAATTTTGATATTGAACTTAAACAAAAATAAAACTTATAATAATATGAAAAGAGAATAAAATGCATTTTTTTTTGGATTTAATTTTTTTTAATGAATAAATGATAGATAGAAAATGAAAGTGAGAAATGGACAAATAACCTCCACACAACACCACACGTGCAAACACCGACAAACCCAAACTGACTCGATTTTTTTCGCACAAAAGAAAATGATATATTTTTGGATTTTTTTAATATGCGGTTAGATAGAAAATAGAATGGTACATATTTTTGGATTTTTGAAATATCGGTTAGACAGAAAAAATAAAATGGTGCATGTATGACAAATTTGGAGTGTGACAGTTGCCCATATCGAACTGGCTTAGACCGAATAAGATGAACTGACCCGCGTTCAAACTTTCAAGGTATAAGACAATTAGATACTAACAAACTCCGAATTTGTCCGACAAAATGAAAATAAGTAATGATAAAAGTTGATGATTAAAACTGGAAAGACGGTCGACAAAAAAAGAAACAGGTTGACTAAAAATAAATAAATCGCTATCACCAAAAGGATGATAAGGCGACTCCGTCACAATAATAAAAATTTAACCATTTCTCCATAACAATAATAATTTAAAATTCTTTTCCTTTAACAAACATATTAACAAACATTTAGAAGACAAAGACATTAATTCAACATTAAATCACATAGTTAGACTAAGAGGTTCCCGCTGAGTACAACGGACGTGAGGGGTGTGGGTGCTAATACCTTCCCCTTGCGTAACCGACTCCCGAACTTAGAATTAGGTGGCGACTCTGTAGTTTCTTTCCGCGTCCCATCGCGAGGATCGTATTTTTCGCGACTCTGTAGTTTCCTTCAGATTCTGGTATTGTTTTAATTTTTCCTGGGTTGGAATGTAATTTTTATACGGTATGTATCAGGTTGTGATTAATAAAGTATTTTTTTCCTTTTCTAAAAAAAAAAGAAGGTTGAGACTGCTGGATTATTATATTAATTAACCTATTCAAACATCTAAAGAAATAGTTTCTTAAAGCCCGACACTAGGTGCCCTTATTCTGCCGTGTTATTATATTAATCTTCTTAGCCCTATTTTTAATGATGCAAACATGTCAAATATGCCAGTGAACGTGAAGTTCTAAAACAACAAGCTTACATGTTTTATCTTCATGATAGAAGAAGTATAGCTCTAAGGAAGCCTATTGTGATTGTGTAATTTGGATGCTTTATTTTGTATCACATACTTTATCACATTGTGTTTGTACCTAGGCATTATTTATGCCTTTTGTTAATAAAAGTTTTGGCAGTCCAAAATAAAATTAATACAAGTTTTGCCTTTTCAAAATAAAATAAAAAGGTAAATTTTATTAGACACTGTTTGTTTGCGATGCTAAGTTACTTCTAAAAATAAGGTTTATTGTAAGGTAAAATTTCCTAAATTAGTTGTGTTATTGTCATACACATTTGTACTTAAATTTCTACAATAAATTGTGCAGTTAACAAAGTTTTAAAATATAATTAAAAATATTTCTAAAATAATTTCCTATGTATCTTTTTATAAGAAGTCTATAAGTTTTTTGAATATTAAAAAAAAATGATAGTAAATATATAAAAATGAATATTAACTTGATTCCACTTTTAATGAAACTAATATTTATAAACGGAAACAATTTTACCATTTATTTAATTTTTTTATTATTAAATAGGATAAAATAAAATTAATATTTATATACGGAAAAAACTTTACAATTGATTCAATTTTTTTATTATAAATCGTGTAAAATAAAATTAATATTTATATACGAGAACAATTTTACTATTGATTCATTTTTTTTATATTTCTAAATAGTGTAAAATAAAATTAATATTTATAAATGGGAACAACTTTACTATTGATTCAATTTTTTTATTTATAAATAATATAAAATAAAATTAATATCTATAAACGGGAACAAGTTTTTTTCTTATTTTTACTTTTGAAAAAAATAATTGTAGGATAAGGAAATAAGAAATCAACTTCAAGATAGTGAATTTAAATTGAGTTCATCAATGCCTTTAGATGTAGCCAAGAGGGGAATACTCAAATATTTTTATAAACTGTGTCAAAATAATTATATTTTTTATATTGGTCAAATAAGTGTATTGTATATATTTTTTTTTAATATATAATTAATGTAATTCGATATCTCTACCAATTATAAAATTACAAAATCAATGTAATTTAATCAAATTATCTATATATTAAGTGAGTATATGTTTAATTATAATTACAATAAATTTATTTTAAATTCATTTGATTTTTATTTTATCAACTCTAGAAATGCCTCAATACTACTACTATTCATGTCGATAATATTTATATGGCTTAAATAGTGTTTTAGTCCCTGTAATTTAGCGAGTTTTTGGTTTTCGTCCCTAAAAGTTTTTTTTTCCGGTTTAAGTCCCCACATTTCCAAAACGCTTTGGTTTTAGTCCCTACAGTGAGTTAGATGTTAAAAAAAAAGGGATGTGGCAGACGGTGCTTATGTGGCAGGTCGTTTGGCATTTCTTAATAATCCAAGTGACATTCTCATTTACACATGTGGATTTGTCATTTTCCTATTTATTCTAGAGGGACCAAATCAAAAATATAGAATCACATTGTGGTCTTTCTTCTTCAAGCTTTCTTCTTTCTTCTTTCTTCCCTATCGTCTCCAATGGCATCTTCTTCTTCTGCACAATCTCATCACGTTCAAGCACCAGTTTGTGGTTGCAATAGAAGAATGAAATTGTTTATGTCAAACACTGTTGATAACCCTAATAGAAGATTTTGGAAGTGTCAAAACTCAGGGTTAATGTCTGGATGCAAGTTGTTCATTTGGGATGATGAAATAGAACGAAATCCAGCCAGTGATCTTAAAATTTCAAGTGGTTGTGAGTGTTCTGAAATGTTGAAGGAGTTTGTTAAGGATATTGAGGTTAAAAAAAAGGAAAAAGTGAAGATTAAGTTGGAGAAGGAAAAAAGAAAAGTGACATTGTTGAAGTTTTTGTTGTTTGAGTCATGGGGGTTCTTCCTTGCTTATCACAAATGGTGATGAATCCCATTTGTTTGTGTCTGTATTTTTGTTTTTCGTTTTTAGTCCCTGTAAAATTAATGTATTTTGACATTTGTTCATGTACCAAATGATTAATGAAATAGATGTTATGGTTTTGGCTAGTTTATGTATGCAATTATCTTACTCCTCTTTTGAATTGTGCATAAAGTACACCAATTACTTATCACAACAATGCTTTAACTCAAAATACACCCATTGTCATTATGTTTTTTGTTTTTGTTTTTAGTCTTTGTAATAATAAAGTATTTTTTGAGTTTGGTCCTTGTACATATATATGTGTGCAAATATATGTGTTTAAATGTACACCAATTGACAGTATATATGTTTTTAATTGTATGCATAAAGTACACTGTTGATAAAGTACACCATTTGTACACTCTTTTGAATTGTATATAAAGTATACCAGTATATATGAAACTAAATTTTAAGGCTAAAGCCATTGGATAAAGTACACTCTTTTGAATTATATAATAAAGTACACCATTTGTAATCATAATAAACTTTAAGGCTAAAACACACCATTTGTAATCAAAATATTGTAATCAAAATACACATTAATGTGTAACATTGTATCATAAAGCACACCATTTGTAATCAAAACATAATGGTTCAACTGTAATCAAATTACATAATACAAAACAACAAGTCCATTGTATCAGTCAAAACATATGTCTACAGTTTCCATGGTTGTGCAGGGCTACTTCCTTCTCCCTTGAGTTTCTTGCACTTGAGTGCCCTTGTTCTATCACTTCTCCTCAACTCTAACTTCCTTGCAACCTTTTGTTTGAGTTGTTTGGGTTGTTTTTCCTAGAAAGACACAATAAACACAATAGAAACAGAATATATTAGGCCAAAGAAAATACATAGATGCCAATTTACAAAACAGAAAACAGACACATTAATAACAGAAAACAGAAAACAGAAACAACATTGTTTACAAAACAGAAAACAGAAAACAGAAACATAAAACATTACAAAACAGAAAACAGACACATTAATTTACAAAACAGAAACATAAAACATTACAAAACAGAAAACAGAAAACAGAAAACAGAAAACAGAAACATAAAACATTACAAAACAGAAAACAACATTGTTTTGCCTGGCAGACTCACCTTTTGTTTAGGAAGTGCATTAACATGTTCTTTAGGTGTAGGAACAACCTCTTGAACAGGTGCAGAGAGAATGTAGTTTGGTTGTGAGTCACTAACTCCTTGTGAAGCCATTACAGGTGGAACCTCAACAGTTGGAGGCTAGTCACTAGCAACTTGAGGTGGAGATGGAATTTTGTAACTGAGATCATTGACATTGGGTTGAGGTTGTGTTGTATCAAAAGCTGCACAAAGATCTGCTGCAAGCATTTCAAACTCTTGGTCCATATCACATTGTGTATCTTGTTGTTGTTGTTGTTGTTGTTGTTCTGAAGGAGGTTCATCTTGAGGCTGTTGTTGTTGTTCACTTGGAGGTACATCTTGAGGCTGTGGCTATTGCTGAGTTGGAGGTTCATCCTGAAGCTGTGGTTGTTTCTTTGGTTTTTTTTGCAAACAGAGTAGCACAATCAATACATATAGTAAGAATACATGATTCATGTCTGTAGTATGAACAACTTCTTGCATTGTGGCCATTTCCACCACAGTTGGTACAACAATAAGATGTCTGTGTCCTTACCTTGTTTGGGTCTTCATCAGGTTCCCTCCTCCTTAATTTCTTTGGCCTACCAGGGCCTCTTTTGTAGGATGGAGGCAACATTTCCTCAGTTTCAACCTCAAGCCACATGTCTTGGCCATTAATTGGGCTAACATTGAAATCATAGCATGCCACATATGTTTCTTTAGAATAACAGTCATCTACATAGTCTTCTGGTGGTTGGTTTCTAAAGCCTAAGGCAGCAACTGCATGTCTACATGGTATGCCTACCAATTCCCAAAAGTTACATGTACAAGTTCTTTTAGAAGTGTCAACTATGAAACTATGTTTGCTATGGATATGTTCAACTTGCCAAATAGTATCCCCAGACCAGTTTGGAAGCCAATTACCAGCATTTTCTACCTCTTTATCTAACCTAAATCTAGGTCTTGGCATTATCCTATGTTCCCACCTATCAACTTTTTCTCTTAAGTTAGAGTTTCTAGTCATAAGGTAGTTTCTTATCCATTCACATATGGTTAAGATTGGTTTATCCCTAGCAACTAGTATTGTGCTATTAAATGCTTCAGATACATTATTCATTAGCACATCACATTTGGGATAGAATGAGAAAGCATGCTTACACCATGATTTTGTAGGTATTTTGATCAACCACTCCCAAGCCTTAGGATGTAATACCTTCAACTCTTTCATTTTTGCTTCCCATGCTTGAATGTATGTGGCCTTTGCTGCAGCCATCATAAAATCCCTGATTTGTGTGCCACCACCAAACTTCTTTTTGAAATTGGTATATAAATGCCTAAGACAAAGCCTATGCTCAACCCTCTCAAACATCTCTTCAAATACAGGAATTAAGCCCTTGAAATCATTACAAGAAAAATAATAAGGGACCAAATCAAAACACAACTACATGACTTAGGGATGAATTTAAAAAATCAAACATTACTTAGGGATGAAGTTAACAAAAAAAGGAATTGATAAGGTACCTTTTGCTGGTCTGAAATGAATACCCATCTTTTGTCTTGTCCAATGTCTTCCAAAAGCAATGTCAGGAACCACCTCCATGACTCCTTTGTCTCAGTCTCACATACACCAAAAGCCAAGGGGTAATATTGGTCGTTAGGGTCCCTTCCAACAGCAACAAGCAAAGTGCCTACATATTTGTTCTTGAGGTGACATCCATCAACACCAATGAATGGCCTGCAAGGAGTAGTGAATCCCTTCTTTACTCCATCAAAGCAAAAATAAAAGCTGCCAAATTTGGGTTGAATTGTGGGACCAACTCTGGTGACATTAATTTTGCAGGTATTCCCTGCATTGACTCTCCTTAATTCTGCAGAATACCTCCACAGCAGAGTATATTGCTTTGTTGCATCACCTTCAACCAAACCTTTTGCAATTTGCCTTGCCTTCCATGCCCTATTCATACTTATACCTACAGAGTAAGTATTCCTAATATCAGAGACAATATCACGAATCTTAATTCCATCAGATGAAGCCATCCTAGCCGCCACAGTCTTTGCAATCCACTTGGAGTTAGCAGTGGTGTTGTTCAAAACCCTACCACACGTGTGAGCACCATACCATTTTTTCATTCTATATGTGTGCTTATTCCCCACTTTACTAACAAGAGCCAAAAACCCACAATTGCCCTTGCAAACTACTCTCACTCTAACCTTGTCATTTTTCACATACTTTATCTCTCTTCCATTTAATACTGACCATTCAGTTATTGCATCCTTAAATTCATGCAAGGAAACAAACTCCAAACCAACTTTGAACTTGTAATCCTTGTGCAATTCCTCCATCTTAAACCTAGGATAATTTGGTCCAACCTCTTTATCTGATGCATCAGGATCACTACTGCCTAGATCTTCACTTAAATAATTAGTGTCAACCAAGTCATTATCAACACTAACTCCACTTGATGAACCCCTAGTAACTTCAACATTTCTTATCTTTTTTGGAGTAGCCCTATGTTTCCTTGCAATCTGCTTAATCCTTCTTGATGGTTTCTCTGCAAAGAAAAAGCCATCATCCTTGCCAAGGGCCCTATCTTCCTCACTGTCCTCAAATGATAAACAATTATAATCACTATCATCACTGTCATCACTGTCATCAAGATTATCAGCATTAGCATCAACCTTGGCAGTTTCATCAGCATTTCCTTCACTTTCAGCACCATTGGCATTGGCAGCAGCATTATCATTGACAGTTTCATCAGCATTTCCAGCATTATCATTGACATTTCCAACAGTATCATTCACATTTCCACCATAGAGAATAATCAGTGGCCTCAAGGTTGCAAATATCTTTCACTATACCAGTTGCTTCAAAATAGCTCCACCTATCAGGGTCTATCTCTACTTCATGTTTAACCCCACCTAAGTAATACACCACACTATCCCTAACCATCCTTCCCCCATAATGAATGTTCAGTATAAATGTCATACCTGAAGTTGATCAGTCCCGATGGTCAGTCCTGTTGGTCAGTCTCGTCGTCTTCAATGTATGAAGTTTACTTGAAAATTTCCTTGAAAACTCTTCAATGGCTGAAAACCTAACTTTGTAGGGACGAAAGTGAGAATGCTAAAATAACCTTTCATGTTCCATTTTGTGGTAGAAAAATGACAAATCCACATGTGTAAATGAGAATGCCACTTGGATTATTGAGAAATGCCAAACGACCTGCCACATAAGCACCGTCTGCCACATCCCTTTTTTTTAACGTCTAACTCACAGTAGGGACTAAAACCAAAGCGTTTTGGAAATGTGGGGACTTAAACCGGAAAAAAAAACTTTCAGGGACGAAAACCAAAAACTCGCTAAATTACAGGGACTAAAACACTATTTAAGCCTATTTATATTAATTGTCTGCCACTTTAGAAATGTCTTTGTATTGATATTGCATTTAAAATAAAGTATACCATGCCTCTATACGAAAAAAAAAACTTTACAATTGATTCAATTTTTTTATTTCTAAATAGTGTAAAATAAAATTTATATTTACAAACAGGAACAACTTTACAATTGATTCAATTTAATTAATATTTATAAACGGGAACAACTTTACAATTAATTCAATTTTTTTATTGCTAAATAGTGTAAAATAAAATTAATATTTATAAACAGAACAGCTTAACAATTGATTCCATTTTTTATTTCTAAATAGTATAAAATTAAATTAATATTTATAAACGGAAACAACTTTACAATTGATTCAATTTTTTTTATTGCAAAATAGTGTAAAATAAAATTAATATTTATAAATGGGAACAACTTTACAATTGATTCAATTTTTTTATTTCTAAATCGTATAAAATAAAATTAATATTTATATAAGGGAACAAATTTACTATTTATTCAATTTTTTATTTCTAAATAGTATAAAATAAAATTAATATTTATATACGGGAACAACTTTACAATTAATTCAATTTTCTTCTTCTAAATAGTGTAAAATAAAATTAATATTTATAAACGGGAACGACTTTACAATTGAATCAATTTTTTAAATTTCTAAATAGTGTAAAATAAAATTAATATTTATATTCGGAAATAAATTCATTATTGATAAAATCTATTTTTATATAGCGGAGAAAACACTATTGTTATAAAATGGAACAATTTTTCAATTGATTCAATTTTTTTATTTCTAAATTTTTCTCTAACATAATTTATTGGTGGAATTTCAAATGTTTTATTTAAAATTTACTAACAATTTTCACCAATAAATAAATTTCTGAATTGTATTTATTGTATTTATTATTTTAACTTTTTTGTAGAAGTTTTTTTTAAAATATTTATCAAAACCTTTTTTACATTTTTCTTTACAATTTATATTCCATTACGTAAAACCATAAGACATTCTGACATGTGCAAAATAGTTGTGTATATATCATGAAGTTACGTTTTTTTTACGGGTACCAGATATATATATATTTTTTCCACAGGTACCAGACATTTTTCTATTATTATTTTTTCACGGATAACAGATATTTTTCTAATTATAGATTTTAATTGTTCGTTTGACCCACTTCTACAAAACCCTATAGGCAAAAAGGTTTATTTCATACCCCACTATTAACTTTTGTCTCTTTTTCCTCTTATGAATACATTTTAAATTTCTTTTCATTATATGGTCCAAACATTGTTTTTTATTTCCTTTTTTTTCCATCAAATGACTATTTCTATAAATGTCATTTCTATAATTAATTTCATTCTTATAATTTCACTAAATTATTTATTTATTTATTTTCCTTAAATCAATTTTTCTTTTTTCTCATATTTTCAATTCTATTACAATCTATTATTTTATTTTTATTATTTTAAAGTTAATTTTTTTTATTTTCATTCCATATTATTATAGTTATTTATTAATTTTTTTAATTAACTTTTTTTGCTATAAGAATAATTTCTTAACTATAAATTTTTTTTTTTACATTTTTAGTTTTATTTTAGATTTCATAACGTAAAACATTCAAACACTCCGGCTCGTGCGAACGCTCAGTTACTAGTTTTTATAAAAAAAATAAAAACTATATATTCTTAATAAAGTTTAATCAATGCTCATTCTATCTCTTTACTGATATTCCTTTTAAGTTTGAACAGTGTTTTTTATATGTAAAATTAGCTGTAACAATTTGAGTTGGATACTAAGTTTTTTCATGATAAGAATCTGAGCAACACTGTCATACTTGCCAATGCCTCGTCCATATGGAGGGTCCCGTATGCATTCATGGCTTCCATTGTCAAAACAGGTTAGGTAAGAGACAAGTAGTTATGAGTTATGGACTCATCAACATCAATCATTTCATCACAATATAATATATGTCCTTGTAAAGCAGTGCATAGAGTCCACTTCACAATTCACACTGCAAACACAAAACTTGATAGTAAAAACAAAAACATGGTGAACACTGTGAACGTAATTTGGTCAGTGATTAGTTGGGTAGTGAAACTAGCTGGTTTAAAGCTCTATACAGTAGAGATAGAACCAGGCACAGTAATGAGATTCTGGGTTCCGTCTAACACAATTTCAAAATCCAACAAACCAATTTCGAAACCTACAAAACCAGTAGTGGTTCTTCTGCATGGCTTCTGCGGCGACGGACTTGCAACATGGCAGTTTCAAATAAATCCATTAGCCAAAAGCTACGCTGTTTATGTTCCTGACTTAATTTTCTTCGGTGGGTCCGTATCCGATAAGCCGGATCGATCACTGGCTTTTCAGGCGGAGTGTGTGGTGGCCGGGTTGAAGAAACTCGGCGTGGAGAAATGTGTTGTGGTTGGATTCAGTTATGGCGGAATGGTGGCGTTTAAAATGGCTGAGATGTATGATGAACTGGTTCAAGCGGTGGTTGTGACTGGTTCAGTTTTGGCTATTTCGGAGTGTATGATTAGTAAGGCAGTGGAAGATTCTGGATTTTCTTCTTGTTCAGAAATGTTGATGCCATGTTCTGTACAAGGAGTGAGGAGACTTCTTTCTGTTGGTTTCTACAAAAACATTCCGTTTCCAAACCGTCTGCTAAGTGATTTTATTAAGGTTTGTCTTTAGGTAGTTATAAACCCTTTTATAAATAAGGACTAAATTATTGCAATATAAAAACTTTATGTTTAATAATATTTTAAAGCAAGAAAATATTTTTAACATTATTAATTAACAAAGATTTAATTCTCCTTTTTATTTGATTTATAAATTAGTTCTCTTATTTTAATTTTTTATTTTTTATTTTTTATTTGATTTTTTTATTGAATATTGGTGATGTTTTCACTTTTTTAATTTATATTTTTGTTTATAAAATTTTACACACAAAAACTATACATTAATCTATCTCATTTCACAAATAACACATTATTTAAAAGCAAAGATATGATAAATTTAAAATATGACTATTAGCTTCACAAATAAGATATAATAGATGAATCAAATCGTAATTAAATATAATATTTATTTAAATGTGTTGTTCAATTAGAATAAGAGTCATAACAAAGTAAACCTTATATTAATTGAGGAATATTTTAGAAACTTGTATTTTAATTTATATTTTTGGGCCTCATTCTATTTTTTCTTATATATCTTTTGAAATCTTATATTTTTTATTTTTAGAAATTTTATATTTTTGATCTCCCTTTGAATTCTAGAACGGGTGACACTTCCGATTGGTTTAGGGATGCGTTTTTTTTTAGAAGTTGGCTTCAGACTTCTTACATCCTTCTAGAAGGATATTTAGTTTGGGGATTCTCCTTTTAGTCTTAGATAACTTAGTTTTTCTCGATTTCTTACCAGACATTTGGTTCTATAGGGGAGGTTGGCAGATAGCAGGGGGAGTTGGATCTAAGATCTCAAATAGATAAAAAAAAAATTATTACGAGACAACCTTCTTTATTGATTTCCATTCAGTGATTAGTGATTTCACCACTATTGTTGAAAGGGATGTGCGGATCTGGTGTGAGCCGAGTGATGAGATTTATTACGTGTCCTTTGCTTATTCTCGGCTTCTAGTTTGTATGTTCCCTCGAATCGGCAAATTGATATAGCAAATTTAGTGCTTTTGTCAATTTGGTGTAGTTAGGTCCCTTTTAAAGTCATAGTTTTCTCTTGGTAGCTTCTATAGGATCGTATCCCAACCAGAGTTAACTTACTTAAGAGGGGTGTCCCTCTGGCCTCTGAGACTTTTTTCTATCCCTTATGTTCCTTGCATATCGAGTCCACCTCTTATCTCTTTGTGATTTGTGAGATCTCGTATTCTCTCTAGTATAGGATATTTAGGTTGTTGGGGTAGTGCATTTTTTCCCGATCATCTCCTGACTCATTTTCAGATGTTTAGCTCCTTGTTTGGTGCTCTTAGGATTAGAGGGAGGTTGACAATGGTTTGGGATGTCGCGGTTTGGTCGATTTGAAAATCTCTGAATGATATAGTTTTTTCTGGATCATCGGTGACTAAAAAAGAAGTGGAAGATAAATGGATCTTTTTGGCTTGGAAATAATATATTAGTAGGTCAGTGGACAACTTTTGTGTCTTCTCGGCCTGGCTAGAGAATTCTATCATGTTTCTAAACCAATAAGGGGTGAATGATTTCGACCTCTATTTCCACTGATTGTGTTCTTGTTGGTTCATTTTATGGCTTCAGTGGTTCTTTAGTTGTTCCTTTTGGGTTAGCTCTAGTCTCAGATTTTTTTATCGGTTTATCTGTTTGCTAATTTTTTCCCATTGTTGTTCTCTTTTAGCTGGTGGGAGTTGTTGTTAGCTTGGGGTTTCCTTTCTTTTCTTTGCTCATGTTTATGGTTCTTATTATGGATTTTGGTACTCCTTTTATCTCTATCTCGGAAATTCTTGTACTTTTGATCTTAGTGCCTCCCCTTTATTTATATTATATTTTTGTCTTTAAAAGTAATTCTAACTTATGCCATAAAGACTGAAGTATGCATTAGCCTTAATTTGTGCCCTAAAATCAGAAGTAGACAGTAGTATTTAGAAAAAGTAGTTAGTTAATTTGCTTACTTATAATGTGATTTCTATGAATAATATATCATGAATTGCAGGTGATGTTCTCAAATAGGAAAGAGAGAGGTGAATTATTAGAAGCCTTAGTCATTAGCTACAAAGAAATCAACATCCCCAAACTTCCACAGGTTATTCATAATTTTGATGGAAACATTCTTTCATGTTCTATATGTTTATTTTACAATTCTTATAAAACCTATGCTTTTATTTTATTAATTGCAGCAAATATTTCTTTTATGGGGTGAGAAAGACAAGCTTTTCAAACCAGAGATTGCGCAGAAAATGAAAGAGTAATAAATCTTGATCACATAATTTCAATTATTTCGAACCATTCTTAAAGTTTATATGCAATTTATCTAATGTTTAAGTGTTTGATTTATATTACAGAAAGCTTGGAAATAAAGTAACATTTCAAGAGATAAAGGAGGCTGGTCACTTGGCTCAGTTGGAGAGACCTAGTATTTATAATAGGAGCCTTAAACAGTTTCTTTCTTCTGTTATGCTTGGTGTAAGAAAATAATCCAACTCATGTCTATGAATATGTCAAGGGGGTGTTTTGTAAGTTCTAAGTTGATAAGTTATTTGAGTGAGTCCAATTGTGTTTTGTAAATTCTAAGTTGATAAGTTATTTGAGTGATTTAGTTATGTCTTTGCTTTTAAGTTATTGTTTTGCAAGTGTTTTCATACACTAATATGAATGTTTGTATTTTGTGTATTCAAGTAAACTCTTATAAACATTTCCTAATTGTGTTATTGTTTTTTTTAAACAAGTGATCAATCTATAGAAATGAGTACTAAGGGACTCTACCTGAATACAAAGAGAGGTCAAGGAAAAGCTTACCAAAAACAAACAAAAAATATTACAAACCAAATTTCATTATGACAAGAAAAACAAAGGGTCCTTGTCGAACTCGTATAGGTTGCAATTGGGATGAGTAATTTCCCCATCAGAGACTACCTCCAAATGGAAAACTTGATCTTCCAAACTATATCTACAATATTCCAATTCGAATTATGAAAAATGATCTCATTCCTCATAACCCAAATGTTCCAAACGACCGCCAACCATAAACTACCTTCTCTACCTTTCGCAACATTACCGAATTTACAAAAAACGAACCAATCCAAAAAGCTTCCCTTGAGGTCTAAAGGTATACCTGACTTGAAATCCAACCACAAAGAATGTCCTTTCAAACAAGCTTGTAAACCGAACAATTTAAAAGGAGAAGAGTCTCGAAACACAAATAACAAGAAGGACAAACTTGATCATTAATATCCAAGATAACTCCTATGCGCAACAAAGAGCTTCTCGTCAGCAAGTTATTCAAAAAACACTGCCACCCAAATGCTTTGACTTTAAACGAAGCTACCGATTTCCAAACCAACTCAAAGACCCGGTCATTCCTATTGGGAGAACCTAGAGGGATAAAACGAGAAAAGGATAAATGATAAAAAGAACTCACCGAGAAAGTGTCGTTGCCATCAGCCTTCCAAATAACTATGTCCTTCCCGATAAGATTCGGCCTAATTGTGTTATTGTGGCTTTAATCATAGATGAATGTAATATTAAATAAACTAGTGTGAGCAAACTAGATAGTTTTGTCGTTGAGATATTATTAATAATTTAATTGTTAAGTTCTAAGTAATAAATTTACACTACTAGCAAATCATAATCATTTACGCTTGTGATCTTATTGATGAGTCATCACAAGGGCGGAACATTTAGATTAGGTTAAATACTCACTTAGAGGTCAAAGATTCAACCAACCAAATAAGTGAGAAAGACAACGCATATTCACCCAAAATTTTAATACATTAGGTTTTTTATAAGCAATAATTTATCATTAAATAGAGTATAAGGGGTAATATAGTCCTCACGCAACTTACCTCATAATACAGTTTAGAGGAGAGTTAAATCAGTCGAAAAAATTACATATATAGTGGATTTTGAAGTCTAATATTGGCCACTTCCAAGACAAGAATTTAATATACAAAAGGCAATCCTCAAAGTTAAAAACATCACCATTATACAAGATTGCATTCCTACTAAGCAAATATTCCAAAAACTTGATAACCAAATTAGAGTAACAATACCTCTACCTTCTAAAATCCTCCATTCATAATAGTGAACATACCACATATCATGAATCAGTGCAATTTTATGAATCTTCATTGTTACTTTGAAACTTCCCATTCCTTCAACATTCAAGTACTTATAATTAACACATATGATCTTGGTCCTTTTACCAGAGTCATAATAAACTAGCTATTTCTTATTTCCAATTAGGTGATTTGAGCATCCAATGTCCATATACCACAAATCTACCATATTTTCACCTTTATTCTCCGATGCCATTAATAACACAAGTTCAACATCAGAATATCCTTTGGCTATATTGGCTTATTCACCATTTCTTTCCTTGTTTAGCCAATAATCTGCAGTAAAATGGCCAAACTTGTTGCAACTATAACATTGAACATTTCTCTTGTCAAACTTTTCCTTTCCCTTCTGAACACTCTTGTATTTCTTCTCATATGGATTGGAGGATTCTGACTTATGAACACCACTGGACTTTCTTTTGTTCTAGGACCATGCTTGCTTCTTGTTCTTCTTGACAAAAGAAGCTTTTAGAGCCTACTCGGACTCCTTTTTAGAGTTCCTCCCAATTAGAAGCAACTCTTGTGCTTCTAGACTACTTTGAAGTTATTAAACTCTCATGGTATTAGTGTCTTTAGAATGTTCAATAGCTACAACTATATAATCCAACTAAGGAGTAAGTAGTCTCAGTACCTTCTCAATAATAACTTGTTCATAGAGCATTTCTCCACAAACCTTCATCTTATTTGTGACCACAATCACCCTAGAGACGTAGTCAGGTACATTCTCATTGTCTTTCATGCAAATATTATCATATTACTTATGCAGGGATTGCAACTTCACCTTCTTCATTGAGGTGTCATCACCGTAACACATAGCGTATCATACGTCACCTTCGTCGCTATTATGTCAACAATCTTCTCAAACACATTCGTATCCACACACTAATGGATATAGAACAATACCCTTTAATCCTTCTTCCTCGTTTCACGTTGCACATTTTTCTGCGCTTCTATTGCATTTTCTGCAATCAACATGTAACCTTTAATTACGAGATCAATAACATGTTGAGCTCCAAACAACACATGCATTTGAATCATCCAACGATTCCAATTATGTCCATAAAATAGTGGAAGCTTTGTGTTCAAGCTATTGTTTCCTCCGTTCATCTTCATTCTTAATCACTCAATTCTTAACGTATTGAGTATATGAAAAAGCTTTCACTACGAATAAATAATACGTTTTATGACAAAGCTTTCACCGCAAACAATATAAAATCGAGGGTGTATCTAACAGAAGCACCTGTTATTTTTTTAAAATAAAATAAAATCAATTTGTTACATCGGTTTTATGTAAACCTGATGTAACATGGTGGGAGAACTAGATTTTAATATTTGTCGCAAAATATGTTGCGGTAAGCAAGAGTCGCCACCGACTTTTATTTCATCCAATTTAGGAAAGGCATAAAAGAACAGGAAAGATCTTTAAAATATTTTGAGTTCGGGGGGTAAGTTATTCAAAGGGAAGGTGTTAGCACCCTTTGTATCCATGGTTATCCATGGGCTCTTAATTGCTTAGCTCACTTTATTTGTTTAGTTTGAAAAGTATAGTGTGTGGTTAAAATATTTTCATAAAGATTTAACTTTTAATGATTCTCGTATGAATGTATATAAAGTGTTTACTTGTTTGAAATTATTTTGAAAAAAAAGGGTGGGGTGTAAAAAGTATTTGTTTTGAAAGTTATGAGCAAGCGTTTAAGAGTTACTTACCCTAAGTTATAAGGTCTTTCTTGTCATTTTCGTTTCCGTAGGGATAAAACTATCCTTACTATTAGTTAGTAAGTAGTCTTATCCTTGGATTTAGAGGGACAAGCGTAGGGTCATCGAATGGTCATAGAAGGCAACATGTAAGGATACCTTAGGAATTCGAAGGGACTATCATCATTTTCGTAGGGACAAGATGATTTATTCGAAGGCAACTCGAGGGGTAATCGAGGGACTATGATCTTTTTCGTAGGAAACTATGATGATTTATTGGTAAGCGTCTTTTGCTAAGATATCCCTACGTTCGAGGGACATGACTATTATTCGTAAGGCAACAAGAGAGGCCACCCTAAAGGTGCAAGTGTGCAAGGTGTGTTATTTTCAGTTATTCGATCTTTTATTAAGGTTTTCTAATTTGTTTTTAATCTTGTCATGCAATCCTATTATCCATACATCTAAACAGTTTGTAAGGTGCGGAAAATAAAATACGGAAAATAAAGTCCTAAACTATTACAAGGTTTTGGGGTAGTTACATGATCAAGGTAGTGTGGAAAGTAAAATGCGGAAAATAAATTACAATTTTATTTATGCCTATACATTTATTCTAAGAAAATAAATTACAACAAAAAGAAAATATTATTATTTTTTATTTTTTAATTAATTAATTTCTACCTAAATAAGAAATAAAATAAAAACAATTATGATAATAGACATAACGACGTTGGATCATTGAAAAATGTATATTAATTAAAATAGAAGACAAATTGCTACCGCATGAGCGGTCATCGCAAATCAAATAAAAAAAGAACAATGGCATAATAAAATTAAATTAAATAAAGAAAAGTGTAAATCAAAACGTGAATCGGTAAGCGCTAAAGGTGAATTGTCACCGTGCTAAACCGTCAGACGCGTGCAAAATCGAAATACAAGAATAAATATAGAACATCGTACATAATCGATAAAATCTCTCACTAGCTTGCTACACCCAAAGTGATCATCGCAATAGGGATAAAAAATTGTACGAATCTAAATTTATAAAAAAAAACATAAAATAAAAGAAATAACAAAAAAATAACGATGTTGCTAATACAAAATTGCGATCATCGCAACTGGATCAGATCAATACGAGTGTCACGCCTCATACATACAAATATGTGAATAGCGTATCGACACGATCTGATCCAAAAAACATAATTGAATCATAGAAAAAAAGTATTTAACAAAAAATTATTGATATAGATTAACAATATATTATATATAATTTAAAAAAAAGTATTCACAATATATATATATATATATATATATATATATATATATATATATATATATATATATATATATATATATATATATATATATATAAACTATTGAACATATTGTCTTCGGGATATACATTGTGTAACAATATACCTGCATACATGTTAACAAGGGTGGATCTGCCATTTTGTGTTTTCTTCTTTCTTCCGTTTTTTGGTTTTTTGAGGCAAGAATTTGTGTATTGTGGGTGAGAGAGGAGACTCTTATACGTAAAACAAAATGTATTTATAGATTTAGAAAATTAGGTTAAAAAGCTTAAAAGGAAAAAAAAAACCAGTCTTAATTCCTATTGATCAAAAAATATTTGAACAAAATTAAATAATATATGATTTTTACTTGGTCACCAAGTAGACTAGTTAGAAACTAAGTATGACACAAAAGTGACATAAATTGACCAATAGAAAACGAGTATACAAGAAAAAAAAATGTTTTTGGTATCTATTATGTTTTTCTTGAGATTTTTCCATAAAATAATGATTTTAATGAAAAAAATCATATTTTTAAAAATGCATTAAATGCAAATACGAAAATTAAAAATTAAATAATAAAAAATGTTATTTTTATGATTTATTTATAAAAAAGTAAAAATAGAAAAAGTTATTAGTAAAGGAAAAATAACTTTTTTTATAAAAAGAACGGAATGTGGGATTTGAACTCACAACCTCTCACATTTATATCCCTTATATCCATCTTTCTACCAATTGTGCTATTTTATTTATTCAAAATAAAAAGGCACCAAAAAGCATATGAAGCGGGTCAAAATTTGGGGCACGACAAGTGTGAGAAGACATTTTGAATAAATTTGTCTCAAATATGTGAGGGCAAATTTTGGAGTTCAACAGCTGCCCCTGTTCAATCTTCTTAGACCATAGGAGTTAGATTGGTATGCGTGCCAATCATGATCTAAAGGTGGAAGAGGATTGAACACAAAAGTGCCCAGAAATTTGCACTCACGAGTGCACATAGTGAACCGTTGGTTGACTGCATTGCTTGAATGAGCTTAATGATGCCATTCGAAGTAATTGGAGATGGGCTTATAGATGTCATCCAAAGTGTCTGTTGATATGAGTATCAAAATGTGTCTATGTTTGACTATATCTGAATGTTGTTCTAGAATAAGTATCAGAACTAAATCTTTATCTTTATCGTCTCTGGAAAATATCATGAACTAAGTATCAGAACTAGATCTTTGTCTTGATCGTCTTTGAACTGTCTTTGGAAAATATCATGAACTAAGTATTAGAACTAGATCTTTGTCTTGATCGTCTCTGAATTGTCTCTAGAAAATGTCCTGAACTAATTATCAGAACTAGATCTTTGTTGTGACCGTCTCTGAATCGTCTCTAGGAAAACATCATGAACTAAGTATCAGAACTAGATCTTTGTTGTGATCGTCTCTGAACTGTCTCTGAAAAATATCCTAAACTAAGTATCAGAACTAGATTTTTGTCTTGATCGTCTTTGAACTGTCTCTAGGAGACGACAATGTTCATATTGATCGTCTTTGAACTGTCTCTAGGAGACGATAATGCATTGCAAGATGATGTTCTTAACAAAAATGAGAATTTTGTATGCGTTGTGGATGCGTATGTCATGATATGCTGTAGATTATGTATGGACACATTATGTAGTTGAAGTACATTAATAGCTTCCTGTAACAACTGCTAGCTGGGGAAAATAAATCTCTGTTCATTGTTAGGGATGATGAAGACATTAATCCAAATCTCAGTCGAGGAGAGTTGATCGTTCGTCATTCTTTTTATTGAAGGATTAAGTTTCTAAATACCCTAACTGGGGATAAAAGAGATGGACATTCCTCCAATGTAATATCTGACCAGGTGTCAACCCTTTTAGGGGATAGCAGGCTTAATTGAATTCTGTTGGAGAAGAGAATCTTGCATGGGCTTTGTAGTGTTGGAAATACAATCTTTGTTGGGGAAGAGACTGCTTGAAATGATTTACTGGAACAACTTTGTAGAGATTACTCTGTGGGGGTGAGCCTGTGGAGATCTGTTGGACATGAGCTCTGCTGGGGATTCCAACCTCCAAGAGTTCTTAGTAAATGCAATTATTGTAGTTTTATGAAATTTGGTAAACATCAATCATATTCGAAAGCATATATTCATTCAAAGTAATAAATGGATTCAGAACTTCTGATATTCTCAACTTCCCCGAGTAATTTTCGAGGAATTATCATAACTGAATCCGAAGACATGATACTGACACCATCTGATACTATTGGCACAGACAATTAATTTCCATAATGGCGTTTGTTGAAAACCAGTGTCAATTCAATGTAATGAGAGGAATGTGTTTTTAGATTGCGGTGGATCGTACACGCCCCAAGTAATGGTTAAGGAGCTCTCAACTGAATTTGATATGATTAGATTTGAAAAGTGAGCGTTGCCTCTAACTGAGGATGATTTGTCCCAGAATGGAAGTATTTGAAAGGAGCTGCCCCAAGAGAAATAAACGAGATTCCCCATAATAACATGCCCCTGACATCATGAACTCGGTAATGTTACTTCTGGCAATTCAGATGAGGAGATCTACCCCCGACTATTAAGCATCATTGAATCTTGACCTGATTTCCCCCAGATAAATTAGACAATAGCATGGCATGCCCCTTTGATTGGAAGATAGTGATCGTTCCCCTTATATACATTTGTTTTGATCCAACTGAGTCAGGCCCAGGAAGCAACTTTGTCTGTTTGGAGGACTTTGGTTCATTGAGTGTTCATCATGTAAGCTTCTATGCTGTCAAATACTTAGTTATATGCAAACAATGATATTCAAAATACAAGCTTATGTATGTCTTGAAAATTTGAAAAATAATTATTTTAGCAAAACAATGTTTTTAAAAAATGTGATATTAACTCAAGATTTATAATAAGTCCTAAAGGAGTCAGGATACCTTTTTGTAGCAGTACGCTTTTGAACTAACCATGCTTCAGTTAGGACTTTTAAAGGGTTGTAATGTGGCCTAGTTCACGATTTAAGAAACAAAGGATAAAGGCTCAAATTTTATTTGTACCCAACTTATCCTTCGTGATGTTCTTCAGTCATATGTTCAGTTAACTTATGCATTGAGGCTCCAAAAGAGTTTGGAATTATAACACTGACAAAAGTTTATTTGAAAAGCCAGTCATCTTTTTTTTTTGTTGAGGATTTGTAGTGACCTCTTTTTCTTTTCACTTTGTTATTCCTTCCTTTTTCCTGAACTGCTTGTTTCAAGATTACAGTCAGTGGGATGTCTCAATTTTTACTAAGTCTCCTTCATAGGTTTTGACTTAATGAGCTTTTCTTTTGCTAAATATTGACTGTTGCACTTAATGATTACAGGGAACCATCATTAGTTGTGTAAAAAAAAGGACAACTAGCATAATTGAGTTAACCAAGGAACTACCCTACTCCAGGTTATGATTATGGGTTTTAATTTGCATGAGAATGAAAACTCCTACTTCATAGGCTCAAAAGGGTTGATTAGGGATTAACTTCCTTATATCTCCACTATTTAGGAATCGAAAGAATGCCTGCACATCGTCTGCATAGTCTGTTCAAAAGCATACTATTGGAAATTATGGTATCGTCTTCGTCATCCTCCCTCTAAAGGGTTACAGCTTTATCAAGAGTTGAATATCACAAAAGAGAAGTAAGAAACATAGTTTACATATAGTGAAACGAATGGATTAATTCAAAACAAACATATGCAATTCATTAACGTGAACACAAAAGTTTGACACAATAGTAAGTGTTTAAGCCAACAAAATAAATTACAAATGAAAATTCAAATGTTCTCAAAGCCTCCTCTAAAATTGTCACTCGGGATGTCTGGAAACTTCGATGTTTGATGGACGATAGAAGATTCAATCTGGTATTCTGGAATAACCTCGAGGACTCCTTTGTCAATCAGGTCTTAAATCTTATTCTTCAATGCCCAACATTTATTAGTGTAATGTCCAGGACTATTGGAATGATATGCACACCTTGCATTAGGATCGTAGCGAGGAAAGGAAGTAATGGGTCTTTGAGGGGGTTCCCTTAACGCAACAAGATTCATCTCCATCAGGCATTGCAAAGTTTGCGATATTGGCGTGTTGGTTTTGATAAATTGTCTTTTATGTTCCTTGTGTTGAAACAGATTAACCCTATAAGACCTCATTCCTTTAATTGAAAGACTATCAATAATAACCTGTCTCTTTCCTTCTTTTATCCTCTTCTTCTTTTCGACCAAGTCAGCTTGTTTCATCGGAGGTCAAATGATGATCAGATTCCCGACTTTGTTGTCTTGAAGTTTATTGACGAAGAATCTTAGCTCTTCTTGCCCATGGGCTAAGTTTTAGATAAGAGCCACCTGCCTATTCATCTGGATTCTCATATTTGTCATCTCAGCTTGCAGTTGTTCCAACTGATCATCCTTGTTGTCTTCGGGATTCTTTATTTTCATGTCCTTAGTGAGGAGGGCTTTCAACTCTTCTTTCCCCTTGGACAAATTTAGGATCACTTCTTGAAATTGAGCATTCTAGGTTTGGAGATCTTTGACAGTATGTCCGAGAGCCATTTCAACTGAAATAAATAACGAGAAGATAAGAGACATGTCATGGAAACCTGTTATGCAATGGTATGTCATGTAAATGCATATGCAATGTTTTCAAGGATCTCGTAGGATTTAAATTTGTTAAAGAAAAACAGAAACAAAACTTTAATTAGTAAGTTCAAAATATAACTACCCCTTGGGCTTACAATGAAGGAAAAACAAGAAACGTTACGAAGAATGTATAAACTTTGAGGATATACATTGCATACTATATAAAAAAAACTACTGGATATATTGTCTTCGAGATATACATTGTGTAACAATATACCTACATACATGTTAACAAGGGTGGATCCGCCGTTTGTGTTTTTTTCTTTCTTCTGTTTTTTGGTTTTTTGAGTCAAGACTTCTTGTATTATGGGTGAGAGAGGAGAATCTTATGCGTAAAATAACATGTATTATAGATTTAGAAAATTAGGTTAAAAAGATTAAAAGGAAAAAAAACAATCTTAATTCCTATTGATCAAAAAATATTTGAAAAAAATCAAATAATATATGATTTTTACTTGGTCACCAAGTAGACCAGTTAGAAACTAAGTATGACACAAAAATGACATAAACTGACAAATAGAAAACGAGTATACAAGAAAAGAAATGTTTTTGGTATCTATTATGATTTTTTGAGATTTTTTCCATAAAATAATGAAAAAATCATATTTTTAAAAATGCATTAAATGCAAATACGAAAATTAAAAATTAAATAATAAAAAATGTTATTTTTATGATTTTTTTTATAAAAAAATAAAAATAGAAAAAGTTATTAGTAAAGAAAAAATAAAAAAATTTAAAAAGAGCAAAAGGTGGGATTTGAACTCACAACCTCTCACATTTATATCCCTTATATCCATCTTTCTACCAAATGTGCTATTTCATTTATTCGAAATAAAAAAGCACCAAAAAGCATATGAAACGGGTCAAAATTTGGGGTACGACAAGCATGTTTATATCCTTTATATCCATCTTTCTATCAATTGTGCTATTTTATTTATTTGAAATAAAAGGCACCAGAAAGCATATGAAGCGGGTCAAAATTTAGAGTACGACAAGTGTGAGGAGATCTTTTGAATCAATCTGTCTCAAATATGTGAGGGCAAATTTTGGGGTACAACACCTGACACACACACACACACGCACACACACGCACCTGACACACACACACACACACACACACACACACACACACACATATATATATATATATATATATATATATATATATATATATATATATATATATATATATATATATATATATATATATATATATATATATATATATATATATATATATATATATATATATATATATATATGATCAAAAGATACCAAGATGTCAAAGTTTAATTTGACATCAAATATCAATCGTTAAAATGATTGATCAAACAATCATATTAAATGAAATAAAAAACTAAAAAATAAACATGGTCCATTATTTTCCATAAAAAAATAGGTTATTAATATGACCATTTGATTAATCATTTTAATGGTTGAGATTTGGTGTCAAATTAAACTTTGACACCTTTATGTCATTTGATTATATATATATATATATATATATATATATATATATATATATATATATATATATATATATATATATATATATGTGTGTGTGTGTGTGTGTGTGTGTTCCAGACTGGCCAAATGACTAGGTATGGCCCAATCTACTCCTGCATTCAGGAGGGTCCAATAGTCCAATGTCAAAGGGACCCACTGGATTTATGCCCCTCAGTCGAGAAAGACTTTCGACCACGGTTACCCATGGTCAGATTCCTCAGCTCCTTTCAAACCTCTTCCCGACACCCGGGGAAGTCATTCAGATTCAGCCAAAGGTAGCTCCGACTCGGGTATCTCTTTGCCCGACGCACATCCATCCGACCATGAAATCTCGGAGCAACGACTAGTTTATGGCAGATACCTATTTTAGGTGGATCCGCGACTCAGGCCTAATATAAGGACAAATAGCCAATCATTGGGGGATCTATATAAACCCTCTTACTTGAGAGGATCAGGTATCCAATATTCACTCTCTTAACTCTCTTTACTCGTACTTTATCACTCTTCTTCCATGTCTTAATTTGGAATCAGAGTGTCTTGAAGGTACATCCCTTCTATCATCGACGACCAAGCATCATCATCAATGTTCGTGGCCGACCTCAGATTCTGATCTCCAAAAATGATCAATGGCGCCGTCTGTGGGAATCTTGTTTCCTCGTCTTTCATCCTCAGATTGTGAAAACTAAAACACTACAATTCAAGCTCTCTTTATGGCTAACCGTGACGACTCAGCTGATTCTCAGATTGTTACCAACATCCCCGTCAAACAATGGGAAAGCGATGGAACCAATCCTCCGCTCAGGGAACCCAACCGTTTTCAAGATGGACTCGCCGCCTCCCTGTCACTCAAACCAATCATTGAGCCGAAGATCACTCGAGCTGATCTTCCTCTCTTGTGAGAGAATAGAAGCTATGGAAGATGCTCGACGTACTGGAACCCCCTCCCCTGTGAGAAGACTCTGCGGGTCCCATAGACGTTTACCTGAACGCAGAAAGACTCACCAACACCCAGAGGAAGTTGGGTCAATCAAGAACCGGGGTTGTTCGTCTCCTCGACGATATAAGTCCCTAGAAGCCAGAAAGACAAGGAGGCCCCTCCATACAGGAGCGCGACCATCTCCCGAGGGTGCAAGAAACCGATCAAGATCATAATCCCTTGACGACACAAAGGAAATCTCCCCCGCTCTGTCTCCTACGACTCTAGCGACGAGGATAAGCCCTATGGACCACTCTCCCAATAGATAATGTCCATGAAATTGCTGAAGGGATTGGAGAAGCCTCCTCCTTTGGGGTCCTTTGATTGGATAACATATTCAGACGAGCATATAGAAAACATTGATGCCCTCCTCGACTATCGAGGCATATGGAGAGCCATCAAATGTCATATTTTCCCAACAACACTCAGAAAGGGAGTTATGGCTTGGTATAAAATCCTCCCGTATGAGTCCATCACCTATTGGAGACAACTCGGGAGGACATTCTCCCGACATTTCACCGCCTCTTGTAGACATCCCAAATCTAAGGCCTCTTTTGAGGCAATAACCCAGGGCAATGATGAATCTTTGCGGGCATATATCGAAAGGTTTAATAAAGAAGTCGTTCAGGTCTCAACCACCGACGACATGAAGAAATACCTTCTCAAACACGAGATCCATCCCCGTAGTGATTTTTCCAAGGTCGTTGGCATTGAAACACTGGCCACGCTTGATATTTTTCTCCTCAAAGCCCTGGCATATATACAATACGAGGAGAAGGACACATCTAATACTTCTTGTGGTACCAGGCATCGGGAGGATGCCAAACCCTAAAAAAACAAAGACTTCTCGACTGCACGTCAAGGAGGTGACAAAAGAAAGGAAGATCGCTCCCGTGAACCGCAGGAGCACAAAGGCCCCTCAGGGAGGTTCCATGAATACACTTCCCTCACTGTATCGAGGGAAAATATTTTATCTAAATGTGCCAACTCCGAATTCCGCCAGGCGCGCGTCAGGTTTCCCAACAGTTACCGATCAAAGCCAACATGGATAAGATGAAGTACTCCGGGTTTCAAAAATTCCACGAGCATAATACTAACAATTTCATTCATCTAAAGGATGCCATCAAGATACTCATCAGGGACGGCCACCTGAAGTAGTTCATTAGAGGGAAGGAGGCTCCCCGATAGGAGGTGCAAGAATCTTGGAAGGTCGAGGAATCTGCTCCCCCAGACACAAATACCAACCTCCTGGTCGCTCTCAGTATTACATGGCCATATGACTTTTATGTCCCTGAACTGTTTGTCGGCCCCGCTTACTTCACTACTACAACCCCTGGGAGTTCTTCCCATCCGCAATGGTGATCTCAAGGGGGCTACAACAAAGTCACTGTGGGTTCGGTGAAGCGAAGGTTCGACCAGTTGATCAACACAGACTCCAACCATAACTCCTTTCTTGATCCTCCTTATGGAGGGTCTACCCTCATCTCCTTTTACAAGGAGAAACTCCTCAGTGGCGCACCAAACACTAGTATACCCTGCTCATCCGAGCACAGATGGCCAACGAATCTTGGTCAACCAGGGAAGCTTGGTAGACATCATGTACTCTCAGCTTTTCGCCACCTTGCATCTCAACGAGACGCATCTAATGCCATATGTAGGGTCTGGCCTACACGGGTTCAACGGATTAGTATCAAGGCCCTAAGGTTATATCGACCTGATTGTGACTTTCGATGCTGGAGAGACCGTGGTGGCAGTCAAAGTCCAGTTCCTCGTCATAGACTGCCCGTCGTTGTACCAGTGCATCCTGGGTCTCCCGACACTGGCTGAACTCATTGTTGTACCATCCACGGTACACTTAAAGATGAAGTATTACACTTCATCAGGATAGGTGGCTACTCTTCATAGGGACATTGAAGCCGCTCGTCAATGTTTTGAAGCAGCATCCAAGGGGATCAATGCCATAACCGCCAAACAAAAGCCAGCCGCCAAGACTGATCTTCCCAACAGCTCAGAAGAGCCAAAACCACTCCCTCGTGCCGATTTAATTGACCTCGACAGCAGGTTCATCGAGGAGGAAAAAGAAGCACAACTGGCAGCAATCAGCTCTTCGTCGATACACCCAATGCCCGACGGTGACTTTGAGCTAATTTTTCTCGGTGAAGACCCCACTAAAGGGGTAATGATTGGAACAGACCTCCCTGAACTGACAACGAAGCAGCTAAAGGCGTGCCTCAAGGAGAACACAAATCTATTCGCGTGGAGCGCCACTGAAATGCTCGGGATGGACCCAGAAACTGCCTGCCATCAACTAACGGTAGAATAATATGTCTGAGCTGTGGTGCAACGTAGGAGAAAGATGTCCCTGGAGAAGATAGAAGCTGCCAAACAGGTAGTTAAAGACTTCCTAAAAACATAATTTGTAACCGAGGCCAGGTACACTACCTGGCTCTCAAACATTGTATTAGTGAAAAAGAGTAATGGAAAATGGTGCATGTGCATGGACTACACCGATCTCAACCGAGATTTCCATAAATATGTTTATCCTTTAACTAACATAGATAAATTAGTAGATAACTCTGCAAGTTTTAAATTAACATCGTTCCTCGACGCCTATTCCGGGTATAATCAAATACCCATGGCCGTGTCCGACAAGAAATATATTGCCTTCATGACCGAATCAGATAACTATTACTATAACATAATGCCATTCGACTTAAAAAATGCAGGCGCAACCTACCAACGTATGATGAACAAAGTCTTCCGAGCGGAGATCGGGGACATGCTCGAAGTTTACTTGGACGACATGATCATTAAATCTCACGAGGAAACCAATCATGATTTCCACTTAAAGAAAATTTTCGACCAAGCACGGAAGTGGAAAATGAGATTTAATCCATAAAAATGCACGTTCGGGGTGCGCACGGGCAAATTCATCGGTTTCTATCTAACCGAAAGAGGAATCGAAGTTAACCCTGACAAGTGTCGAGCTTTCGCCGAAACACCAATGCCAAAATCCAAAAAATCCGTTCAGTCACTAAACGGGATCCTCACCTCGCTATCTCGCTTCGTAGCGAAGTCTGCCCAACACGATTTCCCCTCTTAAAACTCATCCACAAAGAGGTTGCTTTCGAATGGAGGGAGGAATTTGAGCAAGCCTTGACACATCTCTAGAAAGCTCTATCTGAGCCCCCGGTCCTTTCCCGACTTGAAACCGGTGAAACATTATTTCTATACTTGGTTGTCACTAACGAGGCCGTGAGCGCTGCCTGATACAGGAAACACCCGAGGGACAAAAACTCCTTTATCTTACGAGCAAAGCCCTGCAGGGACCCGAGCTCAGGTACCAGTGTAACGCCCCAAATTTTATTTAATTATTTAAATTGGATTTGTGATATTTTATGTGTGGAAGAAAGAACTATTATTCAATATGATATTTAATTATAAGAATTATATTATATGGAACAATTATTTGGTGAATAATAAAATAACAGAAAAATAAAAAGATAAGGGTAAGGTGGTCGTTTGGTGAAAATAGTGAGGGTAAATATGGAAGACCATAGATTGGGTTTAAGGGGTTATGTTGGAATTAAGGAAAAGAGAAAAGAAAATGGTGTTTTTGTGAAAAGAGAAAGGAATGAAGGAGAAGGTTAAGGGCTTGAAGAATAATTCGTGGAGAAGGAAGAAATTGCTCGTCAAAACCAATATAAGGGTGTGATTCTTCCATCTCTTAAGTGTTCTATAATATGAATTAAGTTGTGTTGTTGATTAAAAGGTTTGGGGTTTGGGTGATTTCTGTGAAATTGTGTTTATTGGTTTATTTTGAAGCATTTTCATTTTTAGAAAAATTGATTTTGAGGTATTTGAGAGAAAAATCACAGCAGAAAAATGTTTGGGAGAAAAAATGGGTTTTGTCGCATCCTGACACGAGCCGTGTCACGCAACACAGGTGCCCGTGTCAGCCCTCTGTGTGTAGAAAAGAAACATTTTGGGCTACAGTCAGCCTAACACGAGCCATGTCACAAGACATTGGTGGCCATGTCAGACTACTGTATAGGGTGTTTGGTTGTTGTTGGAAGTGGAACGCAGAACTTCTGACACGTGTCGTGTCACAAGACACGGGCGACCGTGTCAGGAGTCTGTTTTTGGTGATTTTTGCTGATCTCAGATGTTTTTGTGCTGATTTTTGTAGTTAAGTTATTTATTGTTGTATAACCGATAAAACATGATTGTTTTGATGAATATTTGGTGATTATGAAATGGATGATGCACATGTTGACTTATGATGTGGTATTCTAAAATATGCATGATGTTGTTGAAGATGATTGTTGTTATGTGTTGTAGTTGTTATCGTTATTTGTACATGACATTGGTGTTGATAAATGTTGATGTATTTGTTGATGCGTGCGTTATGTTGTTATTGTTATGTGTTCTTGTCATTGTTACCATATGTTGTTATAGTTGAAGATGCATGTTGTAGGTGTTGTTGTTATTGTTACAATATGTTGTTATAGTTGAAGACACATGTTGTAGGTGTTGATAGGTGTTATTGATGTTGCTATATGTCATGGTAGTTGATAATGCATGATGTAGGCGTTGATTGAAGTTATATGAGGTTGTTATGTGTTGTTGTTGCCGATGTAGTTATATGTCGCAATAGTTGTTCGGTATTGTTGTATGTTGATGATATATGTTGTTGATGTTGTTATGTGTTGTTGTTGTAGTTTTAGTGATATGATGTGATAGTTGGTATGTTGTGGATATACATTGTTGAAGTTAGGATGCGTTGTTGTTGTAGTTGTGGTTATATGATGTGGTAGTTGATAGTTGTTGTTGTATTTTATTGACGATGCTAAGGCATGGAATAGATTTTGTTGTATGTTGTTGATGATGCTATTGCATGAGATGGTTATTATCATGTGTTGTTGTAAATTTTGTTGCATGAAGTAGATGATTTAGACATGCGTGATTGTCATTGATGTTACATGACATGTGCATGGTTGGAAATGGTATACCAAGGTAGGGTATGTCCATTTGATGCCCAGAGGGGATTGTTGTGATGTTGGTGCGTGTAAACACCCCAAATTTGCCCTCACCCATTCACACCATGGCTTGTGATCTTTTCATATGCATAAACTCAACCATAGCATCTCATACCACATTTTTGGATTCACTGCATTGCTTCTAAGTCATCTGCATCTAGGGTTTGTGATCTGAGCAATCCCTGAGCCATTTGAGCCACTCCAAAGGTATTAAATCATTTCAAAGGGGTCCATGTATGTTCAAGAATCATATTATATCCTCTCAAAGTCAAGAATGTCAAAAAACCACAAGAACTGAGATGGGCATGGAAGCAGAGCCAAGTTTGACTGCACAGATGACCTAGAATTAGGGTTTTGGTTTCAAAGGCCATAACTCCAAAGTTTTTGGTCATTCTTGTTTCTATTGGTCTCTATATGGTATAGGGATCATGCATATCAATTTTCATGAAGAAATTCCATGGGGAAGGCATCTAATCAAGAGTTAACTTCTTGAGCAAGTCAGTGCAAAATCAGGGCATCTGAGGCCCCAAATGACCCAACCAAAGGGTGTTCTTCATCATTTTGATGGTGTATGATCTTTATTTGATCATAGAAGATGTTAGAAGTTCACAAAATTGAAGAATTTCAAGCCATTTGCAAAGTTGACTTTTTGGGAAAATGACTTGTAATGGAAACTTGCCATTTTGGGAAACTTTTTCAACCCTTGCTTTTTGATTCAAAAATGCTTCAAATGGGAAAACTTTGGTCATGAAAGTTGTAGAATGGATCATTCCCTTTTCAAAAAGTACAAGAACTCATTCTAATTCATTTTGGATCAAAAGTTATGGCTTGTCAAAGTTGGGAAAAATCACATAAATTCAAGTTTTGTACCAAAGAGGCATTTTGCAAAATGGTATGATCAAGCATTCTAAAGACTTAAAATGTGCACAAACTCTTCACAATATGATCATGTGACTTCTAAAAGTCAGAATTGGCCCAAGAATATTGCATTTTGGTGCCTTGAACTTCATGAATTTCCAAAGGGGGCAAACATGTACCAACTTGCAAAAACTCATGAAGCCATGCCTCTACTTGTTACAGCTCATAGAATCTGATCCATATGAACTCCATGATCTCTGCTGAACTCAACCATGCCCCTATCACAACCTCACACTTGCCCATACCTCAAGTACACCTAGACTTGACTTTTTGCAAAAACCCCCATACCAATCCCACAGTGACACAACAACTATTCTGACCAACCAAGACTTTACAAACACACCAAAAGCAAGCCATTTCATATGATCTTGGAGCCTGAATACACACACAAGCCAGCATTCCCAAAAACCTCCCCTTATGCATTTTGCTTCGAATCACACAGCACAAGCATCAAACACAAAAACAAACTTCACAAAACATCTCAGCATGTCTCACTGATCATTTCCCTGCCCTCACTCATCCCTGAAACCTCACATAAACCAAATATGATTTCTTCCCCTCTTTGAACAGAACTCAAGCAATCTCTCAAACTAGCCCAAATAAACTCCAGATAAGCTTTGCAAACACTTGAGGGAGGTCAGTGGAGTTGATTGGAAGCAAGGAACTGGTCCAGAAGCTTTTGGGTTGAAAGCTTCGATTCAGGTAGCCATGGAAATTCATTTTTCCAGAACTCTTATTTCTTGTTTCTAAAATGATATACATGCTTCCCTGAATGCAATGAGCTTTGAATTTTTGAAAATGATGCAGAAATGAGGATGTATTGTTTGTCTGAAACTTTGCCCGTAAATTTGATTTCTGTTTGTTCTTCATGATTCATGAAAAAGAAATGAATTTTGTTGCTGGATTGTTGTTTAGGATGTTTAATTGAGTTGATCTGGAGGTTTTGGCATGATTTATTGAGGTTTTGAGAGAGTTAGGTTGGAGGTCTCGCCGGAGAAGACGACCGAAAGTCTTCTCCGGCCACCTGAAACTCATTAAGCCCTAATTACATCATTAATGAGAGTTTGAATGTGGAGCGTAGATTGGTTTGACTTTGGTTGACTCGCGCGTGAATGTGTGGCCAAGATGCATCATTAGAAACCCTAACCTTGATTAATTAATTAAAATTCAATTTAATTAATTCATAAACCATTTTAGCCAGATTTGAATCTGGGCCCTTGGATCTGGCGCGCAGTCAACCAGTCCAAGCCCAGATCAAATCCTGGCCATCCCTTGCGCATACTTTCATTTTTGTTATTTATTATTTCATTTAATTTGTTTTATCTTTCACATTTAATTTAAAATAGCAAAAAATGTTTAAAAATTATGAAAATTTTTGTCAAGATTTTCATTATTTTTCAGAACACGAAAATATTTTTATTTTTATTTTTTGCATTAAAAATCATTTTCGAAACATTTAAAAGTTTATTTTTAATTAGTTAATGAAAATTAATTAATTAAAAATACTTTTAGGTATTTAAAAATCACAAAAAAATTCATGTTGCATTTAGGAACATTTAGAAACATTGTCCAACTCTCAAACCAAATTTATTTTTTGTTCTTGATGCCTTTTGACTATTTTCTTTGGAATTAAATTCATTTTGAGGCAATATTTTGTGACAAACTTCAAAAATTCATTTCTGCCTAACCATTGAGAGTTGGATGATGATTCTTTTTGCATTGCATCTTGTATAGCATGTAGTTTATAGGCTAAAATTGGTTTGAATTGATCTTGCATTTTCAATTTGTTTTGCATTTTTCTTGACAAGGTACCTTAAAACCCTAGCAATCTTAGGAAATTCACAACTTTCAATAGGTTAAGAGTTAGATCCCCTCCTTTGGGCAGTGAGTTTGTATAGGTTTAGGGTTCCTTTGATTGCATTTTCAAATTTTTATCATGTCATTTGCTTCTGGTTTTGGATTTTGCTTTGTGTGTTGATCATAAACCCTAATTTATGCATTCCTTTGCATCCATCTTCCATTTGCTTGCATACCATGACTTTCCATGACATTTTATGCTTTCATTTGATTCATAATACATCTTAGGACATATTAGAATCATGTTTGATCATTGCATCTTTCATTTTCCATGTTATATGTCTTTTGCATTCCATAACTTTTCATGAACATTCATGGTTCATTGCATGCCTCATTTGCATCCATATGTTTGTTTGATCATTCTCATGCCTTGCCTCATGTTTGCATCATCTCTTAGCATCATTAACATCACACTCATGCTTCTGATTTTGGTTTGCATCATCACATTTCATCTCATTTGCATTACATTTCATTTCTTTTGCTAACATTTCAGGTGGTAAGTTGTTTGAGAAGTGAATTTGCCTTCACTTCTCACAATCTCTTCTCATCTCTCTTGCATCTTTTTCTGCATTTTATCTTGTGTATTGGATTGAGCTTGCTCATTCTTGTTCATCTCACCTTATTTCTTCAAGCAACTTGACTTCTTAAGTGAAGCAAGTTGTTTTGCTTCTCTTTGCTTCTGGATCCTTTCATTTGATTCCTCCTTGGTGGCCTTTGAAGATTTCTTTCTCTCTTAAGCCTCATTAACCCTAGGAATGACCAAGCATGACAATAATTAGGGTTTGATTAGTCCCCCATTTAGTTTTACCTTTGTGTCATCTTTGAGTCTTACCTTCCCATCTCATAATCAAGGACTAAACCCTAAAGGCTTTAAGGCTTTGTGATTAGGGTTATACCTGTATCCTTCTATTAGGATGGAGTGTATAACTTTAATCCTGAGTGTTAAACCCTTAATGTGTTTAAATCCTTTAATCAATTCACCTAATAATCACTAAGACATCAAGCTTGTAACTTGGGCCTTGCATTAGGGTTCTAATTCTTCCTTAATTGGTTAAGAAGGACTAACCCTAGTGTTAATGGACAAGTCCCCCTCAAGTTGTCTTACAAACCATAAAACTCACTTATTCGTCTTATCATTAACTAAAATCCATTTAATAAAGGCATTGTTTTGTCATGAGGTTAATCCCTAATCATGGATTAAGTTAAGGAATCTTCCTCAGCTTAAACATTCTCATCTATTATCCTTCTATTAGGATGGTGTAATGAGTCTGTTTAATCCCTGATTATGGCTCAAACTCATTACTTAACACTAAACAAAAACAGCAAAAAAAACATCTAAATAATCACAAGTAGGTTAATGATCTTAATCCTACATCAGGGTGATTAAGTGTGAGATGCTGACTTCACACTTAAGGTACTCTCATTACCCCTAATCAGAGGGAAGATGTGATGAGTTTACTAACCCATTGGTTTAGGCTTAAGCTCATTAACTTATGACAAACTCCAAAAAAGCAATAAAAGACTGAAAATACAAAAACAAACAATAATCGTCTCCTCCGGGATTCTTTTCTCATCACATTCATTCACAAACGAGAACTTGCTTCTTCCGTCTAATGCAAGACAGTTTGCACCTGAGCCAGACAGGTCATACACTTGAGCATAGACAAGTAAGCAGTTCCCAAGTCAATCTATCTTTCAGTCTCTTTGGGTCGAACTACGGTGTTCTGACTTCCTCATTGCACGAGAGGATACGTAGGCATAACTTAACAGTTATCGAACAAAGGTCTCTGTATATTCCCCCTCTTTCTAGCCTTATTCTTTAAGCCTCATGGTCTTGAGCATTTCATCCTTGTTCTTACACTGACACTCTCTTATACACTTCACACTCTTTTTGCACTGACACTTGCATTCTTTCCAGCTTTTGATACACATTTTTGCACTGACACTACCCCTTTAAACATAAATCTTTTAAGCGTGGATCCCGTCGAGTACGGCGGACAATCTGGGTGCTAATACCTTCCCAGGTTGTAACCAACCCCCTTTCTCAGTCTCTCTGGTTCGCAACCGTCTTATCCATATCTTTTCTCAGGTTTATGCATCATTACCTTTCCTTCGGGATAAAAATGCCTAGCTGGCGACTCTTTCTTTTCTTTCTGAGTTCACCCTTGTGTGTTCTCTTCCTCTTTCGCCGACCGTTCGCGTCTGTACCCCTTCTGACCTGAGGTGTCATTTGGTGGGAGCGACAGTGCGGTCATGAAATAGGGATTGTACGTGGTCATGAAATAGGGGTCGAGGGTGTGATCATGAAATAGGGATCATACTAGACCATGGAAGAGGGGTCGAGAGTTCCGACGGGAACTGGATCTTGAAATAGAGATCGAATTATGGTATCGCATGCATAGAGTCGAGTAGAGTCTCATTGCATAAATTTTCATTTTTGTATATGATGTTGATGTTGATGTGTGGTTGTGATGTCTTTGTGTATTTGTTGTGGTTTAGAAGTGGTGATCTAGTTAATGATACTTGCTTATTCTTATTATTTTTATCTTTTGATGATGTAAGTATCTCACCCCTTTTGTTTGAATGTTACCCTTATGTTGATAATGTGTAGGTGATTAGGATTAATAGAGAGGAGGTCGGTGAAGTCGATGTACTTCACACTTAGATGATTCGGCTCTGATACGTGCTTTGGTTTGTCGGGTCGATGGTATTTCTGTTGTTTACTTATTTTAGAAAAACATCTTGTAAATGAATCTTACTTCAGTTATCTTTGAGTTTTCCGCCGCAACTTAAAATGTTTTGTAAGATGTATCACATTGAGCCATGAGTTCTGTTGATTGTGACACTCGGAATAAAATGATGATTTTTATTTACTCTGATTTTAAACGTAAATTCCTAGGAAGTAATATTGGGTGTTACAAAGTGGTATCAGAGCAGATCGGTTCGTCCGGACAGGTTGTGTAGTTGAAGTTGTTTGTAGTATATGACATGTGTGTGAGAATATTGTTGATACTTGTTGTGTTTCCATTGCAGGTTGGGAATGAAATAAGAGGGGTAGAAACATCTATTTCTCGTGGATATTCATAGTGTTGAGAGATGGGATATCGTGTCGCGGTAAGAAGGAGTGATGTATGGATTGTTCAACTATTTGGAGAATGGTGTTACTCTCAAAGAGAGGCAGTCAGGTGTCCATGTTGTTCGCTTCTTGGTGAAGGGAAAAGCGATGTGTTAGGCCAGACGTGAGCTGGTGATGTGTGAAGTATCCTGATGTGTTTCCTTAGGAGGTACACAGTTATCTTTAAGTTGTAACAAGGCGACATTATTCTTGAAATGGATGGATGAAGCTAATCAGTTTGTTTGTCAATCATTGAGAGGATGGTGTATGGTGTCGTTGAACGCTATTATGACTTGTTGAGGATGGTTTATACCCCATCGTGATTGTCAGATTGTAACACGGTGGGAGAACTGACTTTTAGTCATGTTGCGGATAGCAAGAGTCGCCACCGACTTTGATTCTATCCATAAGTAAAGGGCATAAAAGAACATGAAATACCTATTTTAAAAGACTTGGGTTCGGGGGGTAGGTTATATAAAGGGAAGGTATTAGCACCCTTTATATCCATGGTTATCCATGGGCTCTTAATTACTTAGCTCACTTTAATTGTTTTTGTAGTGTGTGATTAGAAGAATTTATTTAAGTACTTTGTAATGACCCTTGTATGGGTGTATACAAAGCCTAGTTTGAAAATATTTTAGAAAATGTGAGGTGTGAAAATTATTTTGAAGGTGTGAGCAAGTAACTACGAGATACCTACCCTAGATTAAGTCTTTCTTATTCTTTTATGTTCTTTCAAAGGGTAAGACTATCCCTACTATTAAGGAGTAGGTAGTCATTACCTTGGATGTTTTTTTAGAGACATATGTAGGGTCATTGTATGTAGGCAACTGTAGGGTGTCCTTAGCCATTTGGGGAGGGACCATCATCTTTTAATTAGAAGGGACAAGATCATTATTGTAGGCAACCTCGAAGGGACTTGATATTTTTAACCAGAGGGAGGGACATGATGATATTTTTGCTTATTGGAATTTGCTTAAGACACCCTACTTAACCATTTGAATAAGGCAACAGAGAGGGATACCATAGGAAGTGAAGACGACGATCTTAGATCGATTTACGTGTGTGAGTGATTATGTTCAAGTATTTAAGCTTTCTAATTAATTTTCTAAATCCAAATTAATTACAATTAGTTTTTCACACTCCCTAAATTACTATCCACGTAATAAGTATTTATAAATAAAATAAAGACTTAAAAGTAAATCTACAAATTATTACAAGGCTTTGACAGATACATAATGATCGGAAAATTGATCATAATAAAGCAATAATAAAACAATAATGATAAGAAGACAAGAATGTAAAATAAGACAATAATAATAAAAGTGAGAAATTAAACGGAAAAAAGAAAATTTAGGATAGATAAATTAGGGTTAGCGAAAAATAGGGTTTTGAAACGATTAATTTAAACCTAATCAATTGTTTTTACAAAATAAAGTCTAATTAACTAAAATAATATATAATTAAAAAATTTTGAGAAAATAAAAATTATAGAAAAAAAAGAGTTATTATTATTTTTGTAGAAAATATTTAAGAAAAATTATTTTTAATTATTTAATGATATTTAGTGTTATAATTAATATAATAATAATAATAATATTAAAAAAAATAAACAAAACAAAAAGAAAAGCATTAAAATAAATGGGGGAGGCCTGGTTTTGATCCCAGGACCTCCCCATTACCAGGCTAAAACCCAACCACTAGGTTGCGCGCGCTTGATGATCATGAAGGGGGAACAATATATTATAAAATAAACCTGCAAAGACAAATTAATTAGCAAAAAATTGGCCCCAGGCCAGGATCGAACCGGTAACCTCAAGCATGTCAAGTCATCACTCTCACCACTAAGCCACATGGGGCGCGTATGACTTTTAATGGCATGATATAATTATATAGAAAACCTGCAAAACAATGAAATAATTAAGAAAAAGTGTGAAAACCTGGGATCGAACCCAGGTTCATGGCTTCATACGCGCGCCTTGTGACCACTGGGCTATTGAACCACTTCTGAAATAAAACAGAAATAATAGAATAATATATTAAGTGGATTTTTGAATTTCTAAAATGCGCGCGCTGATCTTCGTCTTCTTCACTGGTACCTGCGAAAATTCCTACGAATTTTGCTGCGAACTTTCTTGCGAACCAGTTTTCCTAGTTTTCTTCAATGAACATTAAACCTGTAAAAATTCTCAAAATTGAACAAACATACACAATCCTCATGTTATTTGCAGTTAGATTATGGTGTCATATTTCATTTATATTTGTTAAATCGTAAACCCCCAATTCGAGAGCTCTAAACCTAACAATGGTGTTTCATGATCTAGGCCATGAACCTTCAATCTAATTGTCCAGAAAGCATCCTAGGGTCATAACAAACACAAACTAGGCATCAAATTCAATCAATAATAGTTAAATGTATGGAAACAAAAAAATGTATAACGTGATGAGAACACGATTCGGTTCATGCTTATGGCAATGCTTTTGATGCTGCAAATGATCCAGACTCCTTCAATGATCACCTACGAATGTATTGCAACCTTTAGTTGGCCTTGAAAGCAATCAAATCTTCAAATCCGAATTTGATTTTTTTTTTTTGAAATTTGGAGCTTTGAACTATGCCTATGAATCCTGATTTTCGTCCCCTGAGCATTGGCTTGTGTTACATACTTATATTGGAAGTAATTTAGGTCAAAAAATCAATCCATTCTTTGGGCTTTTGGATAGCTTGATCATGAAGAAAACCAATATTTGAAAATCACCAAAAATCAAATCTAACATTTCCAATATGATCATGCACGAATTTGGATGTGATCAATCAACCTTAAATGATGTTTATGATCTTCTAGAACCAGAATCATGTCCAAATATTTGACTTTTATATTTTATTTTGATTTAATTTGCATTTTAATGAAGAAAATTCAAATAAATACTAAATAAAGTATGAAAAATCAGATAATGCTTGAATTGGGTCGTGCTTTAGGCTATCATGAAGATTGGGTGGCAATTTGGTAGGCCCATTTGGCAGAATTTGGTTTTAAGACCTCATTTGCTTCATATACCTCCCAAAAATTTCCCAACTTTGACAAAGCACAAATCCCTCAATTTTAAGGCTATTAAGATGTTCTTGGACTTTTTAGAAAGCTTAGAGAGTCCTCTAACAAACCCTTTTGGTCTCATGTCCATATCCTTCACCATTTTCAAGTTATGCCCTTTGGAAGATGTTGACTTTTTGTTGACTTTTGAAATGACCTGTAATGTTTTGGCTCATACCTTTCAAATGAAGCATTTTTAGGCTTGGCTTGTGATACACAAAGTTTTAGAGAATCCAATTTCCTTCAAAATGAGCTTTGGATGGGAAATTTATGATGAAGCATGTGAAAGTTATGACTGGTCAAAGTTCAGTTGACTTTTCCTGTAAAAACCCAAATTTAGAAACTGATTCTTGATGATCTGAAATCTCCTTGATGAATCATGATAAACCCTTGATCAAATGATGAATTTTACTTCATAAACTTGATGTTGGAAAAAAATCATGAAATTTGACTTTGGTTTGACCACAATTGACCTCAGTTTGACTTTTTAACCACTTTGACTGATTTTTGCATATCTGATCATCTGACTGAGCAAACTTTTTGGGAAAGCCTTGAAACTTGACATAGGGATTCTTGAAGAAATTTGGGATGTTATGAATCTCACTTGAGGCCTTGGAAGTTCATTTAGCCTGATCAAATCCAAAACCCTAGTTTAGGGTGCATTGCTTAGGAGGAAGCTTTTTTTGAATGAATTGTCACATTTTCTGACCAACTGTGAACCTTGCGAACCTTGTGAACCTCTTGGGATACCTTGTGAACCTCTGAACCTCTTGTGACACCTTGGAGTACAATGCCTTGACTAGGGGAGGGCAAATTTGGGGTGCAACACAGATGTATATCAACAAATTGAGGAACTGAACACCCTTAATCTCTTGTTGATAACAGACGGTATCATGTTGGATGGGATAAACTTTACTTGCTAAGATAGGATAGCATGTACTGTGAATGGCACGGAGTTAAGCCAATTACTTTCAGAGTGTTTGGATTAGTTGATGTAAATTCCTATACCTAGAGGTGAGACGAATTCAGGAATGTGAGGTTTTTCGTGGATGCAAAGATGGTGTATTGGTTGTGCATGAATTTTGGAGTTGTTTCAGAAGAGGTATCCGATGTTCTGTGAAGAGACGAAGAAGGAATTTTATTGGAATTTTGTTCATGGTCCTGGATTCTATGGTATTGTACAAGATGTCGGCATTATAGAAAGAGTAGTCAAAGGACTTGATAAAAAGAGAAATTATGAAATCAGAAGTGCCACCATGGAGAATTTTGGTATGATTGGTGAAGGAGAGAACGATGGCTTAGGATTGCATGATGGTTAGTGAGTAATATGGAATTCACAGTTGTGTTCGGGATAACTTGGATTTGAGGCGTGATGAATCACAAATGGGTTGAAGTTTCCTGATGGTATAAGTGGACTAAGAGGTGAAGAATAAGTACGAAGTATGGTAATTGGAATCAGCAACCATAAACCATGTGGGACGATAATGGTGAGATAGAGGTATGGTTATATATCTTGGATTGATAAGCGAATATAGAATGTAACATATGCAACCATTGTCTTCTATGGAATTCATGAATCGAAAATACGTGGGACATAAGATTTGAATATTTGGCAAGGTGACCCAATGATGGGATAAATAGAAGGTGTGAAATGTTTGGAAGTTGGATTATAAGTATTAATGGAAGGAAGTAAAGTTGTATGATGTTGTCAAAGAGTGATTCTTGGTTGGTAAAGGTGAAGTTGTGTGTTTATGTCAAGTCGAATGAAGGTATTGTTGTAAATCCATAATGTAGAATGTAGTCCTACAATGAGGAAGCTCCGGATTAGGTAAAGGAATTAAGATATTTTGGATACGAGTTTTGAAAGGTATTTCCCAAGTTAGCAATTCAGCTACTTCAGTTGACTTGCGAAAAATAAGATGTATGTTTGGGATGTTTGTCGTAGGAAGAGTTTGGAGAACCGAAGAAGAAGTTTGCTATAGTGTCATTTTGATTAGATCTAATGCTAGTATGCCATTATGGAGTGTTGAGTTTGTGGGCGATGAGTTTGGTAGGTAATGAATACAAGATGGTAAAGTTATAGTTTATGCTTTACGACAGGCAAATGAGGCAGGAAGGGATCCATTACGTTCAAAATTTGGACTGGGGTTGCGGTAGTGGGTGTGTTAAATGATTAAGTTTTGTACCCCAAAATTTACCCTCACATATTCAAGATAATATACCTCAAGAGGTATTCACAAGATTCTCAATTTCTCAAAGGAATTCAAGGTTTCATCAGACAAAGTCTCTTCCTAAGCAATGGATCTTAAATTAGGGTTTTGGATTTCTCAAGGCAAAGTGAAATTTCAAAGCCTCAAATGGACTTCATAAAATCCCACATACTTCAAAGAATTATCATGTCAAGTTTCAAGGCTTTCACTACAAGTTTGGTCAGTCAGATGCTCAGATGATTAAAAATCAGTTAACCTGGTCAAAAAGTCAACTGTGGTCAACATAAAGTCAAACTTCAATATTTTTGGTCAAAATTAAGATAATGAGGTGAAATTCATCAGTTGAACAAGGTTTGATCATGATTCATCAAGGAAGCCTCAGAATCATCAAGAATCAAGAGTTACTAAATTAGGGTTGTGTAGGAAAAGTCAATTGTACTTTGACCAACCATAACTTTCACATGATTCATCAAATATTTCCCATCAAAATCTCATTTTGAAGGAAATTAAATTCCCTACAACTTTTTGTCTCACAAGCCAAGGCCATAAATGCTTCATTTGAGAGATATGAGCTAAAACATTACAGGTCCTTTTAAAAGTAAAAAAAACGTCAACTTTTTCAAAAGCTCATAACTTAAAAATGGAAGATAAAATTGACATGGAACCAAAAGGAGTAGTTATAGGACACTCTAAGATTTCTAAAAAGTCCTAGAACACCTTCATGGGATAAAAGTTGAGGGAGTTATGCATTGTTGAAGTTAGGCAATTTTGAGGAGGTGTATGAGGCAAAAAAGGCCAAAACTCAAGTTTCTTCCAAATGGGCCCATATTCTTTCAACCCAAACTCAATTATAAGATCATTCGCGACCCATTAATAATATTATAAAATTTTTATATTTATTTTATATTATATTGGATTTAAATCATTTAAATTCAATTTTAATTAAGATAAATAATAAAAAAAAATTTGGTCTTAGATCTATTTTGGGACCAAATATTTGATGATTATGATGATTGAGAAGAATCAAATTCATGCAAAACCAAAAAGGCATGATTTTATCAAATTTTTGGACCAAATTAGAAATCACTTTTCTTCATCTTTAAGTAACCTCAAATCCATCCACAATGGCCCAACTTTTTGACCTAATTCCATCACTTATAAGTACACAACACAACCAAATGTCAAAGACACGAAAATTCTTACACCAAAAAACCCTAAGAAAAATTCAAAAAATACTTCATAGCAAGTTTTCAGCCTCTTTCTTCATCCAATCATCAGCAATAAACTTACAGGAGGCCAGCCTATGAACACATGTCGCCTCTTACTTTTTCTTGATCTCAAATATTTTGTTTCATAACATTTTAATACATTTTCTTTTCATAATATTGTTTATAATCATGTATTGATGCTTTTAGATCGTTTGTTTTTTAGTTATGATGCAGGTTTTGAACAACACCATTGTTAGGGCACCATGGAGAACTAAATTGTTGGTTAATCTGGGTTAAACTGTTTCCGCTGATACTTTGAAGGCTGCAGTAGTGATAAGAATTCCAGTCTGACAGGTAAGTCAGGTAAGTGCTACTGTTTCGATTTACTCCGAAATTTTTTCCAGAAGTTCAGGAAAAAAATCGAAGAACAATACTCTTTTAGAATAGAATTTTAAAAGATTTCGACCCTCAAAATCGCAAATTCCTCTTTTTCTATTTTATTTGATTTATTTTCTATTTCCATATTTTCAAAAAAAATCTGAAAAAAATTGTACGCTCTTTATTTGATTTTATTAGATTTTATTTTAATCGCTTTTTTATATTCCATTATTTTAAAATCTGCATTGATTTTATCTAACTCTGTTTTTGTTTTATTCTTCTAATAACATGATAAAAAACATATCCTCCTCTCATCTCAAAGACTCAGTATTCTTTAGATCTTTTCGTTTCAATTATTTTATGATTTCTAAAAATAATGTAACTGCTAAAGCCTTGTAATAGTTTTAGGTTTTATTTTCCGCACTTTACGTTTTCTGTCAGGTTTTATTTATGTATCTCTCCCAAAGCCATGTAATAGTTTAGGGTTTTTATTTTCCGCTTTTAATTACCGCAAAATAATTAAACTGCGTGGTTAGTAATAATAGGGTGTGAAAAGATATGTATGCAAAATCAAATTGGACTTAGCCCACTAATCCAAAAGATAAATATCTGAAATTAATATTCACACACGTAAGTTGATCGTTATACGATTGCCATCCTAGGGTTTCTCTTCTTGGTTGCCTTACGAAAATATGGTCAAGTCCCTCGAACGTGGGGGTATCTTAGTAAAAATTTATTGCAAATAAAAAATCATCAAGTCCCTTCAAAAGATCATAGTCCCTTCGATTACTATACTTGTTTGATTTGTTTGCTTTATCTTTACTTCAAAAGATCATAGTCCCTTCAAAAAATCATCAAGTCCCTTCAAAAGATCAGTTCTCCCACCGTGTTACAGAACTGGCGACTCTGTTGAGGAGTACTAAGTAAAAGAGGGGCTACCTTAGGATTAGATTACTATATTTGTTTGATTTGTTTACTTTATCTTTACTTGATGTGGGGTTACTGTGTGAAAGATCCTAACCCAAATCTAGTGTACCTTAGGTAAGTAGCAATATACTAAGGAAATTGTACGACGTATACCGATATGGTTGATCTGGTGGCTACAGTTAGTGTGATTTATTGGTTGGTTCTTATGTTCCTTAAGTAAGTTGGGGATAACACGAGGCTGCCATATGTTTTCATTAACACTAACTACCCTTTAGAACCCTAATTGACCCATCTTGACCATTAGAAAGTAGTGAGATATCCGGCTTTGGTGAAGTCTAAAGTTGGTGTATACTTGATTCTACACTCATTGAGATTCTAAGCTTGGGGAGTTTTGGTTGGCAAGTCAGTTGCCATACTGAACAACAACCCTTGAAAAGAATCAGCGATATTGAGATCCCTTAGAACCCGGTTACCATTATTAGGACAGGATGAACCAACTAACCTCAGTGGGGAGGGTACTTACCTATGAACTTCATGCAAGCCTTTAAACCTAAGTCTATTGTGTGACTTGTTTGTGTGTGCCACTTATTTGTGTTTGAACATAACATCATAACATCATGACATCATAATGTAGTATTTTCACTAACCATTTCAAGGATCAAGAGATTTATCTTTGTTCTTTGTTGCAGGTTATGGCTTCCGCTCGTAGGAAAACTATCGGAGTCAACTTTGTAAGGATACCTTCCAGGCTTAAGGAATTGGTCTCAAAAGTTTCTGAAAGCTCTCAGTTCATCAAAAAGCATGGTCATCTACTTGATTTAGTCATTTCAGGGTTCAATGAAGATATGATGAATTTTTTATTCTAGTTCTTTGATCCTAAACATCATTGCTTCACATTTCCCGATTATCAATTTGTGCCTACAATGAAAGAATTCTCCAGACTACTTGGTGTGCCTATCCTTGATCAGAAACCTTTCACAGGCTTAGAGAAAGAGCCTAAACTTGAAGTTATTGCAGCAGCCTTACATCTGAAGAAATCAGACATTGTACTGGAAACCAGAAGTGGAACTAAGGGTATTCTTGCTAAGGTATTAATAGAGAAGGCTCAAGTGTTCTTGGATGCTATGAGTTACGATGCTTTTTAGGAGATCTTAGCCTTGCTGATTTATGGTTTGGTACTGTTCTCTAATCCAGACCAATTCATAGATGTACATGCCATCAACATATTTCTGACTCACAATCCCGTGCCTACCTTACTTGGAGATATCTTACATTCTCTTCACACTCGTACTACAAAGGCGCGAGGAACTCTGATGTGTTGCATACCTCTACTATCAAGGTGATTTATTTCATACCTTCCTCGATCTGTGATGAAGAATGAACAAGTTTTGAGGTGGTATAAAAGGATAATGTCACTCTCTCATTCAGATATTCACTGGTGTTCCTAATCTATGGATAATATTACTATCATTGACCATTGTGGAGAGTTCCCTAATGTGCCACTCCTTGGCATAAGAGGGGGCATTAGCTACAATCCTTCTTTAGCACTACGTCAGTTTGGTTATGCTTGGAGTAATGGTCCTTATGATATGATTATTCAAGGCATTGTGTTCGATTATGACAATGATCTTTAAGGTTACCATCAAAGGTTTATATGAGCTTGGAGCATGGTGAACAAGATTAACAACAATACTTTGGAACCAAAACACTTCATCCCTATGGAACCTTACCTCAAATGGGTTCGATCTCGTGCTCAGACTCTTATGATGCCATATCCTATTGTTCTACCAGTAACTATTAATCCAATTGTTGAAGGAGACGTTCCTTATACCATTCTTTATCCTGACATGCCTACGAATCTGGAAGAGCTGCATAAATCTTTGATCCAACTGAAGGAGCAAAGGGATACCTTTGAGGCTCAGTTCAAAGCTAGCAAAGAGAAAGTGTTGGAGCTAACATATCAACTTCACGAAGATTGGAACCTCAACACATACCTCAACACAAAGAGGAAGCGTCCATGGGAGGCTTGAGTCTCATATTCTTATTTTCTTTGCAAACTTGTGTTTTCTTTCATTGTAAGCCCAAGGGGAAATTGTTTTAAAATTACTAATAAAAGTTATATTTTTGTGTTCCTTTAACAAATTTAAATCCTACATGGTCCTTGGAAACATTGCATATGCATCTACATACCATATCATTGCATAACAGGTTTCTTATCTTCTCGCTGTTTATTTCAGTGGAAATGGCTCTCGAACAGACTTTTAAAGATCTCCAAACCCAGAATGCTCAATTTCAAGAAGTGATCCTGAATTTGTCCAAGGGGCAAGAAGAGTTAAAAGCCTTCCTCACTAAGGACGCGAAAAATAAGAATCCTGAAGACAACAAGGGTAATCAGTTTGAACAATTGCAAGCTGAGATGGCAGAGATGAGAATCCAGATGAATGGCCAGGTGGATCTTATCCAAAACATAGCCTAGGGGAAAGAAGAGTTGAGAGTCTTCTTCAATAAAATTAAAGGTAATAGAGTCGGGAATCTAATCATCAATCAACCTCCGATGAAACAAGCTGACTTGGTTGAAAGGAATATGGGGATAAGAGAAGGAAAGAGACATGCTACTACTGATAGTTCTGAAATTAAAGGAAGAAGGTCTTATAGGGTTAATCTTCCTCAACACAAGGAATATAAAAAACAATTTATCAAAATCAACATGCCAATGTCGCACACTTTGCAATGCTTGTTGGAGATAAAGCTAATTACCTTGAAAGACCCACCTCTGAATCCCAATACTTCCTCTCCTGGCTAATCCCAATGCAAGGTGTGCATATCGCTCCAACTTTCCTGGACATGACACTAATAACTGTTGGGAATTGAGGAATAAGATTCAAGACCTGATTAACGAATGAGTCCTCGAGGTTAATCCAGAAGACCATATTGGATTCTCCTATCGTCCATCAAACATCGAAGCTGCAAGATAAATCGCCCGAGGTAGCAAGAAATAAAGCCCACCTATCCCTATTGAAGTTTGAGATACCTTAGGACAACCAAGTGGCATATTTGATTTCATGGTAAAATATACCGCTCCTAAAAGTTCACAGATTGCAATCGAAGACATTCAGTCAACTGGATGGGACATCATTTGATTTCTTCAATTGTAATTTCTTTTGTTTGCTCAAACACTTACTATTATGTCAAACTTTGTTTTCACATTAATGCATTGTGTATGTTTGTCTTGAATTAATCCATTTGTTTCACTATATTAAATCTATACTTCTTACCTCTCTTTTGTGATATTTAACTCTTGTTAAATTTGTAAGCCTTTAGAGGGAGGATGACGAAGACGATACCATAATTTCATATAGTATGCTTTTGAAAAGACTATGCTGATGATGTACATACATTGTTTCAATTCCTAAACAATGGAGATATAAGGAGGTTAATCCCTAGACAACCCTTTTTGAGCCTATGAAGTAGGATTTTTCATTCTCACGCAAATTAAAACCCTTAATCATAATCTGGGGCAGGGTATTTCCTCAGTTAACTCAATTATGCCAGTTGTCCTTTTTGTACACAACTAATGATGGTTCCATGTAATCATTAAGTCTGACAGTAAAAGAAAAGCTCATTAAGTCAAAACCTATGAAGGAAACTTAGTAAAAATTGAGACATCCCGCTGACTGTAATCTTGAAACAAATAATTAAGGCAAAAATAAGGGATAACAAAGTCAAAAGAAAAAACATAGGTCACTACAAACCCTCAACAACAAAAAAAGATGACTTGCTTTTCAAATAAACTTCTGTCAGTGTTACAATTCCAAACTCTTTTGGAGCCACAATGCATAAGTTAACCGAATATGGGACTGAAGAACATCACGAAGGATGGGTTGGGTACAAATAAAATTTGAGCATTTATCCTTTGTTTCTTAAACTGTGAACCAGGCCACGTTACAACCCTTTAAAAGTCCTAATTGAAGCATGGTTAGTTCGAAAGTGCACTGCTACAAAAAGGTATCCTGACTTCTTTAGGGCTTATTATAAATCTTGAGTTAATATCACAGTTTTTACAAACATTGTTTTGCTAAAATAATTCATTTTCAAAAATTTAAGATAGACATAAGCTTTGCATTTTGAATATCATTGTTTGCATATAACTAAGTGTTTGACAGTAAAGAAGCTTACACGATGAACATTCAATAAACCAAAGTCCTTCCGATAGACAAAGTTGCTTCCTGGGCCTGACTCAGTTGGATCAAAGATAATGTATACAAGGGGCACAATCACTATCTTCCATTTAATGGGGAATGCCATGTTATTGTCCAATTCATCTGGGGAAGTCAGGTCAAGATTCAACGATGCTTAATAGCCAGGGGCAGATCTCCTTATTTTAATTGCCAGAAGTAACATTACCGAGTTCACGATGCCAGGGGTATGTTATTATGGGGCATCTCGTTTATTTATCTTGAGGCGACTCCTTTCAATTACTATCATTCTGGGAAAAATCATCTTCAGTTAGGGGAAACGCTCTCTTTTCAAATCTAATCAAACAAATTCAGTTTAACCATTACCCAGGGCGTACACGACCTACCACCGTCCGAACGCACATTCCTCTCATTACATTGCCTTGATACTGGGTTTCAGCATAAGCCATTATGGAAATTGATTGTTTGTGCCAATAGTATTAGATGGGGTCAGTATCATGTCTTCAGATTTAGTCATGATAATTCCTAGAAAATTACTCGGGGAAGTCGAGAATATCAGAAGTTCTGAATCCATTAGTTACTCTGAATGGATATATGCTTTCAAATATGATTGATGTTTACCAAAAATGCATATAAAATAATAATAGTATTTACTAAAGACTCTAGGAGGTAGAAATCCCCAACAAAGTTCATATCCAACTAATCTTCACAAGTCCATCCCCACAGAGTAATCTTTACGGATTTATTTCAACGAAGTATTGCAAGTAGCCTCTTGTACTTCTAGCTCTACAAAGTCCCAGACATATTTCTCTCAAACCGGATATCCTTCGAAGAATTGACACTTGGTCGGATAAGTCTCTCAAGGGAATGTCTGTCTCTTTTATCCCCAATCAAGGTATTTAGGAATTTAATCTTCCAATAAAAAGTACGACAAACGAAAATCGAAAGGCCCTAAGTACAATATTCAGAAACAATACGGGAACGAAGTCTTCATACTCCTCAACAACAAATCGGGATTTATTTTCCCGAGCTAGCAGTTGCTACATGAATCTACTAACGGGATTTGATTACATAATTCATACATACATAATTTACATCATATCATGGCATATACATCCATAATGCACACTACATTCTCACTCACATTAAGAACATCATGTCATACATGCATACATCAAATAATCTTGCATAAACTAACTTTTCCTTTTCAGGATAGTTTGCATTCAGATAAACATTACCAAATCCTTGAGACAGTTCAGAGACGATTTAAGCAAAATTCGAGTGTTGATGCTTAGTGCATGATGCTTTTATTTCCAGAGACAGTACGAAGACGATCTATACGAAGATCTAGTCCTTATACTTAGTGCTGACATTTTCCTGAGACAGTTCAGAGATGATCTAAACGAAGATCTAGTGTTGATGCTTAGTGCATAATGCTTTTCTTTCCAGAGACAGTACGAAGACGATCTATACGAAGATCTAGTCCTGGTACTTAGTGCTGTCATTTTCCTAAGACAATTCAGAGACGATCTAAATGAATATCTAGTGTTGCTGTTAAGTGCATGATGCTTTTAATTCCAGAGACAATACGAAGACGATCTATACAAAGATATATTCCTGGTAGTTACTGAAATTCTGTGATCAGGTACGTGATGTCGAATGAGATGTTTAAACACTTGACAACTTGACTAAAACTTAAAGTGCAGGAAAATTAAACAACACAGGAAATTGTTAACCCAGTTCAGTGTATAACCACACTTACATCTGGGGGCTACCAAGCCAGGAAGGAAATCCAATATAAGTAATATTAATTCTAGACTTAAACCACTCAGTTTAATCTTTCACTTAATATCTACCCAAGGCAATTTCTACCTAAGACACAACTTAGATATGAGTACCAACTCACTCCCCCTCAATCACACAGTGATATGTTTACAAGTTTAATAAAATTGAAGTCATACTTCAAACAAAACAGCTTAATCTTACTTCACAGTTTCAATCAAGACACAAATACACTTTTGCTTAAAAGCTCATAAAGTGGTACACATTAACAACCTGCTATTAAAACACAAACACCCTATTTAGTCTTCTTAATTTCGTACTCTATTCTGAGAGTTTCTGTTGCTTAAATAGGTGTTTGGATTTTGGGCTTTCTGTAGGTTTATCCAATCCTGATACGCATGCTGCCATCACCTTGAATTAGGGTTTGTTACTTCCTAGATTCTAGGTGATTCAGTTCTTCTGATTATGATGAAGTCACATAACAAATCTCCCTACAGATGCGCCTTCTTCTATTTTATCCATCCATAATTAATTCCAAATAACTTCCCTGAATTTACTCAGTTCTGTTAATCATTAACTAATTCTAGTAGCAGGTTTGAGATGTCACAACATCTGGTGTGACATCCTGAAAACTGAACTTACTTCATTTACTGATACAATGTCACAACATCTGGTGTGACATCCTGTAAACTGAACTTACTTCATTAACTGATACAATGTCACAACATCTGGTGTGACATCCTGAATTCAGTTCATTTACTTATACTTTGTTTGATAATGTCACAACATCTGGTGTGACATCCTGAACTAAATTCAATACTTCTTGTTGGTAAAAAATTCTGCCAATTCTAAACATCTACAAACTCCCCCTTTGGCTAATTTTTGGCTAACATAATTTTCTGGTTTATCAGAGTGCAGCAGAGTTTCTTTTATCAGAGTACAACAGGTGTTTTCTGTTGAGTCATGTGTGAGTTTTCTCCCCCTCAAACCTATATGTGTGCTGACTTGTTTCAACAGAAATTTAAAAACACAGCTTTAGTTCAGAAGCAAACAGAAGTCATTTTTCATTAATCAGGAAGCTACATCATACATTGTTGTTGTTGTTCAGTTCTCTTCTTCTCCCCCTTGTTAGACATAAATTGGGGCCAAATTTTTCATTGATAGAGAGAATTACAAAATTACTAGTTCAAAATACAATGCTGCAGCAGAAATTACAAATTCCTCACATACATTTTTCACTCAGAATCTTCATATTCAGTGTCTTCCTCTTCTTCAGTTTCCTCATCAGAAGCAGCAGCCTTCTGAACACTCTCTTCAATTTCCAGCCTTTGGATAATCTCCTCAAGCTTCTGCTTCCTGGCATCCAGTTCTTTGCATGTGTTCTTCAGCTCAGCAATCAAAGCAGCTTTGGATATTGGAGACTTTGCCTTTGAAGGTCCAGCAGATGTCCCAGAGGGAGCTTCAACATCAGCTGCATGATGACTTAAGAACAGCTTGTAGTGGAAGGCCAGATGACTCTCTCTTTTGCAGATTGAATCCTTCTCAGTGAGAATACCTGGATACTGGCTAAGAATTATGCCACACAGTAGAGAAGGGAAGACAAAAGGCAGCTTTGTTGCAGATGATCCAGCATGCTTCAATGTCTGATAAAAAATATAAGCCCCAAAATCCAGCTTTGTTTGGGTGCCCACAACATATATAAACCTTCCCAATCCAGTTGCTATTGAGGAGGTATGGTTGGTAGGGACCCAGTTTGCAGTGCCAATCCTATGCAGCATTGCATACTTCCTTGTCAGCAAGCTAACAGAAAGCTTCCCCTTGACTGGCCAAGTCTTGACCTGATTAGCAGTGATGACCTTGCAAACCTGGTTATCAGTCTTCCCTAACTCATTAGGTCCATCAGATTCTCTTCCTAGATAATGGTTGATAACCCTAGGAGAGAATTCCACACATCTCCCTCTTACATATACCTTTCTGAAGTCAGCTGACTTACCATCAGCACAATCTTCTTGGAGGTTGACAATAAATTCCTTGACTAGCGGCTCATAGCAAGGAGAGAAATTTGATACTGTTTTGAATAGGCCAGTAGAAGAGATGAGATCAATTACCTCAGTGCACTCAAGTGTATTACTGCTTAGCTCTCTTTCAAGTGCTACCCTTCTTTGATAGACAAATTTCCATCTGCTCACACTTGACACATGATGGAAAGAAATGTTGTCCAGAGGAGCTTCTAGAACAGCAGAGGAGGACCTTGAGGGTGCTGGTTTCTTCTTTGGTGGGGATGTTGGGACATCCTCTTCAACATCTGAATCTGGAGGGGTGACAGCTTTCCTCTTCTATGTATTCACCTTGCTCCATTGTTTGGTAGGACCAAAAGCAACTTTAGCTTTATCCTTCCTTGGTGTAGGTTGCTTCTTCTCAGGAGTTGCATGTCCTGCAGTCTTCTTTTCCTTCCTAGTCCTAAGCCTTTTGGCTATGCTAGGGTTTACAGAAGCAATGATTTCTGTGTCAGGATCATGCTCTATGTTTACAACAGGAGGAGGTTGAGCAGTCTCCTCTTCAGCAGGTGGATCAACAGAGGCTTGATCTTCAGTGGAGGCCTTGTGCTGGACCTCAGATGTTTCATCATCACCATCAGTGGAGGCCTTTTGCTGGTCCTCAGATGTTTCATCAGCATCATCAGTGGAGGCCTTTTGCTGGTCCTCAGATGTTTCAACATCTATTGGGACATCCTGTTGAGCAGGAGTGTCCTCTTAAGCCTAATTTTGTTGTTCTTCTTGTGGAGATGGCATGGTGTTCAGAGGGATAGATATGACACTCACAACTCTTTGCTCAGACAAAATCCTGTTCACCAGTTTCTTTATAGAATCATCCACATATGCAGAGGCTTTTGGAGTGGTGTTTGAGGATGAAGGCATTCCTTTGACTTTGCTAAAGATAGGTTCCTTTGCCCTTCTCACAGTAGGGGTTCTTGGCTTTTGAGCAAGAGGAACACTTCCTATGATTTCGTCTATTGGAGTTGAATCCATAGGTACCACAGAGATGGGGGTTGCATGCACCACATCTTCTTGGTTGAGAATTTCTTCAGAGAGGTTAGGGTTTTGATGTTGAGACATTTTCGAAAGTGGTGGATGAAGAGTTTAGGTTTGAATGATTTTGATGAGTTCTGAAAATCAGTTAGAGAATGCAATTCGTTTTGAGAGGATGATGAGAATATGAATAGCTGAGAACAATCTGATATTTTTATAAGTAGCCGTTACTTGGAGAAATTTTAGGAGTGGAATACCCAAAGTCCTTGACCAGACTAGTGTTGCCATCTGGTGATCATGCCACACAATGTCATATGACATGTTGGCACATCTCCATAGTTGTTATATTTCACATAAACAAATTCCCAATTTACCCCTTAGGTTTTCAAATTGGGTAGCATCCAAAGCTTTAGTAAATATATCAGCCAATTGCAGATTTGTAGCTACATGTTCCAATGAGATCACTTTCTCTTCCACAAGATCTCTGATGAAATGATGCCTGATATCAATATGCTTGGTCCTGCTATGTTGGATAGGATTCTTTGATATGTTAATAGCACTTAAGTTGTCACAGTACAATGTCATGACATCTTGTGGGACATTGTACTCTATGAGCATTTGCTTCATCCAAACCAACTGTGAACAACTGCTTCCAGCTGCAATATATTCAGCTTCAGCAGTAGATAAGGATACACAATTTTGTTTCTTACTGAACCAAGAAATCAAATTGTTTCCTAGAAAGAAGCATCCTCCTGATGTGCTTTTTCTATCATCAGCACTTCCAGCCCAATCAGCATCACATAAGCCAGTGAGAATTGGTTTGCATCCATAAAAGTACATTATGCCATAGTCACAAGTACCATTGACATATTTCAGAATTCTCTTGACTTGGTTTAGATGACTAACTTTTGGATCAACTTGATATCTTGCACATACACCTACTGCAAAGGCTATGTCTGGTCTGCTAGCAGTCAAATATAATAAGCTTCCAATCATACTTCTGTATAGGCTTTGGTCTACATTCTCACCCTTGTCATCTTTAGTCAGCTTTAAGTGTGTGGGGGCAGGAGTTCTCTTATGAGTAGCATTGTCCATCCCAAATTTCTTGACAATGTTCTTAGCATACTTGCTTTGGGAAATGAACATGGAGTCCTCCATTTGCTTTATTTGCAGTCCAAGAAAGTAGGTTAATTCTCCTACTAGGCTCATCTCAAATTCAGATTCCATTTGAGTGACAAAATGTTTAACTATCCTTTCTGACATCCCACCAAAAACAATGTCATCTACATATATTTAAGCAATCATGACATTTCCTTCTTCATCTTTAACAAACAAGGTTTTGTCTATTCCACCTTTCCTGTACCCTTGCTTGATAAGAAAAGTAGTCAGCCTTTCATACGATGCTCTTGGAGCTTGCTTCAGTCCATAAAGAGCCTTCCTTAGTTTGTACACATGATTTGGACAGCTTGGATCAACAAATCCCTTAGGCTATTCTACATATACCTCTTCATTAAGATATCCATTTAGAAAGGCACTTTTCACATCCATTTGAAATAGCTTGAACTTCAAGATACAAGCAATTCCTAAAAGTAGTCTGATTGATTCAAGCCTTGCTACTGGTGCTAAGGTTTCATCAAAGTCTACTCCCTCAATTTGTGTGTATCCTTGAGCTACAAGTCTAGCTTTGTTCTTTGTAACAACTCCCTGCTCATTTGACTTGTTCTTATACACCCATTTAGTGCCAATCACATTTATGTCATCAGGTCTAGGAACAAGATCCCACACTTCATTCCTTGTGAATTGACCTAATTCATCTTGCATAGCACAAATCCAGTACTCATCAGTAAGAGCTTCCTTGATGTTTTTAGGTTCTATTTTTGAGACAAAACAGGAACCTGAAATCACCTCTCTTGATCTAGTGCTTACACCTCTGTTGGGATCCCCAATTATCAAATCTTTGGGATGATCCTTCTGGATTCTGATGGAGGGAGGTTTGCTGGATTGTTCTGTCCTTGCATCAGTTTGAGTGAAGTCAGGATGATCACTCTTTTCTTCAGCTTCAGTTTGGCTGTCAGCAGATGTTCCAACATCTTCTGTAACATCTGCAGGGGCATCATCAATTATTACATTTATGGACTCCATGATAACCTTGGTTCTAGAGTTAAATACTTTATAGGCTCTGCTGTTTATAGAGTATCCAAGGAAAATCCCTTCATCACTTTTAGGATCCATTTTTCTTCTTTGCTCCCTATCAGCCAGAATATAACAATTACTTCCAAACACATGGAAGTACTTAACTGTGGGTTTTTGCCCTTCCAGACTTCATAGATTGTGGACAAGGTTCCTTTCCTTAGAGTGACTCTATTATGAATGTAACAAGTTGTGTGCATAGCTTCAACCCAGAAGTACAATGGTAACTTTTTAGCATGGATCATAGCTCTTGCTGATTCTTGGATAGTTCTATTCTTCCTCTCAACAATCCCATTCTGTTGATGAGTGATTGGTGAAGAGTATTCATGATTGATTCCTTCTGAAGAACAGAAATCTAAGAATTTTTGGTTCTCAAACTCCTTTCCATGGTCACTTCTTATTCTGACCACACAGCTGGCTTTTTCTCTTTGTATTCTTTGGCATAAATCTTTGAATACATCAAATACATCAGACTTTTCTTTGATAAAATTTATCTATGTATACCTTGAAAAGTCATCAACCACCACATAGGCATACATCTTACCACCAAGGCTCTCAACCTGCATAGGTCCCATAAGATCCATATGCAATAATTCCAAAACTTTGGAAGTTGTCAGATGTTGGAGCTTTGGATGGGACATCTTGGTTTGCTTGCCTATTTGACATTCACCACATATTTTGCCATCATCAATCTTCAGTTTAGGAATACCTCTCACAGCTTCCATAGATATGATTTTCTTTATGCCTCTGAAATGAAGATGACCCAGTCTTTGGTGCCATAGTTTCACTTCTTCTTCTTTGGCTAAAGAGCAAGTTGAAGTGAGACTGAAGTCTTGAGGTTCCCACATATAACAGTTGTCTTTAGATCTGGCTCCTCTCATGACAACCTTCTGTTCTTTATTAGACACTATGCATTCAGTTTTGGTAAAGTTTACACTGTAACCTTGATCACATAATTGACTTATGCTGATCAAGTTAGCAGTCAATCCTTTTACCAGCAGCACATCATCTAGTCTTGGTACATCTGGACAGTCCAAGGTCCTAACTCCCTTGATTTCTCCTTTAGCTCCATCTCCAAAGGTTACATATCTGGATGAATATGACTTTAAGTCTACTAGCAGATTCTTCAATCCAGTCATGTGTCTTGAACATCCACTGTCAAAGTACCAGTCTTCTTTAGCTGATACTCTTAGAGATGTATGAGCTATATATGCAACACCCTTCTTTGAACATTTGTATTGAGGTTTCTTTTGATGCCTCTGCCCTGTGTAGTGTCCATTAGTAGAGCTCCAAGGTTGTTTGTTGAACTTGTTCTTGGGCATGTAGCTTTGATCAGTATGAAGACTAGCTTTAGGTACCCATACTTTCTTGATGACCTCTGTCTTCTGCTTAGGGGGTTGCTGATATCTTTGATGTTGATGTCTATGTAGCACTTTCTTGGTAACCTCTATCTTCTGCTTAGGAGGTTGCTGATACAACTGATTTGGATATCCATGCAACTTGTAGCAATGAGGTTTGATGTGTTCAAACCTTCCACAATGATGACATCTCCATCTTTGATACTTCTTCTTCATTATATTCTTTTCATGATGTTGAGACATCTGTTGGAACATTATGTTTGACTTTGTGTTCTTTTCATGATGTTGAAGCATCTGTTGGGACATCTTGTTTGACTGTATGGAATTTGAAGTAGTTTTGCTGGTGCTAGCTTCAACCTTATGAACTTTGTTAAATCACAGTCCACTTCTATCCCCTGAATGCTTATTGTTGTTGAGAATAACATCCAGTGTGTTTGAGCTACTGTTCAGCATTCTAACAGATTTGGACATATGCTCTAACTTGGAGTTGAGAAGGCTTACTTCACTTTTCAAGGTGTCAATGATCTCTAGATCACTTGTTTTTCCATCCTTTAGTGCCTCAATCTGCTTCTTCTGCTTTATACTCTCCATGCATATTTCAGTGCTCCTTTTAACCAGTTCTATGTATGATTGCTCAAGCTCTTCAAAAGTAAGCTCCTCATCACTGGATTCACTTTCAGATTTACATAATCCAGCTAGAGCAGTGATATGCTTAGCTGATTCTTCTTCTGAATCACATCCTGAGTCTTCATCAGACCAGGTTACAGAGAGACCTTTCTTCTGCCTTTTTAAATAGGTAGGACATTCATTTCTGATGTGTCCATATCCTTCACATCCATGGCATTTAATCCCTGTTTCTTGATTGGTCTTTTCATTATAATTTGACCTTCTATTAGCATCATAAGGTCTTTTATTCTCAGAAGAGTTTGAGTATCTTCCACTTGGTCTGGACTTGTCTTCCATCTTTCTGAGAATCTTTTTGAATTGTCTTCCAAGCATAGCAATGGTTTCTGATAAATTTTCTTCAAGTTCTGCTTCATTAATTTCTTCTTCTTTATCAGTATTTGACACCAAGGCTATGCTTTTGTTCTTCTTTACAATTGTGTCATTCATTCCCATCTCAAATGTTTGCAGGGAACCAATGAGCTCTTCAACCTTCATTGTGCATATGTCTTGAGCTTCTTCTATTGCTGTGACCTTCATGTCAAATCTTTTTGGCAAAGATCTGAGAATCTTTCTTACAAGCTTTTCATCAATCATCTTTTCTCCCAAAGCACCATAAGTATTGGCTATTTCTAAGATGTTCATGTAGAACTCATGAATTGTCTCATCTTCCTTCATTCTCAAGTTTTCAAACTTGGTGGTGAGAATTTGAAGTCTTGAGATCTTCACCTTTGATGTTCCTTCATGAGTTGTTTTGAGAGTGTCCCAAACATCTTTGGCCAGCTCACAGTGATGCACAAGTCTGAAGATGTTCCTATCAATGCCATTGGATAAAGCATTTAAGGCCTTGGAATTGCCAAGTGCTGAATCTTCTTCCTCCTTACTCCATTCTTCTTCAGGTTTCAACACTTTTGCTCCATCTTTGTTGTCTTGGACAGGGTGCTCCCATCCATTGTTGACTGCTTTCCAGACCCTATTGTCAAGTGATCTTTAGAATGCTACCATTCTTGGCTTCCAGTAGTCATAATTAGATCCATCTAATATAGGTGGTCTGTTTACAGATCCTACATCTCTGTCCATGTTTCCAGAATTTGCAGTCCCTAGATCTCACCCAGTTAAACAGGCAGGGTGCCTGCTCTGATGCCAATTGAAATTCTGTGATCAGGTACGTGATGTCGAATGAGATGTTTAAACACTTGACAACTTGACTAAAACTTAAAGTGCAGGAAAATTTAACAACACAGGAAATTGTTAACCCAGTTCAGTGTATAACCACACTTACATCTGGGGGCTACCAAGCCAGGAAGGAAATCCAATATAAGTAATATTAATTCTAGACTTAAACCACTCAGTTTAATCTTTCACTTAATATCTACCCAAGGTAATTTCTACCTAAGACACAACTTAGATATGAGTACCAACTCACTCCCCCTCAATCACACAGTGATGTGTTTACAAGTTTAATAAAATTGAAGTCATACTTCAAACAAAACAGCTTGATCTTACTTCACAGTTTCAATCAAGACACAAATACACTTTTGCTTAAAAGCTCATAAAGTGGTACACATTAACAACCTGCTATTAAAACACAAACACCCTATTTAGTCTTCTTAATTTCGTACTCTATTCTGAGAGTTTCTGTTGCTTAAATAGGTGTTTGGATTTTGGGCTTTCTGTAGGTTTATCCAATCCTGATACGCATGTTGCCATCACCTTGAATTAGGGTTTGTTACTTCCTAGATTCTAGGTGATTCAGTTCTTCTGATTATGATGAAGTCACATAACAAATCTCCCTACAGATGCGCCTTCTTCTATTTTATCCATCCATAATTAATTCCAAATAACTTCCCTGAATTTACTCAGTTCTGTTAATCATTAACTAATTCTGGTAGCAGGTTTGAGATGTCACAACATCTGGTGTGACATCCTGAAAACTGAACTTACTTCATTTACTGATACAATGTCACAACATCTGGTGTGACATCCTGTAAACTGAACTTACTTCATTAACTGATACAATGTCACAACATCTGGTGTGACATCCTGAATTCAGTTCATTTACTTATACTCTGTTTGATAATGTCACAACATCTGGTGTGACATCCTGAACTAAATTCAATACTTCTTGTTGGTAAAAAATTCTGCCAATTCTAAACATCTACAGTTACTACTGACATTTTCCTGAGATAGTTCAGAGACGATCTAAACGAAGATCTAGTGTTGATACTTAGTGCATGATGCTTTTCTTTCTAGAGACAGTATGAAGACGATCTATACAAAGATCTAGTCCTGGTACTTAGTGCTGATATTTTCTTGAGACATTTCAGAGACGATCTAAATGAAGATCTAGTGATGATGCTTAATGCAAGATGCTTTTCTTTCCAGAGACAATACGGAGACTGTCTATATGAAGATCTAGTCTTGGTACTTAATGCTGACATTTTCATGAGACAGTAAGAGACGATCTAAACAAAGATCTGGTCCTGATGCTTAATGCATAATGCTTTTCTTTCCAGAGACAGTACGGAAACGGTCTATACGAAGATTTAGTCCTGGTACTTAGTGCTGACATTTTCTTGAGACAGTTCAGAGACGATCTAAACGAAGATCTAGTGTTAATGCTTAATGCAAGATGATTTTCTTTCCAGAGACAGTACGAAGATGATCTAAACGAAGATCTAGTACTAATACTTAGTTCGGGATATTTTCCAGAAGAAATTCGGATATAATCGAAACAAAGATTTAGTTCTGATGCTTAATACAAGATCTTTTCCTAGAGACAGTTCAGAGACGATCGAAACAAAGATATAGTGCTGATACCTAGCGCATGATATTTTTCCAAAGGCAATTCAGAGATAATCGAAACGAAGATTTAGTTCTTATGATTAATTCAAGATATTGTCCTAGAGACAGTTCAGAGACGATCTAAACAAAGATCTAATGTTGATACTTAGTGCAGGATATTGTCCAGAAGCAATTCAGAGATAATTGAAACGAATATTTAATTCTGATGCTTAATTCAAGAAATTGTCCTTGAGACAGTTCAAAGACGATCTAAATGAAGATTTAGTGCTGATACTTAGTGTAGGATAATTTCCAGAAGCAGTTCAGAGATAATCAAAACGAAGATTTATTTCTGATACTTAACTCAAGATATTTTCCTAGAGAAAGTTCAGTGACGGTCGAGACGATGATCTAGTGTTGATACTTAGTTCAAGGTATTTTTCCCCCAGAGACAGTTCAGAGACGATCTAAACGAAGATCTAGTACTGATACTTAGTTCAGGATATGTTACCAAAACAATTCAAAGATGGTCGAGACGAAGATCTAGTTCTGGTACTTAGTTCAGTAACAACATTCAGATGAAGTCGAACGTAAACACATTCTGACACTCCAATCAACAGATACTTTGGATGGAATCTATAAGCTCATCTCTAATTACTCCAAATGGCATTTTTCAGCCCATTCAAGCAATACAATCAACCAACAATATTACTTTGCGCACCAGTGAGTGCAAATTTTTGGGCTTAATTGTTCAATCCTCTTCCACCTTCAGGTCACAAATAGCGTACAAGCCAATCTAACTCCTCATGTTTCAGATAATTGAACAGGGGTAGATGTTGCACCCCAAAATTTACCCTCACATATTCAAGACAATATACCTCAAGAGGTATTCACAAGATTCTCAATTTCCCAAAGGAATTCAAGGTTTCATAAGACAAAGCCTCCTCCTAAGCAATGGATCTTAAACCAGGGTTTTGGATTTCTCAAGGAAAAGTGAAATTCCAAAGCCTCAAATGGACTTCATAACATCCCACATACTTCAAAGAATTCTCATGTCAAGTTTCAAGGCTATCACTACAAGTTTGGCCAGTCAGATGCTCAGATGATTAAAACTCAGCTAACTTGGTCAAAAAGTCAATTGTGGTCAACATAAGTCAAACTTCAAGATTTTTGGTCAAAATCAAGATTATGAGGTGTAATTCATCATCTGAACAATGTTTGATCATGATTCATAAAGGAAACCTCATAATCATCAAGAATCAAGAGTTACTAAATTAGGGTTTTGTGTAGGAAAAGTCAACCGTACTTTGACCAACCATAACTTTCACATGATTCATCAAAAATTTCCCATCCAAAGCTCATTTTAAAGGAAATTCATTTCCCTACAACTTTGTGTCTCACAAGCCAAGGCCATAAATGCTTCATTTGAGAGATATGAGCCAAGACATTACAGGTCCTTTTAAAAATCAACAAAAAGTCAACTTTTTCAAAAGCCCATAACTTAAAAATGGAAGATCAAATGGACATGGTACAAAAGGACTAGTTAGAGAACACTCTAATTTTTCGAAAAAGTCCAAGAACACCTTCATGGGAAAAAATTGAGGGAGTTATGCATTGTTGAAGTTGGGCAATTTTGAGGAGGTGTATTAAGCAAAAAATGCAAAAACTCATTTTTCTTCCAAATGAGCCCATATTCTTTCAACCCAAACTCAATTATAAGATCATTCACGACCCATTGATCATATTATCTAATTTTTTATATCTATTTTATATTATATGGAATTTAAATCATTTAAATTCAATTTTAATTAAGATAAATAATAAAAAATCAAATATTTGGTCTTAGATCTATTTTGGGATCAAATATTTGATGATTATGATGATTGAGAAGAATCAAATTCATGCAAAACCAAAAAGGCGTGATTTTATCAAATTTTTGGACCAAATTAGAATCACTTTTCTTTATCTTCAAGTAACCTCAAATTCATCCACAAAGGCCCAACTTTTTGACCTAATTCCATCACTTATAAGTACACAACACAACCAAATGCCAAAGACACGAAAACTCTTACACCAAATAACCCAAAAAAAATTCAAAAAATATTTCATAACAAGTTTTCAGCTTCTTTCTTCATCCAATCATCAGCAATAAACTTCCAGGAGGTCAACCTATGAACACATTCCGCCTCTTACTTTTTCTTGATCTCAAATATTTTGTTTCATAACATTTTAATACATTTTCTTTTCATAATATTGTTTATAATCATGTATTGATGCTTTTTGATCGTTTGATTTTTAGTTATGCTGCAGGTTTCGAACAACACCATTGTTAGGGCACCATGGAGAACTAAACTGTTGGTTAATCTACTGTAATTTGTTTCCGCCGATACTTTGAAGGCTGCAGTAGTGATAAGATTTCCAGTCTGACAGGTAAGTCAGGTAAGTGCTACTGTTTCGATTTACTCCGAATTTTTTCCAGAAGTTCAGAAAATAAATCAAAGAACAATAGTCTTTTAGAATAGAATTCTAAAAGATTTCGACCCTCAAAATCGCAAATTCCTCTTTATCCTATTTTATTTGATTTATTTTCTATTTCCATATTTTCAAAAAAATCTGGAAAAAAATTGTGCGCTCTTTATTTGATTTTATTAGATTTTTAGCATCGTTTTAATAGTTTTTAGATTTTATTTTAATCGCTTTTTTATTTTCCATTATTTTAAAATCTGCATTGATTTTATTTGACTCTGTTTTTGTTTTATTCTTCTAATAGCATGATAAAAAACATATCCTCTTTTCATCTCAAAGACTCAATATTCTTCCGATCTTTTCGTTTTGATTATTTTATGATTTCTAAAAATAATGTAACTGCTAAAGCCTTGTAATAGTTTTAGGTTTTATTTTCCGCACTTTATGTTTTCTGTCAGGTTTTATTTATGTATCTCTCCCAAATCCATGTAATAGTTTAGGATTTTTATTTTCCGCTTTTAATTACCGCAAAATAATTAAACTGCGTGGTTAGTAATAATAGGGTGTGAAAATATATGTATGCAAAATCAAATTGGACTTAGCCCACTAATCCAAAAGATAAATATCTGAAATTAATATTCACACACGTAAGTTGATCGTTATACGATTGCCATATGCATCTCCTAGGGTTTCTCCTCTTGGTTGCCTTACGAAAATATGGTCAAGTCCCTCGAACGTGGGGGTATCTTAGTAAAAATTTATTGCGAATATAAAATCATCAAGTCCCTTCAAAAGATCATAGTCCCTTCGAGTTGCCTACGAACAAATGTTCTTGTCCCTCGATGACCCTACAAAAATGATGATCGTCCCTTCGAATTACTATAATACCCTTACAAGGTTTCCTTCTATACGATGACCCTACACTCGTCCCTTTTAACATCCAAGATATAGACTACTTACTCACTAATAGTAAGGACAATCCTACCCTTAAAGGAAAGAAATAACAAGAAAGACTTTACAAACTTAGGGTAAGTAGTTCTTAAGTGCTTGCTCACTCCTTTTTCAAAATACTCTTTACACCCCCACTTGTTTCAAATACTTTCAAACTAAACACTTGGTATACATCCATACGAGGATCACTATTGAAATATGTTTCTAAATACACCACCACTATTTTCAAACAAAAGTAAAGTGAGTTAAGCAGTTAAGAGCCCATGGATAACCATGGATACAAAGCGTGCTAACACCTTCCATTTGTATAGCTTACCCCCCGTACTCAAATCTTCTTAAAGGTCTTTCCTGTTCTTTTATTCCTTTTCTTTATTGAATAAAATAAAAGTCGGTGGCGACTCTTGCTATCGACACATGTTTTTGTCAAACAAAAATACCCAGGTCAGTTCTCCCACCGTGTTACATTAAGGAATATGGTTTTATAAGCCTCGAATTCAGAGTGATTAATAATCACAAAAGTATATGATGATTGTTGGTCGAAGGGAATAGAGTGCGAGATGACGAAGAGGATTGGAATTCCTGATGAGTTGAGTCGAAGTCTTTTCGTATGTATGATCTGGTGATTAGAGAGAGTTGTAATTGAGTTAGCAGTCAGAGCTTTGTGTCTATTTGAGAGACCCTGTGGGGAGGATGTTGGATATAATAAATGTGAATAAGGATGTATGGTGATTGCTAGAAAGCATAAGAAGTTGGACGTGAACTTGTTGTATTTGTTAATTGCATGTATCAGAGTGTGCAACGGAAGTGCGAGGTAGCGTAGTTTGTTTGGATTGGTATGACTTGTAGGAATTTGAAGATTGGCGAGGATAATGAGATCATTGGATGTTCCAAGATGGAATTGAGATAGCAAAAATTTTAATTGCTAATCTTGTACTTCTAGATGGATGGGTGTATTGGTTGCGTCTTCGATTGGGTAATTGTAGATTAGATGTCTTGATGTTGTGAAATCACAAAGTTAGTGGTTTAGCTGTGGTAATGTCGTGTTATGGACTTTGGTGTTCTTATCTTTGTTGTTGCATGCTGCCTATGATGATGGTTCAGGTGTGTGTAGCTAATTCCTACAATGGGTAATTAGGGAGGTGTTACTTAAGATGATGGTAACTATTGTGTTGTGCCCGGTTCAAGAGTGAACTTGTGTGTTCGTAGTTTGATTAATTTGTGTCGTGAGTTGGTTGTAGAGTGCACTGAATGAGAAATGTGCCTTGTTGTGATTGTCGTCAATAAGTTGTACCGTGTTTGCATTGTTGTGGTATTGTTTTCCAGGAAGTATTGGTTGACTAGTGGTTGTGAGGGTGTATCAGAAGTACTTCGTATTCAGTGAATTTTTGAAGACGAAAATATTCTAAGTGGGGAGAGTTGTAATGCCCCAAATTTTATTTAATTATTTAAATTGGATTTGTGGTATTTTGTGTGTGGAAGAAAGAACCATTATTCAATATGATATTTAATTATAAGAATTATATTATATGGAATAATTATTTGGTGAATAATAAAATAATGGGAAAATAAAGAGATAAGGGTAAGGTAGTCGTTTGGTGAAAATAGTGAAGGTAAATGTGGAAGACCATAAATTAGGTCTAAGGGGTTATGTTGGAATTAAGGAAAAGAGAATGGTGTTTTGTGAAGCGAGATACTGATCTGAAAAGAGAGAAGAAGGAAGGATAAGGTTAAGGGCTTGAAGAATAATCCATGGAGAAGGAAGAGGTTGCTCGTCAAAACCAAGGTAAGGGTGGGATTCTTCCGTCTCTTAAGGGTTCTATAATATGAATTAGGTTGTGTTGTTGATTAAAAGGTTTGGGGTTTGGGTGATTTCGACGAAATTGTGTTTATTGGTCTATTTTAAAGCATTTTTGTTTTTAGAAAAACTGATTTTGAGGTATTTGAGAGAAAAATCGCAGCAGAAAAATTTTGGGAGAAAAAATGGGTTTTGTTGCATCCTGACACGGGCCATGTCACGCAACACGGGCGTCCATGTCAGCCCTCTGTGTGTAGAAAAGAAAAATTTTGGGCTACATTCAACCTGACATGGGCCGTGTCACATGACACAGGTGGCCATGTCAGACTACTGTATAGGGTGTTTGGTTGCTGTTGGAAGTGGAACGCAGGCCTTCTTACACGGGCCGTGCCACTGGACACGGATGACCGTGTGAGGTTTCTGTTTTTGCTGATTTTTGTTGATATCTGATGTTTTTGTGCTGAATTTGTAGTTGAGTTGTTTATTATTGTATAGCCGATAAAACATGATTGTTTTGATGAATATTTGGTGATTATGAAATGGATGATGCACATGTTGACTTATGTTGTGGTATGCTAAAATATGCATGATGTTGTTGAAGATGGTTGTTGATATGTATTGTAGTTGTTGTCGTTGTTTATGCATGGTGTTGATAAATGTTGATGTATCTGTTGATCTGTGTGTTATGTTGTTGTTATGTGTTCTTGTCGTTGTTACCATATGTTGTTATAGTTGAAGATGCACGTTGTAGGTGTTGATAGGTGTTGTTGTTGTTATCATATGTTGTTATATTTGAAGACGCATGTTGTAGGTGTTGATAGGTGTTATTGATGTTGCTATATGTCGTGGTAGTTGATAATGCATGATGTAGGCGTTAATTGTAGTTATATGAGGTTGTTATGTGTTGTTGTTGCCGATGTAGTTATATGTCATAATAGTTGTTCAATATTGTTATATGTTGATGATATATGTTGTTGATGTTGCTATGTGTTGTTGTTGTAGTTGTAGTGATATGATGTGATAGTTGGTATGTTGTGGATATACATTGTTGATGTTGGGATATGTTGTTGTAGTTGTGGTTATATGATGTGGTAGTTGATAGTTGTTGTTGTATGTTGTTGATGATTCTAAGGCATGGAATAGATGTTGTTGTATTTTGTTGATGATGCTATTTCATGAGATGGTTGTTGTCATGTGTTGTTGAAGATGTTGTTGCATGAAGTAGATGCTTTAGACATGCGTGATTTTCATTGATGTTGCATGACATGTGCATGGTTGGAAATGGTATACCAAGGTAGGATATGTCCATTTGATGCCCAGAGGTGATTGTTGTGATGTTGGTGTGGTCATGAAATAGGGATTGTACGTGGCTATGAAATAGGGGTCGAGGGTGTGATCATGAAATAGGGATCATACTGGACCATGAAAGAGGGTTCGAGAGTTCCGACGGGAACTAGATCTTGAAATAGAGATCGAATTATGGTACCACATGCATAGAGTCGAGTAGAGTCTCATTGCATAAATATTTGTAGTTGTGTATGATGTTGATGTGTGTTTTTGATGTGGTTGTGTCGTTGTTGTGGTTTAGAAGTGGTGATCTAAATAATGATACTTGCTTATTCTTATTATTTTTCTCTTTTGATGATGTAAGTATCTCACCCCTTATGTTAGAATGTTACCCTTATGTTGGTAACATGCAGGTGATCAGGATTAGTAGAGAGGAGGTCAGTGAAGTCGATGTACTTCACACTTAGATGTGTCGGCTCTGATACGTGCTTTGAGTTGTCGGGTCGATGATATTTTTGTTGTTTACTTATTTCAGAAAAACATCTTGTTAATGAATCTTACTTCACTTATTTTTGAGTTTTCCGCTGGAATTTAAAATATTTTGTAAGACGTATCAAATTGAGGCATGAGTTCTGTTGATTGTGACACTCAAAATAAAATGATGATTTTTATTTACTCTGATTTTAAACATAAATTCGTGGGACGTAATATTGGGTGTTACAACCAGCAGATTGAAAAGGTCGCCCTAGCCCTCCTCAACGCAGCGAGGAGATTCATGCACTATTTCCTAGCACAAACAATCGTCAGTCGAACAGATTAACCCATCAGACAACTTCTCGGTCGACTAGATATGGTCGGAAGAATGCTTAAGTGGTCTTTGGAATTGTCTGAGTTCGACATTAGATGCAAAAGTAGGTTGGCCCTTAAGGCACAAGTCCTAGCCAATTTTGTGGCTGAAATGACCACACCGGAGAGCGTAGTGTTCATCTAGGAAATGGACTATTTTCGTAGACAGAGCGTCAAGCTCAACAAGAAGCGGAGCAAGGATTATTTTGGAAAACACGGAAGGCGTCCTGATAGAGGTATCCCTTGCACTTTCATTCCCCACTTCCAATAACCAGGTAGAATATAAAGCTTTCCTTGTTGGCTTAAGGATGGTCGATGATCTAGAAGCCGAGGAAATAATCATCTGTACATACTCTCAACTTGTGGACCTAAAAGTCAAGGGAGAATACCAAGTCAAAAACGACAATTTGTATGAATACTTGACTTTGGTCAAAGAAAAAATAACGAAGTTTGTGTCCATTGAAATAAAACACGTTCCTCGTGAACACAACATTCGAGCAGACATACTATTAAAAATCACGAGCACAAAGAGAAAAGGTGGGAAAAAACTGTCATACAAGAGATACTCCCTCAACCGAGCATCGAAAAATCATCCTCGATGATAGATGTAAACGTCATCGGCGATGCTAACTATTGGATGGCCCCAATCTACAATTACTTAATGAACGAAGAACTGCCTCCAGATCTTAAGGAGGCCAGTGTAGTCCGATGAAGAGCTTGCTCGTATGTCTTAATCGAGGGTAAACTCTACCGAAGATGATTCTTCATTCCTCTCCTCAAGTGTGTTGAGGAGGAGTTAATCCCGCATATCATGCGGGTGATCCACGAAGGCATCAACATTTAACATCTGGGTGGCATATCGCTAGCAATGAAGGCTTTGAGAGCAGGATACTACTGGTCGACAATGCAGAACGATGCCAAAGAAGATGTGAAAAAATGCGACAAATTCCAACAACCCGGGGATATGCAACTGGCACATCCAAACGAGCTCAAGACAATGTCTTCCATGTGTCCTTTCGCATATGGGCCTAGATATCCTCGGTCCCTTCGTCGTAGGTTCAAACCAGAACAAGTACTTGATCATCGGCGTAGACTATTTCACAAAGTGGATAGAGGCCGAAGCCTTATCCAAAATCACAACACTCAACATACTTCATTTTTTCAAACGAAACATCCTCGCTCGGTTCAGAGTACCCCAAGCTATAGTATCCGATAATGGGACAAAATTCACGTACAAACATTTCCAAGAATTCGTTTCCAATATAAGGACCAAGCAACACTTTTATTTAGTCTAGCATCCACAAACTAATGGACGGGAAGAAACGGCGAACAGGGTAATCCTACAAGGACTCAAACGAAGACTAGATGAAATTAAGAAGCGCTGGGTAGAAGAGCTACACAATGTCTTGTGGGCATACCGGACCACACCTCATTCCACAACCGGGGAAACCCCTTTCCAACTAGCATATAGAACAGAGGTTGTCATTCCCATTGAAATTCACATACCATCTAGATGGAGAGAAGCCCATATGGACAAAGATACCAATTCAGAGGCATTACGCGAGGAGCTTGATCTGGTCGAAGAAGTTTGATCAGGAGAAGCCTTACACGAAGCATCACTCAAACAAAAAAATCTCTATCAGACATGACTCTAAGGTCATCAAGAGAGCATTCAAAGTCGGCAGTCTCATCCTGAGGAGAAACTACAGTGACTCCAGAAAAGGTAAGTTAGCTAAAAATTGGGAAGGTCTCTACCGTGTCCAAGCGAAAATGGAAAATGAAGCTTATTAATTAGAAAACTTGAATGAGGAAGAACTTGCTTGTCCCTGGAACAACAATAAACTAAAACAATATTATAGTTAAGGCATCTATCTGATTGCACAAATCCTAGCGATATGCTTAAGCACCGACTTAACATGCATGCCTAGGTACAAGCATTGCATATCAACATTTTTCACCGATGGGGTCCCCCTCATGAATGAGTAAGATCACCATCACACGACTGGATCCTCGATCGAGTTCGTCGTAGTCTTCATACCACAAATAAGAAGAACACCCATCTCAGGATGTGACATTCATGCCATGGAGCACGATCCATTAACATGACTCGAGCACCGTTCTCCGACTAGATCTACTCTGGCATTCTGCCATGTTCTCTAAACCGCCAGACACATACATACCGAGCACAATTTCCCCAAATGAACAAGCATACCCTAAGTCCTTGAGCAGGAAGATATAAAAGAACATCACACGAATACTTAAGCAAATATTTAAACGGCCGAGCACCATACAAACACTTAGTGAAAACAATAAAGTGTGTCCTCTGACGTGTACACGTGCAGGCATACAAGATAAATGCAAGGCAAAATGAAATAAAAGACGACCACCAAGGTCGGAAGATCATTACAAAATGCGGCCAAAAGGACCGACTTATTCTGATATTACATAAAGGGGGAAACAATTCCTCCGAACAAACGAAAGGCCCTTACACGTAAGCCGACCATTAAACTCAAAAGAGAAAAGGAATTAACAAAATCTTCAAACACTCTCCTGCATATCTGCATCCCCGGTGGGCTGGTCCTCGGTAGGGATCTCCTGAGCGGGATTTTCTTCTACAACGACACTTTTCCTTGTTTCGCGTGACCAAGGAAGTTGGGCACACAAATTTTCCCGTTTACTACCTTGTACAAGAAGTTTGTCCCCTCCTCGGTCAATTCCACCAAAGAGTTGACTATCTTCAATTGAGTTACCGTGTTCGCAAATTCCATCGCTGCCATCTCCTCAAGGTCCTCGTCCCCTTGGTTGATCCTAGCTATCAGGTCAATTCGGGTTAACAACAACTTTTTATCCTCGGTCTCATCCTCAGAAGGAGCCAGAGCATCCTTAAGATGGACACTTTCCTCTTCCGCTGTCTTATTCTGAGATTTAACAGTAGCTAGGGATTTCTTCAACTCTTTATTCTCCCTAAGTGCATCATTTTCCATCTCTGAAGATTTGCGGGCTTTCTCCTCATAAACAAATAGTGAGATCTCCAGCCTTTGAATTTCTAGCTATTGGGTAGTATCCCCCTCAACATACATTGATGCCAAGGCCATAACCCTCATCACTGAACTTGCATCCAGGGCCAGGGACAACTGCTTTTCTGGTCGGCTTAATTCCTCCAAAACCTAGTGAACCTGAAGGTTATTCTCCTCGAAAAACTTTGGCTGAAGGAAGCAGGTTAGAAGCTCGAACTTAGGCTTCAGGGGAGTCTCTGTCAGGTTGACGATGTCATCGGCCAGTGGCCTCTTCCCAAGTTTAGAGCCGGAGCTCGGGGACGCTTGGAGAGCTGAGGTAGAATTGCTTGAACCTGTGCCCGTCGCTACAAAATGATTGTCCAACCGAGTTTGCTTCAGTTTCTTTTCCCCTCTCCTCCTGGCAGCATTTGTCATCACTTTGTCTTGTACTTCCGACATGGAATCTCAAAAAGAAAAAAGAAATGAATTAGAACATAAATATATACGAGCAAAAAACACAAAGTTGTGTGTGATTCTAAGAACTACCAAGGTAAGTTGAAACTTCCTCGTCCGTCTCGCAGGCGAGGAGCTTCGCCAACTCTATAAACCGAGCGTCCATTTTGAATCCCCCATACTTATCCAAAATGGGACGGCCTTGCTCGTCTACGTATTCTATCATAGAGAAGCTTGGAACGAACTTCATCTGGACATCATAACTAGTCATGTCCTACACACTCAATTCAGAAGCAGCGATCAGGTATTCGTCTATTCCACACAGGGAGTGTTCGTGCGACTAGGAAAACTGGAACTTTAACATTAAACGTGGAAATGGTCTCCCTTGTTCATTGTGCAAGGTCCTCCCCTACTCGTCAGCATCCACCCCCTAAAAGTAAATAGAGTCCTAAGCTCGGTCTGACACCGGCTCTACCAAATAATATATGTCTTTGAAGTCCTTGATCGACTATGAGTAAACTTTGAAAAATTTCTTCTTCTGATTGAGGGACACCCAGCCGTATCATCCCTAGACGACATGCCTTTGAAGATGGAAGATGTGGAAGAATAGGGGAAGCGTTGCCCCAATCTTTAAGTAACCACAGGTCATCTAGAAGACCTTTAGAAATGCGAAAGAGTTTGGGTGGAGTTGTGAGGGCGCATGCTTTAAATGAACGATGATAGACGTTTGGAAATTCGAGAACGGGAGAGCCTACATCCTCAGAAGTACGCCCACAAGCTCACACGAAGAGAGAAATTCATAAGTGAAAAACTCTCAACTCACAAGGAGTGCCACTTCCCCGATACGCGAAACCCAGAACTCCTGTTGAAGGACAATTGGAGCCACCGTAAAAAGCTAGGAAAACTCCCTCAGAGGCTCTGCTCACTGCAATGACGACAAAAAAAGGTTTCCATCCACCATACAAAGGCGGATGCACCATATTATAAGCCCTAACATACTATTAAATAGGTCATCTAAGCCCTAAAACTAGCCCTAAACGCATACATCTCTAATAAGTGAAGATCAGAAGATATCCTAGAGCAAGATGGTTACAAAACTTACACGTTTTTAGAAGCTAGAGATAAGGTCGGTTAGTTATCCTCGGTAGCAATGACAACGAATGATGGTTCACGGTGGAATTTGAGAACTGAAGATCTTAGCATTGTCGAGCAGAAGGACTGTGAACAAAAAAGTATGAAAATGGTTTCCAATATCCTATTTATAGCCTCCCTCAGCATTTGTGCGAGCACGCGTGGCCTAAGATCTATGAACGACGCACTCATGACCTAGGGACAACAGTAGGCTAGCCATCATTATGCATTAAATGCACATGCTTCCCAAGGATCATGCATGAAGTGACTCTTCTGCATACCTTCAGCTGTTGAGCTCCTCATTTGTCGATTACGTCTCAACGCCCATGTGCAATCAAGCACACCCCTGGTCAAAATGGCGACACAAATTCTTACAAGTCTCAGTTTCCATCCCTTATATATAATGTCACCCTTAAGTCATCACTTCTACGACCAGAAGCATCGACTTGGGAGGCTCCTGTACTGGACTGGCCCAATGACTAGGCATGTCCCAATCCACTCCTGCATTCAGGACGGCCCAATATCCCAATGTCAAAAAGACCCACTGGCTTTATGCCCCTTATCCGAGGAAGACTTGTCGACCACGATTACCCATGGTCAAATTCCTCTGCTCCTTTTAAACCACTGCCCGACACTCGAGGAAGTCACTTAGATTCAACTAAAGGTGGCTGCAACTCAGATATCTCTTTGCCTGACGCACATCCATCCTACCAGGAAAGCTTGGAGAAACAACTAGTTTATGAAAGTTACCTATTTTTAAGGGATCCGCGAACCATGCCCAAAATAGGGACCAATAGCCAAGCGTTAGGGGCTCTATATATACCCTCTCACTTGAGAGGGCCAGATATCCACTATTCACGCTCTTTACTCGTACTTGCTCACTCTTCTTCCCTGTCTTACTTTGGCATCAAAGTGTCTTGTAGGTACACCCCTTTCTTTCCTCGATGACTGAGCATCATCATCAACGTCCGTGGCCTACCTCAGATTCTGATCTCCAGGAACGATCAATATATATATATATATATATATATATATATATATATATATATATATATATATATATATATATATATATATATATATATATATATATATATGCTCAGGGTTTGAGATCCGATTCCCAGCTCCTGCAGTTTTATATTTTATATGGAACCAAAAAGATGAATTTAATTCTCATGGTTTTTATGTCGGATATATTATCTCAGTTAAAAAGGCGCCTTTATCTCTTCAGTGTCTACCTCATTCACATCTAGAGTAGTGAAAGAACACTTCTTCTCCAGCCAACGAAATAACACTTATTCTCGAAATAGCTCTAATGAACGAAAAACTCTCTCACCATTATTATCCAATATGTTATTATTGTTGAAGTTGCATTTGTTGTTGCTTTGATCCATTAATGTTGTTATTGTTATTCTCTATTGTTGTGAATTAGGTACATTAGAAACAAAATATAATAGGTTTCTTTATGATCAAGAAACCCACAAGGGTTAGGGTTTAGGGTAACCAAGGATAACAACAAGGATTGGTTATAAACTGTTATTCTTTCCTTTCTCTTAAAACAAAATTACAAGTATACAAGAATAAAAAATAACCTCTCTCACTTTTGATTTAGGGTTTTATATTCCTAGAACTGACTTCAATTACAGTATTGTCACACCCTAAATTTTGACCGAGTTTTTTCGAAATTTTCATCTGACACATTTTTTAGCAATGCCGATAGCCAGTCACTTTTGCATTTTCCTCCGACACTTTTTTAGTCGTTTTTATCATTCCAACGTCTTTGTTTTTTTTAGAAGTTTCCTCGATTCAAAATTATGTTGGTCTTATTTTTTAAAAAAATTATCTTTTTTTATTATTATTTTATTTTATCTCTAACTTGGTTTTATTTTTAATATTTGTTTAGAATTGATTTTTTTTTTCATACTACTTTTATTGTTAATTCAATTTAGTTTAATCTTTCCATTAGTTTATATTGACTTAAGTTTAATTTAGATTATCTTAAATATTTTTTTTTCTTAGTCTTTAATTTATTCATATTGGTCATAGTTTAATTAATTTATATTCAATTTTAGATTAGAAATTCAATTAGTTTAATCTTTGTTTAGTTTATTTTAAAATTTAATTTAGTTTAATTAATTTATTTGTTTAGTATATTTAAATTAATTTAGTAGGAGTTAGTGTGTTTAGTTCTAGTTTAGCTTTTGTTTTCTAAAGCAACTCTGTAACAATTATATAACAAGCCAAAACTCTGCATACCCCAGCCTGCAGCGACAACAACAACCCATCTCAAACCCACCTACATCATAACCTGCACTGCTTGCAAGACTGTTACTACAAAAAGCATCTTTGACCAACACCATTTTTCTATCCTGCCCGCCAACTTCTGCCACCTCTGCTTCAAACATTTCACCAGAATGAGCCTTACGCAAACTTACACCAAGAAATTGAAAAAGACTTGGGAACAAAAAGGATCACCCAGCAAAAGCAAGAGCTGGCAAAAAAAACCAGAAAGAGAAAAGACAACAAAATTTCTTCATAAAAGGGCCCCTTGACAGACAAATGAAAGGGGGGGGGGAATTTAAAAAGAACCGGATGACCCTTTCAGAACCGGTTTTCCAAACACAATTCAAAGATAAACCCAGAAACATTTTTCTTCATTCAGTTTTCAACTCCAAAAGTCCCAAAAAAAAACCTACATCTATATATCCCTCGTGCCTTCTTCCTCCATGTTCACACAAGCCAACACACCATCGGAAACCACTCACAAATAACTCCAGCCAACCATATACACTCAACCTTTTCCTCTTCACCATCACCGTGGAACCCCGCGTCACTCCCATTTGCTCCTCAAACAACCCACATTCTAGCCTTTACATAAGCACCAATCACCAAAAAACAGACCAACCCTTCGCCACCTCTTCAAGCACCCTTCTTCCATCGTCAAGAACACCCACCCACTCAACCGCACATTATCATTAAGGGGACCTGGATGTTAACTCCAACATGAAGAAATAGATTCACAGGAAAAAATAACCAAACACTAAACACCAACAAAAAAAACCAGCAAAAAGGACCCTTTCATAAAAAGAAGAAAACCCGTATAAACTTAAAACCAAAAAGAAACCACTCTTAGCCTCCCTTAGCCAACCGCAACCTCTTAACATTACTCATTCCTTTTTCTTTTTCTGAAGAGACAAACAGAGCCTGTACCACTTTTTTGTTCTGCTTCTTCAAACGACACTTCACCATGGCCACAGAAGCCACAAATCCGTATAACCCCAAACCTTGAAACCGCTGAAAACCACAATCCATCGCTCAAACATCCATCACCGAGAAACCACCCCCTAAATCCGCAGAAAACCGCTGTGAGAGACAAACCCAAAACGCAACACACACGAGTCTCAAACTAAATTTCCGCTCACCACCGCCCAACAACCTTCAAACCGTCACGACCTGCAAAAACCAGAACCCTCCATAACCTCCTTCATTAAACCACTTTCTCCAAATCATAAAACCTCCCTAAAAACGAACCTCCACCCTTCACCGAAACTCCTTTCCAAAAGCACCGTCCTAAATCGAACCGTTGTGAACCCTAAACGTTGTGAAACCATGAATCCAAAAACTTAATCAAATCGCGACCTCCTACCACCGCTCATTTGTCATCGCACTGCTGTAAAGAAACCGAACACCGCCGCGAGAGAAGCTTGTAGATCCCGCCGTTGAGAATCGAGCAGAGACGCGTAGATCTGAAACCGTTTGAGGGAGATTCGCGAGAGTGACCAAGACCCAAGTCGAAACTGAGAGAGGACGAGATGACGGAAACGATGTCGTTTTTATCGTCGTTGTTTTGAGTTGGCCACTGAAACGCGATTTGGAGAGGTTGCGTATTGTTTCATTTCCTTTTTTTTCTCCTTTAAGGTTTGGAGTGAATCCTGTTTTATCGTGACTATCCTTTTCTTTTTTTCTTTTTTATTATAAAAAACCCTATCTTTTATTATGAAAAATAACCTTTTATAACCTGTTTGAACCAACTGTCTGCTATGCATTTGTTTTTTTATATATACCTTTCTATTTGTTTTTTAAAATACTTGAATTTCTATAAAAAAAACACCTTATTTCTATGGTTTCCTTAGGTTTGGGCTCTCAGCCCACATTTTACTTACTCCTACACACAAATTTCACACTGCACGTCTCTGTTTATAATTAAAATTTTTAATTTATCATTCCTATTTTATGATAAGTGAGTATTAAGATTATTAATATGTTTTGGTGCATACTAATCTCTATATTAATCTTGTCCAATAATTAGATTTTTTTTTGCGGGCCAATGATATGACAAAGTTGCGATAAGTCGTTTCCGACTAATCGCGACCAATATGAGGCCATCATCTTTTATTTATTTCATAAGATTAATTTATTCTTATTTCATGATTTTTTTATTTAGTATACTTAAATCATTTTATTTTATTCTCACATTTTACACAATTAAATTCTAACGTTTCCAAATAACTTATCGCACGCCTTAATTAATTTAACAAGGAATAGAGCCCCGGAGTCTAGCACTTCGTCTGTTCTAGAACGAACTACAAATGGGCTAGCTCCACGCGTATTGTTCGTTCACTCCTTCGTTATTCAAAACATCAATTTTAAAAAAAACGTTTAAAAAAACAATTATCCAATTTATTTAGTTAATTTAATTACGAAAAAACAGAACTCCGGAGTCTAGCATTCCGCACGTTCTGGATTGGACCGCAACTGGGCTAGCCCCACGCGATGTGTTCAATCACTATTCGTATAACAATTATTCAATTCATTTAAATTAAATTACGAAAACAGAACTCCGGAGTCTAGCATTCCGCATGTTCTGGATTGGACCGCAACTGGGCTAGCCCCATGTGATGTGTTCAATCACTATTCATATATCAATTATTCAATTTATCAAAATAACGTACGAAAGCAGAACTCCGGAGTCTAGCATTCCGCACGTTCTGGATTGGACCGCAACTGGGCTAGCCCCACGCGATGTGTCCAATCACCATTCGTATATCAAAATATTCAAATTATATTTTTAAATTAAGTCACGGAAATTGAACTCCGGAGTCTAGCATTCTGCACGTTCTAGAATGGATTGCAGCTGGGCTAGCCCCACGCAACGTGGTTCATTCGCCATTTCGTTTAAAACATCTTAACAAAATTCTAACACCTTTTCTCTAAAACGAACATTGTTTAAATCATTCTATCTCTCGAACAAGCTAGCGCTTCAGCCTCTACCGCGAGTATAAGCCAATGCTTAACAGTAGAATGCATTTCAAACAATCGTTCAATTAAAAAATTGCAAACCATAGTCGCACGAACTACGGAGCTCTGACTTTCCCATTGCACAGGGGAATACGTAGGCACGGGGATTTTAATCCTTCGCAAGCACAATAATAAAAAACTTTAATCGTTTCTCCGTCTTAATAATAATTTAAAACTTTAGAACAAACATATTAATAACCATTTAGAAGACAAAGACTTAAGATCAAACATTTAATCGCGTAATTAGCTAAGAGGTTCTCGTTGAGTACAACGGACGTGAGGGGTGCTAATACCTTCCCCTTGCGTAACCGACTCCCGAACTTAGAATTTGGTTTCGTTGACCATTTCTTATCTTCCTTTAGGTTGTATCTATATCTCCCTTTTCTCTCGTAGAATAAATAGAATTAGGTGGCGACTCTGTTGTTTTATTTTAGGATCGTATTTTTTCGAGGTACGACAGTTGGCGACTCTGCTGGGGACTAGCTCCATGCTAGAGAGAGTCAAGCCTAACTTAGCTTTATGTGTTTATTTGTTTGATCTTGTCTTTTCTTGTCTTCTCTATGTTTATTATTTATGTTTGTTTATCTGTTCTTTTACCGCTTTACTTTATTGCTCATTATATTTGTTTGTGGGTTCTCGGGGTCACATTGCAAGTAAATTTGAGTGGTGGAAAAGCAGAGAGAACACCTAAGTTTAGAATTGGATGTTATTAGTGTTAGTATCTAAGGACTCGCTCCTTGCACGCCTAGCATGAAAGCTCCCCCAGATAGTTCGACTTTTCGTAGATCTTGTCGCAACGCAGCTAGCCTATCGTGTGACCCGATTCACGAAAGGGCTGTGATTCAAGGACCCCCTAGAACCTGTTTCAATTTTGGTAGTTGCGTAATGTTAGGCTCCGAGGACTCGCTCCTTGCAAGCCTAGGATGAGAACTCCACTCAAGGTGGACCTTATCGTTATTATCGTCACAATGCAGCTAGCTTGCGGTGGGACGTTAATACGATAAACGTCCGTGACCTTGAGTTTCCTTAAACCATCACCGTAGAAACTATCCTGTGAGTGGGATCTATGGGTACAGACTGTAGAACCAATCTCTTACAGCCTACCATTTAGGAAGTTTTGTGTTTTTCCAGCTTCAGAGTCTGTTTGTGCTTGTGATCTCAAGCATCCTTGCATTGCATCCGTTTGCATACCATTGCATCTGCATTGCATATCATTTTCTTTCCTCAGGGTAAGCTCATCCTCGTCCTGTGTCCATAACCCGCAGTTGATTTCCCGACACCTACATTGGACTTGAAGTAGTTCCTGATTGATCATGGACCCTGAAGGAAAAAAGCAAGCTGCGACAAGGGGATACTTTGATTTGACAAAGGACTAGATGAACCAACTCATGGATGATGTAACAGCTTTGATCAGGAGAGGGGATAATGCTTAACAGGTTGTCGTAACTGGAGATGCCTCCCCACCTCAAAGGAACAGTTTTGTTCAACCTCAGTCTTCCAGGACCCCAGTTGGGGCATCCGTTATTCAAGAGCATACCATTATTCGAGATAGAAACTCCTTACCTCACGATGTCGTCGAGTACCAAAGCTTTGCGTTCTCTGAGCCAAATTCCCAAGGGGCAATCCCAGTAAGGAAGACCAAGGGGCCAGATGTTGCTGAGATGAATGAGAAATGTCGAATGCTAAATGAAAGACTCAAAGCTCTAGAGGGGCAAAATGCTTTTGACCTGGATGCTTTAAACATGTGCTTAGTACCTGGTTTGGTTATACCTCCGAAGTTTGAAGCACCTGCTTTTCAGAAGTACAAAGGGGATAGCTGTCCAAAGCACCATTTGGTGATGTTTTGTCGAAAAATGACTGCATATGCTTTTGACGATAAGTTAATGATTCAATGCTTTCAAGACAGTTTGAGTGGGGCACCGTTGAATTGGTACATGGATTTGGAAAGAAGTCATATTCAGTCATGGTTGGACCTAGCCAATGCTTTTGTGAAACAATACCATTACAATTTGGAAGAAGCTCCCAGTCGCTTTCACTTGAAGGACATATCTCAAAGGAATGATGAGCCGTTCAAAAAGTATGTCCAGAGGTGGAGAGAGTTTGCTGATCGTGTTCAACCACCACTATCAGAGAAGGAGTTGGTTAACCTGTTTATGGACACTTTGCAGGGCCCGTACTTTGAGAAGATGGTAGGCACCGCCTCAACAAATTTCTCTGACCTGGTAAAAACGGGAGAACGTATTGAGATTAGTCTCAAAAGCGGAAAGATCCAAGGCGCCTCCAGCAACCAGGCTAGTAAGAATGAATCCCTCAGCAGTTCCCAAGAGGAGGAAGAGGATGTGATCAATGCAGTCATGGCAAACGTCAAGTATTCTTGTGGTGCATCAACAAGACCCCATAACCCTCCATCTTTTCAGCAATCACTATTCCATGTGCCTCATCATCCTTGTAGGCAACCAACAATGTTTAGGGTACCTTACCAGCAACCCTGGATTTCTCCTCATCAAGGTCAACGAGCCCAAAGCCGAGGATATCTGAATTAGCATCGGAGTCCACATAAGCCTCGCAACAATTTAGAAAGAAGGAATGCTCCTCTTCATCCAGTGCCTTTATCGTACACTCAGCTTCTGCAACCTTTGATTCAAAGCTCATTGGTGGTTCCCAAGTCTCTCAAGCCATTGCCAGAGCCATGCCCTCCTGAATATAATCCACATGAGCAATGTGGATATCATGCTGGATCAATGGGGCATTCAACTGAAGACTGCAGAGCTTTCCAAGCCAAGGTGCAACATTTGATCGATAAAAAGTACATATCCTTTCCAGACGGAAACCTATTGGTGCATGTCAACCTCTCACCTGAGTGAGTACAAAGACTCTTCGGGGCATCTCTTGAAGACGACAAATCAAGACTTTTTTCAATTCCCTAAAGCTGGCAATCACCTGTTTGTTTCAGCATTGTTGTTATATTTTCTTTGCTTGTTGATTTTTGTATTTGCTTGTTAGCATTGTTTGTTTTGAGTTGGCAAAATTAATGAAATGGTTATGCATATTTTGAATCAATCCATTCGTATTCACTCGTTTTCTTTCATTGTTACAAAAAAAGCAAAAATATATTTCTATCTTTTGTTTATCAAACTTTTGTTTTAGCAAAGATTGGAGGGAGGATGATGAAAACCAGATGCCTGAATTCTCCGTTTGTATGCTCTCAATTAAAACCTTGCCAATGATGTACATGCATTGTTTCAAATTCCCAGACACCGGTGAAATAAGGAAGATAATCCCCCGCTAACCCCTTTGAGCCTAGAAGTAGGAGTGTTCTTTCTCAAAAAATGCAAAAACCCTTAATTTCAAACCTGGGACAGGGTAGTCGGTTCAGTTAATCTGTTTGCATTCAATTCTCAAGAAATTCAATCCATCATTCAAGAAGGATCAGCAACGTACTTTCTTCCGCGCACCAAAGAAGTCGTGAAGAGCCAAAAGTTTGTAGTACATATTCTCCAATAAGATGGCAGCCATAACCATTCGACAAAAGAATGACGTAAGGAAAAAGAAATACAAAGAAAAAGTCCGCCAAGTCAAAAAACAGAAAAAGACGACTTAGGCGAAAGTTAATGAAGTCATCAAATCCAGCAAAGCAAAAAGCAAGGTGGATGCCATCACTTTCAAATCTTGATCCTTATCTCGCATTGTCAAAAGAGTTTTGAGATATGAATGCGTATGTCAAATTAACTGAACATAGGATTGGAGTTCATCACGAAGATGGGGTGGGTACAAATAAATTTTGAGCCTTTTATCTTTTGTTTCATAAACCGTGAACCAAGCCATGCTACAACCCTTAAAAGACCTAATTGAGGCAGGGTTTATTGCGAGAGCATACTGCAACAAGGTTGTGTTAACCTGACTCCTAATGATCTTTGCTAATCATTTGTATTGATCACTTCATCTGCCATTCCATAAATGGCTGGATCCACTGCGTGTGTTGATCATTCTTTTTTCCACTGTATCACTATCATACCAATAAATTGTGATTTCAAAACTTGCATAATCGTTGCTTTAAAATTGCCAATTTTTAAATGTATAATGTTCATTTGCAAGTCAATTCGGCATCAGGGGAATCCCAACGGTTTCAGCCAGTCAAGGAATTTAACTTGGTAAGAGAAGCCCAGCCAGGGGCAACCACTTCAAGAACCAGTCAATCTGAATCAGTCTCTTCAAGAGTCAGCTGCTCGGAGGCTGAACCTTTTCTCAAGACTCAGACTAGAGTGAGCTATCACAAGAAATTCAAGAGCTCAATGACCAGTCAAGTCAGGGGTCTCTTATCCCAGGAATCAGATAACCAGGGGCAAATCTCCGACATTCCAGCACTGGGGCAACCATTTCAAAGTCCAAGTCGGGGCAGGTTGTTTCCAAACCTTTCGAAAAGGATATGTTCAAGAAACCATTGATTCTGGGGCAAGATGAATCACACAGGGGCAAATCCTCTCAGTGTCTTCAAGTTGTTTAAGCAGGCCTAATGCAACAACAAATTTTGAGTTCAAGACGGGTGTCGGGAATCATGTCGTCATCCTTACCTCCTTTTAGAGAGTCGTCTTCCGAGACTATTCCTTTCTGACCCATTACAGGGACTTTTTATTTGAAAATCACTGAGTCAGTGCATAATCACTCTCATGCTTTAGTCATGTCGCTCCGCTCTTTGCGTTAAACCTTGCATATCGTCTCACTCATCTAGCATATGTCCAGGTCAAAACCCAGGTAAACCCATTCCCGTATGGTATTTTCTTTTGAAATTTATTTTTAACCCGGTCCTGTCTGGTAGCCATTTTATTTTCAACCCAGTCCTGTCTGTTAGTCATTTATTTTCAACCTAGTCCTGTTTGGTAGCCATTTTATTTTCAACCCAGTCGTGTCTGGTAGTCATTTATTTTCAACCCAGTCCTATCTGGTAGTCATTTATTTTCAACCCAGTCCTGTCTGGTAGTCATTTTCTTTTCAAACCCAGTCCTGTCTGGTAGCCATTTTATTTTTAACCCAGTCATGTCTGGTAGTCATTTATTTTCAACCCAGTCCTGTCTGGTAGCCATTTTATTTTCAACCCAGTCGTGTCTGGTAGTCATTTATTTTCAACCCAGTCCTGTCTGGTAGTCATTTTCTTTTCAAACCCAGTCCTGTCTGGTAGCCATTTTATTTTTAACCCAGTCATGTCTGGTAGTCATTTATTTTCAACCCAGTCCTGTCTGGTAGCCATTTTATTTTCAACCCAGTCGTGTCTGGTAGTCATTTATTTTCAACCCAGTCCTATCTGGTAGTCATTTATTTTCAACCCAGTCCTGTCTGGTAGTCATTTTCTTTTCAAACCCAGTCCTGTCTGGTAGCCATTTTATTTTTAACCCAGTCATGTCTAGTAGTCATTTATTTTCAACCCAGTCCTGTCTGGTAGCCATTTTATTTTCAACCCAGTCCTGTCTGTTAGTCATTTATTTTTAACCCAGTCCTGTCTGGTAGCCATTTTATTTTCAACCCAGTCGTGTCTGGTAGTCATTTATTTTCAACCCAGTCCTATCTGGTAGTCATTTATTTTCAACCTAGTCCTGTCTGGTAGTCATTTTCTTTTCAAAACCAGTCCTGTCTGGTAGTCATTTATTTTCAACCCAGTCCTGTCTGGTAGTCATTTATTTTCAACCCAGTCCTGTCTGGTAGTCATTTTCTTTTCAAAACCAGTTCCTGTCTGGTAGTCATTTTCTTTTCAAAGCAGTCTTGTCTGGTAGTCATTTTCTTTACGAACCAGCCCTATCTGGTAATCATTTTCTTTTCAAAACCAGTTCCTGTCTGGTAGTCAATTTTTTACAAACTCGTTCCCGTCTGGCATGTCAAAGAAAAATCATTCGTCGCTGGCAGCTTTGTCTGAAAATCATTTGTTGTTGACGCCCTTTAGTGTGGTTTATCAAAGTGTTTTCCCAGTAACACTAATATCCCTTGCAGAGGTCCTCCTTGTTATTGATATCCACCCTTTTACCACCAATATTTCTCTTAAGTCCAATCGTCATTGGCACAATTTCTTCAAGTTCTTCATTTAGGGAATTTCCGGAGTTTAGACGTTTATCTTGTTTAAAACTCCAACATTTTATTGCCAGTCGGTCGCTTAGAGCCGTTGATTTATATCTGAACGCTTTACAGTATCAGTTTGGTTCCACAAGGCCACTGCCTGAATACTGTTTTCGTTTCCCAATCTTCGGTCTCAATAGTTACACTTGAATTTGTTGATTTACCACTTTGGTTTTGTCGGTTATTTTTATTTCCCGACCACCGTGTCGACGCCTGTCTTTTATTTCCTGACCACCGTGTCGTTGCCTGTCTTTTATTTCCTGACCACCGTGTCGATGTCTGTCTTCAGTCTTGCATTTTGTTTTCCAGTCTTTCGTTATTCTTAGTGCCTACACTTACACTTGAACCTGCTGATTTATCACTTTGAATACATCTCGTTTTCGTCTTGTCATCCCCAGCATATGGTTATCCCCATTAAGTTTTCACCCTCTTTTGCATTTCTGTGGATTACTGTTCGCATTTGTCCTCATCATACCATGTTCGGCGTATTCATCAAAAAAGTCAACATGCCGGGATTCATTGCATCCCGCACCTCACATCCCCAGCAAAAACAAAAGAGTGTCTCATAAAATCATAGTATTGCATTTCATCTGCAGTCGGTCAAAATTTTAGGTATTTTATTATTTAATCCTCTTCCACCTCGAATGTCCAAAAACATCGTTATTCATACATTCAGGTTCATGATGATTAAATAGGGGCAACTGTCACACCCTAAATTTTGACCGAGCTTTTTCGAAATTTTCATCTGACACATTTTTTAGCAATGCCGATAGCCAGTCACTTTTGCATTTTCCTCCGACACTTTTTTAGTCGTTTTTATCATTCCAACGTCTTTGTTTTTTTTTATTGATTTTTTTAGAAGTTTCCTCGATTCAAAATTATGTTGGTCTCATTTTTTAAAAAAATTATCTTTTTTTATTATTATTTTATTTTATCTCTAACTTGGTTTTATTTTTAATATTTGTTTAGAATTGATTTTTTTTTTCATACTACTTTTATTGTTAATTCAATTTAGTTTAATCTTTCCATTAGTTTATATTGACTTAAGTTTTATTTAGATTATCTTAAATATTTTTTTTTTCTCAGTCTTTAATTTATTCATATTGGTCATAGTTTAATTAACTTATATTCAATTTTAGATTAGAAATTCAATTAGTTTAATCTTTGTTTAGTTTATTTTAAAATATAATTTAGTTTAATTTATTTATTTGTTTAGTATATTTAAATTAATTTAGTAGGAGTTAGTGTGTTTAGTTCTAGTTTAGCTTTTGTTTTCTAAAGCAACTCTGTAACAATTATATAACAAGCCAAAACTCTGCACACCCCAACCTGCATCGACAACAACAACCCATCTCAAACCCACCTACATCATAACCTGCACTGCTTGCAAGACTGTTACTACAAAAAGCATCTTTGACCAACACCATTTTTTCTATCCTGCCCGCCAACTTCTGCCACCTCTGCTTCAAACATTTCACCAGAATGAGCCTTACGCAAACTTACACCAAGAAATTGAAAAAGACTTGGGAACAAAAAGGATCACCCAGCAAAAGCAAGAGCTGGCCAAAAAAAAACCAGAAAGAGAAAAGACAGCAAAATTTCTTCATAAAAGGGCCCCTTGACAGACAAATGAAAAGGGGGGGGGGATTTAAAAAGAACCGGATGACCCTTTCAGAACCGGTTTTCCAAACACAGTTCAAAGATAAACCCAGAAACATTTTTCTTCATTCAGTTTTCAACTCCAAAATTCCCAAAAAAAACCTACATCTATATATCCCTCGTGCCTTCTTCCTCCATGTTCACACAAGCCAACACACCATCGGAAACCACTCACAAATAACTCCAGCCAACCATATACACTCAACCTTTTCCTCTTCACCATCACCGTGGAACCCCGCGTCACTCCCACTTGCTCCTCAAACAACCCACATTTTAGCCTTTACATAAGCACCAATCACCAAAAAACAGACCAACCCTTCGCCACCTCTTCAAGCACCCTTCTTCCATCTTCAAGAACACCCACCCACTCAATCGTACATTATCATTAAGGGGACCTGGATGTTAACTCCAACATGAAGAAATAGATTCACAGGAAAAAACAACCAAACACTAAACACCAACAACAAAAAACCAGCAAAAAGGACCCTTTCATAAAAAGAAGAAAACCCGCATAAACTTAAAACCAAAAAGAAACCACTCTTAGCCTCCCTTAGCCAACCGCAATCTCTTGACATTACTCATTCCTTTTTCTTTTTCTGAAGAGACAAACAGAGCCTATACCACTTTTTTGTTCTGCTTCTTCAAACGACACTTCACCATGGCCACAGAAGCCACAAATCCGTATAACCCCAAACCTTGAAACCGCTGAAAACCACAATCCATCGCTCAAACATCCATCACCGAGAAACCACCCCCTAAATCCGCAGAAAACCGTTGTGAGAGACAAACCCAAAACGCAACACACACGAGTCTCAAACTAAATTTCCGCTCACCACCGCCCAACAACCTTCAAACCGTCACGACCTGCAAAAACCAGAACCCTCCATAACCTCCTTCATCAAACCACTTTCTCCAAATCATAAAACCTCCCTAAAAACGAACCTCCACCCTTCACCGAAACTCCTTTCCAAAACCACCGTCCTAAATCGAACCGTTGCGAACCCTAAACGTTGTGAAACCATGAATCCAAAAACTTAATCAAATCGCGACCTCCTACCACCGCTCATTTGTCATCACGTTGCTGTAAAGAAACCGAACGCCGCCACGAGAGAAGCTTGTAGATCCCGCCGTTGAGAATCGAGCAGAGACGCGTAGATCTGAAACCGTTTGAGGGAGATTCGCGAGAGTGACCAAGACCCAAGTCGAAACTGAGAGAGGGCGAGATGACGGAAACGATGTCGTTTTTATCGTCGTTGTTTTGATTTGGCCACTGAAACGCGATTTGGAGAGGTTACGTATTGTTTCATTTCCTTTTTTTTTCTCCTTTAAGGTTTGGAGTGAATCCTGTTTTATCGTGACTATCCTTTTCTTTTTTTTCTTTTTTATTATAAAAAAACCCTATCTTTTATTATGAAAAATAACCTTTTATAACCTGTTTGAACCAACTGTCGGCTATGCATTTGTTTTTTTTATATACCTTTTTATTTGTTTTTTAAAATACTTGAATTTCTATAAAAAACACCTTATTTCTATGGTTTCCTTAGGTTTGGGCTCTCAGCCCACATTTTACTTACTCCCACACACAGATTTCACACTGTACGTCTCTGTTTATAATTAAAATTTTTAATTTATCATTCCTATTTTATGATAAGTGAGTATTAAGATTATTAATATGTTTTGGTGCATAGTAATCTCTATATTCATCTTGTCCAATAATTAGATTTTTTTTTTTTGCGGGCCAATGATATGACAAAGTTGCGATAAGTCATTTCTGACTAATCGCGACCAATATGAGGCCATCATCTTTTATTTATTTCATAAGATTAATTTATTCTTATTTCATGATTTTTTTATTTGGTATACTTAATTCATTTTATTTTATTCTCACATTTTACACAATTAAATTCTAACGTTTCCAAATAACTTATCGCGCGCCTTAATTAATTTAACAAGGAATAGAGCCCCGGAGTCTAGCACTCCGTCTATTCTAGAACGAACTACAAATGGGCTAGCCCCACGCGTATTGTTCGTTCACTCCTTCGTTATTCAAAACATCAATTTTAAAAAAACGTTTAAAAAAACAATTATCCAATTTATTCAATTAATTTAATTACGAAAAAACAGAACTCCAGAGTCTAGCATTCCGCAAGTTCTGGATTGGACTGCAACTGGGCTAGCCCCACGCGATGTGTTCAATCACTATTCGTATAACAATTATTCAATTCATTTAAATTAAATTACGAAAACAGAACTCCGGAGTCTAGCATTCCGCATGTTCTGGATTGGACCGCAACTGGGCTAGCCCCACGCGATGTGTTCAATCACTATTCGTATATCAATTATTCAATTTATCAAAATAACGTACGAAAGCAGAACTCCGGAGTCTAGCATTCCGCACGTTCTGGATTGGACCGCAACTGGGCTAGCCCCACGCGATGTGTCCAATCACCATTCGTATATCAAAATATTCAAATTATATTTTTAAATTAAATCACGGAAATTGAACTCCGGAGTCTAGCATTCCGCACGTTCTAGAATGGATTGCAGCTGGGCTAGCCCCACGCAACGTGGTTCATTCGCCCTTTCGTTTAAAACATCTTAACCAAATTCTAACACCTTTTCTCTAAAACGAACATTGTTTAAATCATTCTATCTCTCGAACAAGCTAGCGCTTCAGCCTCTACCGCGAGTATAAGCCAATGCTTAACACTAGAATGCATTTCAAACAATCGTTCAATTAAAAAATTGCAAACCGTAGTCGCACGAACTACGGAGCTCTGACTTTCCCATTGCACAGGGGAATACGTAGGCACGGGGATTTTAATCCTTCGCGAGCACAATAATAAAAAACTTTAATCGTTTCTCCGTCTTAATAATAATTTAAAACTTTATAACAAACATATTAATAACCATTTAGAAGACAAAGACTTAAGATCAAACATTTAATCGCGTAATTAGCTAAGAGGTTCCCGTTGAGTACAACGGACGTGAGGGGTGCTAATACCTTCCCCTTGCGTAACCGACTCCCGAACTTAGAATTTGGTTTCGTTGACCATTTCTTATCTTCCTTTAGGTTGTATCTATATCTCCCTTTTCTCTCGTAGAATAAATAGAATTAGGTGGCGACTCTGTTGTTTTGTTTTAGGATCGTATTTTTTCGAGGTACGACAAGTATGTATAACTTTTGCACTAGCATGTGAACCAACTTCGACTTCATGCTAAACCAATAATTCGTTCCAATATCTCACAAATCTCTACCTTGGAACAAACTCTATAACAACAAGAAACAAACTAGATTTCTTCATGCAACTTTATCAACTGCATACTATGGAAAAACTTGCAACTGGAAAACGTCTTGGTGATCATATCAGCAACATTATGATTTGTCGAAACCTTCAACACTTGGACTTCTCCACGCTCGATTACCCCTCTGGAGAAATGCAACCTCACATAAATGTGCTTGGTTCGCTCATGATAGGCTGATTTCTTCGACAGGTGTATTGCGTTTTAACTATCATATTTAACAGTCATACCTCGACCTTGAAGTTTCAGCTCCTTTGCAAAACCTTCAAGCCAAAATGCTTCCTTTACATCTTCGACATTGTTGCTTGCTATTAGAATATCATCCACATAAAGCAAAACAATAACAAATGAATTACCCGGTCGAAATCGGAAGTAAACATAGTGGTCGAAATGACTTCTGATGAAACTTATGTGTGCCATGAACTTGTCGAATCTCCTATTCCACTGTCGAGGAGATTGTTTCAACCCATATAAAGATCTCTTCAGTTTACACACATACTCTTCCTTCCCCTATTTTACATATCCTTCAGGTTTCCTCATCAGGATTATTTCATCAAGGTTACCATACAAGAACGCAATTTTCACATCCATTTGTTCAAGTTCAAGGTCAAATTGTGCCACCATGGCAAGCAACATTTGAATGGACATGTGCTTCAAAACAGGAGAGAACACATCATTGAAGTCGACACCTTCTTTCTGGGTGAAATCCTTTGCAACCAACCTTACCTTGTATCTCTTTGACGCCACTCATTCGATTCCTTCCTTAACTTTGAAAATCCATTTACAAGTGACTAACCTGGCTCCAACAGGTTTCTCGATCAATTCCCATATGTTGTTATCATGAAGAGACTTCATCTCATCATAAATGGGCTTAAGCCATTCAGCCTTATTTCGACTCCTCATAACTTCCTTATAGTCCTTAGGTTCTTTGTCTAGAACCTCATTTGTAGAGATTAAGTTATAAGTTATAGATCTACATTACCAAGTCTCTGAGGTGGCTTGATGACGCTTCTCGACCTAACTCTTGTTAGAAGGTAGTCATTATCAGTCTACTCATCTTCGATAACAGTTTCAGCTTCTTCTTCGACTTCATTTAGGTCATGTAATTCAGCATCACTATGCTCCACCTCAATAGGAATTTCTCCATGTTCCAGCTCTTCGACAACATCGTCAGTTTTCTTAAAAATCATCTCAGTGTCATAGAAAACTATATCTCGACTGGTCAAACACCTCTTGTGACCTGGTTTTAGGCACCATAATCTATAAGCTTTGACTCCTTCAGGGTATCCCATGAACATGGATTTCAGAGCTCTAGGTTTGACATTGTCTTGCCTAATGTGAGCATAGGCTACACAACCAAATACTCTTAGTTTGTCGAGATCTGGTGGATGTCCCGACCAAACTTCTTTAGGTGTCTTCATATCTAACGCAATCGAAGGACGTCTGTTTATCAGATATGTTGATGTCGAAACAGCCTCATCCCAAAATACCTTCTTCAGTCCAACACTAACCAACATGCATATAACCCTTTCGAGGATCGTTCGATTGAATCTCTCAGCTAGACCATTTTGCTGAGGAGTACCTGCATCACTCGTATGCCTTGCAATCCTAGACTCGACACAGTAATTGTCAAAAGCTTCATTGCAAAATTCAAGGCCATTATCAGTTCTCAACCTCTTGACCTTTCTTCCAATTTTAGTCTCAACCAGAACCTTCCAACTCTTGAAATTATCAAAATTTTCATCCTTCGTCTTCTAAATGAATACCCATAATGTTTTGGAATAATCATCAACTATGGATAGAAAATACCTTGCACCTGAATGTGAATGATTTCTTGCATACCCCCCAAAGATCAGAATGAATGTAATCAAGGGATTCACGTGTTCTTTGTTAACCTTTGTTAAACTTCACCCTACATGAATTACTAAATACACAAGGTTCACAAAACTCCAACTTTTCAACTTTGTCACCACCTAGCATGTTTTGTTTCCCCAGTTCGACCAAGCCTATTTCGCTGACATGGCCCAATCGCATGTGCCATAATTTTGTCTTAGACGACAGTTTCGTGGATGCAACATTTGTCAAACCACTTACAACTTCAGCCTTAAGGGTATACAAGCCTTATTTTTTCACGCCTCGCAAGACTTCCTTCGACCGCTTTATGACTCTTAGAATACTTTTCTCTCTTTGAAAAATATATCCCTTCTTATCGAATTCACCAAGAGAAGTTAGATTTCTCTTCAAGTCAAGTACATACCTAACTTCAGTCAATAACCTTATTGACTCATCATGGAGCTTGAATCTCACATATCCAATACCTGTGATTTTTCAAGCTTTGTTGTTTCCTAGAACCACCGATCCACCATTTTGATCACATAATTCCTTGAAACAATCTTTGTTTGGAGTCATGTGCCTTTGTACAACCTGAATCCATAATCCATTTTTTTCTTGAGTCGCCACTTGAAACCACAAGAACATTAGATTATTCAAAATCATCTTGAACAATGACAACATTGCCATTATCCTTACCTACACGGTCTTTCAAGCGTTCAGGGCATACCTTTCAAATGTGACCCTCCTTCTTACAATGATGACATCGAACACCAAATGTTTCAACACTATAATACGTTTGCCGATTTTTACCATTCTTCTTGTCGAACTTACCATCCTTTGGCAAGAATTTCTCCTTAACAGCCAAACCTTCACCTACCGTCGGAGGTTTATGCTCCTTTCGGTTGTTCAAGTCCTTAGAGTACAAGGCAGATTGAACATCTTAAAAGGACCAGGAATCTCTTCCATACAAGAGGTTTTCTTTGAAGTGAGCATATGTTTTGGGAAAAATGCATAACAACAACAACACTTGATCTTCATAATCGATCTTCACATCAATATTTTCAAGATCAAGACTCAACTTGTTAAACATATCCAATTGCTCAACCAACACTTTGTCTTTACTCACCTTTAATGAATACAAAGCTTGCTTCACGTAGAGTCGATTCACCAAAGATTTGGTCATGTACAAACCTTCAAGTTTCAACCATAACCACGATTCCGTCATCTCCTTTGATATCCGTCGAAGAACTTTATCACCAAGGCTCAACAATAATGTGTTGTGTGCTTTCTCAATCATGGTCGTCTTTTAAGTTTCCGTTAACACAACATTCATGGTCGTCTCTCCCTTCAATGCATCCAAGAAACCCTGCTGAGCAAGTATGGTTTTTATCTTCAAGTGCCACAGAACGAATTCATTCACACCGGTGGACTTTTCAATCTCATACTTTATTGAAGGCATCTTCTCCACGCTCAACACACCAATTTGTTGTAAATTGAATACCTTAGAAATAAAGTATAATAGGTTTCTTTATGATCAAGAAACCCACAAGGGTTAGGGTTTATGGTAACCAAGGATAACAACAAGGATTGGTTATAAACTGATATTTTTTCATTTCTCTTAAAACAAGATTACATGTATACAAGAATAACAAATAACCTCTCTCACTTTTGAATTATGGTTTTATCTTCCTATTTTCCCTTATGTTAAAAGATGAGAGACTAGTATGCTATTTATAAGAAAACTAACACACTAACCTAATGGGCTTTTTAACAATTACCTATTACAAGCTAACTTAGGGTATAAGCTGACTTAAACAATTGGATACATAAGGCCCAATTAGACATACATACTAGAATTGACTTCGACTACAATATGTATAACCTTTGCACTAGCATGTGAACCAGCTTAGACATTGCATCCTAGTATAAGTAGAGTGACTTAACAGTGAATGACAGTTGGTTTAGACGTTCGCTTTGACATTTCATCGAACGTTTTATGTGCTTCACTATACAAAGATATCAATTCAGTTCAGGCATTTGAACAAACAGTTGGTACACATAATAGCAAACATAAGATTTAAAACAAAAAATCAAGTTGTATCGTTACCGCAATCGAAACGGTATACACAATGTAATTGCTCATAACTGCTACTTGGTGGATGCGAGTGTGTTCTAAACTAAAGATTTCATTGGCTTTGAAGTAGTGTCGTCGGTTTCAGTGGCTTCTGGTTCTCTTCATTTTTTGTGTTGATGATCGGACGGAGGTTGCAGGGAGAGGATGCAGGGAGAGGTTGAATCTCGTCTGGTTCATCGTGTTGAGAGAGAGAGAGAGAGAGAGAGAGAGGAGTTATATGGAGTCAGCGGTCGAGTCAGGACAAATACCCTACCTAGCCGAACGCTGGCTCTGCCACTGGGGTAGGGGATAAATTATTATTAACCCTTAAAATATTATTATATTTAAAGAGAAATTCTTATTTATCTGGAAAAAAGTTGAATAGAGTTAAATAAAAATTTACCATCAACCATCTTCATCCAATCACCACTCGTATAGATAATCCATCACTTTGCTCATTGCTCATTGGATCCTCGAGAAATGTATTTGGATAAATTGCAAAAAGTTTTGTCTTCATGTTTAACAAAAACCAACAAACTTACGGGAAAATATCTAATCCAGTTTCTGTCGCAAAACATATATACTTCCAAAATGGATACAACTGTTGCTAAAGTTATCACTAAACAATATATTGTAATAAAGTAAACGAAAACGTTTAATATTTATTGGATGAAAATTTGTATGGTCCCTAAATAAAATTTGATGTGCTGCACCGAATATATAGTTGCAATAAATCATAAAAGTTGAAAATTTTCATAATGAGCCACTAAACAATAGTGCCGCATGCATGGCTTCTTTTAGCAAAAAAAGTTAGGTGTTAATAGTGTTATGATTAATTCACGAGCATATATATATAGAGTTCATATACATTGCTTATAATATTGCAAACAGAAAAACAATATGGTAAACATGGTAACACTTGCTTTGTCATTGATTAGTTGGACAATGAAAAAGGCTGGTTTTGTGGAGCCTTGCACAGTGGAGATAGAGGCAGGAACAGTTATGAGATTCTGGGTTCCATCTCATTCTCAAACCATTTCAAAATCCACCAAACCAGTAGTTGTCCTCCTCCACGCCTTCTGCGCCGACGGACTTGCGAACTGGATGTTCCAAATCATCAGCTTATCCAAAAACTATGCTGTTTACGTGCCCGACTTTATTTTCTTCGGCGGCTCTACGACGGATAAGGCGGATAGGTCCCCGAGTTTTCAAGCCGAGTGTTTGGCGAAGGGGTTAAGGAAACTGGGAGTGGAGAGATGTGCGGTGGTTGGAGTCAGTTATGGTGGAATGGTGGCGTTTAAAATGGCTGAGTTGTATAGCGAGATGGTTGAAGCAGTGGTTATATCTGGTGCAGTTTTGGCTATACAAGAAAGTATGGTTAGTAGAGCAGTGGAAGATATTGGATTTTCTTCTTGTTCGGAAATGTTATTACCATCTTCTAATGAAGGATTGAGAACACTTCTTTCAATTGGTGTGTACAGAAACATTCAGTTTCCCAACTGTATGATCAGTGACTTTCTTCAGGTATGCATTCTACTTAGCATTATGTTTCATAGACATTCTAGAAAAACCAAATATCCATTTCACTATGCACCATCAACCACGACATGGTGAGTGTTAATTGGGTTTACATATTTGAAATAACTTGCGTTACTAGGTTATGAAATACAAATTAAATAGAGATTAACAAATTTGTACTATGAACTAAATAGGAATGATACACTTGTTTTTATTTTTATGAAACAATATTTTAACAAATTTAATTAAAAAATGGCTAAAACATTCATTTTACTAAAATATATTTACGGGGAAGGGAATGGATCATTTGACACTGGTGTCAAAATTTCAACTTTGACATCAAATCCTATCTCTTTACTATTATTAATTTAAAAGATATGATACATTCACTTAAAATTAATACATGAGTTTCTTTCATAGAAGGTTAAATAAAGATTTAACCGTATGAGATGATCTATGGTAACATAGTATATGATAGTAAGTTGGCTACTTTCCACCACATATTAAACAAGATAACATGTTACTTTCACCACAATTGGAATATCTAACTGTAAAGAAATATATATGTTTTTTTAAATATTTTTTTGGTGCCAAAATCTCATTATTATAACCTTTATTTTTGTTAATAAGAATAGATCAGAACACAACAACAATATATTTGTGAATCAAAACCAAATTAACAACTATTATCAACCAAACATATGTATTATTGCATCAAAACCAAAGTCACGCCAAAACAACATATATTTTACACATTCTTTCATCAAACAAGTAAACAACTAACATACAAAAGTATTAGATTCATTATTCTGAAGGAAACAAGATGTTAAATGTGATTAGACATCTTTTGGTGTCTTGTCTCTAAATTCATACATTTTCAAATAATAATACTTGTTAGCATGAAACTTATTGGCATACATGTATAAACTTTTAGAAATTATAACAAATAATAAATTATGAACAATCAATAATGTTCCGGACTGGCCCAATTTCCAGAAATAGGCCCTATCTATCTCGCGGCCCAACGGCCCAATGACCCCACGATGCTCGAAATCCTGAGGATCGACTGCTCGGCAGATCCATTGCTCGGTGCTAAGGCCATCCGACCCAGGACAAGTCGAGCAGATATATTCTCGCCCTAACGGTTAGTTTCTAACCGTCAACGGTTATTACGGAATCCGCGATCCGCGCCCAACAATTTGGGTCAATAACCATCCACTTGGACCAATATAAAAACCCTCTCATTTTAGAGGGTCAGGTATTGAAATCTTGACCCAAAACTTGTACTTCCCATCCGCAATGGTGATCTCAGGCGGGGGATTCAACAAGATCACGATCGGCTCCGTAAAGAGGAAATTCGACCAACTGATTGTCTTGTTTGATATTATTATTTAATATATATTTATTATTAATATTAAAGTAAAATAAAATAACTAAAATAAAATAAAAAACAAAAAACGAATCAGGAGTCATCCATTACCTTGTTTGGCCAACTAGAAATTGTATTTATTTTTTTAACCTATATAATAGAATTATTTATTTAATCAAAATCCTTTTGCAGGTGAGTTATTTACCTGATGTTCACAAACAGAAATGAACGAAGTGAGTTATTAGAAGCTTTAGTCAACAACTACAAAGACATCCACATCCCAAAATTTTCACAGGTAAATTATTTTCAGATTTTAACACTCATTTTAATGAGAAATACTATATATTTTCTACTTCTTGTCTTTGCAGCCAATATATCTTTTATGGGGTGAGAAAGATAAATTTTTCAAACCGGAGATTGCACACAAAATCAAAGAGTAAGAAATCTTGATCACATAATTATAACTATTTGTCTCAAATTATTCTTAAGGTTAATCAAATTTCTTAAACTTTGTTTTAATCAAGTAATTTATTAGTACTGATAAATATGACAGGAGGCTTGGAAATAACACAACAGTTGAAGTAATAAAGAAAGCTGGCCACTTGGTTAATCTAGAACGACCGTATGTCTATAATAAGTGTCTAAAAAAATTTCTTTCTTCTATTATGATTGATGAAAAAAAATAATCTAATTCACATAGATGAAATATTTCAAGAGTTTGTTTGAGAAGTACTTATTAAATAAGTTATTAATGTGCAACAGTATCTGAACGGATGTGATTTTCCATTAATATCTATTTAAAGGATAGTTGAATTTCTTCCAATGTTCTTCCTTTTGTCTCAGGAACCCAAATTGCTGCAAAAACAACCGTAAATGCAGCTACCACTGCGTACATTAAGAATGTTCCTGTCGAAAACAAAACATTAGTATTACATTAACAACATAAATACAAGAACATGCATGAATTAATGTAATTGAATAAAAAATTACACAATTACATACCTCCACTACTCCAAGTTAAAAGCAAGTTTGCAGTCATTGTGATTATCCATGATGTTAACCAATTTGTTAATGTGGCTATGCTTCCAGCAAGACCCTTTATATTCACTGGAAGTATCTAAAAAAACAAGATTCATGAGTTAGATGTTACTTATGTTTAAAAAAACTCAATTGCTTAAGCTTTTTGAGGTACCTCAGACATGATAAGCCAAGGAATGGGTCCAATTCCAAGAGAGTATCCAATCACCATAGTCTAAAAAAATAGATTATCTAATTCATAAGTACTTAAATTCTGGAATTCGCAAATGTTCAAAAAAACTAGTCCAACATAACATACCACAAGCCCAATAACAGAAAGTATTCCCAGAAAACTGTATAGAGGAGAATCCTTCTCAGTGATCCCCTGGTATACAATACAATGAACTAGTTAGTTAACATAGTAAATTTTATGATTATTGAATTAAGCTTGAAAAATTAGGTAATGATAACTAACCTCGAGATAGAATGCTATAGAAACAAGAAAAAGGCTCAATGTCATTACAGATGAGGATATCTGCAGATGTAATAACATATTATAGATCACTTTTTTTTTTGAAAATTTTTAATGTGGATTTTGCTTAAATGCTTACTATTAGAAGTAGTCTTCTTCCACTTTTGTCCACCAACCAAGTAGTGATTCCAGTAACTATGACCTATTGAAGATAATATCTGATTATGAGAATCTAAAATTCTATTTTATTTTTTTGATGAAAGATTGTGGATAATATCTAACCTGAATAACACCGAGTCCAACTGTAGCAACATTGCTAGATGAAACTCCTGTTACAAAGAAGAAGTCAAGACCGAAAGAATCAGTATCTTATGATACAAGTCACTCGTATAGTAAGATACCGATTATCATGCGACGATTAATAACTGATTAGAATGATCTAATAACCTGCATTTAGAAAGATTGTACTTGAATAAAACAACACTCCATTGGTTCCACTCAATTGCTGGAGTACAAGTAATCCAATACCTACCTGCAAGATCTCAGCCAAAACTGTTTTTTTTTTTCCTTCGATTTTCTGTCACTTAAAATGCGCAACCATAGTACATAATTGGAACCAGATTTTTTTATAGCATACCATTAAAGGAAACCAGTATTTTTTCATCTTAAGATCACCAAATTGGATTGTAACGCCTTTTCCAATTGATTCCACAGAGCTCTACATGCAAACGAAAAATGTAAGAAAAAAATAATGAAACCTAAAACTCATTACTATAAGTCAAATACCTTAATTTCATGTACTTCTAGTGATATATCAGTATTAAATCCTCGCAACACTTGCAAAGAAGCTTCAAATTCTTCTTTCATTCTCATCTTAGCCTAATTTCCGGCCAACCCAAGAAAAGATTAAAAACACTAATCACATAAAGAAAGAAAAGTAAGCAAACTATTTAGTATAATAATGAAGAACAAATGAACCATACCAACCATCTTGGTGATTCTGGTATGAAAAATAATCCAGGTATTAATATTAAACATGGCAAAGTTCCTGAAAATGAAACATCACAGATGTTTATGTTATTACTTTGATTGCAAAAACTAAGTAATGCTATAATAATAATTGGAAATTTTATTACCTAGAATAGCAAGTACTCTCCAGTTGACAAAAAGGCCTAACAAATAAGCCAACAACACTCCAATTGTGATAGATAGCTGGTTAACTGATCCAAGTGTACCTCTCATATTTTGAGGTGAAATCTCAGCTATATAAACAGGCACCTAAACAGAAGAAAAAAGCATAATCAACTAAACTATCCTCAATATAATTTATCATCAAACCAATTCGAGTTTAAGATTACCAACCACATAAGAGATTATTCCAACGCCAAATCCTTCCAAAAACCTCCCCATAAATAAAAACGCCGAGTCCTACATTAGCTAAGAAAATTATTACACGTACATTTAAAACAATCTACATGTTCGTACAGTCTAGCTCAACTGACAAAATACGAATATTCCTAGGTTGAACATCATCACTCGAGTTCAAATTCGAAATCTGAGAGTTGTGTGTGTGAGTTTTAAAGCTTACTTTGGCAAAGGAGATGGCCAACCATCCTATTATGTTGGGGATTGCAGCAATCATCAATGACTGCATATTCATTTTTATCAACATAGCAACAAAAAAATTATCTACATAACAGAAAAAATACATTAAATTTGAAAATGATTAAGTTACTAAAGTACCCCTTTGTGTCCTATGTATTCTGCCATTTGACCACTAGCAATGGCTCCCACCATGGCTCCCACATTGGACAAAGATCCGAAAAGAGAAAACTGAGCCCAACACAATAACTATATAAACATATAAAACTCATCCTTCAAAGAATAAAACCAGTAAAAAAACTAAGTCAAATGAAAACCTCGGAAAGTGAGAGCTTTAGATCACTAATTATACTCTCTTGTGTTGGAGAAGTATAACCACACTACACAGAAACAAATAAAAAAAGTTAGTTTGTTTTTTATGAGTCCATTGTCGCGATAGTCGATACAGACATATACACTAATCCGAAGTACGCACTGTGAAGCCGAATTGAAGAGGGCCTAATGCGACAATGAGGACACAGAAGAGAACAGAAACAGATGAATCTCGCAGGACATATTGAGTTGAAGAGTTCAAGATGTTGGATTGTTTTGATCCCATTTTGTACCAGCTACCAGTGTAGAGGAAGGGTTTCTTAAGGTTGTTTCCATCTTCAAAATCTTCCCTACTCAAGCTCATTGCAACTTCAAAGTTGAAGTAAGTCTTTGTTGTGACTTGTGAAGTTGTTGAAACAATGAGATTCTTTGATTCTATGTGTGATGGATAAGCTAAAAGACAAAGCTAGAGTTTGGCAGATTTGTTGTTTGGTTTAAAACAAGACAGGAACCACCATGAGGTGTTAATTAATTTTATAAAGACAACATGGATTGGTTGGTTGGTTTTACTATTTTTGAATATACTATAGTACTAGTAACTATCGATCTAAATATGTTGTTTTCTTCTTGCTACATGGATCAGTTGTAAAGAAACTATAGTATGAGATATAATCCTGGAATAACATTGAGTTTATCAATAAATCATACTACCATCATGCTAAATATAGATGAATAATGTTTAATCGATCTGATAATAAAAAAAATGTTTAATCGAAAATCACGTCTTTGAACAAAAAATCCTAAGAAAATGAGCATACATCAATATTCTTCTCTTTATGGACTAAGGTTGGTTGATTGAATAATTTGACGCAGTCAATCAGGAAACCATTTCGTGATCGTTGGATCGAGATCAAATAGTTTAAAATTTATTTTTGATATTTTTTATTTTCAAAAAGTTTAAATTATATTAAAATAGGGTCTGCTAAGAAATAAATAACACTTTGGTGAAATAATGGAGTAGAGTCTTGATGCAGTGGAGTGGATCTCTAGTATGACAGCGTAAAGGTGGACCTACAAGGTTAGCGCTTCAATGCTAAAGACATTAAGAAAATGATGAGTAATGTGAGTTATTGATTTGAGAGTACCTCAAATCTCAAGTGGGATGTCTTATATATGAATGACGGTTATGGACTTTTCCTGCAATTTCAGTGTGGAATGCGGGAGGTCTTCAGATGACATTTAAAGGTAAGCTGCAACGCCTTGTTTGGATCTAGTGTGGAGCTCTAGAGCAGGAGTAAATTGTACATTCATTGCTTTGGTGGAGTGACTTGGACTTGTGATTAGGCTTTGATCTTTTGGTCCAATCACTCTGCGTAGAACAGTTCTCCCCAAGGCTCAAGCTTGTCATGGTTTAATAATGGGAATTCTATGAGAAAACTAGGTTGGGTTTAGTGTGTCGAGTTCATTACTTGGATAAGTGGGAAAGCTTTAAGATCCAGTGTGAGTGATTTGACATTACTCTTCCATATCTTCAACGTGACGCAAACTTTGATCAATGGAGATTGGGGACAAGGGTAGCTCTCACTTTTCCAATCGTTGAAAATGTTTGACATCTCTCTTAAGAGTTTGAAAACTTCAAGTATAATAACTTTTTGGTGACCCCGAAACTCAAGAGGCTCGCTCTTCCTTTTTTTATTCTTCCAAAAGGTGATTTTTCCTCTCTGGCCCCGTTGTTCGGAGTGTAGCTCGATTTTTAAGGTCTTTAATCACTATCGCATTTGTGCTACTTTCTGATTTTAATTTTTATCCTGTGAAGTTGGTTAAGGAAGGGAAATAGGTATCTCAAACCAACTCTGCTTGCAAATGTTATCCAAACGGTTTCCCAAATGGTTTTTCCAACAGATGCTTTTTGTTTGGGTCTCTGTTTTTGGTTATTTTGTTTCGGAGAGTTCATTAGGGATATCCATACTTTCATCTTGATGATACTTGTTTTCTGTTGATATAGGGGTTTGGGTGAGGGTTTGAGTAACTGATAGGAGAGAGATATGTTTTGATGATTTTTAGTGAAAAGAGAGGTCTGAGGACCTGATTGGTTTTTGTTTTGTGTGTGCTCGCAAAGATCTTATGATCACATGCCTATGTATCCTTAAAAAGATAACTGTGATATTAGAGTGATTCATAGTTCCTCCTAAATCTATGGGTAGGAGGATGTTTGGTTGTGTCTTGTTCAAAGCCCAAGAGTGAAGCTAAAAGGTGATTTGTGTCTTGTTCAAAGCCCAAGAGTGAAGCTGGAAGGTTTATTTGTGTCTTGTTCAAAGTTCAAGAGTGAAGCTAAAAGGTTGAGAGATAACTGTCTTGATTTGAGTCCAAGAGAAAGTTGTTTGAATGGTGGTCTTGATTTGAGTCCAAGATTAAATTGTTTGGTTGAGGTCTTGATTTGAGTCAAAGAGAAAAATGTTTGATGGTTGAGTGTCTTAGTTTGAATCCTAAGATATGAATGTATATTGGGTGTGTATCTTAGTTTAAGTCCAAAGAGAATACTGTATATTGGGGATGTCTTAGTTAAAGTCCAAAAGAAGATTGAAAAGAGTTCAATAGAGATAGTTTGTAATCTCTAAAGAGAGGAAAGTTGATCTTTATGTACCTTGATTGAAGCCCAAGGTTGAAGCTAAACAAAGAAAACTGACTATCGAGGAAAGTTTATCTGTCTTGTACAAAGCCCAAGATTGAGGCTGAAATTTTGTGAGAGACTGACTCACGAGGGGAATTTTATTTGTCTTGTACAAAGCCCAAGATTGAGGCTGAAAAGGGTTGAAAGTTGTTAGACAATACCTGAGAATAAGTTATCTAGGGGAAAATCATTATACAAAGCCTAAGAGGAGGTTGACCACTATGGGAAATCTTTGTACAAAGCCCAAGAGGAGGCTGATTGTTAGTTTGTATATCGCGATTGAATGCTTATTGGTGAAAACTCAATTGTATAAAGCCCAAGAGGAGGCTAATCCAGTAGGAATCTCCTTGTTCTGTAAGGAATATTTGGGGTGAAGAGACTTTCCAGATCTACTGTATGATGCTCTTGTGGGAAGATGTCAATTGTATGAAGTGCAAAAAGAGTCTGACCATTCTGAAGAGGTCAATTGTATAAATCCCAATAGGAGGTTATCTTATTATGGGAAATCTATTGTACAAATCCCAAGAGGAGGATAACTTTCTATGGGAAAGATCAATTGTACAAAGCCCAAGAGGAGACTATCTTATTCATCTGTTTCGAATGAGTCATTGTACAAGGCCCAAAAGGAGGTTATCTTATCCATTGAGGTGTAAGAGGTTTCCCTGATATTTGTTTATCGGTTGGGAAAATTCCTAGTACAAATCCCAAGAGGAGGATGACTTTTGGTCATGTATATGGGAATGACTGGTTGAAGAGTCCTACAAGTTTTGATATGTAATACCCCGTATTTAATTAAGTGCTCTAGATAATATTAATTAGATTTAATAGGGTTCTGGTGTACTCTGAGAGCTTTTGGTTAAAGTAATTAGAGCAGCCGATGAAGTTAAAATAATTAATTAAGTATTATTTGACATTGAGGCTTTATTAAATATTCGACTCAGAGACATTTTTTGGATACTCTCAAATTGTACCAGTTAGTGTTACGAACTAATGAATGGTAATTATTTTATAAAAAGAGAAAAGAAGGGTTTATAAGAAGGAAGAGAAAGAAATTTGGTAAGAGAAAGAAGGAAAAAGGAAAGAAAGAAAGGGAGAAGAGAAGAAGAGGAAGAAAACCTAAGAAGAGGGAAAGCTTGGATCTTTACCATTTCTTAATTAAATCTTCATCTTCACCAAACTCTTCTTCATTGGCAAGGTGGGTTCATAGTTAGAAACTTTTCTTTTGAGTTTTGGTTGAGATATTGAGTTTTAGGGTTTTGTAGAATATCTTAGAAATTGAAGGATTAAACGGTTAAAACTCGATTAAATGAAAGTATAATGACTAATATATGATGGTATTCATGTTTAGTGTTTGGTTCCTCTGTTTTGGTGATATTTTGGTTGAGTTTGGCATGGAAATGAGTGTTTCCCGTAAGCCTGAGTTTTCTGGAAATCGCAGAGCTCGCTCAACGAGCAGTGGAAATTCTGCAGAAAGATTGGTGATCTGGTATAGCTTGCTCAACGAGCACAAGCAGGGAGTTTCTCACTCAGCAAGCTGAGGCCCTCGCTTAGCGAGACATGGAAGTTCAGTTTTCGTATTTAATTCATAACTTGTGATCCGGGTGTCAGTTTTTAGTGTTCCACATATCGATTCGAAGTTAAAAACATGAACTATCATATGATGTCGAGAAATTTTATTTTGAGCCGAATTTTTCTCTACTTTTGCAATTAACCGTAATTATGTAAAGTTAAGGAATTGGGGTATTAAACCTATTGCGAAAGGTATGCCTAATCATGAGAATTGATTGAGAGTAGAGGCATGAGATTATTGTGAGAATTTCTAAATGGTGATAATTGAAGTAAAATGTTAGAATTATGTAATTGAAACCTATATGATTAAAAGTGTCAATAATGAAGAAAGAGTGAAGAATCTTACCATAAACCAATAGTGTGGCCTAGTTGTGTAACTAGAAATTGTTAGATGGTATGAATATGAGATGCTTAGGTTTATCCTAGGTTGTTGCGAATCCTTGACGCGTTATACACGGTATCCTCTGAAGGGTCTTGAGTAAGTCTTGTGGTGGGTATTACATTGAGTCTCACGGGAAGCATCCGTAAAGGCTTGAGGTATCGTCAACACGATTTGGGCTTGTGGTGGGTATTGCACTGAGTCCCACGGGAAGTATTGAGTAAGTCTTGTGGTGGGTATTACACTGTGTCCCACGAGAAGCATCAACATGGTTTGGGCTTGTGGTGGGTATTGCAATGAGTCCCACGGGAAGCATTGAGTTAGTCTTGTGGTGGGTATTACATTGAGTCTCGCGGGAAGCATCAGCATGGTTTGGGCTTGTGGTGGGTATTGTACTGAGTCCCACGGGAAGCATTGAGTAAGTCTTGTGGTGGGTATTACACGGAGTCCCACGGGAAGCATCAGGCTTGTTTTAGGCTTGAGGTAGGTATTAAACTGAGTCCCACGGGAAGCATGGTAGTTGTTTGAGATGGGTGTTATATCGAGTCCCATGATAAGTATAAAGGTAATATCCTAACTAGTAATAGTAGGATTTGTGGAACTCTTGGACGTGGTTCCAATGAGTGTGAGACGTGTGAACTCAAGGTCGTTTTCCTTTTATAAAGACTTGAGTTAGGTTTTGATAGAACCCTTAGAGCCGAGAGAACTCTAAGATAGGGAACCCACTGAGATGTTGTTATCTCGCCCCACTATTGTTGTTGTTTTTCAGGTTTCTTTTGCAGGTTTGATTTACAAGTGGAGCTATGCTCAGGATGTTTCAAGTGAAGCATAGTTTTAGTCTTCCGTTGTGTATTTTTGTATCATTGTAAAATAATGGATATTATATTAATCTTAGTATTTTTGTTTTAGTATAATTTTCATGTCTTGCACCATAGTTTGTATTGTGTTTCAGTATTGGTCAAGAATGTGAATTATGCTATTAGGCACTTATGATAGTGTTAGTGCCAAAAATTAACACTTGTATGATATTATTCTAGATATATATTATATGGGGTGTTTCATGATACTTCTGAGGATCTATGGTTATGATTGACTAAGGATTTATCTTATGCTTGTAGGAAGCCTGAGGGTCCTTGTACAAAGCCCAATAGGAGGCTGGATACTTTTAAGAAGCCTAATGTGTCCTTGTATGAAGCCAAAAGGAGGTTGGGGGAACACTTAAGGGTTTTTTTGGTCCTTAGATGAAGCCCAATAGGATGATGAGGGGAACCTTTAAGAGGCTCATGAGTCCTTATACAAAGACTAAAAGGAGGCTGAGGGGAACCTTTAAGAGGCTCATGAGTCCTTATACAAAGACTGAGAGGAGGCTGATGAACAGTTCCATAAGAGGTTTCACAGGGAAATTTGGTCTTCTGTATATTGAATTGTTCAAAAGGGGGGAGAATAGTTTGTTATTCTAATTTTTTTTGTAAAAGAAAATCCTATAACAGTCTAAGAAGAGGTTCACCGAGAATACTGCCATTCTTATGTCCATATTGCTTATGCCCAAGAGGAGGCTAGACTGTATGGTTTCTCCTAAGGGGTTCTAGTTTGACTAAACTAGGGTTGCAATAGGTGTAGGTATCCTTATTTTTAAATAAACTCAGGATGAATATTATAACAAATGTGGACAAGTATATACAGTTATAAAAAACAGATATATAGATATATATGCAATGAATTGAAAAGGAAAATGTGTTGGGTCTTACAACTCGGGGAGAGGCCCAGTGTATTGAGATATGATTGATGTGTTTTAAGATTGAGAATGTTTTGATTATCTTTGAATTTGATATGAAGATTGGGAAGAGATTGAGAAGATTGAGAATAACAGTTATCGCGTCTTTATTTTGAAAATGGATATGGGACTTATACAACAGATTACGCCCATTTAAGTGAAATAATAAAAAGAGATGGGTCTTACATTCTATAAAGAGACCCAATATGTATTTGAAAAGATTGAGAAGAGATTTTTAGGGCTTATACCTCAGAGGAGGCCTAGATGAATATTTTGAAAAAAGGTGATCACACAGAGGTTTTGAAAACCGCATCGGGAGTTATACAATGGCTGAGGCCCAGGAAATTATTTATTTACAAAGGGGGTTGGGTCTTACACTCTACAAAGAGGCCCATGATATTTTGTGATTTTGAAATTGAGGGAAAAAATAATTAAAACACTAATTTGATTAAAATTCTTTTTTATTTAGAATAAAAATCAATTAAAATTATCAAAATTATCAAACATGAATGATAAAATAAGTTATTAGCTTGGATTAATGTTTGAAAAATCATATTTTTTATGGGATGATTTGAAAATCATTTGAGTTTGAAAAATCACAAGAAAGAAATTATTTTAAACGTTTAAAATAATTAAAATTAATTCCTGACAAAAATATCAAATATATGAAATAAATCATTTTTGGGGAAACTTTGGCAAAATAAAATATTTTAACATTTTTGTGAATTTTGAAAAAAAGGAATTATTTCAAAAACATCAAAATTGAGAAAGAAATTAACTTTTTGAAATCATTTAAGAAAATTATCAAAAATTCAAATATTTAAATTTGAAAGAAAAAAAAAGGCACCAAGAACACCATGGGTGGCTCGCGCGTGTTCTTGAGCTGCAAAAATGTAAAATCCATGTTATCTCATAATTTACTTGATGAAATTAAGTGAAGCTCGCGCCAAACTTGTTAATATTTTCACTCACGAACATGATCATTGTATTTAATTTCATTTATTTAACGTGTGTAGTGAGAAATCTGGATGAATCACTGATGAACCCTAGTTTTTCAAAACTAACATGAAATTCTAAATATGAATGTAATCATGTGATGGATTAAGGGTTATTACTCTATAAACTACCAGAAACATGTTGGTAACTTGCAACTGAATTTATGATGCATACAATATAGAGTTTGAGGGTGTCAGGCTTACTTGTGTTTTCTTGTGCAAGACAGAATCGAGTTTTGAGTTAGAAGAGTTCTAGAAGTTGCTTGATGATTTGAACAACTTCAATATACCATATATAAGGTGTGTGGATGCTTGGAATTGATTAGAGACCTCTAGATCACTTTGTAGTTCTTCAACTGCATATGGCATTGGGGTGGCTATGATGATTCATGATTCTTGTGTTACAGATGAAGGATAAATGTTTGGATAGCTCATATATGTTATGTGTTAGCATAATTGGTTTTAGTTGTATTGCTCTCCAACTCAAAACCTGATAATGACTTCTCAAGAAAAGGGATTTTGGTGCTTAAGAAAGGAATGAGAAAAAGTTATGTTATTAGTAGCTTTGGTGTGAGTAGAATGATCACTGAGAGGCTCTATTTATATGAGAAGAGTTATGTTGGGTTTTCTTCCTTGGAGCTCAAGGGATAAGGCTTGGAGTTCATAGTCTTGCTAGGCATCATTGTTTCTTACATAAGGCACTTATGGCTGCTCCAAATAGCTCAGCCATTCTTTGGATTAATCCATATTTTGTAGTCCTTTTAATTGTTGTTTAATATAGCATCTTGACTGAAATGGATAAGAATCTTGAATATGCACTATTTTCCCATCATTGCCTTTGAAACCAGGGCTTATATGTCAAAGCTCGTGATTTCAAAAATAGAAGCTTCTTGGAATTTGATCATCAATTTGTAGGTTGGTTCAGGTTTGTGATGATTACATGAGATTATCTTGGCTTAGTGATCATTGATTCTTGATCCAAAATCATGGACAACAAGTAATTGTTCAAAACTGTTTTTGAAAACAGTTGCATCAAGAAGTTTGGCAGCCCTAGCTCTTGATTCAATTAGAGTTGTTTCTTGCCAATAAGATCTTTAGAATGTTATCAAGATTTACAATAACTTTGATGTTTGGATTTGGATCTGGTTCAACTTGTAACTATGTGAAAATATCCTTCAAACTTTGATGTTTTGCTTAAAATTCAACTTGGCAGAATTTGTCTAAGTGTTGGATACATTTCTAACTTTTTTATAATTTTGATTCAACCCTAACTCAAAATCCATGAAGAATTGGAATGAGGGATAGGTGACAATCTTGTAGTGTGTGATGATATCTATCATTTGAGCATTGGAGCAAAAAAATTGGATGTGTGGATCAAAAGTTATGGCTTTCCAAAGTATGAAACTTATACATCCATTTTTAGTAACTTAGAAAAAATTTGAATTTCTAAAGATAGTCCATTTTACAAGATACCTCAATTTCTTTATGTTTTCATGTTCAAATGCAACAATAGACCATATATTCTTGAATTATAGGCCATTGTGAACATTTTTGGTCAGAAAGTCAAACTTTGACTTTTGGTCCTCAAATGAAAATTACACTATGAAACCCTAATTTTTTTTATTCTTGGTTTGTGCATTTCCAGAGGTATTTCAAACTTGGGAATGGACTTCAAAGGTGTATATGAGATATTTAATCCCTACTCTTGGGTATTATCTCATGTACATATAAACATTTCCCTCTAGGGACCTCAGTCGACCAAAACCCTAATTTGGTGACACTGACTTGAGGCTTGAGTCCTTTGAAATTGTGTAATCTTGTGATACTTATTGATATTGATGATATTTTGACACTCATGGATGATTTAGGAGCTTGAGAAATTGGATATCATGCTAATTTTTTATTGATCATTTGCTGGAATTCTTCTGTGAAATCCAAAACCCCAATTCCTTGTAGGTTAACAACAAGAAACAAACTTTGGTATTTCCCAATGGATTAGTGATGCATAAAAAGTGTATGCAAATGATGTCAAATGCATGAAAATTTCATGGTATCTTTAGGTCAAATTTTAGGATATGACACGGAGTCGTTGAAATGTAAAGAAAAAAATTTCATAAATGTTGGGCCCGACACCATTTTTTTGTGCTCTGAAATTATATTCCTTTTACCCTGAGTCTTTGACCCCTGGAGGAAGAGTCATTGAAAGATGACTTAGTCGCCTTCTGGGAGAATTTAATTTGTGAAAAGGGATTTATTCCTTTGGATATACCACCATCACAACAGAAAATGTGATATATTAACACACGTTTGGTTGTGGAAGCGGACACTGCTTTATAGAGAAAAGACCTTTTTGGTGACGAGATGAAACTATCTTTATATCTTTTCCTTTATTATTCGCATAACATTTATTTTTATTGTCGTCTTATTTTATTTTATTTTATTATATATATATATATATATATATATATATATATATATATATATATATATATATATATATATATATATATATATATATGATGCCTCCGCAAGTGCACATAAATATCGAAGTAATATAAAAGATTGTCGAACCCACAGACACCAATGTCAACCTACTGTAATCTATCGTCACTTTGTAAAGCTAAGACTAATGATATTTGATAGAAAGGAAACTAAGACTAGAACTAAAATAAAACTAAGAAAATATAATAGAAAAGAGAGATCGAAATATGGACTCTGTGTTCCTCAGGCACTCTGTAATTGGTTGGCGTTAGTTTACTTATGTTTTGTAGAAAATATTGATCTAAAGACTCCGCCTCACACTCTCGCGCTATTGACTAAAGTCACATCTCCTAACCACAAGATTTTGCTCTCGCTCGCCCGTTTTAATTAGAAAATGTATTTTGAAAATCAATTAGACCTAATCGATACCTAAAGCTATCTCACTGTTTTTAGGATCAATGTCATGTTCCCACTATCAAGTTCGACCCCCACGCTCTTTCAGTGTCGGCTCTAACCTTTATTTGCTTCTCACTCTTGTGACGAAACAATGTTATATAACCTCTCACTCTCGTGACAAAGTTATTTAAATTAAACTTGGAAACAAAGACCAAAAATAAATTTATTATAAGTTAATGCTAATTTAATTATCGAGTCTCATCGGAACGACGGTCGTCACATACCAGACTCTAAACTATTTAGCTAGACATAATGACATAAACAAATAAACAATTTTGGGTTTTTGAATTCAACAAAAACATAAAAAAGGATTTAATATAAAGCAAGACATAATTTAAGAAATTAATTGAAAATGTACACCCTTTTTACCCCGTATTAATACAAAATCATTTAAGAAAAATCAGAGTTTCAACCAAAAGGGCATCACATTTCGTTAAAACGTCAATAACACTCATTCATGTGTCTTGTCCCGTAACACGGATTACAACATGCATCATAAAAATAACGAAACATCATGAAGTACGCAGCGGATCATCATTCACAACTTAATCAATATAATAAAAAAGGATTTGATTTGTTAATTCAAAACATCATCATAGTGTATTAAAATAGACAAAAACAACAAAAATATCCACGCGTTCCCAGTGTTACACGACACAGAGCAGGACACCAACTAGACTCTATAAACGACAAAAGGACGCACTCCAAGCTACCTCCAAAACACCGAGCTATTCTTGAGTAGCGCCATTTCCTTCATATCAAAACCCTAGAACCCATTTTTTCTCTTCTTCTTCACCATTAGCCCTGAATCGTTTGCTTGATACATTAAGTTATTCTTCTTCTTCCATTTATTGTTAGATATTTCTCATTATCTTGTTTGTTGCATGTTTTTTTTTATTGTTCTCATTTTTTCAGATTCGTCTTCACTACCTTGACAAAGACCAAACTTTGGTTATGGTACATAATATTTCTGTAGCTATGAAAAAAGGTATAAGAAGCATGAAGCTATAATGGAAACTTCATCCACTTTGTACTTCTTATTCATAGCTTCACAAACAAGATGTTAGTAAATGAAGAAACAACTGTGGAAGCAAACTTCATCCAGTTTTAGAAACAATGAAAAGAAATATAGGAAGTATGAAGATTTTGTGTAAGCTTCTTCCACCTTGTATTTCTTTTTCGTTGATTCACAAACTAGATGAAATTCATAGTTTGGAAATTCATAGTACAATCCACACTACGATGGAGGCGAAGATGGTATGTTCTCATGCTCTCTCTTTTGATCTCTCTTTACTCTTCACTGGATTATGGTTTTAGGGTTTGGTTTTAACTGAAGATGCTCATTTTTTAAGTTTGCAGAATAAAGGGATGATACATGGTGATAGCAAGGAGTGGTAGGAAGTGTATAGTACGAGATGATAAGGTTCATATGGTTTGTGAAGCAATGGAAAATAATACAAGAAGTATGAAGTCATTGTGGAAACTTCACCTACCTTGTATTTTTTCTTCATTGCTTCACAAACTAGATGAAATTCATAGTTCTGTGATAACTTTCAGTTAAAGGTGTGTTCTTTAAACAGTTTAACATAGTTTGTGACATTGTATATGGTTAGGGTTTTGTTGATAAATTTATAATATATGGTTCTGGTGTATGATGTTGTTTGAGTTTATTATATTTTATGTAGATTGTTTGTTTCACTAATCCTCACTTAAAATACATTCATTTAATTTGACATAGATACTTATAATCTGTAAATTAAGTTGTATTTGTTATTTTTGAATTGCATGTGTCTCATCATTCATCTCATGTTGTTTACATATATTATGGTATAATGATTTGGCTCCTAGATGCATCGTTGAATTCGATTATATTTAAATTTCCATAACAACAATGTATTGGATAGTCTGCCTCATCATCAACACTTATAATCGTAAAAATTATGATTATAAAAATTATGATAATAAGTGATGATGATGAGGCAGATTATCCAATAAATTATTGTTATGGAAATTTAACTATAATCGAATTTAGAGATGCATCTAAGGAGCCAGATCATTATACCATAATATATGTAAACAATATGAGATGAATGATGAGAAGCATGCAATTCAAAAAACAACAATGGTTTGATTAAATTGGTTTTCAAGAATAGTTTAATTTTCAGATTATAGACTTCTTCATCAATTTGAATCCTTGTATTTCTTTAGTGAGGTGTGTGGAAAACAAGCAATATATATATATATATATATATATATATATATATATATATATATATATATATATATATATATATATATATATATATATATATATATATATATATATATATATATATATATATATATATATATATATATATATATATATATATATATATATATATATATATATAATAAACTCTAGGGACTTTCAACAACGGTTATCTATTGTAACCGAGATTTAAGGTAATTTATGTTTTTAGTTAATTTTTTGCTGATGCGTTACGAACCAAGTACTTAAGTGTATATATCACAATGGTTTATAAGCCTAACTGTTGTGATATGTGGCGAACGCCTTGGCTTTTAATAACGGATTCCAAACCGTTGTAGAAACAACGAACTTATAACGACACTCTACTTAACAACGGTATAACTGGCGTGATGGTATCCCTTTTTCAACCGTTGTGAAAGGGGTTTTTCGTAGTAGTGCTGCGTGCATTGAGGAGGCGTTTCCGAAACTGCCATAATGACTATGATGTCATGGGTGTGATGAAGGAAATGAACAGGTGTTTTTTGGAACGTTAAAGTTTGAATGACATTGAAGTCATGTGAGAGCTATTCGAGGCGTCGAATGATGTTATAAAAAAATGCATTTATCTCCGTTGATGTCGAAAATGACATTTTTAGGGGGGCAATTTGTTAGCTCCTAAATTCGACGCCTGGTTTATTTTATTAGAAATATTCAAAGGCCTAAGATTCCTATGGATTATTGACACGGTTCGACGAAGGAATCATTATGCAGTCCAGTAGAAGAAGTCTTCGTGAAAGAGGGAATATTGTGAGTACAAGATTATGGACTTAGAGAAATATTTGCTGGAGTGGAAGAGATGATTCGACAGACACACTATTGAGGGTGTATTCGATAAAGAATTTGAATTCAAATAATGGAGGGAATTCTTCGTTCTTATCCAGATTAGAGAATGACACGTGGAGCGCGTTCGAGAGATGAAGACATGTAGAGCGACACTTGTCTTGATTTAGTTTGTAGACAGATATTTTCGATTAGTATAAATAGGATGTCTCTTTGATTATATTTCGTGTGTATGATCAATTGTGTACAAATACCCAATTTACTCAAAGTATCAAGTGTAAGAGAAACGAATGTGTGAAAATGTACGTTGATATAACACCATTTTCATTTTAATGCAATACAATCAGTTTTCTTCATTAAGAATTTATCTTTTACTTGCTCAATTTACTTTCTGCACTTTACCAATATTTGAACTTAAGTCTTTTACACTTAATTTCCTTTTCAATTTGAAAGCAAACCATTTTTATCATGAACTATGTCAAAGTGTTCATTATTTTTCCATATTATATAAAAAACAATTAGCACATGTCCTAGGATCAATCTGGTCGATCTTTTGAGTAACCAAAGTTTTTAGATTTGAAAGACCAGCGGTTGTTTACCAATTTTTACGGTAAATATACCGCCCCACCAAGGTGGCGGATTGGTGGACAACGGGCTTGCACGCCTTCTTTTTTTATTTTATTTTTCTATTTTTTTAAATAAATTAAAAGCTTCTTTTTTTAAAAAAAATATTAATAAAAAATATTAACCTAACATTTAGAAAGCATAAATGGCAAAATACTAAAACCATCAAATATTAATCCTCAATCAAAAATAGAATTTTCAACAAGTTTTCACCTAAAATAAAAGCAAAATAGATGGCCATAAAATAGAAGCAAAATAAATGTTCAAATAAAGGGAAAATAAATTATCATGTCATATATTTATGTTTGGTTTTTTTGCATTGTGTTTTGTGATTTAGAAAATAAACTATCATGTCATTTAATTAAGATGTTAGTACACCAATATGATTGATTTTCAAGTATTTGATTATTTATAAGTTGAAATAAGATAACACCTTCATGTTTCCATACAAAGATGTGTTAAAGGGGAGGTGACTTCAATTTCATCTTTGGTTATTTGCAGAGGCGGATCTACATGGTAGTCAGGGGGTGCAATTGCACTCTCTCAACTTTTTAAATTAACACTAATAATCTACATTTTATTTTATTTGCACCCCCTGGATTTTTTAAGTTTGCATTTTGCACCCACTGTAGTCACTTAAGTCACACATTCCACTTCTTCTATCAAAGAATACAAATTATTTAAATATAATACTTATATTTAATAATAATACTTATATTTAGTTTTTATTTTCTAATAAATATAATATTAATGATGTTTTATAAATAATACCCTTAATTATTTATTGTAAATAAATTGAATTAAATAACAAATAATTAGATATCAAAAGATTAATAAAAAAAATTGCATTCTCAATTTAATTTTTCACTTCTCTCACTAACCCTAGTTTCTCTCATCTTTTTCATTGACAGTTCCAATGGTGTATCAAATTTGCTCATGCTCTCACTGACAATTTTTTTATCGATTTCGGATGTGTTTTTAGCTATTATGTTAAATCATAGTCAATTTAGAAGCATTTATCTTCAACATTGAAGTTATTAAGGTAGGATATATTGATTTTAAGGTTTTGTTAATTTAGGGTTTTTTGAAATTAAAAATTAGGGTTTGATGATTTTGTTGTTAAATTAGAATTGTGTTAATTTTGAAATCAGACGAAATTAACGATGTTGTTTGATTGAGTGTTTGAAGTTGTTGTTGAGTATGCATCTTTGTTGAGTGTTTGATTGATGAGAATCTTTATTGGATGAAGTAAATTTATTTGGCAATATGCATGACATTCACATTCCAAACATGGATGATATATATTTTTCGGAAAGATCAAGATGTGGAAGTAATGTCGAGTCTATCACAGTAGAAAAACATTATCACTTTGAATTATTTTATATTGTCGTGGACATGCAACTTCAAGAACTTAAGAATCATTTTAATGAAACAAATAGTAGGTTTCTGATTTTCATGTCTTGTTTGAATCCAACAAATTTGTTTTCTTCTTTTGACATGGAAAAATTAGTTGAATTTGCAAAGTTTTATCCAGGAGAATTTTGTCAAACTAGTTTGATGTTGCTTGATAATCAACTTGAGACTTATATCATTGATATGCGCAGTAGTATTGAGTTTGCATCCTTGAAAGGAATTGACAGTCTGTAAAAATTGTTGGTTGAAACTAGAAGACATGTTGTTTATCCATTGGTCTATCAACTTTTGAAGTTAGCAATGATTTTTCCTGTTTTCAGGGCAACCGTCGAACGATCATTTTCTGCTATGAAGATTGTGAAAACTAGATTGCGTAATCGAATGAGGGATGAATGGATGAACGATTGTTTGGTGACTTATATTGAGAGTGATGTATTGAAAGATATTGATAATGAGTCGATTATTCAACGATTTCAAAATATGAAATCGCGAAAAAGATAATTATAAAACATGTATGTAATTTTTTGAATAAGTTATAATTTGGGTACTATTTTTTTTATTAAGTATTTTAATTTTATAGATATAATTATAATAATTTATTAGTATGAAACATTTTGCACCCCCTGAGTCAGGGTCTTGGATCCGCCACTGGTTATTTGGAAGGTGGAACTAAATTGATTTATGACTATAAACAATTTATGTAATCAACTTTGGTATTGATTATGCTATGATCTTACATTTCACAAATCAAAATGGATAAAAGCATATATCAATATAGATAAAAGCATTCTACCGACCTATGTTTGTGAAGAAGTGAATCTTGATATCTTACACAAATTATTATTTTCAACCAATTCTTAAAAAAGTTAAATGGATAACTAATTATTATTTATTTCATAGATATGGCAGACTTTAACTTGACGAGACAGCTTTGACGGGTAACGATCTTTAGTGGGACGGATTTGATGGATTGTGGACCCAAAATCTTAACTCAATCCGTTATTTTTTAACAGGTACGCGATCCGACATACTACGGTCTTTTTACCACCTCAGTTCAGACCACTGCAACAATTAAAAGTAAATGCCACAATCTGTCTTTTTTTTCTTGTAATGAATGGGAGCCACTTTTACATAATTTGAGGACACGAGACAAAAAGAAGATCAATTCGTGAAATTATTTAACTCTCCTTTAGATTGATTTCACATGTGGAAAAATCAAAATTTTAATTTTTTAAAATAAAATGACAACTTTAAATTTATAAAGAAAGTGCATTGAGTATTTTTCATGGTGGTAGATTATAACTTTATCTAAGGATAAACAAAATTATAATTTTTATAAATGACATTTGCATCTTCTAGATTTTATTTTGTAACTACTAGTAGAAGATTCGTACGTCCGTACGAGTTAAATTTATTTTTTCTAAAATGAAAATATTTGAATAGTTAAAGAAAATATAATATTTAAAAGAAATATAATATTTAAAAAAAATATATTATTCAGATAGGGCTGGATAAACTCTCTAATTTTGTTGAGTTGACATGGAAAATTTATAATTGTTGAGCTGACATAGGGTTAAATTTATTTTTTATAAAATATGATATTTGTTTTATTAGTTAAAGGAAATATAATATTTTATGTTATATAAAATAAATAAAATGATCTATAATATAAACTTTTTTTTTTAATATTTTATGTTATAAATATCATTTTATAATAAATCATAACATTAATATTTTATATTATATAAAGTAAATAAAATGATATGTAATATTAACTTCATTTTTAATATTTTATGTTATAAATATCATTTTATAACAAACCATAACATTAATATTAAATTGACTAAACAAACGATAACATTAAATGAAAATTGTAAATTCTTTTCCGGAATAGCGGTAACATTAAATTGGTTTAGTATTTGGGTCCAATATCCTATCAGCCCAATATAGATTTGTTAGGGTATATTAGGTAATAGTAGAGATGAGTTACATGCAGTGTGTAGAAATCTCATCCGGCGAGAAATGCATCCACCATTGAAGAGCAAGAATGGCCAAAATGGAATCTTCATCATCTATTACAAGGTAACCTTGTTTTGAGGATTTTTAACGTTATGGTTTGTGTAGTCAACTAATCGGTTCGTTTTGCATATTCACGTATTGTTTAGGGATTCAAGCATTTTGATACCGATCTCGTTGTTTTAGTTTTGTTTAATTTGTTTTATGGTTTTTATAATGTCTTTCGGAAAACGGTTGTTTGTAATGAACCTGTTAGTAATTTGTAAGGAAGACGGTTGTTTTAGTTTTCTATATTTTGATATTGATTTCGTTGTTTTAGGTTTTTACAGATTCTAAAAAAATATCTAAGGAAGATGGTTGTTTGTAATTAATCTGTTAGTAAATCATGTTCGTTCTTGGTTGATAAAATGGAATGATATAGAATGTATGAAATGTATGAAATATCTTCATGTTATGTTCATTCGGGTTATCATAGAATGTATGAAAGAACTTCATGTTTGATATAAAACAAATTTTTAATATTTGATGGATGATAAAACATTTTCAATAAAGATGGTTGCTTGTAATTAACATATTAGTAAGTTATAGAAATAAAGAATGTATGAAATAACTTCATTAAGTTAGTTTATTATATTTCAATCTATTTACAGAAATGTTTTTTGATTATATTTATTTTGTTTAAAATGTATGAAGAGGACATGAAAGTGTTGAGGTAGATAATCACTGTAGAAGAGTCGGTATGGACATGGCATACCTACAAGCCGAGGAAGCATGTCTAGAAAAGAAGTCTAGGAAGTCGAAATATTCTGGTGCGAGGAAAGGGGTGAAAAATGTGGAGTATACTAAGGCTGTAAACGTGCTTGAGAAAGATTTGAATGGTAACACAACTTCGATCGAATACGATGGGAAAAAGAGAAAGATGGTTGTAACTGAAATGGAAGTTGGAGGTAAGGAGAAAAAAACACAAAAATATACACATGGTTAGACTAAACTTTCAGAACACACATAATAAAAAGTAACATAAACATTAAAGTAGAAAATATCACATTTGCATCTTGGATGATGGATTCAAGATGTTGTTGTCCGTTACGCTCCTTCACGAACCATATATCAATGACACGAACAACGAGTTTCCAAACGTTATTGTCAGGTTTCAAAACTTTGATGAAAATGGATGGTCTAGACATTATTCTTACGAAAACTGAAATGGAAAAAAAATTAGACAATGTTATCATGTCGATGTTAGCAAGGAAAGATGTTATAATAAAAACAGCACATGTGAAAAAAATCAACTTAAGATTTGATGGGGAAAATGAGACATTGAAATCATAATGAAAGAACATCAATGAATCTTTAGCAAAAAAAGTTAACATTTCCAAATTGTGTCAAAAAGCATGAAACAAACCAAACATGATGAAGTATAACATAATGAAAGAAGAACAATACATATATAGCATAAAAAGATAATTTTATGACAAATAAAAAGTTCATCAATCGCATGCAGTCAAAAAGAAGTTCATACCTTAGTGATACAGAAGCTGAACTGCAAGATTTCACAAAAAAAAACTGAGTTATAGTTGATGTCGCAAGGTTTGGGTAACATGAGAGAAAGACGAGTGAGAACTATGAAATGAGTTTGGGAATTATGAAATGAGAGAAAGACAAAGTACAAAACCGATAGGAACTTTTGGTTTTGAGAGTATTGATAGTTGAGAAGCAAGTAATTAAATGGCTTTACCATGTGGACGTTTCAGCCTAATTGATTGGCCAAGGATTATTTGCTTACTGAATTACATAAACGGGTAAAAGGCAGTGCAAATTTGTTTTGAAGAAAAGGGTAATTTCGAAAAAGCATAAACATTTTCGATTCTTTGTGAGATAGTTGATTGGTTCATAGAAGATTTTTATTTTTAAGTATTGGTTCATATGTCTTTTAGTTGGTGATTGTACTGTATATTGGAGTACCTCTAATACCTTATTTATAATATTACTTCCCTTATAAAAAAATTGTAAAGAAAGTAACAAATATTTAAAACAGATATTTTTTTCTAAACATTACCTCTTAGAAGTTTATTGAAATTAATTACTTAATATAGCATTTATATTAGTTTTGTTAAACGACAAATATATCATAACAACAAATGCCATCAGAACAACATTTATATCGGTGCTTAAATACACTTGCAAACTAACAACTAAGTGCTTAATTCTACTCCCTAAAATAACTTATTAATTAAGTACTTCTCAAACACAATATTCATACATGTGAAATGGAATATTTTTTTCCATCAATCATAACAGAAGAAAGAAACTTGTTTAGACATTTATTATAAACACACGGTCGCTCCAAATTAACCAAGTGGCCAGCCTTCTTTATTATTTCAATTGTTGTATTATTTGCAAGCCTCCTGTCATATGTATCAGTAAAAATAATAATTATTTGATCGAGATAAAGTTTAAGAAACTTGATTAACCTTAAGAATGGTTCAAAATAACAATAATTATGTGATCATGATTTCCTACTCTTTTATTTTCTGTGCAACCACCGGCTTGAAAATTACATCTTCTTCACCCCATAAAAGATGTATTGGCTGCAATCAGAAGTTGTGTTACTATTATTAAATAACACTTATTAGACTTATTTGGAAAATATTTGGTACATAACAGAAGTTTTAATATCTCCTATAAAAAAGTGTTAAAATCTAAATTATGAAAATAATTTACTTTACCTGTGAAAATTTTGGAATGTGGATGTCTTTGTAGCTGTTGACTAAAGATTCTAATAACTCACTTTGTTGATTTCTATTTGAGAACATCATCTGCAACAAAGAAAAAAATTCTACTGTGTTAAGTTAAACAAGATAATAAAATTATGATATATATTTCATTTAGTGTTAAAAAAGATTGCAAACCTTAAGAAGATCACTGAGAATACAGTTAGGAAACTGAATGTTTCTGTAAAAAGCAATGGAGAGAAGTGTTCTGAAACCTTCTTTAGAGGATGGTAATAACATCTCCGAACAAGAAGAAAATCCAATAGCTTCCACTGCTCTACTAATCATACACTCTTCTATAGCCAAAACTGAGCCTGATATAACCACTGCTTGAACTAGCTCGTTATACAACTCAGCCATTTTAAATGCCACCATTCCACCATAACTAACTCCAACCACCGCGCATTTCTCCACTCCCAGTTTCTTTAACCCCTTCGCCAAACACTCGGCTTGAAAAGTAGGTGACCGATCCAGCTTATCCGTTGTGGAACCACCAAAGAAAATTAGGTCAGGCACGTAAACAGCATAGTTTTTGGATAAACTGATGATTTGGAACATCCAGTTTGCAAGTCCTTCGGCACAGAAGGCGTGGAGGAGAACAACTACTGGCTTGGTAGGTTTTGAAAAGGGTTGACATGGAACCCAGAATCTCATCACTGTACTTGCCTCTATCTCCACCGTGCAAGGCTCAACAAAACCAGCCTTCTTCATTGTCCAACTAACCAATGACCAAGCAACTGTCACCATGTTCACCATATTCTTTTTCTGTTTGCAATATTCTAAGCAATGTATATGAACCCTATGCTTGTGAGTTACATATTATTTGTGATTTTCTTTTTCTTTACATTAAAAGGTAAATAATATTGTTGAGACTTTTCAATATCATTTTGTGGTGACCAACGTGAATAATATTGTTGACAGATTTAACTTACCCTTAGCTAAAATATATAAATCTGATGGGCGAGTCCACCTAAACCATGTACTGAGAAAGCTTATTTGCTCATCATGAAAAACAAAATCCCAAAAGAAATTAATCATGTGACATTAAAACATTTAGTACAACATATTCTTGGTGCAAAAGATAAAGAAGATGATGATGAAGAGAGAGGAGAAAGAAAATAACATAGATAAAGAAGATGATAAAGTGATACGTAATCTGAATATGTTCTCCCATGTAGTATTGTCCAGTGCTAGAATTTTTTGTTCGGTGTCTTTGGAGGTGGGAAACAATTTAAATTATGTGGGATATTGTCCATCTTCTTTGTAAGGTTGTTTACCTTTCTAGAAAGAAATCATTCACATAGGTGTGAAGTTGATCATACACGTGTAGGGATATTTTACTGGCTTCTATAATGGTTAATACATCATTCAAAACAAGTTTTTAAAAATTAAATCTAAACAATATTACACAAACAATAGAAATAATTAGATGTTATTTTCATTGGATGGGTTGGATGCAACAGGGAAAGAGTAGATTGGGATTTTTTGTGGGCAACCCCGGTCCAGATGACAGTAACGGCTAGCCTTCAAAATATTAAAGAAAAAAAAACTAAATAATTTTAAAAGCAACTTTGTTGAATACATTGAAACTAATAACCATAGGAAATTCAAAAATTGCATCCCCTGTTGTGTATAGTAACACCAAATCTTCTCCGCATGTAACAAATTAGAAATCTTTATAGCAACATTTTTTTTTAAAAAAGGATTGCAATACATAGATCAAAATATATAGATGCAATACACAACAAAAAACAATTCAATATCTCTCTAGAAAAGATGGAATTCGACACATAAAATCTATCAAAAAGAAACACAACATAGATGTGATCATGTCATCTACTGCTTAAGCTCGGTTTTCTTTTTCTGCCACAGACGATCAATTCCACTGTCAGCATCTCCCTGATCAAAGAGGAATCAGAATACATACAATAAATCATATTAGTAAGAGTGTGTTTCTAATATGTTTCTAAAGAACCAAAACTTGTATCAGCAGATAGTGTTATTTTACAAAATTTTAATCAATAGTTGCTTTCACTTTCAATTTTGAACTTTCAAATACTCTTCTCGAGAAACATCAGTAAGAATTAGATGTATCAATTAGCCAAAATTCACTCAGTTCTTACAATGAAATTTCTGTTAATTTTCACCGCCATTCCATTCTTCATTTTCAGTTTTGACACACTCAAAAGTTGAAAATTTTACCAAAGAAACATCTATCACTAAATAAGATAACTTTCTGAAAAAAAATACAAACTTAACTAGGACTAGCAAAACAAATCAGGCCCTTTGGGCATAATGCCCGTTTTATTTGCATTTAATGCAGGGCGGACCAAGGATTTAGGTCCGCACACTCTAATGTGTCTACCCTGCCCCTTTTTCTTTGCTTTTGCAGACACTAACATTTATATAAATTTTGCATTTTTAGGTTCAAAATGTGCAATGCCTGCCCCACCCTCACTTTTAGTGAGGGGGCGGACATGCCCTTTTGCCACCCGAAATCTTAACTACTAGAAAACCTAAAACCTAACAATTGAGATACTAAACAAATAAACCAATTTATGCCAAAAAAAAAATTCAACAAACAGGTTAATTATACATTGATAAACACAATTAACCATTTAAACTGAACATAATTAAATCTACTTAATCAAAACATTAGGGTAAACCATACAAATACAAACAATACAAAAACCCTAACTAGTTAACTCTAATAACAATGAAAATCCAAAATATGGTGAGAAAGTAAAAACCTGAGCGCGAGTGAAACCACATAGGGCGAAAGTGGAGAAGTGACCATTGTAGACACCGCTCTCATCAAGGTGACCTACGTTAATCTGAACCGAAGCATGGTCCTTAGCTGTAATCAATCTGTTTGTGGCAGAACTGAAACAGATCCATATAAACAAAAACAATCAAATTCCATAACCAAACAAACCCTAATTTTTCTAAGAATCAACAAAAAAAGTGATTGTTGAAGTGTACATACCACTTCCTAGGGATGTAGAGCTCGGTGATTTGTCCTTCTTCGTTCTGCATCTTGAGGTTTGTTGTGAAATTGAATAGAAACGTATTTCGATTTTAAGAAAGAAAAGGAGGCAGCAATGAGAAGAAGGTGTAATGCTACTGTAAACCCTTGAAGTCTTTTGTTATTGTGGACCGGGTTTATGGATATGGCCCAATTAGTGTCATAATATATATAGGCTACCATAAACTGAATTAGTTAATTAAAAAAAACATATATTACTTACACCTCCTTTTATTATGGTGTTTTTTTTTACCGCATGCTTGATTTAGAGAATCTGAATTTTTTTTATTTTATCGTTGGATTCATCTTCTTTTAGAATTTGACTTAGACATCTGAGACAAAAAAAAAATAGAGAATGTTGTCGTTAACCATCTTTTAAGATTGACGGAAAGAAAAAGAGATGAGTTGAGATAGAAATCTATTTTTTAGAATGTAAGTTATTTGTATCGATACAAAAAGAAGTAACTTGGTATATGGATTTTGTGAATTATCTCGCAATTAGAGTGGTACCTCGGATATGAACTATCAACGAAAGGAAAAATTATTTTCGGGCTTAGAATATTATTATTAAGATTAATATATGTTCTTTAAGAGAGAGGTTGATGGGATATTTTGAAGAGGAAATTGAGAGCGTAATATGTCATGTTATGGTTCTTCCTATGGTTGTCATGTGAGTGACTCAAAAACCATATAAAAATACTTCATGTTGGCTTTTACTAGCCAGGTTTCTTTAAGGACATGCAATCATATGTTACAAAATATGACAAGTGTCAATGCACCGGTAATATCTCAAAGGAAAGATTCAGATGAATAATATCCTTGAAGTGAAAATTTTCTACGTATGGGTCATTGAATTTATGGGACCATTACCCTTATCGCTGGGAAACAGGAAACTAATACATATTTGTGGCAGTGGATTATATGTATAAATGGACTTAGGTGATTATTTCTCCTACAAATGACATTCGAGTAATGATTAAGTTTTTTCAAGAGAATTATCTTCCTCCAGTTTGGTATACCGAGAGTAGTAATTAGTGATTGAGGGTTTCATTTCATAATAAATCCATTTGAACTACTGAAGAAGTTTGAAGTTAGGCATAGAGTTGCAACTTCTTACCACCCTCAAACTAGTGGCTAAGTAGAGGTATCTAATAGGAAATTAAAGAGCATATTAGAAAATACAGATCTTTTTCTAGAAAATACATTATCTTATTCTAGAAAATATTGAGCATTGAAGTTGGATGATATGCTTCGGGCCTACTAAACAACATATAAGACACCTATTAGAATGACTCAATTTAAACTGATTTATGGAAAATTGTATCATCTCCCTATTAAAATCGAGCACACATATTTTTAGGAAATAAAATACCTTAACCTTGATGTAAGAGCTACCAGTGAGAGAAGGAGATTGCAACTCAGTGACTTAGAACATTTGAAATTGAATGCTTATGAAAATGTTGGACTTTATAAGGAATGAACTAAAATATGGCATGATAAGCGCATCCTAAGAAGATATTCAAGTAAGGGATAACTCATATTGTTATTTAAATCTAGGTTTAAGATCTTCCCAAGAAAGTTTCGCTCTCGATGGCTGAGACCATTCCTAGTATGAAAAGTAACACCATTTGGTGCAATCGAGGTTTGAAATGAGTCCACTATTTTTATTTAAGGTAAATGTGTAGAAGTTTAAGCATTATATGAAAGGATACGAAGTCGAAAAGTGGTCGCGCTTCATTTTTAAGGCACTTACTTGAGGAAATAAAGTGAAACGGTTAAGCTAGTGACCTAAAAGAAATGTTTTGTGGGAGGCAATCCACATATTTTTTAATTATAATATTTTTGTTTGTGTGCTTTTGACTTTTATAGGTTTAAAGGAACTCATAAAAATGGATAAGAGATGGATTAATAAAAGCATAAGTGAAGGAAGCTCAATGGAATAATTGGTATAGACAAAAGAATTGGGTTAAATGCTAAAAAAATTATTTTTAACAAAAACAACACACCACAAATCGCCAAAATAATACATTTCCCCAAAAACCAAGGCATGTCATGGTCTGGAGATGACTTCTCGGCAAGTGTACCGATAATATTGAAGTAATAATAAAAAGATCGTTTCCACGAGGATTGTAATTTAACAAGATAATTACGTGAGAAATTAAGTAATTAAATGAGGGGGTTTTGTTAGAAAAATCGGTTATAAAACACGAACGAGAAAACTAAAGGAATTAACTTCAAGGCGAGAGATGTAATTAGGTCTTTTATCGAATCCCCTTATTTTTATCTGTTGATGTTGATGAACTATGTATTTATTGAGTTTCAATTACATTATTATCTCAATGTGAATTAACAATACCACTACACTCAATTCTTTGGTGTTCAACTCACTAATTTATTCCATAATTCCCTACTTCCTTAAGTTAATTCAAAGTTAAATTAGGCATTCTAAATGAGTTAATTCATAAGCAACAACTTCTAAATTCTTATTCCTAATTCATTACAAATTTGAATGAATGTCCTAATTCAGATAATTAGACTAACAACCAGAAATCCCTAATTATCTAGATTGATTTGTACGCCCGTAAAAATAATTAAACTCAATAACAACTTAAATAACGATAATAACAATAAAAGTCTCAATGGATCTCAAACACGGATCTTCGATGAATCCATCTCAAAAAGCCTTATTCTAGAGAAACTTAGCTACTCGTTGATAGATTAACAAATACCATGTGTGAATAAGTATTCATCATCAAAATCTAAGGAAGAATTGTTCTTCAATGACTCCAATGTACTCCAACATCACCCCTTGAATATCATCATTCGTCGCTTTCTCTCTCTGATTCGGAACCCTTGAAAAAGTGACCAAAAATGCTTTAAATTGCAAAACGCGTGTCAACATAAAAAGCTCAATTGAATATGCGACATACAGTTTCACACCATGATGGGATACATCTCAGAGCGCGAGAATTCCAGTGGAAAAATCACATGTTTTGCTTCCTTTATCTTCGCAAATTTCACCAAATGTATATTTCTTCCTTATTTTAGACTTTAGCTTCTTTCTTCATAATTTGGCTTTTCTTTTGGTCAATATTTTTCATAATCCATCCGAATTTTCTCATAAAAATCACGTAATGACGATTGTCATCACAACCCCAAACTTGAATGGTTTCTCGTCCTCAAGTAACTTGTCTGCACACTAAACATTTTATCAAAATTAAACTGCATACCCTTACCAATGAATGTCACCTTAATGTTTTCTAATTAACACTTTTATTCCATTAAACCTTATGTTCACATCTTTTGAAAACACTCTGATATAATTTTAAAAGCGGTTTTTTTAACAAGGGTTTATTCACCCCCTCTAGACCGTTTTTCTACTTCCATATTCACACTCAACATCATTCATCTTCCCATCCAAGGAAAATTACTAAACTACTATAGGACCACCATATGTGAGGCATTGGACATGATGGTGATGTATTTGGGAGTTAACTCGGAAAAAACTCAACGAGAATTAGATGACATTAGAGGATCTCATGTTAGGTTTTCATTCTTGATTGATATGCGTGAGCAACACATGATTGCGACTATGGATGATAACAGTGATGATGCACGAGTTGCATACTATAGAGCGTGTGCATTAAGGTCATATCTTTTAGTTTTTTCAACACATCCATTTTTATGGACAAAAGTGTGATTTATGTCGATGTTATCTACCTCATGTATTTTATTGATTTGGAGAGATCCACAAGTATATATAGGGGATTTATTGTTTGATGTACCTCAAACTAGTTAAGGGTAGTATGTGGAAGACTCAATAATTCACCGGAAATAACGGTCTATTTATAGTAATGTTTTTGCCTTTATTGATATTATAATGTCATAATACATATGCTACACTTTTATGTTTCTAATATTTCTTCTGAACCATTTTCCATGTCTCGTCGACTGGGCATGTAACACCCTTCTAACCCCAAGTAAAATACGGGATGAAATAATCAATTAAAACAGGATTCAACTTAGAAAGGCGTTATGTTTACTTCATAAAACATCATTTAAAACATCTTGCTCAGTAACACGGGTTTTCAAATCATTTAAAATACTCATTCTTTGGTAATATCAACAATCAAATCTAAATTACACAGCGAAATCATAATTTCAAATATAACTTCCTTTATTTTATCAAAACATCATAATCTTTTGGTCGTTGTCAACAATCGTCATCAAATAAAATTGGTATATAGAAACTCATAAAATAACTCTAACTATACAACATAATATTCATTTAAGCATCCCCACCCGATGTTATATATCTGAGAAAGACACCCTCTAAACAACAGAAATGAGTAAACTGACTCCATAGTTAACTCTTCAAGCACCACAAACTAATCTTGGTTATCTGCATGTTACCCACGTAGAGGCAACATTCAAACAGGTAGGGTGAGTAATCACAATTCATTAATGATATATAACGAAAATAAAATAAATAGGACAACAACACATCATCAACTAAAACATCATAGGAATATCATCACGTCATCAACAACTATGTAATGCCACTTAGCATGAGATGCAACGTCATAGAATCATGCATGTGGTACCAATCAACATGTAATGGACATTGGGTCATCAACCCTCCACTCAGGGAGCACAACATAAACAACATCACCCCGATCCACACAATGGGATCGAAGCCTCCAACATCATAGGTATACCACGAATGCAACGATGCAACAACTTCAACATAATCAACCTAATTGACATTTACATCAACATTCATGTAAAATTCATCATAATACTCAACATACAACATCGATACATCAGTCAGATAATTCATCAACATATAATCGTCATCACATAACAATCATAAACATCATAATATAGCATCACAACTTCATTTCAATACCAAATCACCATAATTCATTTGATCATCATGTTCGTCTCATAGCATGTACAAACATCAAAACATGCACCTCATCTATTTATTTCATCATAGCATCCTTAAATGACATCACTAGTACATGTCTAAATCCTCATAATAACATCAATGCATAATTATTATCACATAAGTATCCATACCTAATCATCATCACATAAGCATCATCTAATCTAATAACACGCAATCATCAATGCCTAATCAGGGCACCATTACAACAAAATTATCACATTTCCTACACATATACGTCATTAATATTAACCCTTCAACATCATCATTACTATCATTCGACATAGGACATCACAGTTATCCAACTACACCAAGTCTCTACACACATTTCACCTAACAACGTAACTCGACATGTGTGAATCAACCGCCCGCGTGTCGAATATTAATAATTCTAATACTGAAAGTGTATTTTAATAAAAGGTATATTACATCAGCTTCCTAACAATCCGAACTACGCGTCAATCAGACATTTATAACTCGAGTTATGAATTTTCGAAGGTTTCTTGTTAAAACAACCACATACTCATTAAATTGCACCATCATTCATCTCCTAAAAATTAATCATATTAACCTATACAACATTATAATCATACATCAACAATACACTAAAAACAACATAAAAAAAACAACAAAACAACTTGCAGGCTCCTCTCATCGCCTGGCCGCACTCGGGGCGCCAACTCCCCTTCAATGTTCCAAAATCCAGCATTGTTCCACATGCGGCCTCCTTTCACCGTCCGATCGCACATGGCCCGACCGTACAATACCACCGCCCGGCCGCACAAGCACGAGATAGATTTTCTGCAATGTGAAATTCTGCTACACCAGCCCCAAAAATCAGTCTCATGGTGCACGAAAATCACATACAAATCCCGCATCATTCATCAACAATAACATACAACAAATTATCGATAAAATCAAGAACAACATCATCAATCCTAACTCATATTTTGGACCATTAAAATGCCTCACATCCACTCCTCTTTCATATTTTGGACCAAACATATTTGTAATTAAAATCCCCCCTCCCTTCCCCTCACCACATTTTCCCTTGATAAAAATCCCTCCCCTCCTCTCCTATTGATTGAACCAAACAGACCCTAACTAAAATTATATTTAGTTCTATTAAATTTAAAAATAAATTTATTCTTTAATTAACAATAGCTTCATATTATTAATAAGTGATATTTTGAGGTTATACCTTATATAATTTTATGTTATATACTTTATACTAGGGGTGAAAAAATTGGCTCGGCCCGTCGGACATGCATGTTTTGTCTACACTTTTAAGGAGTGAGTCAAGATTTTAGGCGTGCACCCTTTAATGTGCTTGTCCCATTTTTTTGCGGGATTTTACAAGCACTAACTTTTACATACAATTTTTAAATTTTTAGACCTAAAATGTTCAATGACCACGGGTCTGCCCTACCCCGCCCTCAATTTTATGCGGGACGAGGCAAGGTTTTAGGCATACACCATAAAATATGTCCGCCCTACCCCACTTTAATTTTTTTTGCGGGCTTTTGTAGGGCGGACCTAAACGAAGCAGACATGCCCGTTTACCGTGAAATCTTACTGCCACCCCTTAAATTGTACCTAGCACCCCTATATTTTTTCATAATGACAAATTTACCCTTCACATTATTTCACCTTCTAAATTTTCACGCTGTAGTAAAAAATTATCTTTGTAAAAACCTTGTAGAAACAAAATATCTGGTAGTTGTTTTAAAATATTTGATACAAAAAATTCAGCAAAGTTGAGTTTTTATGCTTTTTTACCGGACATTTAAAAAACTGGTATGATGTTTTACCGATTTTTTTTCCAAATATCCATAAATTCGTTGAGGTTTTACCGGATTTTTGGAAAATACCCAAAATTATTATATAGTTTTACCAGAGTTTTTCTAAAAATTCAAAAATCCCTAGCAGTTTTGCCGGATTTTTTTTTTTAAAAATCGGAAATACCTTGATTTTTTCCGTATTTTTGGGAAACATCTGTCTTTTGTATTTTTACCGGGGTTTTCGAAAAGTCCAGATTTTGTAAAGTTTTTGATGTTTTTATTACCGAAGATTTTGAAAATTCCTAAAAATGTGTTGAATACTAGATTTTTTTTGGAAAGTTCGGTATACCAATTTATTTTTTGCATAGACAAAAAAATTTGGTAGTTCAGTCTGCACCAACTGTGCGGTCATGTTTTTGATGGTTCCCAATTGGATTTTACTCAATTTTTCACCACTAATGTGATATGTTTTACATAAATGTTTACTTTTTACATAATTGTGCAATCCTTATTTATGATATCTCATACATTGATGATTTATTTTGTATACATTGTAAATGTCAAATATTCCCCTATCACGTTGAAGTTTTGGCATGTGCATAGTCTGTTAGTAAACAACATGGTATTGTCGTTATTACTATTCATTCTTATATTATGAAAGTGAAATGTCCATTTATGATGAGATCTGTGTCAAGTGGAAGCAACTGGAAGAATACAGTTAGGTGTGGGTTTCACAACCATATGCTAGCTAAAGACTTAAATAGGAATGACACATCATGTCGTTTAAGAGATAATGAAAGAAAGTTTGTGAATGATATGACTATATACAATATAGCTCCTAAATACATAGTTGTTACTTTGAGAGATAAAGATCTAGAAAATCTAACAAGTGTTACCTAGGTCTACAAGGTTATGTCCACATACAATGTGAGCAAGAGAGGTTCGTTGACTGAGATGCAACATCTGATGATTCTTATTCATGAAGATATATACATGTAATGGATAAAAAAACAAGGACTCTTACAATGTTATTGTTGATATCTTTTAGATGCACCTTGGTTCAACAAAGTTGTTTAAGATGTTTTATCTTGTGTTGATTTTTTATTGCATATAAAAAACAAACAAATACTTCTTATGCCAAATGCTTCTATTTTAATTTATTTGTTTCATAAGTTGTTAGGGGTTGTTGATGATTTAATGTACATACAAAACAAACAGGTACTAGTTAACACTACTTGAGATTATTGGTGTTACATCCAAGAAGTTGACATTTTCAGTTGGTTTTGCATATCTCGAACGTGAAGTGGAGGAAAACTTCACGTGGGCACTTAAAAAGATAAAATAGTTATTTGCTTCTGAGAAGTTTCTACCAAATGTTTTGGTTACAGACTGTGAACTGGCGTTGATGAATGTAGTGGAAGTTGTGTTTCCAAACTCAACTCATTTGTTGTGTCTTTTCCATATTTAAAAATTCTAGTATGAAGTATAAGGAGTCTGTTGAATCACATAGGCATGAGCATGTTATGATATGTGGAACAACATCATATTTTAGAATACCGAGATTGATTTAGTAGTACACCTAAAGCATTTGAAGTTGTACGTGCTGATATTCCAAAATTTGTTATGTATGTGCATGAAACTTGGTTGACACCATATAAAGAAAGATTTGTTACTACTTGGACTAATATAATCAGTCATATAGAGAACATAACAACTAATAAGTACATATATGGTAATATGAATATAGTTATATTAGTAATCATCAAATAATGACATTTTGTTCTGTTTATATTTTTTAGGGTTGAGACTGCTCATTGGAGACTAAAATTATGTTGTTAAGCAGCATGAGAGATTTATGTAGAAGTTGGTATGATGTTAACAACATGTTGAAGTTGCAATTAGGTTTAATTAGAGTGTCATTTCAGGAAAGTGTATGCAACATTGAGCATCGGTATAACACTCCATTGTACTCCATATTGCATGACTTTGTTTCAAGACAATGTATACAACATATTGGAAATGAGCTAGAAGATAAATTTGTTGGTTGTGACAAAATAACATGTGGTTACTTCATTAAAACAACATATAGGTTACCTTGTGCATGTGAACTTGCAAGGTATCAAATACAAGGAAAGCATGTTCCGTTAGACTTAATACATGTATTTTGAAGAAAAAAATTATTCATTGAAGAGCATGAGGTCACTGAAGAAGATAGTGGGACATAACTGGATTTAGAAGAAGATTTTGAAGAGTTGAAGAAGTATTTTAGTACACTAGATATTGTAGTTCATATGTCAATGAAGAAGAAAGTGTGAGAACTAACACATTGATCCATAACTTCCACGTCTCCACCACCAATGAAGTACAAGGAAAGGAAGAGAAATAACAAGAGTAAAAAGTGTGAATATAGTGACATGTTAATGGATCGCAGGGAAGTCAGAGTACAAATATATCATGTACAAAATCAACTGAAATTCAATCGTGTAGAATGTCTTGAAAACTAAATTTTTTGTCTTAATTTTTTATTTGCTTGTATCAATACATTGATGACATTGTTGATGTGGGAGACGATGGAAGTTGTAGTTTTCAGGGTATTGCAACTTTACTTGGATGGGGCAAATAGTCTTGGCCTTTGATTCAAACACAATTATACACCGAAGTTTATCAACACCATCAACTGTATTCAAATTTATTCTATGACACAATGCAGAAAGTTAAGAGAGCATTATGGGTTGATGGCTTTGGTGTGCAGGGTCGTGAGAAATAGATGAAGATTCCTGATATGGGTTACCCTATTGCTTCTAGATACAGTGTTATATTGGTCTCGTTGTCCAGGAACCTTAACATCACATTCTTCTCATTAGTGATATCTAAATGCATAACTTCAAGTAGACACAAAATGAATGCATTTGATTTGGTTAACAACAATCATTAGGTGCATGTGGAATTGAAACCCAGTTTTCCTTTGCCTCCCGGTGGAGATAGAATTATAGTGCAGTGGTAAGAGCATGGGAATCAGCATATGCGGGGCGTATTAAACACTGAAAGAAGTAGATACCAAATTGACATAATTTGTTTTGTAGTGATATTATAACACGTTTGCATTATATGTATATGTTTTATCCGCTTAATTTTGTTAAAAAGGTATAAAAAAAATTTAAAAATTTTTATTACTGCCTACCTGTCTTTTCAAATTTCTGAAAAAAATTTATGCTTATTGACTTTTTCAAAAAATTCAGTAGGTTTATTTTATTTCTGTTTTTTTCCCAAATATCTGGAAACTACTTTTTCGGTAATTCTTCATAATTTTTTTTCCATAAAACCTTAAATTTGTATCGACAATTTTGCAAATATTTGACATTTCTGCATTCTTTTGTAAAATATCCGGTAATTTTGCAATGAATCTGGTAATTCTACTTCCAAATGAAAATTTTTACGAAACATCTGATAACTGCATGAAAAATTCGGAATTTTACAAAACTTTTTAAAAATCCGATAGTTTATAGTAAGGGTAAAAGCATAGTCACAATCCCTTTGAAGGAGAATGTGTTAGGAACAACTTGAAAGTGGTAGGAAGATTCCTTCTGTTTGCTACTTTATATATATATATATATATGTTGTGAATCGATGTCATCAATAACAGAACAAAGTTATGAGATAAAGATTGAGTTTTTTGAAAAAACATATATATGTTGTGAATCGATGTCATCAATAGTAGAACAAAGTTATGAGATAAAGATTGAGTTTCTTGAACAAACACAAGAAATCCTATTAGGTTTCACAAAGGATATAGAAAAGAAGAAGAAGACTAGAGAATTGGTTAAATTTGTTTTACTATTCACTTTCTCAATAAGAGTTTAAAGATTACAAGTGAATACCAACAATTAAAGATTGAGTTTCTTGAACAAACACAATAAACCCTATTAGGGTTCATAAAGGATATAGAAAAGAGGAAGGAGAATAGAGAATTTGTTAAATTTGTTTTACTATTCACTTTCTCAATAAGGGTTTAAAGATTACAAGTGAATACCAACAATTAAAGATTGAGTTTCTTGAACAATCATAAGAAACCCTATTAGGGTTCACAAAGGATATAGAAAAGAGGAAGGAGAATAGAAAATTGGTTAAATTTATTTTACTATTCACTTTCTTAATAAGGGTTTAAAGATTACAAGTTAATACCAACAATTAACCTCGTTCACCCTAAAAAGGATTTTCACCACCCCTTATGATGAGAGACTAATATGTTATTTATAATAAAACCTAACATAATAAACTAATAATTTTTTTAACAATTACCCCTTAGGATACAACTAACTGAAACAATTGGACTTACAAGCAATATCCAATTCGACATTACTGCATGCTTGAACATACTTCGACTACAGCATACACGATCAGTATGTGAACAGACTTCGACTTCAAGCTAAACCTTCTGTCAAACCATAAAACAACCATTGTCGACACTAGAGTTTGATATAAAATATCACAAATCTCCACCTTGGAACAAACTCTACACTAAGAAGGTAACAAACTAGTTTTCATCATTCATGGCTTTCAACCATGGCTTTGTCTTCTCCTTCTCCGATAGGACATTGTTGTACCCCAAAATTTTCCCTCCCACAATTAAGGCAATGTATCTCAAGATTTCTCAAGGTTCACAAGGTTCACAATTGGTCAAAAGGATTGAAGGTTTCATTAGACTAAGCCTCCTTCTGAACAATGGATCCAGAACTAGGGTTTTGAATTTCTCCAAGCTAAATGGACTTCCAAGGCCTCAAGTGAGATTCATAACATCCCACGTGTCTTCAAGAATCCCCATGTCAAGTTTCAGAGCTTTCCCAATAAGTTTGACCAGTCAAATGTTCAAGTATTCAAAAATCAGTCAACTTGGTAAAAAAAGTCAAATTGTGGTCAACTGTGGTCAACTTAAAATAAAACTTCAAGATTTTTTGTCAACATTAAGATTATGAGGTAAAATTCATTATTTGATCAAGGGTTGATCATGATTCATCAAGGAAATCTCAGATCATCAAGAATCAAGAAGTTTCTAAATTAGGGTTTTCACAATGAAAGTCAACTGAACTTTGACCAGTCATAACATTCTCATACTTCATCAAAAATTTCCCATCCAATTCTCATTTTAAATTAAATTTAATTCTCTACAACTTTGTGTCTCACAAGCCAAGCGTAAAAATACTTCATTTGGAAGGTATGAGCTAAAACATTATAGGTCCTTTTGAAAGTCAACAAAAAGTCAACTTTTTCCAAAGCTCATAATTTGAAAATGGTAAAAGATATGGACATGGGACCAAAAAGGTTTGTTATAGGACTCTCTAAGCTTTCTAAAAAGTCCAAGAACACCTTCATATCCTTAAAATTTAAGGAGTTGTGCCTTGTCAAAGTTGGGAAATTTTCAAGGGGTGTATGAAGCAAAAAAAGTCTTAACTTCAAAATTTTCCAAATGGGCCCATAAAATTGCAACCCAATCTCAAAGATAAAGGCATGCACGACCCAATGAACGTTAATTCTGATTTTATAATTTTGTTTTATATTATTTTGGATTTTATTTGTTAAAATTCAATTTTAATAAAAATAAAATATGAAAAATCAAATAATGGATCAAATATTTGTTCTAGAACCAAATATATGGCATTTAAATTGATTGAAGACATTACAAAATCGTGCTAGACCAATTTAGCAAGAATATATGTGATTTTTGGACATTTAAAGTAATGGGATTTCTTCACAATCAAGCAACATGAATCCTTGATCCAAAGCTCATATTATGACCTAATATCCTTCCTCATATATACACAAACATAAACAAACACAAGGACACGAAAATCAGTAGCCAATATACATCATTCAAACTTCAAAAAAATCATACAAAAATCAAAATCGGATTCTTTGATCTAGCCTCTTTTAACACAATTTGAAGCTGATAAACCATTCTTTGGGGAGTCTACAAGCTATCTCCATCATCATTATAGTCACATTCAAGCCATAATGGTCTAACCGAACCATCTTTGTTCTTGTTTTATTTTTTTCGATTTCACAATTCTATGCATTACTAACAGTTTTCGACTTTGTTTTCTTATTTGTGGTGATCTATAGATCGTTTATGGACCAATTGCTTGAAGTTCCGTTGATTAAAATGTATTTGGCCATTGCTATGGTTTTTTCTTCCAAATTAGGGCTTTCTAATTTAACAAATATAAATGAGTTATAAGAACATAAATGAACTGTATGAGTTATAAGGATCGTGTTGGCATGATCAATTTGATAAAATCGTACGTATTTTGGGTAGTTTGAATTTTGCAGGTTTTGTGCGTAGGAAGATTCGTAGGAAAAGACGTAGGAAAATTCGCAGGAAAACCTGCGAATTCAGAGGTTGGAGATGAAGTTGTTGGCGTGAATGGAATATTTGAAATCGTGGCATGGCTTATGTTGTTTTAGTTTCCGTAAATTGCCAGGACGTGCGCGCTACCTCAGATGGTATGAGGCTTGGTCTTGTGAGGTAATGGACCTGGGTTCGATTCCCAGGTCCTTCTTTTTGTGCAACTTTTCTATTTTTTCATATTTTCTTCTTTTTATGGTTTTTTAATTGATTTCTTTTCAAATAATAATAAAACAATTAACCTAAATTAATTATAATTTATTATAAAAAACCTTTTTCTTAAAAAAAAATCATTAATTTTGTATAAAATATTTAGTTTTTTCTTTTAAATGTTAATAACAATAATGTTTTTATATTTTAATTAATTTGTAAACAAAATAATAATTTAGTTAATATTTTCTAAAAAATGTTTAATAACTTTATTTTATTTTAATTAAATATATAATTATTTATTTAATCATAATCGTGTACATAATTAAATTTTCTTTATACTTTCATAAATTAATAATAATTGATAATTAGTTTAATTTTCTTTAAAAAAATCTAAATTTTCTCTAAAAACCTAATTTTTTTAACTAACCCTAATTTTGCTTAAAAACCTAATTTTTTCTCCTAACCCTAATTTTAAAACTTAATTAATCTATTTTTGCTTTCTTGTTCTTTCTTTATTTAAATTCTTGCTTGATTTAATTATTAGAAAATTGTATAGGTTATCATTATTGTAATTTATTTTTCTGCTTATATAATTATGTATCTGCCCCAAAGCGATGTAATAGAGTAGGATTTACTATTTTTTTCACATTTTATTTATTTTATTTTATTTATGGTTAGTAAATAGGGAGTGCCAAACATAATTGAATTAAAATGACTTAGATAATTTAATTAAAAAGATTAAATATTTGAATAAAATCACTCACACATTTAAGTCGATCGTTCTACGATCGCCGTCTGCACCTCCTAGGGTTACCCTTCTCAGTTGCCTTAATATGGTCAAGTCCCTTGAAAATGGGGGTGTCTTAAGCAAATGACCCTACGAATAAAAATCATCAAGTCCTTCCTAGATTTAAAAGATCAAGTCCCTACGATGTTGCCTACGATGATCTTGTCCCTTCGGTAAAAGATGATAGTCCCTCCCAATTGCTAAAGACATTCCTCAAGTTGCCTTCATTGACCATACGATGACCCTACGCCCGTCCCTTAATAAAATCCAAGGTAATGACTACATATTCCTTAATAATAGGATAGTCTTACCCTTGAAAGAATATAAAAGAACATGAATGACTTAGTCTAGGGTAGGAACGCTAAGTTACTGGCTCACACCCTTTAAAATACTTTTCACATCTCACAATTTTCAAACACTTTCAAAACAAAGGCTTTGTATACATCCATATGAGGATCATTACAAAGTAGTTAGAAAATTTTCTAATCACACACTTCACCTTTTCAAAACAATTAAGTGAGCTAAGTAACTAAGAGCCCATTGATAACCATGGATATAAAGGATGCTTACACCTTCCCTTTATATAACCTACCCCCCGAACTCAAGTCTTTTAAAAATAGGTATTTCCTGTTCTTTTATGTCCTTTCCACTTGGATAAAATAAAAGTCGGTGGCGACTCTTGCTATCCGCAATATTTATAGAAAGTCAGTTCTCCCACCGTGTTACAGAACTGGCGACTCTGCTGGGGAGTTACTAAGTAAAAGAGGGGTACCCTTAGGAATTAGATCACTTAATTGTTTGCTTTGTTTGTTTTATATTATCTGTTGGGCTTTTGTGTGAAAGATCCTAACCCGGATCTAGTGTACCCTAGGTAAGTAGCAATAGACCAAGGAAACTGTACGACGTATACCGATATGGTTGATCTGGTGGCTACGTTAGTGTGACTTCTTGGTTGGTTCTTATGTTCCTTAAGTAAGTTGAGGATAACCTGAGCCAGACATATGTTGTCATTACACTAACTGACTTTGTAGAACCCTAGTTAACCCATCTTGGCCTTTAGAAAGTAGTGAGATAGCCGACTTTGGTGAAGACTAAAGTTGGTTGATACTCGATGCTATATTCATTGAGATTCTAATCTTGGGGGGTTTTGGTTGGCAAGTTGTTGCACCCTAATTTTTTCCCTAAGTGTTCTTTGCATTTTCATCTGCATCTTGCATACAAACAAGATCACACCGGTTGCACGGTTCTTCTCGGGTTAGGTTTATGCCTCGTAGGGGATCACTGTTGTCTTTAATTACTTTATTTGTTTATGTTTACTAACCATTAATCATTAATCAAAAAAAAATATTTTGTTTTCTTTTGCTAACCTTTTTTCAGGAAGAGGAACTATTGAAAATACCAAAAATAGCAGTCCTGCAACTCGAGCGAAATTTCACAGAAACAAGTCGAAGTTGATCCGCAAATAATTCAAATTTTTATCTGATCAAGGATTTCCCAAGTTAATTGATTCATTCAAAGGATTTCCAAGGTTCATGTGTTCATTTCTTCGACGCATAAAAAGAATCGGGCCGAAAACAACCAAGCAACCATGTTTGAATAAAAAATTCAAATTTCAGCTTGGTTAACCGATTAAGCATATGCGTTAACCGGTTAACCAGTGCGAAATTTGAATTTTTTATTCAAATTCAGCACCCTTAGATCATTGATTTAATTGGAATATTCTAGATCCATTTGTTTCTGATTTCTCTACATCACTTTGATCATTTCCTACCATAAACCCTCATTAATCACCATTCTTTTCCATTTCCCACCAAATTTTCAATTACCAAACATAAATTCAAATTACCAAAGCAAGCTCCATTCCACCAAATTTCCATACCTAAGGCCTTTAAATAGGACCACAATTTCATTCATTCAACAAGCTTTAGAGAGCCAAATTCACCTTGCAAAAATTTCCACAAGCTTTTGATAGCCACAAAACCTCTTGCAAATTACCTCCCCAACACCAAAATTCTCAAAAGCTCACTTTCTTTCTTTTGAAGTTATCAAGAATTCACATCGAATTCTTGATTAACTTGAGCTAAACCTTCATCCTTTCCTTCTTTTGATCATCAATTGCAGTAAATCTAGCTTGGCTTGGTTCAATTTGAAGAAGTGACTTTGGTAATTCCCCTCCTTTCACAAACCCATACTCACCATCAACCATTCAAGATGTAGATCTTTGGTTCCTTTGATTCTAGATCCTTTGGATCTTTATTTGTTGTTTGATTGCAGGGATTCCACTGTATTTTGGTTTTAAAATTCGTGCAAATTCAGATCATGATCATTAAACATTTTTGAGAGAATTTTGAAAATGGACCAATGCTGAATTTCTGCATTTTTTCTGCTGCTGCTTCAGCGTTAACCAGTTAACCATATGCGTTAACCGGTTAACGCAAGTCAGAATTGAATTTTTTGGCTTGTTTCAAGCCCCTTTTTGGTTCCTTTTTCTTTTTCTTCCTCCTTTTTATTTTTACCTTGGGAAGCACTTTTGGGAGTGATTTCTCCTTAATTTCAATGAACTTTGGGTGTAGATTAGAGTAGTTAATGTTCATTATTCAAAACTACCTTTAAGTTGATTATTCAATTCATTTAAGGTACTTTACATTAGTGATACATTTTCATGCTTGAATCCACCAAGAAGAGTGATTGAACTTAAGGATGGAAGAATACCATAAGTGAGGCTGAATTTGATATTCATCTTTAGTTTTGTGCGGTATCGCACCCGGATAACAATTTACATATCTTTTATCTCGCATGCATTAGCACTAATATTATGCACCTTAATTGGTGGTGGCCGACCTCATTTGTAGGGTAATTACTTCGTAAATTACTCGGCGATTGCTTAACATAGACCTAAATGTGTCCCGACTTCGGAATAAAAATCTAATTGGGTACTTGCACTTTCGTGGACCGGATCTCTTGTTGATCGCGTAATCCCAAAGTGGTTAATCATATTGCATTAAGAATCGAGACTTATGAATGTTTGATGCGTAGGTGCTTTGGGTCTCCCAACCGCCTTTCAAATTTCATTGAATTCGGTTCGGTTTGCCTTGATTGATCGCTATAGTGTAAGATGCTAAGCGGATCCGGTTGCCTTTCGATTTTGGTTACTCTTTTGGTTGTGGTTGATTAAGTTCGCCATACCATTATTATGTAAATATTATTATACTATTGCTACTATTAATATTTTAAATTCTTGCACTTTAATTTCTTTTTGTTACTAACATTTAATTTCTTGCACTTTTATTGCCTTTATTCTATTTTGCTTTATTCATCCATATCATGTTTATTATTTGTTCTTATTATTTTAATTGTTGATTTTCCTTTTTCTATTTGGACACCAAAAAAACATTAATAAAGGATTAAACTTCTAAAAGACTTGTGACTTTAATTTGTGGACTTTGGTTACTATCCTTGGCATTGGAATGGAGATTTTGGACTTAGATTTTAGGATCCTTTTCCCTTGCTTTGATCTTCATGAAGTTGGATTTAGCCTTTATTTGGCCATTTGCTAGCTCATAAGGATGGAACTCTTATGCTCATAATTTGGAATGTCATCAAGCTTGGTTAGATCTTTCTTCCCTTATCTCCTTATTTTCTTTTTTAGGATAGTCCCTTCATCTCCTCCCATTCTTCAATTTTCAAAACCTTCTCCCTTTTTCAAAGGATTCCTTCTTTTTAAATCATCACCTCTTTAATAAACAAAAACCTTGACTTTTGTCAAGTGCCTTTTACTTTTTTTTATTTTCTTTTAAAATCAATGAATCTAATCATGTTGACCTTAATTCAAAAAAAAATAAAAAGAATCAAACTCATTCAAGTTGTTTTGTGCCTTTGTGCACTTTTGTTTATTTTCTTTTAAAGAATGCCGATTATGAGTCATTATTCTTTAGTCGGGTGCAAGTCTCTCAATCTCCATGGTTGTAGTTTGATGTAATTGGGTCTCTTGTCATTTGTGGGGGTTTAGTGGCATACTCGTTGATTTTATCCGAGTTGGCGCCCTCCCCATAATGATGTATGAGTCAATGCCTTCATTCTCATGGTATATTTGTTTGGCTATCCACTTGAAGATGACAAATTCTCTTCACTTAATAAAATGAATCATAACCCACCCTTTTCACTATTTGTACCACGAACTACGGGGTTTTGATCTTGCATAGCACTTTGTGAGTACGTAGGCATGAGGTGGTAAATCTCTCCAAACACAAAAATATTAAAAAATAATAATTCTTTTCTCATCCCTCCACTCATATTTTACAAATCATTTTCAAACCAAAAGCAGTAAATTTTTCAAAAGGCTCCCGTGGAGTACCACAGACATTTTGGGTGCGTAAAACCTTCCCATTGTGTAACCTATCCCCTTACCTGTTTCTCTGTTGTGTTTCTTTAGCTTTTTTCTTTTAGATTCATTAGGATTTATTCGCTCTTTTTTCCTTTTCCTCTTGGAATAAAATAAAAGCGCGGTGGCGACTCTGTTTACTTTGAGTTAAGTTAACCAATAGCTTACACTCATGTTTTTACCGCTACACAAGTCAGTTGCCTACTGAACAACAACCCTTGAGAAGGATTAGTGATATTGAGATCCTTTAGAACCTGGTTACTTTTGTAGGACAGGATGAACCAACTAAACTTCAGGGGGAGGGTACTTACCTTTAAACCTCATGCAAGCCTCTAAACCTAGGGCTATTGTGTGACTTGTTTATGTGTGCCACATGTTTGTGATTGAGCATAACATCATGGCATCATAAGCATAGCATTTTCACTAACCATTTCAAGGACCAAAGGATTTATCTTTGTTCTTTGTTGCAGGTCATGACTTCTGCTCGTAGGAACACTATCCGGATCAACTTTGTAGGGATACCTTCTAAGCATAAGGAATTGGTTTCTAAGATTTCTGACAGCTCTCATCTGATCAAGAAGCATGGTTACCTACCTTCTAAGCTTCAGGGTTCAATGAAGACTCGGTATTCCTCCATTTTTGGACTCACAATCATGTGCCTAGCTTACTTGGAGATATCTTGCACTCTCTTCACACTCGTACTACGAAGGCGCGAGGAACTTTGATGTGTTGCATACCTCTACTATCTAGGTGGTTTATTTCTCACCTTCCTCGATCAGTGATGAAGAACGAACAAGGGTTAAGGTGGTCTAAGAGGATCATGTCACTTTCTCATTTAGACATTCATTAGTGTTCTCGATATATGGAGAATGTTATTATCATTGACCGTTGTGGGGAGTTCCCTAATGTGCCACTCCTTGGCATAAGAGGGGGCATTACTTACAACCCTTCTTTAGCTCTATGCCAGTTTGATTATGCTCGGAGTAATGGTCCTCATGACATGCTTATTTAGGGTATTGTGTTTGACTACGACAACGATTTTCAAGGTTACGGTCAAAGGTTTATACAAGCTTGGAGTAAAGTGAACAAGGTTGATAGTAAGACTCTGGAACCAAAGTACTCCATTCCTATGGAACCTTACCTCAGATGGGTGCGTTCTCGTGCTCAAACTCTTATGATGTCATATCCTGTTGTCCTACCAGTTACTGTAGAGCCTATTATTGAAGGAGATATTCCTTACACCATTATCCATCCTGATATGCCTACTGATCTAGAGGAGCTGCAGAAGTCTTGGATCCAACTGAAGGAGCAAAGAAGCACTTTTGAGGCTCAGTTCAGAGCTAGCCAGGAAAGAGTATTGGAACTGACAAAGCAACTTCACAAGGAGCGGAATCTCAACACATACCTCAACACAAAGAGGAAGCGTCCATGGGAGACCTAAGTCCCATATATTTATTTCTTTGTACTTTATTATTATTTCCTTTCATTGTAAGCCCAAGGGACAATTTATATTAAACATTTACTAATAAAAGTTTTATTTTTTGTTTTTCTTTAAATAAATTTAAATCCTATATGGTCCTTGATAACATTGCATATACATCTACATACCATATCATTGCATCACAGGTTTCTTACAACATGTATCTTATCTTCTCGTTGTTTATTTTAGTAGAAATGTCTCTTGAACAAACTGTCAAGGAACTTCAGGCTCAGAATGCCCAATTTCAAGAGATGATTCTGAATTTGTTCAGGGGACAATGAGCTGAAGACACTTCTGACCAAGAAAAAGAAGAAGACCAGAAAACCAGTTGGCTTCATCAACATGGGTAGAAGGTTCAGAGGTATAGTCAAGACAGATGAGGAAGTTGAAAATCCGGGGGATGAAAATTCTGAGAAAGAAGAAGGCAGTCTCCATGGTACTACTGAAGATTCTGATTATGAGGAGAATTATTATCATGATTCGATCGGTAAGGAGAAATATAAGATGTTGGAGAACCGGGTGAATGCTATAGAACTACAGAAGACTTCTGGGTTTGACTTTGAATATTTGAGCTTGATTTTTGGGGTCTCCATCCCTATTGGTTTCAAAGTTCCTACTTTTGTGGTGTATGATGGTGTGTCATGTCCAAAGTTGCATCTGAGATCTTATGTTAGGAGAATTCAACCACATACTCCGGATAGGAAGTTATGGATTCATTTCTTTCAAGAGAGTTTATCTGGAGCTCAACTGGAATGGTATTATCAACTGGAAAGTACCAACATTTGTAATTGGAATGATCTTTTTGAGGCTTTATATAAGCAGTATTAATATAACTCTGACTTAGCACCAACTCGCATGCAGCTCCAAAGCATGTCCATGGGTTCTAAAGAAAGCTTCAAGGAGTATGCTCAGAAGTGGAGAGATCTTGCAAGTAGAGTTCAACCCCTTTGACTAACAGGGAATTGGTTGATATGTTTATGAGTACGTTGACTGGTCCTTTCTACAGTCATCTTATTGGAAGCTCACCCTCTAGTTTCACTGAGCTGATAATGATTGGAGAACATGTGGAGAGTGGAATACGAAGTGGAAAGATTCAGATGGTTGTCTCTTCAAGTACCACTAAGAAGCCTTCCAATGGGAAGAAGAAATCCAATGCTATGTATGACCAACATAGTCGTAATAATCGTAACCAATCTATGGGAGATGTTTTGATTTCTAATCATCCACCTACCCAACCAGAGAATAATCAGACTAAGCAGAGTACGCCCAGGAGGAAATTTACAAAGATTAATATGTCGTTAGCTCAGGCTTTGCAACACATGTTTAAAGGAGAGATGATTAATTTGAAGGATCCTCCTCAGAACCCCAACACTTCCTCTCCTTGTTACAATCCCAATGCAAGGTGTGCATATCATTCCAACAGTCCTGGACATGATACCAATAGTTGATGGGCGTTGAAGAACAAAATTCAGGATATGATTGAAAATGGAGAAATTGAGTTTGACCCTTCTGAAACTCCTAATGTGATTATTTCTCCTATGCCTAAGCATGAGAAGACTGTTAATGTTGTTGATGAAGTTTCTTATGTTTATACTGTGGCTGAATTAACTACTCTTTTATCCATTGTCAATAAAAAGTTGATGCAAGCCGGTTTATTTCCGGGTTGCAATGAAGATTGTTTTACTGTGCCTATCAATCTAATAGTTGTTGGAAGCTAAAGAAAGGTATTCAGCGTTTGATGGACAACCGAACTATATTATTTGAAAAGAACCCTTCTGTAGAGAGTTTATGTGAAGGTCTGGCCCAAGATATGAAGCTTGAAGATGTGGCTATGGTTGATAAGACTCCTGTGAAAATTACTTCCAAACGACCTGTGAAAATCACTTCCAAGGGTCCTGTGAGGATCACTTCTGAAGGTCCTGTGAAGATTACTGCTGAGCCAAAGGTGGCTCCAATGATTATTACTACTCCTGGTCTAATTCCATATACTTCTGATAAGGATATACCTTGGAATTATGGTTCTGATGTTTATATCCATGGTGTCAAGAAAGAGCCTTTGACTGATACACCTGCAACTGATGTTAATCCTGATGTTGACAATATTGCTGGGTCTAGTAAGGTTACCAGGAGTGGAAGAATTTTCTCTCCAGAAGACACCTCAAAGACTGTTGCTGCTCCAGTTCATATCTCTAACTCTGGGCCAAGTACTGAGGCTCGGGACAAAGGACCAGTGATTAAACGTGTTCAAGCTGAGGCACCAGCTACTGAAGATCTCTCTAAGTAGATGGAAGAAGTACCGAAGATCATCCGCAAGAGTGATTATAATATTGTTGACCAATTAGGGCATAATCCCTCTAAAATCTCTATGTTGTCTCTGCTATTATGTTCTGAAGCCCATGCTAAGGCCTTAATCAAGTTCCTGAAGACTGCTCATGTGTCCCATGAAATCTCTGTGGACCAATTTGAGAATTGTGTTGCTCATCTGACTAGTGATAATGGTTTGGGTTTTTCTGATGTTGATCTGACTCCTGCTAAAAGAAACCATAATAGAGCTCTGCACATCTCCATTGAGTGTAGGGGCACTACTCTGTCTCATGTGTTGGTGGATAACGATTCTTTATTGAATGTGTTATCCAAGGAGGTTCTGGACAAACTCAACCTTGAAGATGCTATGTTAAGATCAAGTAATGTAGTAGTAAGGGATTTTGATGGTTCAAGAAGAATGGTGTATGGAGAAGTGGATCTCCCAATCAAAGTAGGCTCTCAAGTCTTTGGTTCCACTTTCTATGTGATGGATATTCATCCTGCGTACTCATGTTTGCTTGGGCGCCCCTGGATCCATGGGGCAGGTGTTGTAACCTCCACTTTGCATCAGAAACTGAAGTATCCAGTGAAAGGCAAGATCGTCACTGTTTATGGTGAAGAAAAATACATGGCCAGTCATGTGAATACTTTTAAATATGTTGAGATTGAGGTTGGATTTGTTGAAACTCCTTGCCAGACATTTGAAGTGGTTCCTGCTCCTCAGCCTGTCCCGACTGCTAAAAAAGTTCATGTGATTACCACAGTACCTCCTACAATTGCCTCTCTCTCAAGGATGTTAAATATGTGGTTGAAGAAGGTGGTTGTACTATTTGGGGTTAGCTTCCTGACATCCCTTACAAGTCTGACAAGTTTGGTTAGGGTTTTACTGCAAAATCTCAAAAGGTTGTTCGTCATGCTCGTGCTGTTCGTATCACTAACCCAGGAATCATAAAGAACCAAGTGAATGTTGTGGGAGATTATGATGAAGATTACAACCTGGATAATTGGATATTTCCTACCATTAGTGATGGGCTCAACAATTGGAAGGATGAAGACGTTATTCCTATCTCCTTTAGTCAGGAGTAAATGCTATTTTGTTTTTCTAATTTTAATTTTGTAATTTTAAACAATTAAATACTTTTGAGCCTTGTGCCTTGCCCGGGGCACAATGGTATGCTTGTTAGGTATGTCATTTCATTTGCATATTTTCATTCAATAAAATCAATGGATGTTTCTTGCTTTCGTAAATATTGCGCTCTTTGTCTTTCTTTTATTTTTTTCTTTATCAAAAGCTATGTGTTCTTACACACACCCACGTCACTGAAATGCAGATCCTCATCCACTCTGGATCCTATTGATAACAGTTATGCTATTGCCAATTATAACTTTGAGAATCCGATCTATCAAGCCGAGAATGGAAAGGAGGAAAATTGTGAGGTACTTGTAGAGATGGCTAGGTTGCTACAACAATAAGAGAAAGCTATACAGCCACATGAGGAACCGATTGAAGTTGTGAATCTGGGAACTGAGGAAAATAGGAAAGAGGTCAAGATAGGTGTTGAATTGGAAGACGGTGTTAAGAACAGGTTGATCCAGATGTTACGTGACTATGTGGAAATTTTTGCTTGGTCTTATGAAGACATGCTAGGGCTGGATACTTATATTGTGGTTCACCGTCTACCAGTGAAAGTGGATTGTCACCCAATAAAACAGAAAGTTTGTCGTATGTGTCCTGAAATGTCAGAAAAGATTAAGGCAGAAGTGATGAAACAATTCAATGCAGGGTTCCTAGTTGTTACTTCTTATCCTCAGTGGGTTGCAAATGTGGTACCGGTGCCCAAGAAATATGGAAAGTACACATGTGTGTAGAATATAGGGATTTGAATAAAGCCAGCCCCAAAGATAACTTTCCACTTCCACATATTGATGTTCTGGTAGACAACATTGCTCAATATAAAGTATTATCTTTTATGGATGGTTTCTCTAGTTACAATCAGATTAAGATGACACCTGAAGATATGGAGAAGACTACATTTGTTACACAATGGGGCACCTTTTGTTATTAGGTGATTCCATTTGGTTTGAAGAATGTTGGGGGCAACATATCAGCGTGCTATGATAGCTTTGTTCCATGATATGATTCACCATGAAATAGAGGTATATGTGGATGATATGATAGCCAGATCTCAGACTGAAGAAGTACATCTTGATCACCTACATAAGTTGTTTGAAAGATTGAAAAAATACAAGTTGAGGTTGAATCCAAACAAATGTACCTTCAGAGTTAGATCTGGTAAACTTTAGGGTTTTATTGTCAGTTGTAAATGTATTGAAGTTGATCCTGCAAAGGTAAAATCTATACAAGAGATGCCTGCTCCCCGTATTGATAAGGAAGTTAAAGGTTTCTTGGGACGATTGAATTACATTGCAAGATTTATTTTCCAGTTAACTGCTACTTGTGAGCCAATCTTCAAGTTGTTGAAGAAAGATCAAGTAATGGAATGGAATGACGAATGTCAGGTAGCTTTTGATGAGATCAAAAAGTACCTCCAAGAACCTCCTATATTGATGTCACAAGTTGAAGGAAGACCTTTGATTATGTACCAGACAGTATTGGATAACTAAATGGGATGTGTGTTGGGGCAACATAACGGGTCTGGTCGAAAAGAGCAAGCAATATACTACCTTAGCAAAAAGTTTGCCGACTGTTAAACAAGATACTCACTGCTCGAAAAAAATTGATGCGTTTTGGCATGGTCTGCTCGTCGACTAAGACAATATATGTTGACTCATACCACTTTATTGATTTCAAAAATGGATCAAATCAAGTACATATTTGAGAAACCTGCTCTCTTCGGACAAATAACGAGATGGAAAATGATCCTGACAGAATATGACATATAATACACTGCTCAGAAAGCAATTAAAGGAAGTGTAGTAGCTGATCATTTGGCTCATCAGGCAGTGGATGATTATCAGTCTATGAATTTCGAGTTTCTGAATGAAGATATTATGATTGTTACTAAATAACCTAGACAATATGAAGGACCTGAACAAGGATCCCGATGGACTATGGTTTTTGATGGATCTTCTAATGCGCTTGGTAATGGTGTTCATGTTGTAATTATCTCTCTTAAACGTTGTTATACACCAATTACTGCAAGACTTTGTTTTGATTGTACTAATAATATGGTTGAATATGAAGCGTGTATCATGGGTATCAAGGCTGACATTGAGATGAATATTCAGTTTTTGAATGTGTATGGAGATTCAACCCTTGTAGTTAGTCAAGTTAAAGGAGATTGGGACACCAAGCATCCAAATCTCATTCCTTACAGAGAACATTGTAATACCTCAAAATTTTCCCTCATTATTTATTACCCTAACTAGCTTATCGCTTGGCATTCATCTGCATTCCTCACTAGGTCATTAACATCATAATAGTACATTTCATGGATTCATAGGTCATGTGATCAAGGCCCTGGGAAATTAGAGTTTCGTACCTTATCCGTATCTGTCAGGGATTGAAATGATGGAGAATATCCATTGGACAGTGATTCCACTTCAAATGCGTTTGTTCAGTTATGTTTCGACTCGGATGGGAGTTTGACCTAGTTATGGTCAAACTATCAAAAGATTGTTGCAACTGCAAGATTATTTTGGGCCACTGGACTATTTCTTAGACAATGCATATTCAAAGTTCAGGTTCTCGTGTGTTGAGATTCATCAGTGTATCGAGCAGCGTTTCGTGTGAAGTTTGGTTTGAATCTTCAGTTTATCAGTGATTCATCTGTTGATTTATTTCCCTTAACATGGATTCGAATGGTCATGGCATATTTTAGACGATTCAAAGGGGTATGACTAATCTGGAGAATTATTCAGTGGTTCAGAAGTGGTCGTGTTCATAGGCTTGTGGAAAGAATTCAAAATAGGTTGTAGGCTAAAATCGAGTTTTCATATCCATTCATTGTTTCGTTCTCATTTTCATAAACCGTTCCCGTTTATTCCATGCCACTTCCATTTTTTTTAATTTCCGTTATTCTCTATGTTTTCATTAATTCATTATCAATTTATTTTTATTCACCGTTCCATTTATTTTTGTCCATAATCCATTTTGAACCACCTTTTAAAGTCTAGTTGTCTAAAACCATATTCAATTTTCAAAGCCAATGGTCATATTCATTATTTAAACTTATTCAAGATCCGAACACAAATTCCAATTATATCTTCACCCATTTATCCATTTGTAAATCTAAAGCCCACTTTAATTCATTCTACAACCAAACTCTCAACTCATGTCTTGTTTCTACTGTTGAATTTTTAGACTAAGTCCTTCTTTTTATCCTTTTTTAGATTAAATTCTCTAACTCCTTTTGCTCTTAAGTTTAATTAATAATCATTGTCAACCAATTCGTTTTTATTATTTCGGTATCCATATCCCTTTTCGGCCAATTCTTTTCCAATTTAGTATCAATGTTCAGCTGATTCCATCCAAAGGGAACTTTCAAACCTTTTAGTCCATAAGGCCCATTATCTTATTTTTATTATTTTACTAATCAAATGACAAAAAATTCTCAGCTAGGATCCCATTCTCATAGCTGGCTCAAAGAAGGAAATTATAACAGAAAACAAAAAGGACAATTTATCAGAATTGGAAAAAAATAGAGGAAATCAATGGCAAAAATAAAATAAAAGTGGTTACAGTTATTACACTGGAATAGTTTAACGAAAACTCAACAGAATAACCGAAAAGACAGAATTTCATTTTCACACGATAACAAAAGGGAGGAAGTCGGTTACAAAATCACAACAAAAATAACAGAAAAAATACAGTTACAGAATTGTCAACATCTTCAATCTTCTACATCATTCACCAATCATCGTCTTCAACTCGGGATCTTCATCACCACTCTTCACCTTTTTTCGATTCAAAATCCGCAACTTCACCACCGGTCTTCAACACCATATTCCTCTCTGCATCTTCAACCTTGAATAACCTTCATCAATCTTCAAAGCACACACCTACAATCAATCACCAGCACTTCATCAATAACAATTCAAAATCACACAAAAAGTAGAGAAAGTAGAAGAAGAACACACTATGCATAAAATTAATACCTGCATCAAACATCAAACTTCAACCAAATTCGCAGAACTTCGCCCCACTACCTAGAGTCCCCAATTTCCTTCAATTTGAATCTTCACCAAAACAATTCCTCGTCCGTCATTTTCAGACCGCTCCTCATTAAAACCGCCTGCATAACACAACGCAGTCTTAGTTTAACTTCAACAAACTTCACAAGCCTGCAAGTTCAAATAGCAGAAAATCAATAACTGCAAAAAAAAACTCTAACCAATGAGCAAAACTATCAAAAACAAAATTTCAGAAATCCAAAATCCATAACTGAAAAATAACCAATTTCCAACAGAATTTTTAACAGATTCATTACAAGCTCATAACAGAAGGAGATCAAAAATCGAAAATCATAACAGAAATAAATAACCTAACTGATTTCTCTTCCAGAAGCTTCATCCGATTCAAGTCTATAAATCAGGACTTCACTCCTTCAATCTTGTTTCTTCACCATTTTTCTTCTTTCACAAATTCACAAATCCTGCTTCCAAATCCTTCTTCTTCCCACAACTTCACTCCTTCAATCATTCTCCTTCTTCTTCTTCTCCCTTCTCATTCTGAGTTTCTTCCCCCACCATTTTCGGATTAGGTCTCAATTCTCCCTCATCAATCTTCCTTCTTGGCCTATCCTCTTCGATTCTTCTTTCTCTTCTCAAACCTTCTTTCACCATGGCTTCACGAATTGCTTCCAATATTCATCAATCAACAACAATAATTCGTCATCAACTCTGCAACAACTGATTCACAAACAAGACCAAGAAGAAGGTTAACCGAATCCAAGTTACGATAACGGACTGTGCAGGGGATAAATAATAACTTACCGTGTAGGAAGATCCGGTTTCGTCACCAATCGTCACCATCACCAACATCGTGCGAAACGAATCGAACCAAACGCAACGTCGAGCGTCGTCTTTGATCGATAACAAACATCAGCAAATCCATTACTCTAATTCAAGGTACGATTTCGCTCTCTTCCTGAAGTGTATCGGGGTTGCACCGTCAGCGGTTTCTTTGTGTTCGTGTCTGTTTAGTGAAATTGCAACTCCAAATAAGGTTGAGGATGAGTTTTTTTGCTTGAAGGATGGAGATTTTGTTCGGTTGATTAGGTTAGGGTTTCTGGATTTAGGTTAGTTGGGTGAGTGGTGAAGACGTTGGTGGCGGTGGGGGGTGAACTCGAGGAAGAAGATGAAGGGGGTTAGGTTGTTAGAGGTGAGGAGTAGCTAGGAAGAAGGGGACGAAGGTGGTGGTAGTTCGATTGGTGAAGAAGATGGTGGAAGAGGGATACGGCGGAGAGGTGGTGGTGTGCAAAGGCTGAAGAAGAGGGGAATAAGGTTGAGGAAGAAGACGAAGAAGATGGGGAAGAATGCTGCGGCGGATGAGAAATAGGGAAGGGGAATTAGGGTTTGCAGCAGTTTTCCCTTCGTCGTTTTGATTTGTTTTTTTTATTTGATTTAAAAAGTGTTTTGTTTTAGTTTGATAATAAAGGATTGTGTAATATTAATGTAGATTATTATAATATTAATGAGTATTAAAAGAGAATAATAAGCAATTAAGCTAATTAATCTTCCCAATTCCTTTGGAACTTACCGTTAGAAGAGGAAGAGATTAGTGGTGTTTTTCGGCCACACCGATGGTGACACGTGTCACCGTCTGGTTGGTTGTGTCTGCGGCTGATCCTGTGGGATTGTCCACCATAAGCCATCATGTTCCTGCGTCCTAAAGTCACATGATCTGAATACTAGTAAAGAAGATTGAATCAACGGCCTGGATCAGGTCAACAAAGGTTGACTGAGCCCCATCTCATACTCCCCTATTTCCTGCGAATTGGGCCCAGCCACTTTGCTTCTCACACCTCCCTTCTCAAAGCCCATTTTAAGAAACAACTATAAAAAATGTTGCTTGCACCACCCTTCCATTTCCAGCGTGTGGGCTTAGGCTCATTGCTTTCCAAACCCCCTGTTTTAAGCCCAGTAAAGAAAATGAACTATAAAAATCACTTTTTGAACCCCTCACTTCATTTCTTTTAGAATTAATTTTTGTTTTGCTATAGTTTAGAAATAAATCATTAAAAAATAAAAAAAGCATTATAAAATTCCCCAAAAAATCAAGTAGGTCATTAATTCAATTTAGAAATTTTTGGCATTTTATTTTTCTGAATTTTAATTGTTTTCGAATTAATTCTAATTTTTTCATGTAATTAGCATTTTATTGAATTTTGTTAACTGTACCTAAATTTGTTCATTTTATTTTTTAACCTTCCAGTAGGATTTTTGACCCACTCTTTTTGACATTGTTAGAGGACTCATAATAGGACTTAGTATAATTTTAGTAGATTTTTTAGGCCATTTTATCCCCTGTTTTAGTAGTTTAATCCTTAGAAAATCATAGTTAATGCTTAGGTAGAATTAAGTGATTTTTAGACATAGCAAACTTCTGATTTTTTAGGATATTTTTTAACACAATATTATAGGTAGTTTTAGGACCCTATAGAATCAATCCTATAATTTTTCCAGGACCTTTACTATTTTTAGGGTATTAATTCTTAGGCTTTTATACATGTAAATTTCCATTAGTTTAGGCTAGAATATTAGGATTTCATAAAAAATAGTTTAATTAGATTTAATCTTAGGATTTAAAATTGATTTAGACTAGTTTAGTTTCTGATTTTTAGAATGAAAACATTAGGTAATGCCCATAGTTTTAGGACTTAGACTTAGGATTCAAAATAAATAGACTTAGAATAAATTTAGGTTTGTTTTTGGTTTCATACCTTAAAAGTTTTGTTTTAGAATTCTATCTCTTATGTCAATTTTAATGCTTTGTTATATTGATTGAGTCTTTCACTTGTATAGGTTTCCCTCTTGCTTTAGAATCAACTTACCTTCCTTAGAAAGTAAGTTGCATTCTAGTAGTTTCTAAGTTCCTTTCTCCATTAGGTTTAGAAACCTCATTAACCATAGGACCTCACTTGTAAATAAATAAACAAAAATTAGGATTGAGTCTTAGTCCCCTTAGATTTTGCCTTTTGCAACTTGAGTCCTTCTTTTCTCATCTTCAAACAAAATCCAAAAACACTTAACAAATAAATGAAAGAATCCCTTGTGTATAGCCTTATTCCATGAGGCACTTGCACTCATTCCATCTTTGAGTGGTGTAAGCTTGTCTATCATGATGTACAAGTCTCATCAAGGGGTTGTTTCATAAAACAAACAAATTCAAAATACTTCTCTTAAAAGACAAAAAAAAACAAAGAATAAGCGACTATCCTGTGGGAACTTCTCTTTTCATCTCATTCACTCATAACGCGAACTCGCGACGACTTGTCTCGCATGCAAGACGGTAAACGCACTCGTACCAGACGAGCCTGCAACAGCTGAGCATAGACATACGCAGTTCCAGCATAAAAAACACAAACAAATAGTTCTCGCCTTAGTTAGGCGAACTACGTCGACTCTGATCCTCATTATCCCGATGAGGTACGTAGGCAGCGGGGTAGGGCCCGTTCGAGCACATTCTCTATTTTCCCTACATTTTCCCCATTCTTTCTTTTTGTTCTTTTTTAACTCCTTTCTCATTTCATTTCCAGTTCCAGTAGCATTTCTTTGTTCAGCAACACTTTATTTCTCACCCTTTGAAACAAACAAGCAAGCATGGATCCCGTCGGGTACGGCGGACGGTCTGGGGTGCTAATACCTTCCCAGGTTGTAACTGACTCCCGAACCCAGATCTTTGGTTCGCATGACCTTGTCCTTTCCTTCTTCCTCAGGTTTGTGCAGCATTACCTTTCCTATTCATTCGGGATAAAAATGCATGGCTGGCGACTCTACCTTTTCCGCGCCACTTTCGCGTTTGTACTAGGATGAAAATCCCGGGAGCGACAAACATGTGTTGTCTTTGATCCCGTACTTTGAAGAAATCACTTTTGAACATATTCCACGAGAAGAGAGTCAGTTGGCAGATGCATTATCCACCATGGCATCTATGTTTGAAATCAGTTGGGATGATGAAGCTCCCAAAATTACTATTGATCGATTTAATGAACCTTCATACTGTAATGAAGTTGATACTGAAGGAGTAGAAGAAAAGCCTTGGTTCTATGAAGTGAAAAAGTATCTTGAAGCTCAAGAGTTCCCTGAAGGGGCATCTGTCAATGATAAGAAGTTTCTGAGGAGATTTTCTGCTAAGTTTTTCTTGAGTAATGGAATTTTGTACAAGCGCAATCATGATTCAACTTTGCTTCATTGTATGGATAAGAAGGAAGCAACAGAGATTATGGAGGACATGTATGATGGGGTCTTTGGTAAACATTCTAGTGGGCATACCATGACTAATAAGATATTGAGAGCAGGTCACTGTTGGTCTACCATGGAAGCTGATTGCTATCAGCACTCCAAAACTTGTCACAAATGCCAGATTTATGCTGATAAAGTTCATGTGCCTCCAGTTCCGTTGAATGTTCTGACTGCTCCTCGGCCTTTTGCCATATGGGGCATTGATATGATTGGTGAAATCAAACCTACTGCTTCTAATGGACATCGTTTCATCCTTGTTGTTATTGATTACTTCACGAAGTGGGTAGAGGCAACTTCATTTGCTTATGTTACCAAGAATGTTGTAGCTCGATTCATCAAGTATAATCTTATATGTAGGTATGACATCCTTGAAAGGATTATTACAGATAATGGTACTAATTTGAACAATACTATGATTACTGACCTCTGCACGTAGTTCAAGATTAAGCATCATAATTCTTTTCCATATTGACCAAATATGAATGACGCAGTGGAAGGTGCCAACAAGAATATTAAGAAGATCCTGCAAAAGATGACAGTAACATACAAAGATTGGCATGAGATGTTACAATTTTCTCTTCATGGTTATCGTACTACAATACGTATTTCAACCGGGGCAACCCCATTCTCCCTTGTCTATGGTAGTGAAGCAGTTTTACCCATTGAAGTTAAGATTCCTTCCTTGAGAATTATGAAGGAGGCAGACTTAGATGAAGATGAATGGATTCAGACTCGACTTGACCAGATAAACTTGATTGATGAGAACAGGTTGGCAGTTGTTTGTCATGGTCATATGTATCAGAAACGTATGTTTAAAGCCTTCAATAAGAAAGTTAAGCAACAAGTATATCAGGCTGGTGATTTGGTGATCAAGTGTATCATATTACCACAGGGTGATCCCAGAGGAAAATGGACCCCCATCTATGAAGGGACATTCGTTGTTAAGAGGGTATTTTCTGGAGGTGCCATGATGCTTACCACTATGGATGGTGAAGATTTCCCACAGCCTGTGAACGCATACATAGTTAAAAAATACTACGCATAAAAAGAGACCTGTTAGGTTGATTGACCTAGGCAAAAATAAGGACATCCCGGCGAACCAAAAGGGTTCAGGCAAAAATTAGGGATATATATATAGAAAAAAATTATACACCCGGCAAGTCGAAAACCTGAAAGGGAGGCTTGGTCAAAAAAGGGTATCCCGTTGAACTGAAAACCTGAAAGGGCAACCCAGGTAAAAGTTAGGGATTAAAGCGTATGACTATGTCTCGTTGGATCACCCATGTAACCTCAACTAGTTGTAATACCTACATCAAGTTCAAACATGTGCAGATCAATCCAATCGTTTCTATTCCGACAGGAAGGGATGAGATACTTGAAGATAATGGAAATAGAAGAGTTGAAACTCAATAGGATCATTTACACATAGATATTTTTCCTTGTTTTTTTACTCTTTTGAAATTTCTTCGACGAATTCCTCTTACTAGGATTTCCGTCTCCGTGTTAAAACTTGATTGTTCATAGGCCACTTTCTAAATAAATAAAATCCTATTTTCGATTTCAGGTTTACTTTTCCCCTTTTACTTAAGCGAAAACGTCTGTTGACTATGTTTGAATGTATATATGCTTTTGAATATGATTGATGTTTACCATAAATGGATAAAATACAATAATAGTATTTACCAAGGACGATCGGAGGTAGGAGTCCAACGATTCTTCGCCAGTTAACCCCCACAGAGTAATCTTTACGGATATTCTTACGGAATAATTCAAGTAGTATTGTGTACTTCCAACTCTACGAAGTCTTCAGGTAGCTTCCTTCCAGATATAATGTATCCTCCGAAGAATTGATACTTGGCCGGATAAGTCTCCCAGGGGAATGTCCATCTCTTTTATCCTCAGTCGGAATATTCAGGAATTTAATCCTTCAATAAGAAGTACGACGAACAAAAACGGAAGGTTCTAAGTACGATATTCCAAAACAAGACGGGAATGAAGTCTTCATATTCCTTAGCAACAAATCAGGATTTATTTTCCCCACCCAGCAGTTGTTCTACGATGCTACTCATGCGCTTCAACTACATAATTCATACATACATCATCATATCATATCATATCATATGCATACAACATTCTCATGAGATATCATCTTGCAAAGTGTTATATACATCATGATATTTGCATAGAACTAACCTTGTTTTTCAGGTTAATTCCCCAGCAGATAAACGTCATCAACAACAATACCTTGAGCTGCTTTATCCTCACAAAAGCTATATCACAATACCTTGAGTTGATTTATCCTTCCAAAAGCTATATCACAATACCTTGGGCTACTTTATCCTCCCAAAAGCTATATCACAATACCTTGGGCTGCTTTATCCTCCCAAAAGCTATGTCACAATACCTTGGGCTGCTTTATCCTCTCAAAAGCTATATCACAATATCTTGGACTGCTCTAACCTCCAAGGTCACATCAAACAACCTATTAGACTGCTACATCCCCCAAGATTGCATCAATCTACTATTTGGACAACTTCATCCTCCAAGAAGTATATCTGAAGAACTTTTTCTCCGAATGGTATCTTTAAGCCCATTCAAGCAATGCAACCAACCAACAGTGTTACTCTACGCACCAGCGAGTGCAAATTTTTGGGTTTTTGTGTTCAATCCCCTCCAACCTTCCCGTCACGAATGACGTGCATGCCAATCTAACTCCTCAGGTTTCAGAAAATTGAACAGGGGCAGCTGTTGTACCCCAAAAGTTTCCCTCCCACAGTTAAGGCAATGTATCTCAAAATTTCTCAAGGTTCACAATTGGTCAAAAGGATTGAAGGTTTCATTAGACTAAGCCTCCTCCTGAACAATGGATCCAGAACTAGGGTTTTGAATTTCTCCAAGCTAAATGGACTTCCAAGGCCTCAAGTGAGCTTCATAACATCCCACATGTCTTCAAGAATCCCCATGTCAAGTTTCAGAGCTTTCCCAATAAGTTTGACCAGTCAAATGTTCAAGTATTCAAAAATCAGTCAACTTGGTAAAAAAAGTCATACTGAGGTCAATTGTGGTCAACTTAAAGTCAAACTTCAATATTTTTTTGTCAACATTAAGATTATAAGGTAAAATTCATCATTTGATCAAGGTTTGATCATGATTCATCAAGGAAATCTCAGATCATCAAGAATCAAGAAGTTTCTAAATTAGGGTTTTCATAATGAAAGTCAACTAAACTTTGACCAGCCATAACTTTCACATACTTCATCAAAAATTTATCATATAAATCTCATTTTGAAGGAAATTGAATTCTCTACAACTTTGTGTCTCACAATCCAAGCCTAAAAATGCTTCATTTGGAAGGTATGAGCTAAAACATTATAGGTCCTTTTGAAAGTCAACAAAAAGTCAACTTATTCCAAAGCTCATAATTTGAAAATGGTAAAAGATATGGACATGAGACCAAAAAGGTGTGTTATAGGACTCTCTAAGCTTTATAAAAAGTCCAAGAAAACCTTCATAGCCTTAAAATTGAGAGAGTTGTGCCTTGTCAAAGTTGGGAAATTTTCAAGGGGTGTATGAAGCAAAAAAGGTCTTAACTTCAAAATTTTCCAAATGGACCCATAAAATTGCAACTCAATCTCAAAGATAAAGGCATGCACGACCCAATGGCCATTTATTCTGATTTTATAATTTTATTTTATATTATTTTGGATTTTATTTGTTAAAATTCAATTTTAATAAAAATAAAATATGAAAAATCAAATAATGGATCAAATATTTGTTCTAGAACCAAATATATGGCATTTAAGTTGATTGAAGACATTACAAATTTGTGCTAGACCAATTTAGCAATAATATATGTGATTTTTGGACATTTAAAGTAATGGAATTTCTTCACAATCAAGCAACATGAATCCTTGATCCAAAGCCCATATTATGACCTAATTTCCTTCCTCATATATACACAAACATAAACAAACACAAGGACACGAATATCAGCAGCCAATATACATCATTCAAACTTCAAAAAAATCATACAAAAATCAAAATCGGATTCTTTGATCTAGCCTCTTTTAACACAATTTGAAGGTGATAAACCATTCTTTGGGGAGTCTATAAGCTACCTCCATCATCATTATAGTTGCATTCAAGCCATAATGCTCTAACCGAACCATCTTTGTTCTTGTTTTTTTTATCCGATTTCACAATTATATGCATTACTAACAGTTTTCGACTTTGTTTTCTTGTTTGTGGTGATCTATAGATCGTTTATGGACCAATTGCTTGAAGTTTTGTTGATTAAAATGTATTCGGCCATTGCTAGGGTTTATTCTTCCAAATTAGGGCTTTCTAATTTAACAAATATAAATGAATTATAAGAACATAAATGAACTGTATGAGTTATAAGGATCATGTTGGCATGATCAATTTGATAAAATCGTACGTATTTTGGATAGTTTGAATTTTGCAGGTTTTGTGCGTAGGAAGATTCACATGAAAAGGAATAGGAAAATTCGCAGGAAAACCTGCAAATTCAGAGGTTGAAGATGAAGTTGTTGGCGCAAATGGAATATTTGAAATCGTGGCATGGCTTATGTTGTTTTAGTTTCCGTAAACTGTCAGGACGCGCGCTAGCTTAAATGGTATGAGGCTTGGTCTTGTGAGGTAATGGACCTGAGTTCGATTCTCAGGTCCTTCTTTTTGTGTAACTTTTCTATTTTTTTCTTCATATTTTCTTTGTGAGGTAATGGACCTGTTTCCACTATTGATCTATGCTTTCTCTCTACTGAGCCATTCTGATGTGAAGTGTGAGGGCAAGTCAGCCTGTGTTGGATACCAAGGTCAAGCAAATATTTTGTAAAGGGTCTGTACTCTCCTCCAAAGTCTGACTGTACTGCCTTGATGCTGATGTTGAATTGAGTTTGAACAAAAGTAAAGAATAGCTTGAATGCTTGTAAAGCTTCAGACTTTTGTTTAAGTAGGTATAGCCAAGTATATCTAGTTTTAGCATCAACAAATGCAATATAATACAGATAACCAGAACTTGACAAGTCAGGGGAGGGACCCCACAAATCTGTAAACACTAAATCAAACATATGATGATAGGTAGTATTTGACAGAGGAGCATGTATTCTATGTGCTTTGCCTAGACAACAGGATTTACAAAATTCAGAACAAGCTTTATTCATTATTGGTATTTTACACAGTGTAAGTATGCTTTTGACAGAATTGAAATGAGCATGTCCAAGACGACTATGCCACAGTACATCAGTGTTTTCTACAATGCTAGAATTTGAAACAAAAGAAACAATTTTGTGACTACCACCTGTATGCATAGGCCTGGCAGAATGATGCAGTAGGCTAGGAAAGCAATACAAGCCATTTGACTCAAGGAATCCTTCAAGGAGAACTTCCTTAGAAACCTGACATTTGACATAGCACTTATTAGATTGGAATTCAAACATTACTTGATTGTCACTAGAGAATTTTGAAACTGATAGTAGATTCTTGGTAATAGCAGGAACATAAAGAATATCACCAAGAATTAGCCTGCTAGAAATGCAAGAAGACCCTATACTTTGTATATGCAAACTCTGACCATTACCTACATATACTTGGCTATCACCTCTAAATGGTTTGCTACTTTGTAAACAATTTGCATATGGAGTAAGGTGATGTGAAGCACCTGAATCTGCAAACCAAGATTGAGACTCAAGATCTTTGGGTAGTGAGTAATCTTGAGTGAATGCAACAGGTTGAGACATTGTGGCTGTCATTCCCATAGCTTGAGCTTCTGAGTTTTCATCTGCTTGCTTGTTCACTTTTCCACTGAGTTCTTCAGTCTGCTTGATTTGAGGAGTAAAGGATTCATCATACCTATGCCAGCAATCCATAACTACATGACCAGGTTTACCACAAAGCTGACAAATTGGTCTTCCTTGAGTGAGATACCCTCTTCCACGAGTTCTGCCTCTGTATGCACGACCTCTGCCTCTGTGATAACCAGTGTATTCTTGTGAACTTGAACCACCACGACCTTTGTGTGCCATGTTAGCAGTGACTTGAGAAACCATGAGCTCTTGCCTGAACTTATCTAATTGAGCTTCTTGAACATACAATAGGGCTTCAACATCACATAGAGATAATGGATCAGATTGTCCATACATTTGCATTACGAACGGATTATATTCTTCCGATAAACCGTTGAGGATTGAATCAATTTGATCTTGCTCAGTTATAGCATCACCAGCTGCAAGAAGCGAGCTGGCAATGGCTTTGATCTTAAGCACAAATTCAGTGATTGATTGATTACCTTTCTTGGTGGATTTCAATTCCACTCTGAGCTGACGAACCCTAGCTCGCATCTGTGCGTTGTAGAACTTGTGGATCTTGTCCCAGACTTCATAGGAATGCTTGCACGATAACACTCTCGGTAGAACCGATTCGGAGATGGTGGAGAGCAGCCATATGAAGAGAGCTTGATCTTGAACAACCCAAGCTTCATATTCATCAGAGAAATTGTTGAGTAATCTGTCTTGTTCAGTCGCAAATTTCGTAGGAATTGTGGGATTGATAACGAACCGATGCATCTTTTGTGTGAGGATTACACCCTCGACCTGTTGATTCCACAAAAGATAGTTGTTATCTTTGAGCTGAATGGACAACTTTGGCCCATACGAATTTGACGAATTCGAGGTGAAGAAGCTGGAGTTGTTTGAACGCTGGGACTGGGTTTCAAAGTCAGCCATTGAAGAGATACTTTTCTTCTGGTTCAGTGGTGAAAGAAGAAGATAGGTGAAGAAGAAGAAGAGAGGGGCGGAAAGAACGTGGTTCTTGATCAGAACCTTACTGATACCATATTAGAAAATGAAATGCTCTCTTTTGTTTCTTTGTGTTTTTCACTTTATTTCATATCTCTTTTGGTTATTACACAATGAATATATATGGTATATCATATGTAACTAAGACTTCTAGAGTTAGTTAGGTTAGTTACTTTCTAACTAACTTTACTAACTAACTTCTCTATTATATATATATATATATATATATATATATATATATATATATATATATATATATATATATATATATATATATATATATATATATATATATATATATATATATATAAAATATTTTTTTTAATATTATAACAAGAATGAAATTTATAACATAAAATCTATAAATCATAGTTGATCTTTAACAAAAACATTATAAATACCTAAAATAACCTGATAGTAAATCTCAAATATTTCATTTCATAATTAGTAATTGTCCATTCAATAATTCCTTCAATTTTCAGCATGAAAAACAAAAAAAAAGTCTCGATCCTATTCTATACGCTATCACATCTATTTAAAGGAAAATACCAAAGTAAAGAAAATAAGAAAAGAATATTTCTTAGCACGATGGAAAAATACAAAGACAAAAGGGAGGATCATATATAGCATAAGAGGCTTTGTAATAATCACCACATAATCGACATGATGTGTGTGATAGATCACACCACAATCAGACAAGAACTATACGACAAATAAATATACATCGTGCTTATATAAAGTTTTGTTCTTTTCGTTTTAATAATAATAATCATGCGTGACATGTACCAAAAACAAACCAAAAGTCATGCATGTCATGCACTAATCTTAAATGAGGTTCAAGGACTTTTCTATTTCATAATCTGTAGAACGATAGCTAATTAATTGGGTCATTTGTCAAGTATTCGTATCATAAACCCTTATTATGTGGCCCTAATCGTCCCCTTAATGAATGCCCTACAATTTTTATTGAGAACTTAAATTAAGATAAGGTTATTGAAGTGACATTATGGTCGGTTGGTGAGATAATAACAAGGTTTCTTAATTCATAAGTTAATTTATTAATTAATTAACAAATGCTGAGACGATGTATAGTCTTAGAGTTTAACCTAACTTATAAAATCGACTTGATATTATTCTATATAAACTTTTTCAAGATTTTTTTTTCCGCTACCAGTTTAATCTGGTTCAGAGTCAGTTATGTTTTAAGTGGTTCAAGTCTCCTTCCGATCATAGCTGCGGGAGATCGAACCGTGGTCCTCTCTACCAAGTTCAACATCAATCACTATTGAACCATCTAACGATTGATAACTCTTTCAAGATTTTATTTCCATGTAATATTGAATTTGAGCTCTTTCCAATACATCCCTTCACGTCTAACATTCATTATAAGTTTGGCGCATGCAACATGCCAAACAAGACCTACAAAAGTGTTTTTCCCTTTAAAAGCGCTTTTAAAACGCTGTCTAAGCCTGTGTTGTCATAGGTAAAGACAACGCTTTATAAAACACTGTCTAATGTATAATTATAATATTTTAATTAATTTTTGTATTTACCTTTAGACAACACTTTTAAGGTAGAAAGCGTTGTCTAATGTATCCCTTTAAAAGCGTTTTTTCTTAAAAGCGTTCTCTAATATATAAATATAAAATTTTAATTAGTTTTTGTATATATCTTTAGACAGCGCTTTTTGGGAAAAAGCGTTGTCTAATGTGGGCCTTTAGAAAACATTTTTTCCTTAAAAAAAGTGTTGTCTAAAGTATGCGTATAATATTTTAATAAATTTTTATACACCTTTAGAGAGCGTTTTTTCCCAAAGCGTTCTCTTTTGTTCCCCTTTACACAACGCTTTCTAATGTTGTCCTATAATTTTAACATTAGACAACGTTTTTTTTCCAGAAAGCGCTGTCTTTTCTATACCTATAATTTAATTGGATTTTTTTAAAAATCCAATTTTACCTTCTTTTTTTTTGCATAAACTTGTATTAAACCTGTTATACTTCACATTTTCAGTCACAATTCATACTAATCAGAGATCATTTCCACTAAATCACATAATCCACAAATGATCATTTACATCTCAAAACTAATATCATTTCACTAATATACCACATTAATTTCATTTCAATCCAAAACTATTTATACAAATCAAGTCATTTACATTAATACCATTCACATAATTGTACATAAAATAAACCATTCACAAAATTATACATTCACATATAAGTCCATTTATCTTATACCTAGAAGACCCTTCTTTCAATCATGTATTCACACAATTCCTCCTTAATTTCATGAAATTTTGAGGGCGTGTAATGAGAAACATCGAATTCATCGAAGTACTAAATAACAAAACAAAATATGCATTAATTAGTTTAAAATAATAAATTATGACATATCCGATAAATATTAAATTAAATCCTAAGTTATAAATCCATGCATACCATGATAGGAACCTCTAATTGATTCATTTGAATGATTCCTCTCATAAACCTCAACACGTAATACCCACAATCTATGCCGTTTTTTTGTTGAGGACACTACACATAGACAAACAAATAAGAATTAATATAGAGTTATTTTGTGTTATCAATTAGCATTACTATTAAGCAACAATATGAAAATTAATATACCTGAACATGGACCCATGGAATAATGTCCAATTTAGACCGTGCTACTCAATGATCTCATTGTACTCAGTATATTAGTATTGATCTATAAAAGAAAAACGTAAATTTAGAACAATCTCACTTAAATATACATATACACATGAATATTTCGTCCAATATGACTTACTCATCAACCACTTCCTTCAGATCCGGATATGTTGTCCAATTATGCTCTAATGAATTCAGATAATAGACCACTTCTTTTTTTTGGATTAATGACAACCAACAACCAGTGTCCACTGTAAAATATAACAAAAGTTTGGATGGATAATTTTTATGCAAAAGATACAAATATTAGAATGAAATTAGAATGAAAATCTTACTTGGGTCCAGTATTATAGGGTAAAAAACAAAGCTTCATTCTCTTTGGTGGACATATATCTCTCAACCAAGTGGTCTCTTACTGCATCTATATTCAATGAAATTGTCGGTGCATTGACATGATGGCAAGCAATGAAACATAATCTCTTCGAGTGTTCATTCCCGCACATCACTTTTTCATACAAGAACCTTAAATAAAAACATAATAAACATTATTTTCATTGAAAAATGTAAATAAATTGTTCACCTAAATAAATAATAGAGTATTGATCAGATTACCAGATGTAGTAATGAACAACAACGATGCCTAATTCAAGATGACTGGAAATCTACTCCATGTCCTCTTTTCCAATAAACTCGATATGATCAGAAATACCAAAAACACATTCGTCCATACATACTTGACGAACAGTACATTGAATCATATCTAATATTGACAAAAGTGTTTTAAGGCACAACTGAAAGGGAGGAAGACCTTTTCTTGTCGGCACAGACTTAATAGGAGCTTTTTTCAGCTTGCTGGTGATCTGTTACGAAGCTTGAGCAGGAACCTAACAATCATATAAGTTAGGTAAAGTAGACAATCATGAAAAGTTGGAATTCAGATAATAGAATAACACTTAAAATGTACCTGTCTTTGTGATGCAACAAACTCGTTTGCCGCAAAACCCTTTTATCCTTAGATGCAGGTTTTGTAGGAGTCTAACATTACCATGTAAAAAAAATGTACATAATGATTCATAATAATTTTCATAATGGTATAGAATTGACATTTGAATACTAAGAGAGTTTCGTAATGGTTTTGAACATACCTCATCATCTACGCAAATAAGGTCTAACGGCCATGCAACAAACGCACATATTGCTTCTCGCGGCAATGTAGTCTCTGAAACCTCGTCAGGTATAGGTAGTACCACATCCTTATCTAAAACAACATCAACTGACACTTTCAGATGACCATGAGGGATCGGTTTAGTGTGCAGTAACTCTCCCACTTTGTTATGCACTTTTCCTTTGGCAACCAAGCGATAAGTTAGTAACGACAAATACAACTCACAAGATGAAATGCCCTGAAGCAATAATGAATGCATAAATGTTAATGTCTATAAAAGTAAATTAAAATAAATGTGTTAATTTAAATAAAATAAATATGAGCTAATTACCTCAGGAATTATTTTTTGACAATTGATACTATCTTTGTCACTAACAGCTTTCTTCCCGGAACCGCGTTTTTCCGCCTCATATCTCTCTTTATCCTTTTGCAATTCGCGGACTTGCGCTTTTAGTTCCTCCAATGATTGAATGACTTCTTGTTTGCTTGGATTTTTTTCTTTGGTTGTTTATAGAAGGAAGATGGAGTCACACCATAACCTTTACCTTTCACCTGACCGGAATACTCAGGAACATTTAGTACTCGACTAAGAATGCTCCTGCTATCCTCGTCACCGGTGGTGGTTAAGGATTGAGATAAAGTCTCCTGAAAATCATTAGTGGGGATTAAAAATTACTTATATTTAAATAAAAATTTTATTAACTTAAAGACATAATGTTATACTTACACATTCGTCATAAACGTGTTGGATATCTTCCCTAACAACTCCATCCTTGCCCACACGAGCTTCCTTCCACAAAACATGTTCCGGAAGTGATAATGCTTCACTTTTCGACTCTATTAACTGCACATTGAGATAAATAATAAGTTCATCAATTATAACACAATAATACAATTCATAAAATCATACCATTTATATATACGTACCAATTTTTGTTCTAACCGTGCATATCCCAAACACCTTTTTTTTGTATGGATACACAGGTTTTTCTGCTCTTTGACAATTCTTGGCACTCAAAGCCTGGATAAACAAGTTTAAGTCATTTCAGAACAAACTAATGCAACAAGTATATAATACAATTAATAGACATGAAAAGATAACATTACATTGAATTCTTTGGTTTTCCGTTTGGCTACAAAATTGGCCCATTCTTCTGGTGAATCAAATCCGCATATAATTGTGGAAGGTCTACTTCAACAAAAAAAAATTCCTTATCTTTCAGATATTTTGTTGTTAATAAGGCTTTAAACCCTCTGTGTCTCCTTCTGGATTTCTTCAATATTAAAGGACCTCTGTTTAAAAAAAACATACACATATAAACATAAAGTGTGTTAGTATAAGTAAATTAAAGACTTAATCGTCAACAAAAATAAAATAACATCAATCATATTTGGTAAGTACCTTTATCTCTATCCATATCCTATCTTTACCGGATTTTAGCGCTGGATTCCTCCAATTATCATTGGTAATAGGAATGTGTTGGCGGGCAAGTGAACCAATATATGAAGATAACTTTGAATCGTTAGGCTCAATCAGTTGGTTATCATCATCCTAGTGTACATCATATTTGATTCCTTTATCCCTAGCATGGATGATTTACTTCATTATTGTGATTCCTCTTTTTATTTCACTTTCTACATTTGAAGGTGCATCCTGAGCTTCATTTGTATCATTATGTGTCTTGCTTGTGTCCTCCCCCTCGTTACCAGCCATTTGACCTGTAAGAAAGAAAAAAAAAACAAAAATTAAATGACAAATATAAAAATCCATAATTCATAACTCATCAAATGATATAAGCTATATATAAAATGACAACTAATTAATATTATTGAATGATATAATCTATTATTTTATAACTAGTACCTTTTTTAGGCACGTCTCTTTCTTTTCTTGGTTGGAATATGTTCTACCGGTCTCTTAACAACACGGACGATTGGATTGATCCAAATACCCTCATTATGATCATTTCTAGTAAATTATTCAATATCACCATCAATATCACCTTGATCATTTCTAGTAAATGATTCAATATCAACATCAATATCACATTGATCTCCAATGTTATCATCAAATAATTTGTTCGATAAAAGCACTATAGACCATTTTGTACTTGTCAGATCATTAACATAGAAAACTTGTTTAGCTTGAGAGGCTAGAATAAAAGGCTCATCTTTGTACCCCCACCATATTAAGATCCACTTGCAAAAATCCTGACTTATCCATTCGTACGCTATTATTGTTTTCAACCCACTTGCAACGAAAGATAGGAATCTGAAACTTCTCATAATCAAACACCCAAATGCGCTCGATAACCCCAAAATATGACAGATTTGCAAATGTAGGGTTTAAGTTTTTCACACTTGAAATGTGCATTGCTTCAGCTACCAAAGTGATACCATTGTTCTGCATCGTATTTTTATCATCTTGTTCTTTGGTATAAAATGTGTATCCATTAATTGCGTATGCGCTATAAGAAAACGCAACCATACTTGGACCATATGCCAAACATCTCAATCTTTCTATTATTGAAGCAGGATCTGAATAATACTTTGCATAAATATGATCCTTAAACCAAGTTATGAAACTATGATTGTGCTCTCGTACTATCCAATTCGCAGTTCTATTCATATTCAAACCTCGGAGAACATCCTTGTGCATTCCCACATACGACTCAACCTCATTCTCATTGTGTAGAACATACAAATGCACTTGATCTTGTTCACCCTTAGATATTGTCACAACTTCATTTCCAATTAACTTTTTTCCTGCTTTTTTCTGACAATATAAGATCTGGGGAGTCCAATTGATTGTACATTGGACAAATATTCAGTACAAAACTCAATCGCTTGTTCAAAAATGTATCGTTCGGAAATACAACCCTCTGGTCGACTTCGGTTTTTCACATACCCTTTTAATATTTTCATATAACGTTCAGCAGGGTACATCCATCTCATATAATCTGGTCCACACAATTGAGTCTCTTTTACCAGATGAACAACTAGATGAACCATTATATCAAAAAACGAGGGAGGAAAATACATTTCAAGATCACACAAAGTAATAACTATTTCTTTTTGCAATGTCGGTAAGATCGCAGGATCGATCACCTTATTGCAAATTGACTTGAAGAAAAAACACAATTTAGTTATTGCGCTTCTTACTTTTTCAGGTAGAATAGAACGTATACATATTGGTAGAAAATGTTCCATTATAACATGAAAGTCATGTGTCTTCAAACTCTTTAACTTAAGGTCTTTCATAGACACAAGTCTTCTGATATCTGAAGAGAATCCTTCTGGAACTTTAACTTGACTTAGAGATTTACACAATATCTTTTTCTCCTTTATAGATAGAGTATACGCAACATATGGTAGATATGTTCATTTTCCTTTCTGCAATGGTCCTAGTTCAGTTCTTATCCCCATCGCTACCAAGCCCTTTCTTGCTTTAAGGTCATCCTTAGACTTTCCTTGTATATTGAGTAGCGTACCAATAACACTATCAAATACATTATTTTCAATATGCATAACATCGACAAAATGTCTTATATACAACGACTGCCAAAATGACAGATAAAAAAAATCGACCTCTTCTTCCACCCACTTTTGACAAGTGTATGTGCAAAAGGCTTTCCAAACTGAGTACTCACATCTTTCACCTTTTCAAAAATTTGATCACCTGTCAACATAGGTGGAGCTCTACCTTGTTCTGGAGCTCCATTGAATGTTTTTCTCCACCCACGATAGTGATGATTAGAATTTAAGAATCTACAATGATCGAGAAAGACATTCTTCTGACAAAACTCCAATCATGTCGAATATGTTTTACCTTCACAAATAGGACACACATCTTGACCTTTTATGTTGAACCCTTGTTGCACCCTAATTTGTTCCCTAAGTTTTCTTCGCATTTTCATATGCATCTTGCATACAAACAAGATCGCGCAAGTTGCTCGATTCTTCTTGAGTTAGGTTTATGTCTCGCAGGGGATCATCGTTGTCTTTAATTACTTTATTTGTTTATGTTTACTAACCATTAATCAAAATAAATAAAAAATATTTTGTTTACTTTTACTAACCTTTTTCAAGAAGAGGAACCATTAAAAACACCAAAAATAGCAGCCCTGACTATCGAGCGAAATTTCACAGAAAAAAGTCGAAGTTGATCCGAAAATAATTCAAATTTTTATCTGATTAAGGATTTCCCAAGTTAATTGATTCATTCAAAGGATTTACAAGGTTCATGTGTTTATTTCCATTTCATCTTCGACGTACAAGAAGAATCGGGCCAAAACAACCAAGCAACCATGTTTGAATAAAAAATTCAAATTTCAGCTTGGTTAACCGGTTAACCAGTGCGAAATTTGGATTTTTATTCAAATTCATCACTATTAAGACAATTGATTTAATTGTAATATTCTAGATCCATTGGTTTCTGATTTCTCTACATCACTTTGATCATTTCCTACCATAAACCCTCATTAATCACCACTCTTTTCCATTTCCCACCAAAATTCCAATTACCAACCCTAAATTCAAATTACCAAAGCAAGCTCTATTCCACCAAATTTCCATACCTATGGCCTTAAAATAGTACCACAATTTCATTCATTCCACAAGCTTTTGATACCCACAAAACCTCTTGCAAAATACTCCCCCAACACCAAAATTCTCCAAAGCTCACCTTTCTTTCTTTTGAAGTTATCAAGATTTCACATTGAATTCTTGACTAACTTGAGCTAAACCTTCATCCTTTCTTTCTTTGGTTCATCAATTTCAGTAGATCTAAGCTTGCTTTGGTCCAATTTGAAGAAGAGCTTTTGGTAATTCATCTTCCTCCATAAACCCATATTCACCATCAACATTCAAGATGTAGATCTTTGATGCCTTTGTTTCTAGATCCTTTGGATATTTATTTATGGTTTGATTGCAGGGATTCCACTGTATTTTGGTTTTAAAATTCGTGCAAATTCCGATCATGATCATCAAATGTTTGAGAAAAGGTTTCAAAATGGATCGTGCTGAATTTTCTGCATTTTTTAGCTTCTGGTACATCGTTAACCGGTTAACCATTTGGTTAACCGGTTAACCATCTTCAAAACAACACAAATATTAAAAATCTGCTTGCGTTAACCGGTTAACCAATTGGTTAACTGGTTAACACAAGACAAAATGGTGTTTTTGGCGTGTTTTAAGCCCCTTCTTGGTTCCTCTTTTTTATTCTTCTTCCTCCTTTTTATTTTTACCTTGGGAAGCACTTTTGGAAGTGATTTCTCCTTAATTTCAATGAACTTTGGGTGTAGATTAGAGTAGTTAGTGTTCATTAATTCAAAACTACCTTTTAATGGATTATTCAATTCATTTAAGGTACTTTGCGTTAGTGATACATTTTCATGCTTGAATCCACCAAGATGAGTGATTGAACTTAAGGATGGAAGAATATCATAAGTGCGGCTCAATTTGGTATTCACCTTTAGTTTTGTGCGGTATCGCGTCCAGATAACGATTTACATATCGTTTATCTCGCATGCATTAGCACTAACATTATGCACCTTAATTGGTGGTGGCCGACCTCATTTGTAGGGTAATTACTTCGTAAATTACTCGGCGATTGCTTAACATAGACCTAAATTTATCCCTAATTCGGAATACAAATCTAATTGGGTACTTTCACTTTCGTGGACCGGATCTCTTGTTGATCGCGTAATCCCAAAGTGGTTAATCATATTGCATTAAGAATCGAGACTTATGAATGTTTGATGCGTAGGTGTTTTGGATCTCCCAATCGCCTTTTAAATTTCATTGAATTCGGTTTGGTTTGCCTTGATTAATCGCTATAGTGTAAGATGCTAAACGGATCTGGTTGCCTTCGATTTTGGTTACTCTTTCTTTTTGGTCGTGGTTGATTAAGTTCACCATACCATTATTATGTGAATATTATTATACCTTTATTATTGTTAATATTTAGATTCTTGCACTTTAATTTCTTTTGTTACTAACATTTAATTTCTTGCACTTTTATTGCCATTATTCTATTTTGCTTTATTCTCTTTCTTCTTGTTTTGACATTAATAAAGGATTAAACTTATAAAAAATTTGTGACTTTAATTTGATGACTATTGGTTACTATCCTTGGCTTTTGGAATGAAGAGTTGGACTTAGATTCTTAAGACACTTTCTTTGCCTTGATCTTCATGGAGTTGGAATTAGCCTTTATTTGGCCATTTGATAGCTCATAAGGATGAAACTCTTATTCTCATAATATGGAATGTCATCAAGTTTGGTTAGATCTTTCTTCCCTTATCTCCTTATTTTCTTTTTTAGGATATTCCCTTCATCTCCTCCCATTCTTTAATTTTCAAAACCTTCTCCCTTTTTTTCAAAGGATTCCTTCTTTTTAAATCATCACCTCTTTAATAAACAAAACCTTGACTTTTGTCAAGTGGTTTTTACTCTTTTTTTTTTCTTTTAAAATCAATGAATCTAATCATGTTGACCTTAATTCAAAAAAAAAAGAAAAAATAATAAAACTCATTCAAGTTGTTTTGTGCCTTTGTGCACTTTTGTTCATTTTCTTTTTAAAAGTGCCGATTATGAGTCATTATTCTTTAGTCGGGTGCAAGTCTCTCAATCTCCATGGTTGTAGTTTGATGTAATTGAGTCTCTTGTCATTTGTGGGGGTTTAGTGGCATACTCGTTGATTTTATCCGAGTTGGCGCCCTCCTCATAATGATGTATGAGTCCATGTCTTCATTCTCATGGTAGATTTATTTGGCTATCCACTTGAATATGACAAATTCTCTTCACTTAATAAAATTAATTACAACCCACCCTTTTCACTATTTGTACCACGAACTACGTGGTTTTGATCTTGCAATGCACTTTGTGGGTACGTAGGCATGAGGTGGTAAACCTCTTTAAACACAAAAATCTTAAAAAACATTTCTCTTCTCATCTCTTCAATCTCTTTTCAAACAAACCATTTTGAAACCAAAAAGCAATAAATATTTCAAAGGGCTCCCGTGGTGTACTACATACATTTTGGGTGCGTAAAACCTTCCCAATTTGTAACATATCCCCTTACCCGTTCTCTGCTTGATTCTTTTAGCTTTTTGCTTTTAGATTCATTAGGTTTTATTCGCTCTTTTTTCCTTTTCCTCTTGGAATAAAAATAAAGCGCGATAGCGACTCTGTTTATTTTGATTTAAACTAGTTAATAGTTTACACTCATGTTTTTACCGCTACAACCCTTATAGATTTTTGTATGCTGGAAAATCGTTAATTATGGCAAACAGCTGTAATACCTCAAAATTTTCCCTCATATTTATAACCTTAACTGGCTTATGCTTCATTCATATGCATCTCATACTAGGTCACTAAAATTCATGATCAGGCATTTCAGTGGCTCCTAAGGCGTGGGATCGAAACATTTCCTGGGGATTTGGATTTCTTATTCGAATGGGATTTATCTAGCTATTATACGTGAGATTAGGGTTTGTGGCTTATCATAATTGAGTTTGCTCGGTATTCATCAACTGGAGATCATAATATGAGAGTTTCAAGAATATGTTTCGAGAAGGCGTCAATGCGCTAATGTTTTATTAGTTGATTATTACTCGTGATTCAGGTTACTTGGTTTATGTCGCTCCCCCGAAAAGACACAAGGTCCCATAGGGTACAGACGCGAACGGTCGGCGAAAAGAAATGAACTGAATAGAGTCGCCAGCTAGGCATTTTTATCCCGAAGGAAAGGTAATGCTGCATAAACCTAGGAAGATGGATAAGACGGTTGCGAACCAGAGAAACTGAGAAAGGGGGTTGGTTACAACCTGGGAAGGTATTAGCACCCAGATTGTCCGTCGTACTCGAAGGGATCCACGCTTAAAAGATTGTGTTTAAAGGGGTAGTGTATGTGCTATCTGTATGCAAAAGCTGGAAAAGAATGTATAAGTGTCAGTGCAGGAAAGTGAAGTGAGGTGCTCAGGAATGAGGCTTAAAGGATAATGCTTGAAGAGGGGGAAGAGACAGAGACTTTTGTTCGATAACATTTAAGTTATGCCTAAGTATCCTCTCATGCAATGAGGAAGTCAGAACACCGTAGTTCGACTCAAAGAGACTGAAAGATAAATTGACTGGTGAACTGCCTGCTTGTCTATGCTCAAGTGTATGACTCGTCTGGCTCGAGTGCTAACTGTCTTGCATTAGACGGAAGAAGTAAGTCCTTGTTTGTGAGTGAAGATGATGAGAAAAGAATCCCGAAGGAGACAATTATTTTTTGTTTTGTGTTTTCAATCTTTTATTGCCTTTTTTGTGTTTGTCATAAGTTAATGAGCTTAAGCCTAAACCAAGGGTTAGTAAACTCATCATATCCTCCCCTTGATTAGGGATAATGAGAATACCTTAAGTATGAGATAAACATCTCAAACTTAATTACCATGATGATGTAGGATTAAAATCATTAACCTACTTGTGATTATTTAGATGTTTTTGAGTTTTTGTTTAGTGTTAAGTAATGAGTTTAAGCCATAATCAAGGATTAGTGAACCCACTACACCATCCTAATAGAAGGATAATATATGAGCACACTTAAGCTGAGGAAGATACCTCAACTTAATCCATGATTAGGGATTAACCTCATGACAAAACAAACCTTTATTAAATGTATTTTAATTAAATATGAGATTAAGAAGTGAATTTTATGATTTGTAAGACAATTTGAGGGGGACTTGTCCATTAACACTAGGGTTAGTCCTTCTTAACCAATAAAGGAAGAATTAGAACCCTAATGCAAGGCCCAAGTTATAAGTTAATGTCTTAGTGATTATTAGATGGATTAATTAAGAGGTTTAAACAAATTAAGGATTTAACACTCGGGATTAAAGTTATACACTTCATCCTAAGAGAAGGATGCAGGCATAACCCTAATCACAAAGTCTTAAAACCTTAAAGGTTTAGTCTCTAATGATGAGGTGAGAAGAGATACACAAGGAATAAACAAAGGAAAAATATAAAGGGGGACTAATCACAACCCTAATTATTGTCATGCTTGGATGTTCCTATGGTTTTTAAGGCTTGCAAGAGATCTTCAGAGAAGCCACCAATGGAAGAAGCAGATGAAATGAGGAGAAGCAGAAGAAACAGGCTACTTACTTCACTGAAGAAGATAAGTAACTTGGAGAAAGAAAGTTAAAGATGAACATGAATGAGCAAGCTCACTCTAAGACAAATGAAAATTCAGCAAGGATGCATAAGAAAAAGATGAAGATAAATGAGAAGTGAAGGCAAATTCAATTCTCAAATTACTTACCACCTGAAAAGGTTGCTTTAAGAAAAGAAATGAAATGAAAATGAAATGCATGCAAAGGTAAAGACAAAACCAGAAGCAAACATATGATGTAAATGATGCTATGAGATGATGCAAAGGTGTGTCAAGTGCAATGGATGTTCATACAAGAGATGGAATGCAAAGGAAGCATGCTTTGAAGTTTGAGAGTTCATGAAAGTTCATGGAATGAAATGAAAGCATATCATGGAAAATGAATGAAGAAATGATCAAGCATGATTCTAATATGTCCTAAGATGTCTTATATGCCATATGAATGCAAGAAATATCATGGCAAGTTCATGTATGGATGCATATGCAAGATGAATGCAAATGAACATGAGAAGTTAGGGTTTTAAGGCAACATGAGATGCATAAGGTCAAAACAGAAGCAAATCACATGAAACAAAATTGCAAATGAATTCAAAGGAACCCTAACCCCATATGATATCACACCCCAAAGGAGAAGGTCTAACTCTTAACCTAAAGAAAGTTGTGAATTTCCTAAGTAAACTAGGGTTTTAGGGTACCTCAAAAGGGAAAATGAAAATCAATTTGAAAATGCAAGATAAATTTATGACAAATATATGCTAGATACTACATGCTATATGAAGAACAATGCAAAAAGAACCAATGTCAAACCCTTCATGGTTAGGCAGAAAATAATTTTTGAAGTTAGGGTTCCAAAAAGGGATTTTTATGAACCCTAAATTCAAGAAAAATGTCAAAGTTGGATCAAAACCAAAAACAAATTTGTATAAATGGTTTGACAATGTTTCTAAATGTACTAAGATGCAATGTGAAATTTTTTGGAATTTTTTAGAAACCTAAATGGTATTTTAATTAATTAAAATAAACATTTAAATATTTTTAAAATGATTTTTTAATGCAAAAAATAAAAATAAAAATGTTTTTGGGTGGAGAAATATATTTGAAATCAAAATGCAGAAGAATTTTTTTTTTTTGGAATTTTCTAAGTATTTTAAATAAATTGTAAAAATAAATGCAATAAAATGAATTAAAATATGAATTAAAGGCTGGTCAACTGATCCAATGGATCAGATTCAAACTGAGGTTTGGAGGGAAGACCACGCGCGCTATCCTACGGTCAAAATTCAAACTGACTAAATCCTAATTAATTAATTAATTAAACACAATTAACCCTAATCTGAACTGATCCTGGCCACCAATTTCAAATTAAACCTGATCCAAGGGCCCAAAATACGCCTGGCACACTAAACCCTAAAATTAGCCCTAATCCTTTTCAGGTGACCGGAACAGTGTTCCGGTCATCTTCTCCGGCAACACCCCAACATCAACTTCTTCCCTAGCCCATTTCCAGAGCTCTAAAGCTCCAGATCACTCCCCCACACCTTCCTAAGCTACCATCCTCAAAAATCATTTCTCATGCATCAAACTCAAGATTTGAAGAAGAACACAAAAATGGTGAAACTTTCAGACAGTCAGTACATGCTCATTTCGCAACCATTTTCAAAACAAAATAGATCATGGTGATTAGCAAAGCATAAGGAACAATTTAGAAACTTAAAATCATGTTTCTGGAAAAAAGTTTGAAGATTGATACCTGAGCTGGAGCTTTCACCTCTGAAGCTTTTGGACCTCTTCTTTTGTGCAAATCCTCTTTATTTGACCCCCTGATGAAGTTGCAAAGCTTGGATGGAGTTTACAATAGCTGGATTGTGTGGTTGCACTTCAACTGGCCAGGAATCGTGTTTTAGTTTTGGGTGCTTTGAGGCTGCAATGAAGGGTGGGAAATGATCCTCTTGTGATGCTGAGTTAATTGGTGAAACAAGTTTGAAGTTTGAGTGTGTGAGCAGAGTGTTTCAAAAGCTTTTTCTTTTGGGGTGATATTTGGGAACTTAGTGATTCTGAGGTTTCAGGCCTGTGTCATGTATGTTATGAGTTGCATTTGGTCCACATAACAAGCTTTGATAGGTCAGAGGAGTTGTTGTGGGCTATGGTGATTGGTATGGGCAAGTTGCCAAAATGTCAACATAACTTGTACTTGAGGTATGGGCTGGTTCAGAGGTTGTACAAGGGCATGTATGGCCTCAACATTGATCAAAGAGAGCCATGGAATTGAGATTGGGGTGCTGCAGCAAGTGGAAGCATGGTTGTATGAGTTTTTGTAAGTTTTGTACATTTTGGCCCCTTTGTGATTTCTTGATGTGCAAGGCATAGAAACTTGAGATTCTTAGGCCAATTTTGATTCTTAGGCAATACACTATGTTTGTATGATTCCTAGAAGTGTATTAGAGGTCACAAAATGGCTTGGTATGTGAATTTTCAAAATTCCCCCTTTGGCATGAAACCTAAAATTATGTGATTTTTGCCAACTTTGCCAAGCCATAACTTGAGTTCTATAATGAATTAGGACTTGTTCTTGTACTTATTGAAAAGGGAATGATCCAATCTACAACTTTCATGACCAACAATTTTTCATTTGAAACATTTTTGGCTGAAAAAGAGGAGGTTGAAGAACTTTCCCAAAATGGAAAGTTTCCATTACAAATCATTTCCATTTTGGGCAACTTTTGGTTTAGCTCAAATTTCTTCAATTTTTTGAACTTCCAAGCACTTCAATGATCAAATAAAGATCATATACCTTCAATTTGATGAAAAATCCACTTTGGTTCCATAGTTGGGGGCCTCAGATGCCCAGATTTTGTTCTGACTTGCTCAAGAAGTTACCTAGTGAACAGATGACTTCCACAATGAATTGCTTCATCAAACTTGGTACACATGATCCTTATAACATATTGAGACTATTAGAAACAAGAATGACCAAAAAATTTGAAGTTATGGCCTCTGAAACCAAAACCCTAATTTCAGGTCATCTGTGTAGTGAAACCCTAGCTCTGCTTCCATGCTTTCCAAGTTCTTGTGATTTCTTGACTTCCTTGATCTTTGAGGGATATAATATGATGATAGAACACCCATGAACCCTCTTATAACAATTGGAGGCCTTTGGAGTGGCTCAGATAGATCCTTGGATTGCTCAGATCACAAACCATATATGCAGATGAATTTGAACTTATGCAGTGAAGCAAAAATGCAATATGATATGATATGCCTAGACTAATGCAAATATGAAAGATCACAAGCCATGGTGTGAACTTGGTGAGGGCAAATTTGGGGTGTTTACAGTTTATGGATTGAAGTTCAGGATTTGCAGAGAATACATTCGTACTCTGGATTAGAGGTTTGATATGAATCGACTGCATTGAGATATAGTCAGAAGGAACACTTAAAGATTATACAAGTCCATCAGAACTGTTTGTTCACTACGAATTTAATTTTTCATTCATCTTAATATCACAATTTCAAATCTATTTCAAATGTCTATTTCTCAACCCAAGTCTTGCTAGGCCCAAGGTCCTTATTGTATACCATAAACCATTTCTTAGCATATTTATATCCATTGTCAACTCCCAAGTTCAGATCCCATCAAAATTAATAATCCATTTAAGTCATGCCATAAATCATCTTTACAAAATATTCTTTTCTTTTTGTTGGAAAATCAAACCCATCACACATTTTTTTTAAAACATTTTTTATCCTTAAAATCCACCATTTAATAACCACTTTAGTACCTCATTATTTTATGAATTTCAACTGAAAAAGCTAAAGGAGAACAAAAATCAGAACCATAAGAAAATTATTAAAAAATAAAAGAATGCAGAAACAATAACACTTTGGGGGGGCTAAGAGTAACTTCACAGATTCTCAGTTACAGGAAATATATCATCAAAAATTATTTTTACACCAGAAGAGGGTTACACTAGAAAAACCAAGAGAAATTGAGAAGGATTTCGGTTATATATAGTTAGAACTGCAGAACAATGAAAAAAAGGGCTTAACCTACAAAAAATCAGTTAGAAATCCTAACTGAAAAAAAAACTGATAATTTAACAGAAACTCAGAAAATCCTCCTCAACCTTTCCCTGGATCCGAGATCTTCCTCCTCAACTTCATCCCTTTTCAATTACTCATTCTGCTCTCCATTCTCCACGGTCTTCTTCTTCAACTTTCAAAAAACAGAACACTTTTCACCATCTTCCTCTCAACTCTCTGCAATTGTTCGTCATCCTTAAACTCTTGAACCTTCCAAAGAGAAACCTTCTCAATCCCTCTTCTTCAAACTCAGTTCTACAACCTTCTACAACCTTCATTCTCCCTGCGTCCTCAGTATCATCACCAATTCAATTGGCAGATCGATTCAACAAACTGCAGAAGTTCGCGCCGATTCGAAACCGCAACAAGTATCTGCAAGAATCACTACACCTTCAAAACAACTGCAATCAAGAATGCATCGCACAATGTTCACGGTCAAATTCATCAATAACAAATTAGAATCACAGCTACACACATGCAGAAAGGAGAAAGAAAGTTCATAGTGAGAGTTCTGACACAAAGAAAGAGAGGGAAATCGGAGTCGGAACAAACTATACTTGAGAAATTCTTTCATACCTCTTCATCACCATCACCGTCATATATTTATTCTTCTTCATCTTCAACAATCAGAACCTGCAATTCATCGCACCTCATCAACATCGCAACAATATTCATCATCAACCTGACCTCTCCTTCACAACCTTCATCATCACTATCGGTTCAACATCTTCAATCAACAACCTATAATACATAAACACAGTTCAACGTTACCTTCGGAATCAATGGTAATTTCGTGACACAAAACACATAGCAGGAGGTAGAAGAAAAGAAAGGATATCATAACAATAGCTCTCAGATCGAAGAACAGATCATACGATAGTGAATCGAGGTTTCTTACCTACGCGTCGTCCTCCGTCTCGTGGATATTTCTGTTCGTGATTTTGTTCCTAATGGCGTCGCGTCTAGGGTTGCAACAAAGCCTGTCTTGTTTTCCAACGACAAAGGTTTGATGAAGATGATGATGGCGACGAACAGAGCGCGACGATTTGAGACGGAGACTTAATGTTGCGCGAGTATAATCACGGTGTAAGTGAGGGTTCCGTTGGTTTTCGACGAGGCGTTTATGCCGTATGGTTTGGATGAAGATGGTGGCAAATATTGTGAAGAATGAGGAAGAGGAACAACGGAGCCTCTACGGAAGAAGAAGAGGGAGCCATGATGGCGTGATTGTGAAGAAGGAGGATAAAGGTGTATATGAAGAAGATAACATTTAGGGTTATTTTCATACAAAGTTATTTAGGGTTTCGCACGAATATGGATTGGGCCGAGGATCCATGGATCTGCGTTTAGCACCACCAATTCACTAACTACACCCCCCTACGATGAGCCTAAACACAGATTGGGCTTTCTTCACCACCTAAATTTCATCTTCCCACCCCTCTTTGCGAGTCTTACATGGAAGTGGGCCTCAAGTCTCTTAACTTGGCTGTTCGCACCACCAGATTTTCTACATACACCCTCCCTGCAGATTGTCAAGGAAATTGGGCCTTGGGCCATTTTTGCTATTGGCTGCTACCTGATCCCCACTGCAATTCCTTGTTTTATTCATATTTGTTAGCTTTTTCTTAGAAATTGTTAATTAATTTTTTGTTTGTTAATTGCGTTTAATTTCTTGTAATTAATTTTTGTTAATCAACATCTTGATTAACTCTTTGAAAATTTTAATTAGGATTTAAGTCATAATTTTAATTATTTGTGAATTATTTTTCGATAAGTGTTCATAAGTGTTTTTTGATCGATATTGGATCGGTTTTCGAATATGGAAAGGCTTCACAAAGTGATTATGGAAGATAAGCATTTATTTTGCTTATGGATATCACAAGACCTTGCTTGAAGTTTTTTTGGATTTCTTTTATGTGAAGAATCGACACTTCGATCAAGTAAGTAATCTCGATTCTCCACTTTAACGCACCATTCTAGTCATATGCGGCTTAGGATCATATAACTTAAGGTGTATATTGAGCCCTCTCACCTGAGGCACTGGATTTATTTATGATGTTTGATTATATGTGTCGATTTCAGAGCTTAGGGATTAGGTTATGGATTGTAGAATTCACTTCCTCTCGCTTTCCCTTAAAATATCGTTTTTTGCCCGTTTTGTTGCAATTATTAAAAATAGTTTTCGGTGGGATAAAATTCTGGAAAAATTCATGAGTGATCCTCATCCTCTTAATTAATTTGTCATATTTTTTGATTCCAGGTTTGATTGGTTTTAGTAATTAATTTGGATTATTCATTCCAAGCTGTCCCAAAAGGAATGGTATTGACATAAGAGATCAAAACCATTTTTCCCCATAGGTGTGAGACCTATTTTTTGTGTGTGATTAAGCACTGGAATTTGTGACATTATAATTCTACTTAGGAATTTTTTTTCATAATTTTTTGTTCCATTTTTGATCCACTTTGTGGAGTTTTTTTTTCGGCGATCATGCCTTGTTATCTTACTCATCAAGTAATTGTTTTGGCGCTTTGGTGCATACTTTTGTGAAATACTTTTAAACCATGTTAGATACTGACTTCAAAATTTCAGAAATTTAATTTCATAATTTTTCAAGCCTTTTTGCTATTTTTCCATGTCACCTAGATCATAGGTTTGATCATGTGCTTATTTGCTCCACACCCTAGATATTAGGAAGGCATTCATGCCATTGGCTTGAGACACTTTTTGGTAACTTTTAGGAGTTAATTATAGGTCACTTATAGGTCCTTAAATTCCAGTTATAGGTCACTTTTTGAACCATACTCATTTGGTTTGTATTTGTGTTCCTAAGTGCATCATTATGTGAACTAATTTTGCTTGAAACTAGTTTCTCTTCTCCTCTAATTGTTAACATGAATTATGTGGAAATAATAAATGGCTATTAATTCACACTAATTGAATCTCATAACTTGTATGCTACTAACCCATAGTCATCTCATGCATATCCATATGCCATTCATCCTTAACTTGCATTCTTTGTGATTATATGCGATGTTTGCTACACTTCTTCCCACATCTTCTTATCCTTAATCCATAGGACTAAATCATTGCATCCATGATGGTATATTCATTCATACTCATTCATATTCATTTAATACTGAATTTTATGCTCATTTCATGTATTAATTCATGCTTGTATTCCATACGCGCTCATATTTCATCCTTGAACCCTAACTTGCACTTAGGTAAACTTAGGTGAAATTTTTGTGCATAGTTTGACATAGTTTGATCTTGTGAGGTATCCTAGCATACCTAGGTACCTATAGCATGTAGCTACTGACTTTAGAAGTCATGTAACCTTTAGGTACATTCACCTTTAGACTTAGGTCTTATTTTGAACCCTAGTTCCATTCTAGGACGTTTAGGGTACGTAATCGCTTTTATGCTTTGATTCTACTTTCAATATGCATTGTCATGCTAACTTTTGTTTTGTAGGGTGGAATATTAAGGTAAGCCTCACTTCATTCCTATCTCGTATTCATTCTAAATGTGTTCGCCTTAGCACTTTGTGCTTTGCTTTTATAGGTTTCCCTTTTGTTCTTTAGAAACAACTTAACTTCCTTAGGAAGTAAGTTGAGTTCTAATTCTCTTTTCTTCTTTTCCTTTTCTTCATTAGGCTTAGAAAACCCCACAAACCATTAGGACCACTTTTGAATAATAACTAAAATTAGGATTGAGTCTTAGTCCCCTTAGTTTTTGCCTTTTGCAACTTAAGTCCTTCTTTCTCTCCTCATAAAGAAAATAATAAAAATACTTAATAAAAATCGAACGTTCTTATACGCCATGAGACTTTGTTGCAGAGTACTTATACGCGTCCTGTTTTGGGGCGAGGTGTAGGTATTTACCATGATGGATAGGTCTTAGTATGAGAATGTTCACAAACAAATTCAAAACACTTTTCATAAAAGAAAAAAACAAACAATAAACGACTATCCTGCGAGAACTTTTCTTTCTCATCTCATTCATTCTGAACGCGAACTCGCGACGACTTGTCTCGCATGCAAGACGGTAAACGCACTCGTACCAGACGAGTCTGCAACACCTGAGCATAAACATCTGCAGTTCCACCATAAAAAAACACAAACAAATAGTTCCCGCCTGGTTAGGCGAACTACGTCGACTCTGATCCTTATTTTCTCGATGAGGTACGTAGGCAGTGGGGTAGGGCCCATTCGAGCACATTCTTTATTTTCCCTACATTTTCCTCATTCTTTCTTATTGTTCTCTTTTCCAATTCTCTTTCTCATTTCCATTCCCATTCCAGTTAGCAGTTCATTTGCTCAGCAATTTATTTTCTCACCCTTTGAAACAAACAAGCAAGCGTGGATCCCGTCGGGTACGGCGGATGGTCTGGGGTGCTAATACCTTCCCAGGTCGTAACCGACTCCCGAACCCAAATCTTTAGTTCGCAGGACCTTGTCCTTTCCTTCTTCCTCAGGTTTGTGCAGCATTACCTTTCCCGTTCCTTCGGGATAAAAATGCCTGGATGGAGACTCTACCTTATCCGCGCCACTTTCGCGTTTGTACTGGGATGAAAATCCCGGGAGTGACAACAACATTGTCCGCAAGTTGAAACGTTCTCCCACAAAACTTTAAATCTTCGATTAAGGGTGTCAAGTATACGTCTATGTCATCCCCTGGTTGTCTAGGCCCAAAAATTAACATAGATAACATCATGTACTTAAGCTTCATACATAGCCATAAAGGTAGGTTATAAATCATAATGATGATAGGCCAAGTGCTATGTGATATACTTTGAAGACCGTGTGGGTTCATTCCATCAGTAGATAATGCCAAGAGAAGGTTTCTTGCTTCTTTTCCAAATCCAGGATACTCATCATCAATTTTCGTCCACTGTGGTGAATCTGCCGGGTGTCAAAACTTTCCATCAATAATTCTTTCATCTGCATGCCAAGTCAAGTGTCTTGAATCGGCCTCACTACGAAACATGCGTCTAAATCTCAGAATAATAGGAAATACCATAAGACCTTTGACGGAGACAACTTTTTCTTATATCGAGAGACACCACATTTATGACACTCATTTAACGATGCATACTCGTTTCAAAATAAAACGCAGTCATTTAGACATGCATGTATCTTGTCCTAGCTCATGCCGATAAAGCACAACATCTTTTTGGCCTCATATGTTCGATTGGGAAGAACATTATCCTCTGAAAGCATATCTTTCATCAGGGCCAATAACTCTGTGAAACTCTTATCCGACCATCCATTGCCCGCCTTTAAGTTGTACAACTTTAAAACCGCATACAATCTTATGAATTTAGTGCAACCATTATACAACGGTTTATCTGCATCGCTTAACAATCTCTCAAACATTTAGGGACAATCCTTGAGATTATGTTCAAGTACTTCTGCAATCTCTTCGACTCGATCATAATCGTATGTATCTGTGCCATTGTTGTTTGAAGCATAGGTTGTATTATCCCCCGGTTCAACATTCTCGTTACTTTTCTCACCATGCATATCCCAACATGTATAACCTCGATCAATTCCATGCCTCTTTAAATGCGATTCCAACTGAGTTGCGTTAACATTACCCACAAAGCAGCAACCCAAATCAGGATATTTCATTCGACTGGGGTTTTCAGTAAACTTAACGAATTCTGATACCCCATTCTCGTACTCTTTCATTAATCGATTTGCAAACATCCATTTCTTATCCGTAGTCACACTAATTAAACTAAACAAAAAAAAACTAAATAAAAGATATACCTGTAGAGTTGTAGAATGAAATACAATATCCGAATATGGTAGAATTACTAAGATCCCCATGTACACGTATCATAAAATGAAATATCATCAATTGACCAGTTTTAAGTCATAACTTGATAAGTGACAACATGTAATAACAAACAAACACCTATTCATTCTTCATTTTTTATTTGTCAATTAAATATTTTCTCACAATAGAACACCAGGTCGACCTCGTTAGACCAGGTCAACCTCTAGGTAAGTGGACAACAACAGAACACCAGGTCGACCTCCTTAGAGGACAGGTCGACCTGATGATGAACAACAATGGCAATGGTAGCAACAACAACAACAACAATGGCAATGGCAACAATAACAACAACAACAACGACTAAATCATCAAGAACAACATCAACAATGACTAAATCGTCAAGAACAACAATAACAATGAACTAAACAATGACTTACCTATTCTTCTTCACGGAGAATGAACTAAACAATGACTTACCTATTCTTCTTCACGGAGAACAACAAACGCAACAACAATCAATGGATCAATGGATGAACGAAAACAATGAGAAACAATGACAACAATGTCACGCAACAACAATGTCAGACAGCAAAAATCAATGGATGAACGAAAAGAACGAGAGTTTAGGATTTAGAGAAAAAACGAGCGAAAGAAGATAGCGAAAACAATGAAAGTGTTTATGAAAATGAAGAGCGAAGTTTTATAATTTAAATAATCATTGACTTTAGAAAGCGCTTTCTAAGGTCAATGATTATTTAAAATATTTTAATTTATAAAAAAAACCTTAGAGAGCATTTTCTGATTCAAGCGCTCTCTTAGGGTTTCTGATACTTTTTAATTACATTTATTTTATAAAAACTACCTTAGAGAGCGCTTTCACTCAAAAGCGTTTTCTTAGGATGACCCAAAAGAGCAGATCGTTCTCATGAGATGGTAGGTCGACCTGATGAAGCCAAAGAGTTTATTACATTGAAACTTACTAGACTGCGTCGACCTGGTTGAAGTATGCGTCGACCTGATGACTCCAGAGAGTTTATTACTTTAAAACTTATTAAACTGCATCGACCTAGTTGATGCAGGTGTCGACCTGGTTAGTTTTTACTTCAAAAGGGGGGGGGGGGTTCGAACTCACGCTCTTGTGATAGGGAAAGACATTGTAAAGGCGTTTTAACCATTGGGGTGGTGATACATCCAATGTTTCAAATACAAATTTAAATAAATGACTTCTCCAATTATTTTTCAATTAATTATAATTTGATTAATTTTTAAATATTATTATTTGATTAATTTTAAATATTATTATTTGATTCATTTTAAATATTTTAAATAATAATAATAATAATTGATTAAATTCTTTAAAATATTTTTAAATCATAATAATATTTAATTAATTTTAAATATTTTAAAGAAAATATTTGATTAATTTCTTTAAATATTTATTATTTGATTAATATTTAAAATTAATCAAATAAGGCATTTAAATAAAATATTTGATTAACTTCTTTAAATATTTAAAATTAATTTCTTTTGATTAATTACATTTATTTAGCAAATTACCTTAGAGAGCGCTTTCCTGAGAAAACGCTCTCTTAGGTTAACATATGATACATTTTAGAGAGCGCTTTCTTTGAAAAACGCTTTCTAAGGGTTTCCTATGAGGACAGGTCGACCTCCTTAGAAGGTAGGTCGACCTTTTACTACCCAGAAAGACAGGTCGACCTCTTTTACATAATGCGTCGATCTGGCAGTGCCAGAATTTGCCAATCAATTTTTGTGAACAAAATGTGTCGACCTGATAGTGAGACAGGTCGACCTGTTCAGGGTGAAAACTCGTTTTTTTTCAATTTTTTCTTACACACAATAACACAATAAGGGATTGATTGAAAATAAAGATAAATATCAACCAAAGTAATTGAAGCATCATTACATTTAAAAAGAAGCAACATAGCAACACATTAAAAACTAGATGAACCCTATTCCCTTATATGATCAGATCTTCCCTTTTCCCTTTATGACCAGATATGCCAGAAGACGAACCCCTGTCATTTTCATACATCTCTATAAACTGGTTGAAGTTCTGGTTGAAAGTGTTGAAAGCTTCATTCTGACCTTTGATTTGTTTTTCCATTTCTTTGTTACAGGCATGTTGAGCCTCATAGTGTTCTTGCTGTTGAAGTTGCATATTATGCAACATAACACGAATAGTCGGCTCATCAGTAGAAGGTGAAGTGTAATCTGGTGGAGAATATACCTGAGATGAGTGATTTTGAGTCCAGCCAGTGTGTTGCCACTCTCCCCAACCTTGATTATCATAGAGAACCTCTTTTTCATTTTTATTCCAACCATAAACTGAGTCATGTTCCTGTACATCTGTTCTGACCCAGTTGCCATGATCTTCCTCCATAGGTTGAGTTTGATCATCATAATTTTCCTCATCATACTCAATGTTGTCACCACTAGGAGCATTTTCTTGCTCACCAAGTGCTATAGCAGATTCCATTTGATTATCAGGTCTCAAAGTTATAACAAAGTTCTTTTGAACAGGATCCCATGAGTGTCCCATAAGACTGAGATATTTTCTATTAAATTCATGATTTGGATTGATGGACATCAGAGGAAGCCCTTTCACAACAACCTTTGCATTATTCAAGATGGACTGAATGAGAGATAGATAACTCAAGACCACGTTTTTCTTTTCTCTCAGTGCAAAAATGCGACTAGTAATATAGTAAGGGCAGTTAACCTTGACTTTCTTTGTGAGAGCATACATCAAGGCTACTTAGGCTTTGTCAATTCTGGAATATCCGCCTTTCTTGGGACGAATATTATGCAACACAATCCAATGAAGAATTCAGATACCCGGTTTCAAACAGCCAATTGTGAATTCCTTTGGGAACATATCACTATTTGTCGTATCATTATCATGAGGATACCACAACATCTTATTTAAGTGTATCTTATATTTAAAACCAGTAATAGGGGAGGTATCAGTTATCAAGGCTTTGTCTGCAAATCTAGCAGGAGGGATACCCAAAATGGATTGCCAAATTTGACATCAACCTTATAAACCAAATTTCTCATCCTAAACTCAAATTCATAGCCCTCAAATTTTCCTATAATGCTAGCATAAAACATACGAACCAAATCCTCATTATACTCAGTTCTTAATCCTAGGAAAAAATTTATGTCTTGATGGTCCATGAGTTCCACAATATAATCTAAGTGCAATTGACTAGCAGTAAGTCTAGAATAGACATATTATGGAATGATTTTTCTATCCTTGAACTCCTCATTATACAAATACCTAATTTCATCTCCAAGGAGTGATAGAGCACTTACCGATATAGACGAATGAGATGTTGAGGCAGACCGACTTTACCTTTTACCAACAACTTTTGTTGTAGCCATGAGGATGTTGAAAAGAGAATAGAAAATTTGGAAAAGAGAATAGGAGTTTTAGGGTTTTGGAGGAGTGTTTGGAAGAATTGGAAGAAGAAGAATAGAAAATGATTTAAAATATAATTAAACTTGAAGAGTTAAAATTCGAAATTCCCATAAAGTGGAGCAACTCCCCATGCGCACAGAGCAAGCTGTCCCAAATTTGAAATCCATTGCGCCGACCTACTCACTTAATGTGTCGATGCAATGGAGCTTCGACGCAATGGACATTAATTTCAAATAAATTAAATTTTAAATACCTTAGACAACGCTTTCCTTAGAAAGCGCTTTCTTAGGTTTTCTTATAATATATAATAATTTAATTAAATAAATTACCTTAGAGAGCACTTTCTAAGGAAAGCGTTGTCTAAGGTATTTAAAATTTAATATATTTGAAATTAATGTTCATTGCGTCGACACATTAAGAGAGCAGGTCGACGCAATGAATTTCAAAATATAACCTATAAGAGCGCATTTACAAAAATACGTTGTCTTAGGTTTATTATATTTATTTATAACCTCGAGGGTGTGAGTTCGAACCCCCGTTTGCCATTTTTGATATTCTGAAAGTTCAATATATTTATTGAGTTTAGAGAGCGCTTTTAAGAAAGCGCTTTCTAAGGTTTCCCAGTAGTAGCTCTTTTGAGAAAAGCGATGTCTAAGGTGGCTTCAGTTTAGGACTTTTAACAGCGCTTTTATAAGCGCTCTCTAAAAGCCAGCTTTTAGAGCGTTTTTTTTAGCGAAATTTTTAAAATACCTATAACAGCGTTTTCTCTAAAAAAAAAACGGTCTTTGTTGCGCTGCTACATGCCAATTTTGACGTAATTATGGACTTAATTAAACAGTGGACGGTCCAAAATCTGATCGATAAATTGTCATATCATATTAGAATTTGGTTTAACTCATCCTTATAAGGCTTATTTTTAAATTAATGAGTTACACTCCATAAAACTCTATCTTCAACTAGTATAACTAGTATAAGCATTGGGAAGATCCAAATATAAGGTAGTTAACCTTCATTGGAAAGTTTGTTGAAAGACTTATTTTTAAATTAATGAGTTACACTCCATAAAACTCTATCTTCAACTAGTATAAGCATTGGAAAGATCCAAATACAAGGTAGTTAACCTTCATTGGAAAGTTTGTTGAAAGCCTTCAGCTCTTAGTCAAATTGAAATTTGGAAACTCAAATTAGTTAGTTGACGAGTGCCAGAGAATAGAAAACCAAGCTGTTCACTACTTAGTAAAATTGAAATTCCAACTCAAGATTCTAAGGGTAATGAGAAGTTAAATTTATAGGCGAGAATGAGATAGACATTTCAAAAAATGAGGGTAAGCCTATTATGAATCAAAATGTGAAATTTAGTAATAAATGTTAAATACATAATATTATTAAATACAATGTCATTTAAAATGTGTTTGGATGAGGTAATTGAAATATTTTAAAGAATTTAAAATTTTAAGCAATTTAAATGATTCAATCGAAATCTATTTATTTTTAATTTCTTTTCTTTGAATCAAGTATTAAAATGATTTATTGTTATATTTTTTAGGCCATTTTGATAAATTTTAAAAATTTGAGTCAAATTTAAAATTAGAAAAAATAGAGACTAATTTGTAATTTTTGAAAATTTGAAGGAACTAATTTGTAAATTTCGAAAATTATTCGAAACTTATTTGCAATTTTAAAAAAAAATTAGGAGTGAATTTGAAATTTTCATAAAATATGAGGACCATCTTGCAAAATTTAAAAATTAATAATAAATAATTTAACAATGACATGATATAAATTGAATGAGTAATTTCAAATTCCTTATTTTTTTGTTGTCATTTGAAATTCCTTATTTTTTGTTGTCATTTGAAATTCCTTAAATTTAACTTGAATAAAACACTTCATAAATTACATTATTTTAACAATTCTCTATATTTTTTTATCCAAACAATAAATTTTATTGATCAAGTCCTTTTAAATTCCCTAAAAAATATTATTTTCTTTCAATAAAATGCTTCATCCAAACACACTCTTAGATTTTTCTATTTTTATCAATTTGTCCAACAAACTCCTAATGAGTATTTTAATGTAAAGAGAGTTTTTAAAAATTAAATTAAATATAAATCTAAATATTAAAATTGACTCGAAACAAAATCATGAAAATTCCAATTAATTCAGACAAATATTTAGACAAAGCAAAAAAAATTGAATAAAAAATAAAAAAAGTCAGGCGCAAAAATATCTGGAAAAAAAATTGAATGCATATAAATAATCAGCGCAAAATAAATTTTTCGGAGACATACACGTTTTGCTCAAATTTTAAAATAAAAATCGATCGGTTAAAAGGCTCAGTCGGACAAAAATACCACCGGAAAAGTAATCAAAAAATTAAAACGAACACACCAAATTAAACTACGTGAACCATAGATTAAGAATACTGACATTTGCAAGCTCGATTTTGAAAGTTTACGCCAACTATTTCGATGTACAGTTGAGAAATGATTTGACCAATTTGTCTATAGATCCGGTAAATTATTTTGGTTGATATTTTAAGCATTATACATAACAAAATGCATGTTTAGATAAGTGAAAAAAAGAAGATGCCATGTAAAAGCGTTGAATTACTGATCAGGTAATTGTGAATAGACAGTCATATGCAAATAAATCACTCTTGGACCATTTACTTCTGATTTTCCATTACAATTAAACCATACAAAGATTTGGATGACCATAATACTCTTGATTGTCACCCTCTAGACCTCTGAAACATGATGCAACAAAATGAACAATGCACTAAGATTGAGAAATGTCATTAAGACTGAATAAATGTCAATAAGACCAAATAAAATATCTTAATCAACAAAAGACTAAATAAATGTCTTAATCAACAAAAGACTGAACAATGCACTAAGATTGAGAAATGTCATTAAGACTGAATAAATGTCATTAAGAAAAAATAAAATGTCTTAATCAACAAAAGACTGAATAAATGTCTTAATCAGCAAAAGACTGAAAAAATGTCATTAAGACCAAATAAAATGTCAGAACTTCTGACTTTTCATCTAAATCATGATGAATGCTTTTGACTAAAAAGAATGCACAATCAAAATGAAAATGAACATGCTATGTTGATGCTGGTGAAGAAACTCAGGGTAAAATTTTAGGTATGACAGTGAGCATGTTAAAAACTTAAAACTTCATCTTAGTTCGAGATCAACCCGAAAATATCTCTTTGTTTTGGAGGATAACCACTATAAGTCTTTTCCATTGTTTGGTTGGAAGTTATCCATAAAGCTTCATTTTCTTGTATAAGAAAGTTCATGCTCATATCCTTATAAGAACTCTCAAGTTTATTGGATCCTCTTAAGAAGAATTCTTGGAGACATGAGTAAGTCAATTTAGATCAAACATGTATAAATCTTTAGTGTATCTCTCTATCCTTTATCTCTTTAATCTATCATTTTTTTTGTTGCTTATTCAATCATTTGTTTTAAAATGCTTTCAACCTCTGATCTTATAAATGATTTGATTTTAAATAATTGATTTTCAAACTCCACAACTTTATCCTACAAAAACTATTTAAATTGAGTGTTAAGCTAATCGAGGAATATGATAAGATTGAAAAGCGTAACTTACATCTTAAAGAATGCATTAAGCTTATTAAGAATAGCAATAAAATATTAATATATGAAATGTATAATCTTAAAAATCAAGCAAGTAAATGTGAAACATATGTCTTGATGAAAAAGGAAGTGAATGATATGTATGAAACCTTATTTATAAAATTGGATTAGGCTTTAAATGGAGTAGATCACATAGTAAAAACCTTAATGGGAAAAAAGTAAATCGCATATTTATAAATGATCATTTTGTGATCAGTTAGGCCACATAGAGTTATTTTATCATGATAAACTAAAAAGGTATAACAATAGAAATCACGGGCCTCTTAGAACCACTAACACACGAGGACCAAAAAAGATTTGCATACCAAATGTGAAAACTTAATTTGTTTTGCATGGATGCTTTGAAACTTTAATGAAGTCTTATCGTGTATTAAATGAAGTTGTGCAAAGAAAGAAGTATAACTCTTTGAGTTTACAAGTAAATGTTGTGCTTGACGATGTTTGATGATTCAAATGTTTGTGATCCAAGTATGTTTACTGACGGTGTATTTCAACGGATGTGATCAAAGCACATTTTTTTATGATGTTTCTCAACGTTCATAATGATATATGATGATAATATAACCACTTAGTAGATTGATATAATAAGTAGATAATGAATTTACCAGTGTCGATGTTTATTCCAACTCTCGTATATAATGATTTACAAATAAAGATCTATGACATTATTTTGTCGTTCCTTCGAAAGGGAGAGTTTTCTCAAGTATATTTGGTATTTAAGGTGGTACACTTTATAGAGGTTGAAATAAAATTGGAAAACTCTGATCAACGTTTTAAATAAGTAGTTTATTATTTGCTCAATCATTTAAAATTATTATTACAGTTGAATTATTTAAATTTTAAGTATTCTTTTAGAAAGAGGTCCTATTTTAATGGAAAGGAATGTCAAAAGCAGTCTACCAAAGCCAAATTTTCACCCAATGACCAAAAGAACAAGGAGTCTAAAATCAAGGAAAATAATTGATTATCCTAGTCTATTAGATGCTCTTTGAGTTTTAAATTCCAAGCAAGTTTAGATTGTATCTTCGTCTCAAAGAAAATCAAATCAGAGAGTTAATGAAGAATGCATGAAATCTTCAAAATCATTAGTAAATTATTTATTATCATTCATGTTTTTAGAAAGATTTGCTTCCAATATTTTATGAGCCAAATATTCAAGGATTTTGAGGAGTTTTTCCACGCCTAAATGCTCATAATTAACACTCATTACTACAAATAACACTTATGACGTCGAGTGCGAAAAAGATGTAACACCGACTACCGAGGCGATGTAATGAAGGGTGATATGAAAAGATGCCCCTTGACACCTTGGTTAATGAAAAATCGAGGGATAAAGTTATATGATCATGAGTTCAAACTCCAACATCTGTATTTTAATTATTTACAAAAACAATATCTCATACCTCTCAGTTTAGTTAAAAACCGAGGGGTTGGATAGTTTGTTTTTTTAAAATAAAACTCATTACATTGTTTACACAAAATATTAATCAATTAATTTTCTTACAAACTACATTGTTTACATAAAATATTACATTTTTACACATAATATTAAAGTAAAAATGTTATTCTTCATTGTCATCGTTGTCGGTGAAGAATATATGTTGGATATCTTGGAGACGATCAAATATTGAGGATCCTCGTTTCATTGATCTTGAGTAATATCAAATATTAAATTCAATATATTTTCTATTGCTTTTGTATTCACTTGTTTCTGATATACAACAAAAATAGTTAGATAAATAAAATAAATATTCAGTAATATGATTATTTAAGAACACAAACTTTGAACTCATGATAACTTATTGTTCTTGAAATCCACCACATAAATCTTTGGCAAAGAAAATACAATCTCACCAACCACGTGTTAAATAAAACTAACTTGTTTCCGCTCTTGCAATCTATCACATTGATAATTTTACTTTATAAAGTCTCATGATTCTCTAATTAAACATAAAGAGTTTCACAACAACGTTTGGGTTTCTTGTGGATTCACTACTATCAAATTTAAATATTCATAATGCTTTTATAACGAGTGAGGGTTTTAGGTTTCATGAGGATCACTAATGACAATGTCTTAAGCGTTGATACTCATTAAATGAACGGTGAATATTTGTTTAAGGACAATGAAGAAATTGAATAAACACACTTATATTTTACCTCGGTTATCACTAAAAACAAAGGTAAAATGTGTTTCTTCTTAAACAAAACAAAATAAAATATGTTCCATCCCAAGCCATAAACCTCTTAGTTTCTATTTAAAATTGAGGGGAAAAACCATTTTTTATTTATATTGTTTACGCAAAATATTAAAATAAATTACTTAAACAAATCAATAGTTTGACAATGAATTCTTAGAGAACAGCCCATAAGAGTTATTTGTTCCAAACAATAAAAAAAAATTATTGTTTTCAGATTTCTGAGAAGTTATCTGTTCCAACTAAAAGATTTATTTCCTATACTTGCAATCCTTCCCATATAATATTGAGCAAAAAATTTCATGGCAAATGTTTTTACATAAAATAGAGCATGAAAGAGAAATTGATGATTGTGTTTAGTAATAAATTTCCCAATATTGTCAACAGAGGAAAACAATAAATTCCTCAATGTTTTCTTTAATTGACAACATATGAAGGTTATTACATGAATACAACAACAACATCAACATCAATATGTGAGATAGATTGCAAGAGAAGATAAAAATATTTTGTTCACAGTTGAATAATATTGGAGATTTATTCTGTCTTGCAATCCATCCCAAAGAATGATGCGTAAGACTTTAGAGAGGAACACATTAGTTATGTTTAAGGTAAAATCTAATTAACGAGTGCTTTTATAGTAACATATAATAATTTAATTCCTCAGTTATTAAATATAATTGAAGGAATAGATCATTAACTTAAAAGTTAAAAATAAAATAAAAATAAAAAGAAAGACACCACTTTTAAAGAATGAAAAACATAAACTGATGATGTTGGGATTCGAAGCGTGTCCTGAAATATTTTACCCCTCAATTTTATTTTGTAATAGAAAGAACATGTGGTATTTATTAAAAAAAATATATAACATGGCATGCCTTGAGTTGTGACCTCGGTTTTTGATAGGTGAGGTGAAAGTTTTGTCATGATATGTGTTATTTGTAATAGATTATAAATAGGTATTCTTATTCCCATTATTTTGCATCATCATCTCTCTCTCTCTCTCTCTCTCTCTCTCTCTCTCTCTCTCCAAGAGTAAATTTTTTAACTTACTCCAATTCATAACCTTTAAATTAGATTTAATCAAATGGTTAATTAACTAGATTCAATTTAAAGGCTATGATTTGGAGTCAGTTTTAAAAACTTACTCTTGGAGTAAGTTGGACCCCACTCATATATATCTTTGTGTGTGTGTGTGTGTGTGTGTGTGTGTGTGTGTGTGTGTGTGTTTTAGCTTGTTTCTACTACCTTCATCTTGTTGAGTTATCCTATCCTGTTGAGTTGTCCGATGAGGAGAGCACCATTGAGATTCATGGCTATGCCTTCTCCTTAATCTTTTTGGAGAGCCTGGTGTATTCTCTTTGCTCCTTACAAGTCAACATTGATTGTAGTCGACTCTCTTTATAGGTTGTGGTATTTAAGTTTGAAATAGACCGGTGTTGCAAAAACGTCCAACATGGTCACAAAAGGTCGTCCCAAGATACAATTGTAGAAATTCCTACAAGGAAAACAAGAAATTGAGAATTTACTGCACAAATGTCATCTCTACCGCCAACATAAACTATTAGTTCCATATATCCTTGCGGATAGGTTGTGGTCTCGTTGAATGTTTGGAAGTCCTAGCCTTCATATGTCAGCAATCTACTTCGGTTCAGGTCTATTTTCTCGAAGAGCTTCGAGTACACGATGTCACAGAAGCTGTCGCCATCGATGAGGATCTGAGACATGTAAAACTTCCTAATTGTGGCGATGATCCCGACGGGAAAATTTTCATTTGGAATATCTCCGACGTTTTCGGAGCCCAAAAATCCTAGATATTGCGGCTGGGAAATTTTACCAATGTACGCCCTTTATTGCAGTAGACATTCGTCATCTTTTTTATCTTCTTCTTCATTGTTCCTTTAGGGGAGATTTTTTCGAGGTGTTCCTCATGTAATGGCAATAATGTAGGGGTGCTTTCCTTTACTGGCCTCCTTTTTCTCCTTGTTTGTCTCAACTGGGGTGGTCTTTGAGATGGATTTACCCCTAAGAGACTTTTATTTGTCTCTCTTGCTTCTCTTTATGCACTCAGCTAACCAACCTCTCTTAATCAACTCTTTGATGTCATCCTTCAACTAGATTTAGTCATCGGTATTATGTTCGTAGATTTTATGGAACCAATAGTATTTTGATATGCCTGTTCGGGATGTCTCTATAACATGGTAAGGAGGTCGAATTCCTGCCTTCTAAAAATTGTAATTGACACGGTCTTGATAGATTCTCTCACGTGATATCGTCAATCAAGTATACTTGTTATACTCCCCTTGCATGTTTCTGCCAGGATTATCCCACTACTGATGAGGCTCTTTCCTGAATGGGTGACCGAAGTGAGACTCATTAGACGCGGGGTTATCAAAACATGTGGTCAATTTCTCTTACAAAATCATAAAAGGTTCGACCACGATTATCATCTCTTGGATGAATTTGAACTTCCTTTTCCCCAACTTTTTCCTGAAATATTGATTGCTCAAAAGGTCATTCTCAAACATACAACACTAAAGGACTTCTTGAACTCTGTCTACCTTAATCGAGACTTGCTTAAACTGATTAATATACAATTTCAAGTTTTCCTTCTTCCTCTGAATGATCTCGTTTAGAGAGTCCTCGGTGATCGAATGTTGCTTCTGAGCCATGAAGTGCACTAAAAACCTATTATAGAACTCCACCTACGAATCAACACATCCATTGGGTAGGTCGTTGAACCATAACTAATTTGTTCTGACCAAGGTTGGTGCAAAAAACTTGCACTTGGAGGCGCCATCAATGTTGAAGTAACTCAATCGCTTGTATACAAGTTTCACATGTTCATCAGGGTCTCCATTTCCTTTATAATCAGTTATTTTGAGTGGCCTTTCCATAGAATTTGGGATTTTCCTTTCCAAGATTTACCCAAGAAGCGTCATCTTTTTTTGTCCCAGCTAGCTCCATGATGGTAGCATGAGTTTTTCTTGAAGCAACCTCTTGAATTGTATTTTTGTAAGTTCTATATCTGTAGAATTGGCATTAATTTTGTAAAACAAATATAACAACAATGTATATGTACATGATCTTTGCAAATAACAAATATATGAAGTAAAGAATCCATTTGTGTGCGTCCAAACATGTTTTGTTGAAATGTTTCAACATCTGGAACAACATGTCGAAGAAGATGTCAAGACAGTTCATTCGACATCATGAACTGCTGAAGATGGATTGAAGTTTCTGTTTTGGTTTCAATAGAAACAATTTATTTGTAGATTTAAATCAATCCAATGGTGTTGATTGTAGAAGATCTTGAAGACTCAATTTAAATTGAAGAAAAATATTGAAAAATATAGAGTTTCTATATTTAGAGATGTTTTAGGAGTTTTTAGATTTAAAGGTCTTTTTGTATATTTGTAAGCAGACTTTTTCTGCATATTTGTAGCAACTATTACTATGATTATTTAGGCCCAAATGCAGTTGGGAATAGGTTATAAAAGAAACCTTGTAACCTAGTTTAGAAACAACCAACCAAAACAAAAATGTAACATCATTAGGGTTGTGTTCTTGTGGTATTAGTTCACAAAAAAGAACTATGTTGTGGTTGTTTCACTTGTGATTCTCGAAGCTTGTAAGCAAGAGAAGTGTTGTACTTAACTGAAGCTGCTAAGCAAGGTTAAGTTGTTTGTAATGGAAGTGTTGCTTCTGTTTGTGGATTGTTGTATAGGTATGAAGCCGTCAATATCAGCAACTGAGTGTTGGCACTGTGAGACATCACTGAGGTGATTGGAAATGAGGATGAGTTTCTCATATTTAGGAGTTCCTAAGTAGAAATTGCACAAGTTGTGATTAAGTGAGAAGACTGTAAATTGTAGTTGTTTGTTGAGAAGTCTTTGAAGTGATAATACATAATGGATTTCCTTCCTGGCTAGATAGCCCCTAGAGTAGATTGATTTGATCGAATTGGATTAACAATTCTGTTGTGTTATTTATATCTTTTATGTTTTCTGTTATTATGCAGTACCTGAACTTAATGTCATATCAGATGTTACAACATCCTAAAGAATGTTTGAATCTGATATATCAGAATTTTGAATGTGTTGTTGTGTATGCCTTAACATGTTTATAAGTAACATATAATATGTCTCAACATCATATTCGACATTTGAGTCTGTCATACCAGAATTTCAATTGGTATCAGAGCAATCATCCTAGTTTGTTCTGGATGAGATCCAAGGGGGATACTTTCTGGTTCATGGTCAAGGTAGAAGGGTTCTACTGAAAAGCTGTTTAGATGTGTGGATGGTCCCTAGAAGTGGAGGATGGATTGTTTTGTTGGGATAGCATGGGGTTCGTGCCGCTATTGTGATAGGTTTGATTTATTTTCAAACCTATGGTTGCTGGTGTCATCTGGAGATAATTGCTAGGTTAATTTATGACACTTGGAGCTACTAAGGAGATATATCCTATGGTGTTGGGGATATATGTCTAGTTGCTTTTGTCAACTGTGTTGATGATACTTGAAGACTCTTTTTCAAGTCCACTCAAGGTACTGTAATGAGAAGTGGTTGTTTGGAGATCTGAAGACTGCTATTAGCAGACCTATCTTTTGTCTATAGATCTATGTGTGATCCTTGGAATGATGTTTTATCCTATGATAGAACATCACATCAGAATTAGGCATGATTCTGTTGTCTAAGGAATGGCTATATAGATGCTTGGGTACCAAACTACTGTGTTTATTTCACAAGTATTTGGAACTTACTCCTGATCTGGAAGATGAGGCATTTGTATGGCGTGTCTAAGAAAGTTCTAGCCCTGTAACTTTTCTTAGCTATGGATGTTGATCAAGGAGTGATCAACATGTGTTCTCTCTTGAGGATAGTTTATTTCTGGTCCTTGCTGTAGGAGTGAAGTACATGAGCTTCAAGGAGGATTATTTTAGAGAGACTCCTTGTACATGAAGGCCAAGTTGTGTCAACTGGTGGAGTTGACTGATGTGGATATAGTTGATCAATAGCTATATTGTGTGTGAAGACATCTCAATTCAGTTTGATTCTGGGTCTGAAGGAGAAGTTTGTTGGAGTGTCCCAGCTGCTGCTTATGTCTGTGTTTTGGTAGCCTGATCAACTGTTGATGGTTGATTCTCCTGTGCCCCTGCATATGTTTGTTGTGGAGGTTTGCGTAACTAATATTGATGTCTGAACAAATGTTGGAACATCATCTCAGGAAGTATCAGATATCTGCAGAAGAAGAAGAATTCAAACTCATGTCCTACCTGGTGTGAGAAGGTAAACTTATCTGACCAATAGTAAATGCCTTGACGGGAGACTTGATATTTGTCTATTATTTACATGTTGCATAAAGGTGGATACTTTTATGGGAGACTTAATATTTATCTAAGAAGTATGCATATCTGCAGTCTGAATCTTATGGTTCAGAAAGTGTTATGAGTAACTAATGCTCATCTTCAAAAAGGAGCTTTGGTTGTTCATGAAAGGGGGATTTAAGTAGTGCCATCTGTGGTGTTTTGGTGCAAGAGTGCAGACTTGATTTGGTGAATGCATATGGAATTTTTTTCTTCCCTTGACAAGGAAGGTGTTTATCATCATGAAGTTTTTATTGATAAATCATCAGGACTTTGTGAAGATTGTTACTCAGGGAGAACTGTCATCCTTGGTATTGCCTCAAGGTGTAGTTTTGAACTATTCCTTCTGAAGTTTCAGATAGTGGAAGGTTTGAAGACTTTGGAGAAACATTGGAAGTTTCTCATCAATATGTGTTATTGGTAGAAATTTATGCAAATTCAACAAGATGGAGGTTTTCTACTCAAACTTGGTAAATAAACCAAGTCTATGAGAGCATGGAACTCTTGTTCCATAAAGGAAGGAGGTTCTTTCAAGTGGCAGAAGAAGTAGTTGAATTTAACAATTAGATATGGACTTACGATGTTCAAACATCTAGTTCAACATCAGAATCTAATTGGTGAAGTGGCACATCAATTTAAGATAGAATGATCTACAAGAATTGAATGCTTCATAAGGCCTGTTATCTTGACAGCTTGGTGAAGATCAACTTTACTGATCAGGATATCTTTGGAAGATTTCTGATAAACGTGAAGAAGACAAGTGTTACAATTGGAATTTTCATATGAGGATTCATAAAGGAGGTGATCAAAGTGTGGCAAATGGTTGATCTCTATATTGGATTCGAAGATTAGGATAATTAGTGTGTGGCAGTTGGATGTTCTTGAGGATTGTCTTGGAACAAATTGCTCTTGGACAGAAGAGTGATAAGTTGAAGTTAATGAGATTTGTTCTTCTTGAAGGTGGATTTATGGATTTCTGATTCTAGCTGGTGGCACATTGCAGTTGAACATTTTCAGTTCTTGGATTACTATGGTATAGTAAGTCCAGTTGGTGGAACACATCTAGGATCATGGTGATAAGGTCTTGGTATGTCAAAAATGTTCTAACTATGTTTTAGTATATTATCTTGGGTGTTTGTCTACATGGTTTTTATTCTTAGTCAACCTAATCATATGGGAGAATGATGAAGTAGTTGATTTGTATTGGAAGAATCATGTAGAAGAGACTGAAGTAGATCAGGTATTGATTGCTTGGAAGTTTGTTTATGGTCATTCTTTCAAATTTATGAATTAGTTTGAATGTGTTTTATCTGGATTGTATGGCCAAATTACTGTAAAGATATTATGTTGGGCCAATGTTGTTTCAAGAACCTGTGTGCAGAAGATGTTCAACTTGTGTAGTTTGTGGTAACTACAAACCAAGAAGGGATCAAATATGTTTTTGGTACAAAAAGTGAATGTGTTCAATTGGGAATTGAACAGAGGGTGAGCACTTGAAGATATGAAAATGCGTCTTATGTTTTCCTTTCATCATAGTACAAAGAAGCATGGAGTATCCTTGATAGGGGGAGTTTGTTACACATATGTGCAGCTGATTTTCTGAAGTTAAGGGGGAGTAATACCTTAACCAGGTTTTGTGATGTTACACAACATGTTGGGACATATGCTACTAAGTATGCTTTCGTGATTATTTTATTAGTTAATGGTTGTGGTATGCATGTCTATGTGGTCCAGATGAGAAGTATCCTAGACGTTCAGAAGGCTATATTGTATAAAGCTGCTCTCTGCAGTTTATGTTGGATTCTTGAGGGGTGGTAAACCATATTGTTGCAATGCTAGCAGACAATATATGATTGGATATCAGAACATGTCTCAAGACATGTGTCTGTTGTTCTCTTTTTGAGTATTTATGGACGGTGCTGGCAGAAAAATGTGAAACACGGGGTTTTCATGCGTGTTTGTTATTGGTTGTTTGCTTTGGGAGAACTAGTCAGCTGGTCAAGATCAGTTTTTGTTTCATAGTGAATGGTGCAGAAGTTTTTGCTCCTATCATAAAGATCTTTGACCAAGAATGCTTCTTTTTCAAGGCTATGACGTTACTATCTATGCCTTGGCTCCCTATTTATAGAAGCGTATTTCCTCCTCCTCCAGCATGTGAGTTTTCTGGTTTTCATCTTTTCTTCTAATGGGGTTCTTTAGAGTTTGGATGAATAATTTGTGGGTATGGTGTTGTGAGGGCTATCTTTTCCAAGTTTTGGCTAAAAAGGGGGAGAAAAGTGTGTACAGATGTTGTACTCAGAGCTGTTGTCATAACAGTTACATCTATTGTTATGTGTGGTGGTTACCAGAATGTCAAGGTGGATGTCAGAGCTGTTGAACACAATTGTGACTTGTGTTCTGAGTTACATAAGGGAATGAAAGAATGTTCTCTTATGGAACCATTGGCCTTCTTGATGAAAGATGTTCAGCAGCCTGGGAAGGAAACATCTCATAATATGAAAAGAAAGGAAGTAGTAATGGATTTGCTTGGTAAAGAGTTCAGGACTTTCTACTCCTTATGATACTGATGTTGTTTCCATTGGAAGAAGAGGTAGTTGCAACTTATCCACTATAAGAATGAGTGACTGTTGTTTGTTTTTGTGAATACTGCTGAAGATGTCAAACAACATGTCCTGACATAATGGAGAGTTTTTTGATTGCCTATTTCCTGCTGAAACTGTTATTTTGGATGTATTTTTTTGTAATATTTTTTTAGCCAAAATTTTCTAAAAGGGGAGATTGTAAGTTCTATATCTGTAGAATTGACATTAATTTTGTAAAACAAATATAGCAACAGTGTATATGTACATGATCTTTGCAAATAATGAATATATGAAGTAAAGGATCCATTTGTGTGCGCCCAAACATGGTGTTGAAATGTTTCAACATTTGGAATAACATGTCGAAGAAGATGTCAAGACAGTTCATTCGACATCATGAACTGCTGAAGATGGATTGTAGTTTCTGTTTTGGTTTCAACAGAAATAGTTTATTTGTAGATTTAAATCAATCCAATGGCATTGATTGTAGAAGATCTTGAAGACTCAATTTAAATTGAAGACAAATATTAAAAAATATAGAGTTTCTATATTTAGAGATATTTTAGGAGTTTTTAGATTTAAAGATCTTTTTGTATATTTGTAAGCAGATTTTTTCTGCATATTTGTAGCAGCTATTGCTGTGATTGTTTAAACCCAAATCCAGTTGGGAATATGTTATAAAAGAAACCTTGTAACCTAGTTTAGAAACAACCAACCAAAACAAAAATGTAACATCATTAGGGTTGTGTTCTTGTGGCAGCCGTGCACAACAAGGAACTCTGTTGTGGCCGTTTCACTTGTGATTCTCGAAGCTTGTAAGCAAGAGAAATGTTGTACTTAACTGAAGCTGCTAAGCAAGGTTAAGTTGTTTGTAATGGAAGTGTTGCTTCTGTTTGTGGATTGTTGTATAGGTATGAAGCCGTCAATATCAACAACTGACTGTTGTCACTGTGAGACATCACTGAGGTGATTGGAAGTGAGGATGAGTTTCTCATATTTAGGAGTTCCTAAGTAGAAGTTTCACAAGTAGTGATCAAGCGAGAAGACTATAAATTATAGGTGTTTGCTGAGAAATCTTTGAATTGATACTACATATTGGATTTCCTTTCTGGCTTGGTATCCCCCAGAGTAGATTGATTTGATCGAACTGGGTTAACAATTTTGTTGTGTTCTTTATAGATTTTATGTTTTTAGTTATTATGCAGTACCTGAACTTAATGTCATATCAGATGTTACAACATCCTGAAGAATGTTGAATCTGATATATCAGAATTTTGAATGTGCTATCGTGTATGCCTTACCATGTTTATAAGTAATAGATAAGATATCTCAACATCATATTCGACATCTGAGTTTGTCATACCAGAATTTCAATTTTCATAGGAAGAAGTGTTATGGAGACTCTCTTTAAGGAGTACAAGCCTTTCTCTTATAAGATTCGAGTTTTGTTGTTGAACAGTGTTAAACACATTTTCCAGTAGCTCGTTGAAGCCTTGTACGCCGAGGTTTACTTGTAGTATGTTAAATCTAGGCAAGGTTTCATGTTGCATAGCTACAAACGACCCATGAGTTTCTATTGGATTGACCAAAACTGATATGGCCACTTATGAAGCTCAAATTAGATCTGAATGTAAAGAAACCACTGTTCTAGGATTTGTGATATTTTGCGGTGAAGGAAGAGACAATTGATTATTTGATGCTAAGGAAACATCAACAACTTTACGTGCATTAGTGGATATGGAAACCTTGGATCGAGCCATCTTTGTTGAAAATGAAAATTGATGATCTGAAAATCTTGAAGAAATGAGATTGAATTTATGCTAATTCGTATCGAAATATGATAGGTCTTTGTATTCTATTATGAATACTTTCTCCGGTGATCAGAAATAATTACAAACTACCAAAGTCGAGTAACGAATACGGATATGTGGAGATCCTAATAATCAAGAGTTGATTTATTGTTTCTATGGCCATTTAGATTGGATGGATTTAAGAAAAAAAAAACTTAGAGAAGCATGCAAGTGGTCAAGATTGGTCTAGCTTGCTAAAGCTGCAGAAAAGACACATATTGGATGTGATGCTCTAGCATGTTGGTACGACATCCAGGCTGTATGCAACAAGCACCAAAATGTTGCATTTTAATGTGTATTATATAGAAGATTGGTAACAAAATTTATTGTTATTGATTTAACAATTTGATTAGATGATTTGTTTGACAGCTATATGGAGTTTAATTCAGATTTATATTTGAATTTGAATTAAAAAAATAATATTTTCTTGGAGATATTCAAGGAGAAAATCAAATATCCAACATATTATGCAATGATTCTGGATGAAAGTATCTGAAGATACACAAGGAAAAAGCCCATATTTATTTGCTATATAAGGAGATCAATATCTGCATTGAAAGAGAAACATTCCCATTAAAGATCTTAAAGCGTCTAGATTTTGTGTCATGTATTCACGCTAATGCCTTTGAGGATTAATGTTGAATCTTTATGTACATCTATATATTTCAGTAACTAGGTATAAAAGGTTTTTCTAGTTGAGTTGTAATCAACATTGTTTATGTACACCTCTAGTTGAGTTGTAATCAACATTGTAACTTTCAACAGTCTTTATCTTTTGAAGATTGAAGTTGATCACTATGGTTTAATGGTTGTTTACCCTTATCATTTGAATTGTGGCATAGAAGAAAGTAAGTAGATTCTCATATTATGGGGGAGACTCTAAATAGAAAGTCATTGGGTAGTTAGGAAGATGCATTTAACAACATAGGGTTTATTGTTGCCTGTAAGTCTAGTTGTACTAAGCTACTAATGGTGAATATCCTTTCTTGGGTTGTGCATTCATCCCCTAGACATAGGTGTAATTTCACCGAAATGGGTAAATAATTTGATTGTGTTCTTATGGTTCTTCTGCTCTATCATTTATTACTAGGCAGTGTATTGTTTCTGGTGTATCTTGTCGCACCTATTATTAGAGCGTCGGTTCGACATTTTCCCCCTGAGGAATAAAATTTCATGATTCCTGTAAGCAACGTTCTTCCCGGATATGGATGAAAACAACATACAAGTTATTTGCTCGTCGTTCTTCCCGGATGACTGTTGGATGTACTTTATGGTTGATATATCTTGAGATTGTCAAAGTAATTATCTTCAATAATTAGGAATATTTTTTATGGAATGGAACCTTTATCATATTGCAGGTCGGGACAATATGGTCGGTTTAGTTCGTTTGAGGTCTTTTTGATTGGCTCAGAACAATAGTTTTTGTTGGCACAATTATTGCAACATTCGTTTTTAGTTTAATATATATAAAAGCATACCTTGTGAGATCCCTTTATATTCCGTTTGATTTTAAATTAAAATTTTATTGTCTTAAATATTACAACCCTTATGTCAATTTAAATATTATAACCCTTAAAGTGTTTTTTTGAAAGACAAATTGAATTAAAGAGAATACAAGGGGTATTATCCCCAATACAACCATCCAAAAAAAAGGAGAAAAATTCACCACCAACTCAAGATATTAGATTACAAAGGATTCAAAAGAAAACCTATAAAATTTGAGTTGGTGAATTGAATTTTGCTATAACAAAACCATTTCCAAACTAAGAACTTTACTTCCCAACAAAAATTATTAACCGAAACTACCCCTACTCTAAAAATTAAGGAATTCATACTATTCCAAATCGTCCAAATCACCCCCAACCAAATCTAACAAATTCTTCTCCTACCTTCGAAACTTGAGGCATTATCACACCAATCCAAGAAATAGCTTCTAAAACATCCCTCAAAGATGGTGGCAACACCACACCAATTTCCAATTATTCTCCAAATTGAAGCGGAAACTGGACAGAGAAAAATAAGTGAACAAAAGATTCTTCCATTGATCTACAGAAGACAATTAACATCCTGAACCATAACACCCCGTTTTCCCAATTCATATTTTGTTGGTAATCTCTTCCAAAAAAATCTCCACCCAAACAAACTAATATTTCCTGATACTTTATGTTTCCACAAGAGATTAAAGGAGTTAATAATTACTGGATCAAGCAAACCATGAACTCTACTTGAAGAAATTAGATCCCGAACAGATTTCGTCGAAAAATCCAGAGTTGAGCTATTCCATTTGACTGCATCTTCTAGGCCTTGCTGCGGTTTGGACTTATTCAACAAAAGCAAGAAGTTACCAAATTCAAACTGATCCGGATTTCTGAAACAGTCGGCCACCTCCCAATGCCATTAGTCCTAACTAAATCTACCCATTTCAGAAACGAAAGTTGATTTTCTGGTGCAACAAGAATATAAATTCTGAAACTGAATTTTCAGAGGGCTGCCATTACACCATGAAGACGACCAAAATGGAATAAATTTTCCGTCGCCGATAACATGGGATACTGTACCTGCAAAAGAAAAAATACTGTTAGTAGAAACCGTCCCTACTTTGAGCAAATCTTTCCACCAATAGGACGCCGATTTGATAGATTTCACCTCCTCCGCCATGATTATATTTTCTACCTTCCCGTATCTTCCACTCAAAACCCCTTTCTACAGAGAATCTTTTTCTTCCACCAACCTCCACTTCCATTTAGCTAAAAGGGCCACATTCAACTCATCAATATCTAACACTCCCAAACCACCCTTCTCCTTAGGTCTGCAAACAACATCCCAAGCCACCCAATGAATTTTCGACATATCATGACTGCCTCCCCACAAAAAACGTTTTCTAATGAGAACAGTTTCTGGAATTCTATAGAAAGACATCCGAAAAATAGGCAGACTAGTAAGCACCGCATTAAGAAATGCCAACCTACCCGCCATCGAGATAAAAAAGCTCATCCATTTAGACAACTTCCTTTCAAAACAGTTCAATAAAGAACTCCAAGAATTTAAATGTCTAGGATTGCAACCTATCAAAACCCCAGGAACTTGAAAGAAGAAGATTCAACTCTGCAAGAGAAGAAATTTGCCGCCGCCTCCATGAAATGGGCACTCACATTAATACCAATAAGACGACTCTTATGAAAATTCACCTTCAATCCTGAGACCATATCGAATAATATAAGGATGACTTTAATGCTCCATAAATTTGTCCACCCTCTTTCACATATGATCAAGGTGTCATCCGCGAATTGGATCATCTCAACCTTCACTAAGGCATTCACATGAAAACCTTTAAAGACCCCGCATTCAGAACCTTTCTTCATTAATTGAGTAAGACCCTCCATGACAATCACTACAAATATAACTCCCGATTGTTTTAGATAACAACTCAAAAAACTAGAAATTCCACGCTTGACAAAGGATCCCATAACAACGAAGTCAAGTAACTCTTTCATTATCAATATCGTCATTCTTCCAAGGTCGAATTTCTGAAAAACCACTGTTTCCACCAGCTCTCGTCTTCCCTGATCAAATCGTTAATCTCACCTTCTTCAAATTCTTTCAGCAGAACAAGATTCGCTCCTAGAAAAGTAACCCCCTATTTCAAAACTTGTCTTGATATTGTAAGCCATTCCAACTTCCAAAACTACCCCAACAAAAGCTTTGGATAGTCTCTCTTTGTCTTCTACCGTGGGCAGATAAGAAAGGAAAGCAACAGGCTTTCTCTGACCCTGAGGATGCAACCCACTAGATACCACATCCGCATACGATTTGCCATTTGATTTTCCACCCTTTCTAGCTCCAAATTGATTGACCTCTCTCCTCACCCTTGGCACACCGTATCCAACAAAAGAATCAACCTCCTTCCTGTAACACGGTGGGAGAACTGACTTTAGTTAAATGTTGCGGATAGCAAGAGTCGCCACCGACTTTTATTTTATCCAAAGGAAAGGCATAAAAGAACAGGAAAGACCTTTTAAAAAAATTTTGGGTCCGGGGGGTAGGTTATGTAAAGGGAAGGTGTTAGCACCCTTTACATCCATGGTTATCCATGGGCTCTTAGTTACTTAGCTCACTTTAAAATGTTTTTGAAATGTGAAGTGTGTGAATAGAAATTTTCTTAAGTATTTTATAATGATCCATGTACGGATGCGTATAAAAACTTTGTTTTGAAAATTTGTTTGAAATGTGTGAAGTGTTTGAAATATTTTGAAGAGTGAGCAAGTATCTAAGAGGAACCTACCCTAAGTTTAAGTCTTTTCTGTTCTTGAATCCTTTAAATGATAAGACTATCCCTATTATTAAGGAATAGGTAGTCATTACCTTGGATGTGAGGGACAACTGAAGGGTCATCTGTTATTTAGGCAACTGTGGGGTGTATAAGCAATTCGAAGGGACTTATCATCTTTATTCGAAAGGGACAAGATCATTACGAAGGCAACATTCGAAGGGACTTGATCTTTTTATCTGTTTAGGGACTAGATGATGTGAGATGAGGGACTTTTGCTTTATACACCCTACTTGACCTTTTTGTTTTTGGCAACATGAGAGGTATCCCTAAGGAAGTGAAATGGCGATCAAAGATCGACTTACGTGTGTGAGTGTACAATTTTAAATAATTATCTTTTAAATTAGTGATCTAAATTGAATTTAATATACAAACATATTTTACACTCCCTATTTTACTAACCATAGCATTTAAATATAAATAATAAACATTATTACTAAAATATTACATCCAGGAGACAATTACATAATAATAATTAAAGCAAATTAAATAAATAAGCAAAAATAAATAATAATAATAATAATAATATAATTGGGTTAGTAATAATAATAATAAATCACAATATATAAATAAGGTTAGTAATAATAAAACAAGTATCATATAAACATAATTAATAATATAAACAAAAATATTAGCACAATAATTAAAAGATCAACAATTTTTTTATGTGAATAATTATTATTTTAAGATTAATAAGAAAATATAAACAATTATATAATTATCATAAAATTTTAAATTATATGCAAATTATAAAAATCCAGTTAATTATAAATTATAATTACAAAATTAAATTAAGAATTTTAATTATTTTAAGCATATTTACATACAAGAATTAAACAAATTATATAATATATACATACATGACTAAATTATAATAAAATTAAATTTTAAATAGAAGAAAATTAGGGTTTGTAAAAATTATTAGGGTTTTTAAAAATTAATTAAGTTTTTTACAAAATATTTTAGGTTTTATAAAATTAGGGTTAATTAAATTATTATACAAAATTTTACAATACTAAACATAAATAATTTTTCTCACAAGGTTTAATTAAAAAAAAGAAATTGAGTTCTAAATAAAAAATATAAACATTCTAATTATTTTATTATTTGAATTTGTTTTAATAGAAAATTAATTAAATAACCAAAAATTAAAGAAAAGAATGAAAAAAAATAAAATCTGCTTGGGCTGGGATTTGAACCCAGTCCCTAAGCTTTCAAACTCCAGGACCAGCAATCCAACCACTAGGCCATGCGCGCGCTGGCGTTAGAAGCAGGGGACTAATCCCTTTTGTTCACAACCTGGAAAAAATCATGAAAAAGAAAGCAAAACAAATACACAAAAGGCATGGGGGGGATTCGAACCCATGACCTTTAAACAATACACAAACGCATTTACCATTCCAGTCGGGAGGGCGCATCTGTTAGTATATTCATCACAATACATAATATATTAAGTTTAATAATTAGAGGGGAAAAATATGAAAAATTGCTGAGCCCAGGATTCGATCCCTGGACCTTAGCCTCACACGCGCATCCCTTTACCAACTGAGCTAACACTGCAACTGTGAAACAAAATAGAAACAATTACATAAAATATTATATCAAGTATTTGAATTTCCAGATGGCGCCAAGAGGTCATCTTCTTCAATTTTCCTGCGAAATTAACTGTGCTTTTCCTGCGAATTTACCTACGAACCTGGTTTCGTAGGATTTCCTAGCTTTGCTCAAAGATCATCAAACCTGTAAAATTTTAACAAAATAGGAGTACCATTGTACTCCCCATAACCATCCCAGTTCAATTATGTACTTATAATTCATTTATATTTGCTAAATTAGGAAGCCCTAATTTGGAACATAAAACCCTAACAATGGCGTTATCTTATGCCGGCCATGAAGCTTTGATCTAAGCATCCAGAAACGTTCTACACATCACTATAAACATGATTGAACAAACAAAATACATTAAAACGCAGTGAATATATGGAATCGAAAAAAATAATTCAAGAGAAAAAAAAAGGCTTTGGATTATGGATATGAGCATGGTTCTGATGCATTTGAGGATTGGTATAGACTCAGTGATGTCCAGGGAACCTCTTGGTGTCCTTAAAATACCTTATAACCTCTTGCAATGTAAAATCCGAAACTTGATTTTTTGATGAAATTTGAAACTTTGAAACTTGTCTTTGAGGCAGAAAATTCGTCCCCTTATGCATTGGTTACCTTCATGTACTTATAGTGAATGAATTAGGTCAGAAAGTTTGATGGATTTGTGGGCTTTTGGGATAACTTGAGATTGAAGAAACCAATTATTCATAAATGTCCAAAGATCACACCAAACCTTTCTATTTCTGTTATGCACGAATTTGGATGGCATCTAATCAACTTGAATGTCATTTAAAGGCTTCTAGAAGAAGAATCATGTTCAAATATTGATTTTTTGATTTTATTTTGATTTAATATGTATTTAAATGAATAAAATCCAAATAAATATTAAATAAAATATAAAAAAAAATCAGAAATTGAATGGGTTGGGTCGTGCTTGGTATTTTCATAAAGATGGGATAGCAATTTGGTGGGCTTATTTAGCAAAATTTTGATTTTAGGCCTTATTTGCTTCATAAACTTCCCTAAACTTTCCCAACTTTGCAAGGGCACAAATTCTTCAATTTTAATGCTATGAGGATGTTCTTGGACATTTTGGAAAGCTTGAAGAGTCCTCTAACCAACCCCATTGATTTCATGTCCATATCATTTATCATTCTCAAGTTATGCCCTTTTGAAGTTGTTGACTTTCAAAAAGACCTATAATGTCTTAGCTCATACCTTCCAAATGAAGCATTTTTAGGCTTGGCTTGTGAGACACAAAGTTGTAGAGAATTCAATTTCCTTCAAAATAAGCTTTGGATGGGAAAAATGTGATGAAGCATGTGAAAGTTATGGCTGGTCAAAGTTCAGTTGACTTTTCCTAAGGAAACCCTAATTTAGAAACCTCTGATTCTTGATGATCTGAAATATCCTTGATGAATCATGATCAACCCTTGATAAAATGATGAATTTTACTTCATATACTTGATGTTGACAAAAAATCATGAAGTTTGACTTTTGTTTGACCACAGTTGACCTCAGTTTGACTTTTTAACTACTTTGACTGACTTTGACTTATCTAATCATTTGACTGAGCAAACCTTTGAGAAAAGTTCTGAAATTTGTCATGGGGATTCTTAGACACATATAAGATGTTATGAAGCTCACTTGAAGTCTTGGAAATCCATTTAGCCTGATTAAAGTCAAAACCCTAGTTTTGGATGCACTACTTAGGAGAATGCCTTGCCTGAGGGATTTATCAAATCTTCTGACCCATGATGAACTTTGTGAACCTTGTGAACCTCATAAGATTTCTTGTGAATCTTGTGAACCTCATGAAAGGTCTTGTGAACCTTGTGAACCACATAAAGTGTCTTGTAAACTTCATGAACTTCATGAAAGGTCTTGTGAACCTTGTGAACCTCATAAAGTGTCTTGTAAACTTCATGAACCTCATGAAAGGTCTTGTGAACCTTGTGAACCTCATAGCACAAAAAGTCTTGTATTGAGAGGGCAAATTTTGGGGTGCAACAGCTGCCCCTGTTCAATTTTCTGAAACCTGAAGGGTTAGATTGGTATATGTGCCAGTCGTGACCTGGAAGGTTGAAGGGGATTGAACATAAAAGCCCAAAAATTTGCACTCACCGGTGCGTAGAATGATACTGGTGACTAGTTGAATATGCTTGAGTGGGCTTAAAGATGCCACTTGGAGAAAAATTCTTCAGATACATTTCTTGGAGGATAAAGCAGTCCAAAATATGAAGATATAATGATAGCTTTCAGGAGGATAAACAACGTCCTGAGGTAATGATATGCTTTCAGGAGGATAAACAACGTCCTGAGGTAATGATAATAGCTTTCAGGAAGATAAACAACGTCCTGAGGAAATGATGTAACCTTTGGGAAGATAAACAACGGCCTAAAGTCTTAATATGCTTTCAGGAAGATAAACAACGTCTGATGGGCTAAGGACGTGTCTACTTATGCGTCTAGCGGTATCTTACTGCAAGTGCACAGCCTATCGAAGTAATATTTAAGATTATCGATCCACAGGGATTCTATGGTTACTTAGTGCTAGATGAACTTCTAGTTTAGCTAAGGCGAATGGTTGTCACGATTTTTTGTTGATTTTTAAGACTACTAAAGGCGGAATTAAATTTAGGTTTTAATTAAGTAATTCTAAGGCGGTCGGTATGTAATTATATTAACTTAGGTGGGTCAATCTAACCTAGGTTTATTTAAGGTGTTCACTTAATCTATTCGGTAGAGATTACCAGTTTAAATACCCTCAACTCACACTCTCGTGGTCTTATATCAGATCTTATCCCTAAAGCCCTATGCCTGCTCTCGCTAGCCCATAAGTGTTTAGAGGTAATTTTTGGAAACTAAGTAATTCTAATTTATCTTAAAGCGCTCTCGCTGTGTTTAATTTAAATGCCTAACTTTAGCTATCTGGTTAAAATCTCACACTCTCGTGGTCTTGACCTAACCTAATACTCTTTTCTTACTCTCGTAACGAAAAGGTCTATTTAATTAAAAAGTCTCAGCCAGAAATGTTAAGTGATTAATTATTTTTAGCCTATGGTTATATTTTACCGGTTAAGTTTGTTCTAACTACATACCGCCCTAAGGTGTTTAGCTACTCATCGATGTTGAACCAGACAGAGACAGAAAATTAAATAATAAAATACTTATGGCAGGAAAATAAATAAACATTATAAATAATTAAATTTGCAATATAAATAAAAAAACCTGGTTAACAATATTAGAGCAGACTCCTTCTTCCACAGACCGGAAAGCTCGGAGTTGGCGAAATCAAAAATAACAAAGGCTGAAGGTTTAAAAAAAATATAAATGTATAACAATTTCCTGATGTTGGAAATTGTTATATGGCGGGTTTGGATACAATAAGAACGAAACAGAAAACTAAAACTAAAACAAAAATAGAAAGGGTCGTAAATCAGTTCGGCAGAGCTTCCGCAGGAAATTCAATAGTAAAAATGCTCTCTGTTTTCTTCATAAACTTGGTGCTATTTATAGAAGGATTATTGGGCTGAATTTTTGGACTTTAGTTGAAATGGGCCTTGCTGAATTTGTGGAAGGAATGCGGGAACGTGGCAAATATTTAGGAAACAAATTCTTCACGTAATGGCTTGACGAAGTCTTGGTCAAAAACCTAGAATAATCCTTGTCACGGTCGTGACAATGCTTTTACGTTCGTGACTTGTGACTTTTAAGTGTCACGGTCGTGACACTACTCTCACGGTCGTGATTCTTCATTTTGGGGTGTCACGGTCGTGACACCCTTGTAACGGTCGTGACTGCTGCAAAATATGCAGTTTTGCAGAGAGCTTCATTTCTTCAACTTTTTATGACCGATTTTGTTCCTTTTTATCTTAATTCATGATTTAGCTCCATATAATGATGTACCTGCAAAACGGTAAGAAAAACTCGAGAAATCAAGTGTTAAAACGATGATTATTCGATAAAACGCCAATGAAACCTAGCAATATAATCGATACGTTTTCTCGTTATCAAACTTCCCCAAACTTAAACCTTTGCTTGTCCTCAAGCAAATAGTCGGTTGAAAATCGGCGGACAAGATGTCATTCACGCATACTCCTAACAAATAATACGAGGGATCGCTTTGTTGGATAATCCGATACTTTGATAGAACACTACCGATACATTAATGACACAAGCAACAAGCTATGTCGTCGACTTCCCGTTAAATGAGCCAATCGGCAATTACTTTACGATTTCACCTAAAGTTTTTCGATCTTATTTCGCCCGGTTTCATTCTAGCGCAATCACATTAAGCCCTTTGCCTTAGCACGCACGTAGTGGAGTAGCCGGTTAGCGACTTTGATCCTTTTTGAGCACGGGGTCTGGTACACGAGTGTGGTAACCCTACATTTTGTATCCGATTTGGAGGTTGTGGGGGATCGAGCCGTAGCACGCCCTACCGAGTTCAGAACCAGTACCTCTGAACCAACCCGCAATGGACTCCTTCTCATATTTCTCGTTTCTTATATGCGACCGTGTACTTTGGTGCAATTTCTTTTCATTTTGCATCGAGATATGAAGGATCATTATTGATTAGGCATCAAACGCTTATATTCATCGGCTCCCCACGTGGTTTGTGTTCAGACGGTGCTGACTGCTAGTATAAACTACTCGGGGTTACTTTTGAACTAAAACTAGAAGTGTACTCGTAATGGTAATCGGAGATGGAATCGCTTAAGTAGGAAGTCAAAGTTGTCAAGATTGTATTGGTCTTGTTTAATCGTTCTCAGCTTCCTATTTACGATTTCGTAGGTAAGTCGGGTAATGCGAATAAAAAAATTTTCGGTTATGGCTAAATAAACGGGAAGGTTTGAAACTAAAGAAAATATCATAAAGATTTTTGCACGCTTCATTAACTTGCTAAAAGAAATACAACGGAAATGAAAATACAACGAAAATGGAAAAGTGTGAAACGGAAAAATGCGGAAATGAAAGGTACCTCTCCCACACTATATCAGACATTGTCCTCAATGTTGTGATATAAATGAGGTAAAAGTACAGTACAAACGACAGGAACGAAAAAAAAAACATAAGAAAAACTAAACTAGAACTATGGCTGCTGAGGACCGCGGGGTCGGCTTCTGGTGCGGGAGCGGTGTCTGGAAGGAGTCGCTTCAGGATCAGAACCGGTGCTGGTGGTCCCAGTGATGTCGATATGCAAGGCTTCTAATTCGCCAAAAATCGCGTCAAACCTCTCATTAGTAGCTGCCTGGTTTGCTGCAATAGTGCCGAGCAAAGCATCGTACTGCTCCTTATGCCTTCGCTCCAGTGCGGCGTTCATCTGGTTCTGCTGATGAATCGCACGGAGGACATCCTCAAGAGTGAATTCCTGTGCAGGAGGCTGTCGGGTAGATGTCTCTGGTATATCCTGGACAGGCTCACCTGCATCCATAGCGTCCTGCATCTCATCCGCAGGGAGATCTGCCTGATCATGGATAGGAGCGTGGTCAGCAGCATCAGGTAGAACAAAGAGCCAGTTGGCTCGGCTGGATGGGTCGATGCGGTCGCGGGACGGCAGAGTGATATGATGAAATATGGTGCCATGGACAACAGGGCTATACCTGCCATCCTCTCGCTGCGCAATCAGGTGAGCGGACCTGCAATAACTCTTGGTGAGGAATTCAGCGGCTAGGTGAGGCTGATTTGCGATCACGTCACCAAGCCCCAACTGAATGGCGAGGGTGGTGACGATGCCGCCTATGAAGAACGGGGTGGAGCCTCTGTGTGCAATGGCCTGGATGTGGTAAAGCATGAAAGGGGCAGCGTTGATCGGCTCGTCATTAAGAGCACAATGCAAGAATAGAAGCTCCTTGGAGTTGAGCTTATGGTTGCTCTCTCGAGCGAAGATGGTGTTGCAAATGACTCTGTGGAAATAGCGGATTGCCGGATTGTGAATGTGCGTGGCGTTGAGGCTTTGGAAGGCTGATGCACGGGTGTTGGTTAAGTCGTGCCATAGAGTGAAAGCTTGTTCACTAAAATTATCGGGCACGCGACGGTGAGCTTCAGTTCCGTGATGGAAGCCTAACAACTCGGCGATCCTGTCTTGCGAAAGGTTGAACTCTTGGCCATGCAATCTGAATTTTGCGAAACCGGTGAGCTGACTTAGAGAACCGGTGCCGGTGATGTAACTGAAGGAGCTTAAGAACTCCAGTGTCAGAAGTTCGAAGGTTGGCTGAGGTTGACTGCAAAGGTCCCAGAGCCCGACTTTTTGAAGCAGGTTCGTAACACTGGCAAGCATTCCGAGTTCCCTCAAACACACAGTGTCGATGTAACGTGTAGGTTGCACACCGCGGTTTTGGAATCGGAGAAATCGTTCTCTATGAGTTTCTCCAGCATCACCTTCTCTAAAAGTGATAGAATCCATTGCATGCAAGAGCTTAGAGTGAAGAATGAAGATTTTTGAAGTTTTTGTGAAAAAATGGTAAAATGAGAGAAATATTGATTCAGGATAAATGATGGAGAGTGAGAATGTGGTAGGTTGTGATAATGGGGGGTTAATGAGATTAAAGTTTGTAATGGGGGGGTTACGGAGGTTATGTAGAAGATGGGTAGTTTTTTTTAGGAAGTTATGGAGAAGAAGAAGAAGAGGCACGAAGAGAAACAGTTCTGTTTCTCACGATTTCTGGTATAAGGGGCGTCACGGTCGTGACAGGGGTACGACGGTCGTGACACCCAAAAAGAGCGTGTCACGATCGTTATGGGGCAATGACGACCGTGAGGCTTGATACGTTAAATAATTTCCAGAAAAACACTTTCTCACTTGTTTTACATATTTTATATTAATGTATTTTCTTCACTAACTCTCATATTAATTTATAAACACCACATATTATGCATTTTCAACACAGTACTTCAATAACTTGCAAGGCATGAGAGATTGTATATAATATGAATAAATGCAAGCATAACAGTACATAGAATGAAAAATACAGAAATTGCTAAAAATGGAGAAATTTTGGAATTAAAGATGCATTGCATAAAGTACTTGAAAATGAAATTACATAAATGGAAAAACGATAAGAAATTGTTGCGAAAAATAAATCTAACTAGAAACGAAAACAATGAGAAAATAAACTAAATCACTTATAACATTATCAAAAGCGTTTCTTCAAGTCTTCGATGGCGCAGTTCAAGTGATAGAATTGTTCGCAGGTTATGTCAGTCAAACCTATAATGTCCAATCGCATGCTCTTAATATCTTCTTTAAATAAGTTAATGTCAGTTTGGTAAGCATTTAGAGTGTTCATGATGTTTTGTAAGTTGTTAGCATACTCTCCTTGATTCACTTCAGGGGTTTCATAAACTTCTTCAGTGTGGTCAATGTCATGGTAACCAGGAGGCGTCTCAGGGTCAGTTTCGACATCGGTCATTGTATCATCTTTTATTTTGTACGACTGAGGTGTCTCAGGAGTGGGTGGATAATCAGGTGGGTTTAACTCATAAAGCCAGTTATCCTTATTATGAACACTTACTTTAGCATGGTTAGGCAATGTGAACAGGGTTACTACTTCGTTCCGGATTAGGTACTCAAAAGGTGGATGTCCTAAATTCCTTATGATATGTCTATTGAAGCAAAAGTTAAGATCCATAGGACGGATGTTACCTAAACGGTTTCACCTGTGCAATTGGTACCTAAGTCCTATGGCATCAGCAATCATGGTTACAAGACCTCCTACTAATATAGGTAATTCAGGTTCTTCTTGGATACGGGTGAAGGTTTGCATCATGAAAGGTACACCATTAACAGGCTGTCCATTAGTGAAACATGACATAATAAATATTTCATCTTCAGAAACTCCGGTAATGTTTTCTTCTTTTCCAAAGAATGTGTGGGCAAGGAATTTATGGAAGTAACAGAGAGCAGGATTATGGATCTCATCATTATTCATGTTATTTGGTTCAGGGTGGTAGTTTCCGGTTAAAGTTCCCCAAAAGAAATCTAGCTCAATATCCATCAATTCTACCTGTGTGGTAGTGAAAGCAAATGGTCCACTAGGGAATCCTAACAAGTCAGCTAGTTCTTTATGGTTAAAGTCATATTCTATTCCAAACAGGCGGAAACTAATAAATCCTTTCCTAAATCCAAAACCGCGCTCAGGTGCCAAAAACTTGATGGGCTAAGGAACTCAAGAGTGAGCTCGCGGTAAGTCACAAACTTATGTTGGATCAATGCATTCTCCCATCCGAGTCGGTTAAACAAGTACATGATGCTATCATGTATACCTAAGGTTTCCATAGTCCGATCATCCGGGTACAGGGTCAAATCCATTTGCCTCTGTGATAACTCTTCAAATTTCATTCTTTGGTTCCTACCTCTAAATTTGGTTTCCATATGGTTAATTGGTTGGTTAGCCATGGTCAGTGCAAATATGGAGGAAACAAATCAGGAGAAGAAGGAAAATGGAAAAGACTTTTAGAAAATCTGTAAAAAGTGATTTAAAATAAATATAAGAAAATGAAATGCATAATGTAATGGCAATAATAGTAATATAAAATAAAACTATAAAATGACAAAACAATTAAACAAATAGTAAAACGATAAATAAAAAAATAAAATAAAAAAATAAAAAAATAAAATAAAATGATAAAGAGAATAATTTAAATAATTTGATAAGTAAATGGGTTGCCTCCCACTAAGCGCTGTTTTTATCGTTTAAAGCCTGACGTAATGCTTAGGTTTAGATTAATCAGGGGAATTAGTGGACAACTCTAAAAGCTTTAGATTATTCGCATAATCTCTATTTTCAACTTTATGATAATGTTTTAAACGTTGTCCGTTTACTATGAATGATTCACTATTCCTACCCTTAATTTCTATTGCTCCACTCGGGAATACTTTAATTATTTCAAAGGGTCCTGACCATCTAGATTTTAATTTTCCAGGAAAGAGCCTAAGTCTTGAATTAAAGAGGAGTACAACGTCTCCCACACTAAATTCTTTCCTAGATAGGCGTTTATCATGCCATCGCTTAGTTCTTTCTTTATATATCTTAGCATTCTCATAAGCATCTAACCTTAATTCTTCTAATTCGTTAATGTCTAGGATTCGCTTTTCTCCTGCAGCATTATAGTTTATATTGAGAGTTCTAATCGCCCAATAAGCTTTGTGTTCTAGTTCTACTGGTAGGTGACAAGATTTTCCATAAACGAGTTTGAAAGGTGTAGTACCTATGGGTGTCTTGTAAGCGGTCCTATAAGCCCATAAAGCTTCATTAAGTTTAGATGACCAATCTTTCCGAGATATGGCGATAGTCTTTTCTAAGATTTGTTTAATTTCTCTGTTTGAGACTTCGACTTGTCCATTTGTTTGTGGGTGATATGGTGTAGCCACACGGTGTCTTACTCCATACTTAGATAGTAATTTGTCAAATATTTTTGAGATGAAGTGCGAGCCACCGTCACTTATGACGAGTCTAGGCACACCAAATCTGGGAAAGATTATATTTTTGAAAATCTTTATTACTACTCGCGTATCGTTTGTAGGAGAAGCTATGGCTTCAATCCATTTCGAAACATAATCAACAGCTACGAGTATGTAATTATTACCGAAAGATGATGGGAACGGTCCCATGAAATCTATTCCCCAAACGTCAAAGATTTCTACTTCTAATATTCCTTTTTGAGGCATTTCATCCCTTCTTGAAATATTGCCAGTGCGTTGACACCGATCGCAATTTATAACAGCGATGTGGACATCCTTCCATAGATTAGGCCAGAATAAGCCGACTTGCAAGATTTTTGCACAAGTCTTGGAAGTGCTTGCATGTCCACCATAAGGAGATGAATGGCATTGAGCAATGACATCTTCTATTTCTTCTTCGGGAATACATCGGCGAAAGATTCCATCTGGTCCTCTTTTGAACAATAATGGTTCATCCCAATAGTAATGTTTCAGATTATGAAAGAATTTCTTTTTCTGCTGATAGGTTAGGTTGGGTGGAAGAGCTCCTGCAGCTAGGTAGTTGACAATGTCAGCGTACCATGGCAGTCCTACAGTTGTCTGGATTGTTTCCACGGATTCTGGTTCATTTATATCTAACTGAGCTAGGTCGCTTCCTAATTGTGCTATCAGCTGTTCATACGGAAAATCATCGTTAATCGGCACTTGTTCAGGTTTAATACCTTCTATTCTAGATAAATGGTCCGCTACGACGTTCTCAGTACCTTTCTTATCTTTTATTTCTAGGTCAAACTCTTGTAAGATTAAAATCCATCTCAAGAGTCTTGGTTTAGCATCTTTCTTAGTTAATAGATATCGGATAGCAGCATGGTCTGTGTAAATGATTATTTTCGCTCCAACTAGGTAAGAACGGAATTTGTCAAGCGCAAAGACAACTGCTAACAATTCTTTTTCGGTAGTGGCGTAGTTCATCTGGGCAGAGTCTAAGGTTCTACTGGCATAGTAAATCGCATGAAGTTTCTTTTCCTTTCTCTGGCCTAGAACTGCGCCTACAGCATAGTCACTCGCATCGCACATGATTTCAAAAGGTAATCTCCAGTCAGGGGGTTGCATGATTGGTGCGGTGATGAGGGCTGTTTTTAGAGTTTCGAATGCTTTGAGACAATCTTCGTTGAATATGAACTCAGCGTCTTTCATTAATAAACCAGTAAGAGGTTTAGTAATTTTCGAGAAATCTTTGATGAATCGTCGGTAAAAACCGACGTGTCCTAAAAAGCTTCTTATTTCTCGAACGGTTTTAGGGGGTTGAAGATCTTTTATTACTTCAATCTTAGCTTTATCAACTTCAATTCCCTTGTCGGATATTACATGACCTAATACGATTCCTTCGTTGACCATAAAATGACATTTCTCCCAGTTAAGCACAAGGTTTACTTTTACACATCTTTCTAATACCTTTTCTAAGTTCGATAAACATCCTTCAAAACTTTGCCCGCATACAGAGAAGTCGTCCATGAACACTTCCATGATGTTGTCTATAAAATCTGCGAAGATTGACATCATACATCTTTGAAAGGTTGCAGGAGCGTTGCATAATCCAAAGGGCATTCGTCTATAAGCGAACGTTCCATAAGGGCATGTGAATGTAGTTTTCTCTTGATCGTCTGGATGGATAGGGATTTGGAAAAATCCTGAGTAACCGTCAAGATAACAGAAGTAAGAATGCTTGGCTAATCGTTCTAACATTTGATCTATAAAAGGTAGTGGGAAATGATCTTTTCGAGTGGCTTTGTTTAGTTTACGATAATCTATGCACACTCTATATCCCGTCACTACTCTTTGCGATATCGATTCGCCTTGAGCGTTTTTCACAACAGTGATACCTCCTTTCTTTGGCACTACATGTATTGGACTAACCCATTCACTATCAGAGATTGGATATATTATTCCGGCATCTAATAGTTTCTTAACTTCTTCTTTTACTACAGTGCTAAGGGTTGGGTTAATTCTTCTTTGAGATTCTCTGGAGGTTCTGCAATCTTCTTCTAGCAGAATACGATGCATACACACTGAAGGACATATTCCTTTGAGATCAGATATGTTATATCCTAATGCAGTCGGATATTTCTTCAAAACATCTAGAAGTTTCTTTGTTTCTATAGTTCCTAAATTGGAATTTACTATAACTGGTCTTTTACATTCAACGTCTAAGAATTCGTACCTTAGGTTATGAGGTAAAGTTTTTAATCCTAATGTAGGTTTATCTTTACTTGGCATAGGATCTGGTGTAAGTGCTAAACTTTCGCTTAGACTATCATCCTGATACGGTTTTCGCCAATTATCATCTTCGAAAATCGGAGGGATTTGAATTTTCATTATTTCAGAATAAGTGGTCTCTTTTAGTTCCATTTCTCTTACACATTCGTCAATTACGTCCAATAGATAGCATGTATCCTCTATAGCTGGTGATTGTAAGAATTGTGTTAAAATAAATTCAACTTTCTCTTCACCCACTTCAAAGGTTAGCTTTCCTCTTTTTACGTCTATTATAGCTCCGGCGGTAGCTAAGAATGGTCTTCCTAGTATGATAGGTGTAGTGGAGTCCTCAGAGATGTCCATGATTATAAAATCAGTAGGGATATAGAATTGTCCTATACGTACTGGGACGTTTTCTAGTATGCCTACAGGATATTTGACAGAGCGATCGGCTAGTTGAACAGACATTTTAGTTGGTCTTAGGTCACCCATGTCTAGCCTTTTGCATATTGTTAAGGGCATAACACTGATACTGGCTCCTAAATCGCATAGAGCTTTGTCAATGACGAATTTTCCTATTACACAGGGTATAGAGAAACTTCCTGGATCTTTTAGCTTAGGAGGCATTTTATTCTGAATTATTGCGCTACACTCGGCAGTAAGTGTAACTGTTCCGTTATCCTCTATCTTTTTCTTATTGGATAAGATTTCTTTTAAAAACTTAGCGTACGAGGGTATTTGAGTGATTGCTTCTGTGAACGGAATAGTAATATTCAACTGTTTCAGAAGTTCAACAAATTTCTTAAATTGACCCGTCGTCTTAGAATTTATTAATCTTTGAGGGTACGGAATTGGTGGTTTATAGGGTGGTGGAGGCACGTAAGGTTGTTCTTTCTCCACTACTTCTTGATTATCATCTTCCTTTTCTTCTGGATCATTCACCACTTCAGTCGGTTTATCCGGTTGTTGGTACATGGCTGGATTGTCAAGTCTTGGATCGGTAGGTCCGTCAAGTTCCTTGCCACTTCTTAATATCACAGCGTTAGCATGTCCTTTCGGATTTGGTTGAGGTTGTCCAGGGAACACTCCAGCTGGTGCAGCAGTAGGTGCTTGTTGTTGAGCTACTTGTGAAATCTGAGTTTCCAGCATTTTGTTATGTGTAGCTAATGCATCTACTTTGCTCACTAATTGTTTAATCTGCTCATTAGTGTGAATGTTTTGGTTTAAGAAGTCCTTGTTTGTTTGAGATTGGTTAGCTATAAGGTTCTCCATCATCAACTCAAGGTTCGATTTTCTAGGGATATTAAGAGCAGTCTTTTGATATCCTGGTGATGTAGCTGGTGCTTGACCTGGTGCGTATAAAACGTTGTTATTCTTATAGGAGAAGTTCGGATGATTCTTCCAACCTGGGTTATATGTGTTTGAGTAAGGGTTTCCTTGAGCATAATTCACTTGATCAGTGGGAGTTCCTGTCAATAGTTGACAATCAGAAACTTCGTGTCCTGAAACTCCACATAACTCACAGTTAGGTGTTACTGCAGCCACGGTGGCTGTTGGTGTTATGGCCAAGTTGTCGATCTTTTGGCTTAGTTGGTCAAACTTTGCATTGACTTGGTCCATACTACTTACTTCATACATACCTCCCTTTGTTGGTTTCTCAGTTGCGACTCTCTCGCTTCCCCAAAGGTAATGATTTTGAGCCATACTTTCGATAAGTGCATAGGCATCATTATATTCTTTGTCCATCAATGCACCGCCCGCGGCAGCGTCAATTGTCATTCTTGTATTGTACAAGAGTCCATTATAGAAGGTATGGATGACCATCCATTCTATTAATCCATGATGTGGACAAAGTCTCAGTAGATCCTTATAGCGTTCCCAAGCTTCGAATAATGATTCACTTTCCCTTTGCTTAAATCCGTTGATCTGAGCTCTCAGCATAGCTGTCTTGCTAGGTGGAAAATATCTGTTCAAGAAAACTCTCTTAAGTTCCTCACACGTAGTTACTGAGTTCGAAGGCAGAGATTGAAGCCAAGCTCTTGCTCTGTCTCGAAGCGAAAAAGTAAATAAACGTAGTCTAATAGCTTCTTGGGTAACTCCATTGGCTTTTACGGTATCTGCATATTGCACAAAGATCGAAAGATGAAGATTCGGATCCTCGGTAGGATTTCCGGCGAATTGATTTTGTTGCACGGCTGATATCAACGAAGGTTTTAGTTCGAAATCGTTTCGGTTGATAGCCGGCGCTGCAATGCTTGAATGCGGTTCAGCTTGCGAAGGACTGGCGTAATACTTGAGTGGATGAGTCTGTTCTTCAGCCATCTCTGCGTCCTTTGATGTTACGACTGGTTTAGGCGGATCTGATTGAAGATCTGGAATACTGTAACTTTTTTCGTAATCGAATATACGTCTTCTTACGTGTAAGAAGCGTTCCGATTCAGGGATTAGAGGTTGCAAGTCTTCGCTTTTAGAGCGAGTACTTGGCATACACTCGGAAATTAAATTAAATCAAATAGTTGATACCTTAGTCTAGACAATGCTACCTAAATGCACTAGTAACTAAATTAAGGAATCCCCGGCAACGGCGCCAAAAACTTGATGGGCTAAGGACGTGTCTACTTATGCGTCTAGCGGTATCTTACTGCAAGTGCACAGCCTATCGAAGTAATATTTAAGATTATCGATCCACAGGGATTCTATGGTTACTTAGTGCTAGATGAACTTCTAGTTTAGCTAAGGCGAATGGTTGTCACGATTTTTTTGTTGATTTTTAAGACTACTAAAGGCGGAATTAAATTTAAGTTTTAATTAAGTAATTCTAAGGCGGTCGGTATGTAATTATATTAACTTAGGTGGGTCAATCTAACCTAGGTTTATTTAAGGTGTTCACTTAATCTATTCGGTAGAGATTACCAGTTTAAATACCCTCAACTCACACTCTCGTGGTCTTATATCAGATCTTATCCCTAAAGCCCTATGCCTGCTCTCGCTAGCCCATAAGTGTTTAGAGGTAATTTTTGGAAACTAAGTAATTCTAATTTATCTTAAAGCGCTCTCGCTGTGTTTAATTTAAATGCCTAACTTTAGCTATCTGGTTAAAATCTCACACTCTCGTGGTCTTGACCTAACCTAATACTCTTTTCTTACTCTCGTAACGAAAAGGTCTATTTAATTAAAAAGTCTCAGCCAGAAATGTTAAGTGATTAATTATTTTTAGCCTATGGTTATATTTTACCGGTTAAGTTTGTTCTAACTACATACCGCCCTAAGGTGTTTAGCTACTCATCGATGTTGAACCAGACAGAGACAGAAAATTAAATAATAAAATACTCATGGCAGGAAAATAAATAAACATTATAAATAATTAAATTTGCAATATAAATAAAAAAACCTGGTTAACAATATTAGAGCAGACTCCTTCTTCCACAGACCGGAAAGCTCGGAGTTGGCGAAATCAAAAATAACAAAGGCTGAAGGTTTAAAAAAAATATAAATGTATAACAATTTCCTGATGTTGGAAATTGTTATATGGCGGGTTTGGATACAATAAGAACGAAACAGAAAACTAAAACTAAAACAAAAATAGAAAGGGTCGTAAATCAGTTCGGCAGAGCTTCCGCAGGAAATTCAATAGTAAAAATGCTCTCTGTTTTCTTCATAAACTTGGTGCTATTTATAGAAGGATTATTGGGCTGAATTTTTGGACTTTAGTTGAAATGGGCCTTGCTGAATTTGTGGAAGGAATGCAGGAACGTGGCAAATATTTAGGAAACAAATTCTTCACGTAATGGCTTGACGAAGTCTTGGTCAAAAACCTAGAATAATCCTTGTCACGGTCGTGACAATGCTTTTACGTTCGTGACTTGTGACTTTTAAGTGTCACGGTCGTGACACTACTCTCACGGTCGTGATTCTTCATTTTGGGGTGTCACGGTCGTGACACCCTTGTAACGGTCGTGACTGCTGCAAAATATGCAGTTTTGCAGAGAGCTTCATTTCTTCAACTTTTTATGACCGATTTTGTTCCTTTTTCTCTTAATTCATGATTTAGCTCCATATAATGATGTACCTGCAAAACGGTAAGAAAAACTCGAGAAATCGAGTGTTAAAACGATGATTATTCGATAAAACGCCAATGAAACCTAGCAATATAATCGATACGTTTTCTCGTTATCAACGTCCCGAGGAAATGATATGCTTTCAGGAGGATAAACAACGTCCTGAGGTAATGATATGCTTTCAGGAGGATAAACAACGTCCTGAGGTAATGATAATAGCTTTCAGGAAGATAAACAACGTCCTGAGGAAATGATGTAACCTTTGGGAAGATAAACATCGACCCAAAGGAATGATAGCTTTCAGGAGGATAAACAACGTCCTGAGGTATAAGTATAACTTTTGGGAAGATAAACAACGGCCCAAAGTCATGATATGGCTTTTGAGAAGATAAACGACGTCTCAAGATAGCCTTCGGCAAGATAAACGACGTCCCATGATAATGAGGTAAGCTTTGGGAAGATAAACAACGGCCCAAGGTCATGATAGCTTTCAGGAGGATAAATAAACGTACTGAGGTATGATGATAGCTTTCAGGAAGGTAAACAACGTCCTGAGGTGTAATGATAGCTTTCAGGAGGATAAATAACGTCCCAAAGTCATGATATGGCTTTTGAGAAGATAAACGACGTCTCAAGATAGCCTTCGGGAAGATAAACGACGTCCCATGATAATGAGGTAACCTTTGGGAAGATAAACAATGGCCCAAGGTCATGATAGCTTTCAGGAGGATAAATAAACGTCCTGAGGTATGATGATAGCTTTCAGGAAGGTAAACAACGTCCTGAGGTGTAATGATAGCTTTCAGGAGGATAAACAACGTCCCAAAGTCATGATATGGCTTTTAAGAAGATAAACGACGTCTCAAGATAGCCTTCAGGAAGATAAACGACGTCCCATGATAATGAGGTAACCTTTGGGAAGATAAACAACGGCCCAAGGTCATGATAGCTTTCAGGAGGATAAACAACGTCCCGAGGTAATGAAATAACCTTTGGGAAGATAAACAACGGCCCAAGGTAACAAGTTGTTGATGAAGTTTGTTTGCTTGGAGGATTAATCTGAAAAACAAGATTAGTTCAACGTATATAACATTCTGCACGATAATATTAGTTTATGCATTATGTATGCATGTAATGTATGATGTACTTAAGTAATGTATTATGTATCTATGTATATGTATGATATGATGTAAATGATGTATGTATGGATCATGCAGCCTGACATGTCTGGATATCTTTGTATAACAACTGCTGGCCAGTGAAAATATATCCCGATTTGTTACTGAAGAATACGAGGAAATCGTTCCCGTTTTGTTTAATAATATAGTATTCATAACCTCTCGTCTTCGTTCGATAGTACTTCTATTGAAGGAATAAGTTCCTGGACATAAATTCAAGGGGAGATGTAACTCGGAGTATCTATCAAGATAGATTTGCCCTTGCTGGGGATTTGTAGTTGTTTTGTGGGGGATGAACCGGCGAAGCTTCGTTGAATTCCTTCCCTTGTTCGTCCTTAGTAAATACTATTACTGCCTTTTTATGCATTGCTGGTAAACATCAATCATATTAAGCATTTTATGCATTTCTGGTAAACATCAATCATATTAAGCATTTTATGCATTTCTGGTAAACATCAATCATATTCAAAAGCATACATACATTCAAACACAACCAACAGACGTTTCGCTTATGTAAATAGGGTAAAAGTAAATCTGGATTCAGAGGGAAAAGTAAAGCTGAACTTGAAAACAAAATCATTTCAACTTCAAGAGTGTATAACCAATTGGATTTGGAGCTCCTGAAATTTTTAACTTTCCTGAATACCTTCCCAGAAATCCTTATAGCTGGATCTGAAGACATGATACTGACACCATCTGATACTACTGGCGTAGACAATTAATTTCCATCATGGTTTCAGCTAAGAATCCAATATCAAGGTAATACAATGAGAGGAATGTGTCTTCAAATTGTGATGGACCATATACGCTCCGGGTATTAGATTTGAAGAGAAAGCATTGCCCCTTGGTTGAGGATGAATTATACCATAATGGAAGTATCTGAATGTAGTTACCTCAAGAGAAATAAACAGAGTGCCTCACAATAATATGCCCCTGACATCATGAAATTCACATATATGAGGAGAGTTGCCTCTGGCTATTAAGCATTGTTGAATCTGGACCTGATTGCCCCAAATGAATTGAACAGTAAGTTGGTATGCCCCTTGACTGGGAAACAGTGACTATGCCCCTGGCATTATGAACTTTGTAATGTTGCCCTCGGTAATTTAGACAGATGTGGAGATCTGCCCCTGAATACTTAAACATAATTGAATCCTGTCCTGATTGCCCCACATGAGTTAGGCAGTATCATGGTCTGCCCCCTTGATTGGGAGATAATGACTATGCCCCTTTGTATACATGGACTTTGATCCAGGAAGCAACTTTGTTCATTGGAAGGACTTTGGTTCATTGAGCATTCATCCTGTAAGTTTCTCCATTTGTCAAACACTCAGGTATATGCAAACATATATATTAAAAAATGCAATGCTTATATCTGTCTTGAAAGTTTTGAAAAAAAGTTATTCTTAGAAAAAAACAATTTTTATGAAAACTGTGATATTAACTCAAGTTTTATAATAAGCCCTAAAGGAGTCAGGATACCTTTTTGTAGCAGTACGCTTTCGAACTAACCATGCTTCAGTTAGGACTTTTAAAGGGTTGTAACGTGGCCCGGTTCATGGTTTAAGAAACAAAAGATAAAGGCTCAAATTTTATTTGTACCCAAACCAAATCTTCATGATGTTCTTCAGTCCTATACTCAGTTAACTTATGCATTGAGGCTCAAAGGAGTTTGGAATTGTAACACTGACATTTATGATGGTTCAGAAACCAAAAATTTATTTGAACATTCAGTCATTTTTCTTTGTTGAGGATTCATAGTGACGTCTTTTTTCTTTTGACTTTGTTATCCCTTCTTTTTTCCTGAACTGTTTATTTCAAGGTTACAGTCAGCGAGATGTCTTAATTTTTATATTAAGTCTCCTTCATAGGTTTTGACTTAGTGAGCTTTTTTTTTTGTTGCTAGATATTGACTGTCAGGTTTATTGATTACAGAGAACCATCATTAGTTGTGTACAACACAAACAATTGGCATAGTTGAGTTAACCGAGTAACTACCCTGCCCCAGGTTATGAATAAGGGTTTTAATTTGCATGAGAATAAAAACTCCTACTTCATAGGCTCAAAAGGGTTGACTAGGGATTAACTTCCTTATATCTCCACTGTTTAGGAATTGAAACAATGCCTGTACATCGTCAGCATAGTCTGTTCAAAAGCATACTGCCTAATATTATGGTATTGTTTTCGTCATCCTCCCTCTACAGGCTTATAGCTTTATCAGGAGTTAAATATCACAAGATAAAAATAAGAAGCATAGTTTTAAAATATAGTGAAACGAATGTATTAATTCAAGACAAACATACGCAATGCATTAATTAAAACAAAAGTTTAACATAATAGTAAGTGTTTAAACAAAACAAAAGAAATTACAAATGAAAGCTCAAATGTTGTCCCATCCAGTTGGCTGAATGTCTTCAATTGCAATCTGTGAACTTTGAGGAGCAGTATACTTCACCATGAAATCAAATTTGCCACTTGGATGTCCCAAGGTGCCCCATATCTCAACAGGAATAGGTGGTCTTCCTTTCTTGCTACTTTGGGCAACTTGTCTTGCAGCTTCGATGTTTGATGGACGATAGTAGAACTCAATTTGACCTTCTGGGGTAACCTCTAGGATTCCTTCGTCAATCAGGTCTTGAATCTTTTTCTTCAATATCCAACAACTATTAGTATCATGTCCAGGACTGTCGGAGTGATACTCACACTTTGCCTTGGAATTATAGTGAGGAGAGGAAGTTTTAGGATTTTGAGGAGGACTTTTCAAAGAAATTAGTTTCATCTCCAACAAGCATTACAGAACTTGTGACATTGGAGTGCTAAACTTGATAAACTGCCTTCTACATTCCTTGTGTTGAGGTGGATTAACCTTATCAGGTCTTTCTTCTTCAACTGAAGAACAATCAGTGGCAACCTGTCTCTTACCTTCTTTTATCCTCATCTTCCTTTCAACCAAATCAGCTTGTTTTAATGGAGGTTGACTGACAATTAGATTCCTGACTCCATTATTTTGAAGTTTGTGGACGAAGGTTCTTAGCTCTTCTTGCCCCTGAGCTAAACTTTGAATAAGAGCCACCTAGTCATTCATCTGGGTCCTCATTCCTGTCATCTCAGCTTGTAGTTGTTTCAGCTGATCATCCTTGTTGTCCTCGGGATTCTTCTTCTTAGCCAGCAGTGTCTTCAATTCATCTTGCCCCTTGGACAGGTTCAGGATCAGCTCTTGGAACTGTGCATTTTGTGCCTGGAGATCCTTAACTGTTTGTTCAAGAGCCATTGCTGAAATAAACAGCGAGAAGATGAGAAACCTGTGCACAATAAACCTGTGATGCAATGGTATGTGAATGTATATGCAATGTTTTCAAGGACCGCAGGATTTAAATTTTCTTAAACAATCAAGAAGGTAAACTTTTATTAGTAACAGATTTGTTTGCCCCTTGGGCTTACAATAAAAATGAAATGAAATAAATACAAAAGATGGGGTTTTAAGTCTCCCATGGACGTTTCCTCTTTGTGTTGAGGTATGAGTTGAGATTCCGTTCCTCGTGAAGTTGCTTTGTTAACTCCAGAATTCTTTCTTGACTTACTTTGTAATGAGTCTTTTACAAAGCTGGTCTTGATAGTATTCCTACGAGCAGAAGCCATGACCTGCAACAAAGAACAAAGATAAATCCTTTGGTCCTTGAAATGGTTAGTGAAAATGCTATGCTTATGATGCATGATGATGTCATGATGTTATGTTCAATCACAAACATGTGGCACACACAAACAAGTCACACCATAGCCCTAGGTTTAAAGGCTTGCATGAAGTTCAAAGGTAAGTACCCTCCCCTGAAGTTAGATGGTTCATCCTGTCCTATAAAGTAACCAGGTTCTAAGGGATCTCAATATCATTGATCCTTCACAAGGGTGGTTGTTCAGTAGGCAACTTACTTGCCAACCAAAACCCTCCAAGTTTAGGATCTCAATGAGTGTAGTATCGAGTATCAACCAACTTCAGTCTTCACCAAAGCCGGCTATCTCACTACTTTCTAAAGGCCAAGATGGGATAACTAGGGTTCTAAAAGTCAGTTAGTGTATTGACAACATATGGCAGCCTCATATTATCCTCAACTTGACTTAAGGAATATAAGCACCAACCAAGAAGTCACACTAACTATGGCCACCAGATCAACCATATCGGTATACGCCGTACAGTTTCCTTGGTCTATTGCCATTTACCTAAGGTACACTAGATTCGGGTTAGGATCTTTCACACATAAGAGCCCAACAAGTAAGTATAAAGCAAACAAGGCAAACAATTTTAAAGTGATCTAATTCCTAAGGGTACCCCTCTTTAATTTAAGTCCCCAGCAGAGTCGCCAGTTCTGTAACACGGTGGGAGAACTGACTTTAGTTAAATGTTGCGGATAGCAAGAGTCGCCACCGACTTTTATTTTATCCAAAGGAAAGGCATAAAAGAACAGGAAAGACCTTTTAAAAAAATTTTGGGTCCGGGGGGTAGGTTATGTAAAGGGAAGGTGTTAGCACCCTTTACATCCATGGTTATCCATGGGCTCTTAGTTACTTAGCTCACTTTAAAATGTTTTTGAAATGTGAAGTGTGTGAATAGAAATTTTCTTAAGTATTTTATAATGATCCATGTACTGATGCGTATAAAAACTTTGTTTTGAAAATTTGTTTGAAATGTGTGAAGTGTTTGAAATATTTTGAAGAGTGAGCAAGTATCTAAGAGAAACCTACCCTAAGTTTAAGTCTTTTCTGTTCTTGAATCCTTTAAATGATAAGACTATCCCTATTATTAAGGAATAGGTAGTCATTACCTTGGATGTGAGGGACAACTGAAGGGTCATCTGTTATTTAGGCAACTGTGGGGTGTATAAGCAATTCGAAGAGACTTATCATCTTTATTCGAAAGGGACAAGATCATTACGAAGGCAACATTCGAAGGGACTTGATCTTTTTATCTGTTTAGGGACTAGATGATGTGAGATGAGGGACTTTTGCTTTATACACCCTACTTGACCTTTTTGTTTTTGGCAACATGAGAGGTATCCCTAAGGAAGTGAAATGGCGATCAAAGATCGACTTACGTGTGTGAGTGTACAATTTTAAATAATTATCTTTTAAATTAGTGATCTAAATTGAATTTTATATACAAACATATTTTACACTCCCTATTTTACTAACCATAGCATTTAAATATAAATAATAAACATTATTACTAAAATATTACATCCAGGAGACAATTACATAATAATAATTAAAGCAAATTAAATAAATAAGCAAAAATAAATAATAATAATATAATTGGGTTAGTAATAATAATAATAAATCACAATATATAAATAGGGTTAGTAATAATAAAACAAGTATCATATAAACATAATTAATAATATAAACAAAAATATTAGCACAATAATTAAAAGATCAACAATTTTTTTTATGTGAACAATTATTATTTTAAGATTAATAAGAAAATATAAAAAATTATATAATTATCATAAAATTTTATATTATATGCAAATTATAAAAATCCAGTTAATTATAAATTATAATTACAAAATTAAATTAAGAATTTTAATTATTTTAAGCATATTTACATACAAGAATTAAACAAATTATATAATATATATACATACATGACTAAATTATAATAAAATTAAATTTTAAATAGAAGAAAATTAGGGTTTGTAAAAATTATTAGGGTTTTTAAAAATTAATTAGGTTTTTTACAAAATATTTTAGGTTTTAGAAAATTAGGGTTAATTAAATTATTATACAAAATTTTACAATACTAAACATAAATAATTTTTCTCACAAGGTTTAATTAAAAAAAAGAAATTGAGTTCTAAATAAAAAATATAAACATTCTAATTATTTTATTATTTGGATTTGTTTTAATAGAAAATTAATTAAATAACAAAAAATTAAAGAAAAGAATAAAAAAAAATAAAACCTGCTTGGGCTGGGATTTGAACCCAGTCCCTAAGCTTTCAAACTCCAGGACCAGCAATCCAACCACTAGGCCATGCGCGTGTGTAACACGGTGGGAGAACTGACTTTATGTTATGTTGCGGATAGCAAGAGTCGCCACCGACTTTTATTTTATCCAAAAGGAAAGGGTATAAAAGAACAGGAAAGACCTTAAGAGATATTTTCGGGTCCGGGGGGTAGGTTATGTAAAGGGAAGGTGTTAGCACCCTTTACATCCATGGTTATCCATGGGCTCTTAGTTACTTAGCTCACTTTGAATTGTTTTTTGAAAGTGTAGTGTGTGAATAGAAAAATTTTCATAATAGTTGATAATGATCCATGTACGGATGCGTAAAAACCTGTTTTTGAAAATTTGTTTGAAATTGTTAAGTGTTTGAAAATTTGAAATGAAGTGAGCAAGCAACTAGGAGGTACCTACCCTAAAGTTTAAGTCTTTTCTGTTCTTTATCCTTTAAATGGTAAGACTATCCCTATTATTAAGGAATAGGTAGTCATTACCTTGGATGTGAGGGACATATGAGGGACATCTGTTTTATGAAGGCAACTGTGGGGTGTATTAAGCATATAGGAGGGACTATCATCTTTATTCGAAGGGACTTGATTTGTAAAGGCAACCATTAGGGACTTGATGACTTTTTCTTTTAAGGGACTTGCTTTATACACCCCACTTGACCTTATGATTAGGCAACATTGAGGGATAGCCCTAGAAAGTGAGATGGCGATTAAAAATCGACTTACGTGTGTGAGTGTTTAATATTATTTATCTTTAGTTAAAATGATCTAAATTCAATTTTAAATACAAATAGTTTTCACTCCCTATTTACTAACCATAGCAAGCAAATTAAATAATTAAATATTTACAAACTTTACACCAAGGAGCAATTACAAAATAATTATAAAAATAATAAATAGCAAAAATATAAATATATAGCAAAATAAATATAGAAGCAAAAATATAAATAATAGGTGAAAAATAAATAAATAAGCAATAATAAGGGTTAGTAATAATAAAAAATTAAATAAAAGTTAGTAAAATTATAATAAGCAAAAGTTAGTAATAATATGGTTAATAATAATAATAGAAATCAAAATAAATTGAATTAACAAAAATATTATAATAACAAAATTAAAATAATAAACAAAAGTTTAATATGAACAACTAAATAATTATAGCATTTTAGTTTATACTAATTATTAAATTATTTATAATTGTAAAAAATTTAAATTATTATAAATTTAATTGTTTCTATACATATATTAAAAGAAAATAATTTAGATTATAGACATAATATATAAAATATATTTACATATTATTAATAATAGATTATATTTAAAAAAATTAATTATATTAAAAATTAGAGAATAACAATTAAGTTTTTTTTTAATAAGTATTTAGAAAATAAATTAGGGTTTTGAAAATTAGGGTTTGTTTTAGAAAATATTTTTAGGATTTAATTTATAACATACAAAGCTATTTTAACTAATATATATGTATAATTTAATTACACAAATAAAAATTTAAATTGAGAAAACAAGAGTTTAGAATTTTTAGAAAATAATATTAGGAATTAGAACACATAATATATACATATTTTATAATATAGAAAATAATAGAATAATATAATTTTAATTTATTTTATATATAATGGTAATTAAATTAAAGAAAAACAAAACAAAAGAAAAAAAAATCAAAACCTGATGGGCTGGGGTTTGAACCCAGTCCCCTATGCTTGCCAACAATAGTCTCTTCCACTGGGCCATGCGTTGGTTGATGCAAGAGGAATGAACTCCATTTGGTTTTGTTTCTTATCTGGAAAAATCAGGAAAATACAAGGAAAACAAAAGGCCTGGGGTGGTGTTGAACCCAGGACCTCATAGCTATACATACGCGCGCGTTACCACCTGGCTGGGAGAGCCCTTCTGGTAATTGAATGGCAAGAAATCATAATATATTAAGTTTGCTTTTAACCTGAAAAAAAAGAACAAAACAATGCACCAGCCAAGTATCGAACCAGTGACCTCACACCATGCGCGTATCAGCCTTACCACTGGGACAAACGTGCGTTTGTGAAATATAATCAGGATTAATTCATAATATTTTTAAACGAAATTTGAATTTTTTTAAAACAGGCGCGAATTGACTTCGTCTTCTTCCTTATGCCCTTCGATTTTTCCTGCGAAAATTGCTGGAAACTTACCTGCGAATTTTTCTACATTCAAAACCTGCAAATTTCAATCATCATGAATATGCAACCATTCGTTAAATCAAACACAGGGTTATGATCACCACGTCTCATACAGTCAATCTATGGTCTTAAAATCAATTTATGAATCCTAAATCGAAGAACCCCAAAAATCACTCAAGAACCCTAGCTATGGCCGTTTACGGTTTAAGCACTTATTCTTCAATCCAATTGCCCAGAAAGCATCTATGCATCATTACAAACACAAATACATCATTAGATTTCATTGTTAATGCATAGTTAGTTCAAACCGAAAAAATTTGTAAGATGGATAAAATGCATTCGGGTTGAACAATATGGTGTGTATGAGATGCATATGAGTGATGGTTTAGCTTCAACAATGTCCAAAGAACATCTCTATGTTCTTACTTTACCTTCAAATGCCATGGATTGAAGAATCCGAATATGAGTTTTGGATGGATTTTTGAGGTTTGGAACTTACACTTAGAGGCAGCAAAATCGTGAATGGGCAAGGGCAATGAGTTTAGTACTTATATGTGAATGAATTAGGTTAAGAAAATTCAATTGTTGTGTGGAGATTTTGATATTTGAAGATTGAAAAAGATCATGGTTTAAAATTCAAATATTTGTTCATGAAGGCTTGCTATTTTTGTACCAATCTCATGATTTCCTTCCCTTTCAATTCAAATCAGTATTGATGAGATTCTAGAAGCTCAATCTTCATCAAATATTGTATTTTCATATTTTATATTTATTTAAAATGATTTTTTATGAATTAAATCAAAATAAATAAAAATAAAATAATAAAAATTCTGATTTTTAATCATTTGGGTCGTGCATGATGATATGGTATGGATTGGATCACAATTTGGCAAGCCCATTTGGAAGAAACTGGTTTTAAACCTCCATTTTCATCATAAACCATCACAAAATTTCCCAACTTTGCAAGGTCACATCTCCCTCAATTTTAAAGGTATGAGGGTGTTCTTGGACATTTTGGAAAGCTTGAAGATTCCTCTAAACAACCCCATTGGTTTCATGTCCATATCATTTACCAATCTCAAGTTATGCCTTTTTGAAGTTGTTGACTTTTTGTTGACTTTTGAAATGACCTATAATGTCTTAGCTCATATCTTCCAAATGAAGCATTTTTGGGCTTAACTTGCAAGATCAAAGTTGTAGAGAATTCAATTTCCTTCAAAATGAGCTTTGAGTGGAGACTTGGTGATGAAGCATGTGAAAGTTATGGCTGGTCAAAGTTCAGTTGACTTTTACTGAGGAAACCCTAATTTAGAAACTCCTGATTCTTGATGATCTGGAATCTCCTTGATGAATCATGATCAACCCTTGATCAAATGATGAATTTTACTTCATATACTTGATGTTGGCAAAAAATCATGAAGTTTGACTTTGGTTTGACCACAGTTGACCTCAGTTTGACTTTTTAACTGCTTTGACCGATTTTGACTTATCTGATCATCTGACTGAGCAAACTTCTGAGAAAAGTCTTGAAACTTGTCATGGGGGTTCTTACACACATATAAGATGTTATGAAGCTCACTTGAAGCCTTGGAAATTCATTTAGCCTGATTAAAGTCAAAACCCTAGTTTTGGATGCACTGCTTAGGAGGTGCATTGTCTGAGGGAATTGTCAACTCTTCTGACCCATTGTGAACTTTGTGAACCTTGTGAACCATCATAAAATGTCTTGTGAACCTCATGGGAGGTATTGTGAACCTTGTGAACCTCATAAAGTGACTTTGTAGACCTCATGAACCTCAGGAAAGCTTTGTAATCATTGTGAATCTTGTGAACCTTGTGAACCTTCAAGAAGTAACTTGTAGACCTCATGAATCTCATGAAAGGTTATATGAACATTGAGAAACTTGTGAACCTTGTGAACCTCCATAAAGTAACTTGTAGACTTCATGAACCTCATGAAAGGGATTGAAAGCATTGGGAAGCTTGCGAACCTTGTGAACCTTCAAGAAGTAACTTGTAGACTTCATGAACCTCATGAAAGGTTATATAAGCATTGTGACTCTTGTGAACCTTGTGAACCTTCTCAGCACACAAAGTCTTGTATTGTGAGGGCAAATTTTGGGGTGCAACAGCTGCCCCTGTTCAATTTTCTGAAACCTGAGGGGTTAGATTGGTATATTTGCCAGTCGTGACCTGGAAGGTTGAAGGGGATTGAACACAAAAGCCCAAAAATTTGCACTCACCAGTGCATAGCATGATATTGATGTTTGGTTGTATATGCTTTAAGTGGGCTTAAAGATGCCACTTAGAAGAACTGGAGATGGGCTTAGAGATGCCATCAGGAAGAACTGGTGATGGGCTTAGAGATGCCATCTAAAGTATCAGAATATGATGATGTCTTTATCTTGATACTGGATATCAGTACTAGGTCTTTGTATAGGCCGTCTCTGAATCATTTATGCAACATGATTTGAGTTGTTGGATAGACCAGTAGAAATAAATCTTGTGATGATTATCTCTTCTGGAAATATTTTGGATTAGGGAATGGATCTTTGTACAGACCGTTTGCCTATTCTCCAAGGGCCAAAAGAACGTCAGGATTTGTTCTTAAGGATCAAAAGAACGTCAGGATTTGTTCTTCTGAGTAAAATGTCTTGAACCAGGGAATGGATCTTTGTACAGATCATTTGTCTGCTATTCAAGGGGCCAAAAGAGCGTCAGGATTTGCTCTTAAGGGTCAAAAGAACGTCAGGATTTGTTCTTCTGAAAAAGTATCTTGAACAAGGGACCAAAAGAGCGTCAGAATTTGCTCTTAAGGGTCAAAAGAACGTCAGGATTTGTTCTTCTGAAAAAGTATCTTGAACAAGGGGCCAAAAGAGCGTCAGGATTTGCTCTTAAGGGTCAAAAGAACGTCAGGATTTGTTCTTCTGAAAGATTCTTGAATAAGGGGCCAAAAGAGCGTCAGGATTTGCTCTTAAGGATCAAAAGAACGTCAGGATTTGTTCTTCTGAAAGATGTCTTGAACCAGGGAATGGATCTTTTTACGGACCGTTTGCCTGCTATTCGAGGACATCTTGAGTAGTGTATGGATCATTTCTGACCTGTTGTGAATTGTTGATGCTGTTTTATCTGCATATAACTATCCTGCAAGGAGAATGTTAGTTTATGCAATATGTATGCATGCATAGTATGATGCACCTAAGTAAATGTATTATGCATTTATGGATATGTATGTTATGGTATGATATAAATGATGTATGTATTAATCATGCAGCCGGAAGAGTCTGGATATCTTTGTATAACAACTGCTGGCCAGGGAAAATAAATCCCGATTCGTTGTTGAAGGATATGAGGATCTTGTTCCCGTCTTGTTTGATAATATACATAACCTTCCGTATGCTGGGGATAGCAAGGTATATATAACCTCCCGTCTGCTGGGGATAGCAAGGTATATATAACCTCCCGTCTTCGTTTGATGGTAGGGCAGATATAACTTCCCGTCTTCGTTCGTCGTACCCTTATTGGAAAGTAATTTCCCGTATATCCGTACGAGGATAAAAGAGATGGATATAAATTCCAGGGGAGATGAGATTTTATGAAGATGGATTCGTCCTACTGAGGGTTTTGTAGTTTTCTTGTAAAGATGAACCGGCGAAGCTTCGTTGAAATCCTTCCCTCGTTCGTCCTTAGTAAATACTATTACTGCATTTTCATGCATTTCTAGTAAACATCAATCATATTAAGCATACACGCATTTCTTGTAAACATCAATCATATTCAAAAACATACATACATTCAAACACAACCAATGGACGTTTCGCTTATGTAAATAGGGTAAAAGTAAATCTGGATTCAAAAGATGGAATTTATTTATCGAAAAGTGACCCATACACGGGTAAGTTTGTACAAGGAGACATAAACCCTAGTAAGAGGATTTTGTCACAAAGTTTTTACAAAACAAAAAAATCAGCTATGTGGGAAATAATCCTATTGAGTTTCAATTCTACTATTGCCATTATCTTCAAGTATCTCATCTTCTGCTGTTGGGACGGAAACGATTGGATTGAGCTTTATCTGTTCGAGCTTGAGTAAGTAGTACAACTGGTTGCAGTTTCATGGGTGATCCAAACGAGACATAGTCATACGCTTTAATCCCTAACTTTTGCCTGGATTGCCCTTTCAGGTTTTCAATCCACCGGGATACCCTTTTTTGCCCAAGCCGCCTTTTCAGGTTTTCGACTTGCCGGGTGTGCATCTTTTTATATATATCCCTAATTTTTGCCCAAACCCTTTTGGTTTGCCGGGATGCCCTTATTTTTGCCTAGGCCTGTCAACCTAGCGGGTCTCTTTTTATGCATAGTATTTTTTAACTATGTCTGCGTTTACAGGCTGTGGGAAGTCTTCACCATCCATAGTAGTGAGTATCATGGCACCTCCTGAGAACACTGTCTTGACTACAAATGGTCCTTCATATGTTGGAGTCCACTTGCCCCTAGGATCACCCTGTGGTAATATGATACGCTTGATTACCAAGTCACCAGCCTGATATACCTTTGGCTTAACCTTCTTGTTAAAAGCTTTGATCATTCGTTTCTGATACATCTGGCCATGACAAACTGCTGCTAACCTCTTCTCATCAATCAAATTTATCTGGTCAAGTCGAGTCTGAATCCACTCATCTTCATCCAAGCCTGCATCCTTCATAATTCTCAAGGAGGGAATCTGAACTTCAATGGGCAGAACTGCTTCCATACCATAGACTAAGGAGAATGGGGTTGCCCCTGTTGAAGTACGTATTGTGGTACGATAACCATGAAGAGCAAATGGTAACATCTCATGCCAATCCTTGTAAGTAACAGTCATCTTCTGTACAATCTTCTTAATGTTCTTATTAGCAGCTTCAACTGCCCCATTCATCTTTGGACGATATGGAGAAGAGTTGTGATGCTTAATCTTGAACTGCATGCAGAGATCAGTAATCATAGTGTTGTTCAGATTAGAGCCATTGTCAGTGATAATCCTTTCAGGGATGCCATACCTACATATGAGATTATTCTTAATGAATCGAGCCACAACATTCTTAGTAACAGATGCAAATGAAGCTGCCTCTACCCACTTCGTGAAATAATCAATAGCAACCAGGATGAAACGATGCCCATTAGAAGTAGTAGGCTTGATCTCACCAATCATATCAATGCCCCACATGGCAAAGGGCCAAGGAGCAGTCAACACATTCAATGGTGATGGAGGTACATGGACTTTATCAGCATAAATTTGACATTTGTGACAAGTTCTGGAGTGTTGATAGCAATCAACTTCCATGGTAGACCAATAGTAACCTGCTCTCAATATCTTCTTTGCCATAGTATGACCACTAGAATGAGTGCCAAAGATCCCATCATGCATATCTTCCATAATCTCAATTGCTTCCTTCTTATCCACACAACGAAGCAAAGTTGAATCATGATTGCGCTTGTACAGAATCCCGTTACTCAAGAAGAACTTAGCAGAAAACCTTCTCAGAAACTTCCTATCTTTGACAGATGCCCCTTCAGGGAATTCCTGAGCTTCAAGATATCTTTTTACTTCATAGAACCAAGGCTTCTCCTCTGCCCCTTCAGTGTCAATCTCATTGCAGTATGCAGGCTTTTCAAATCTATCAATAGTAATCTTGGGAGCTTCATCATCCCAACTGATCTCAAACATGGATGCCATGGTAGCTAATGCATCTGCCAACTGATTCTCTCTTCGTGGAATGTGTCCAAAGGTAATCTCTTTGAAATGTGGGATTAAAGACAACATATGCTCTCTGTAAGGAATGAGGTTATCATGCTTGGTATCCCAATCTCCTTTAATCTGACTAACTACCAGGGCTGAATCTCCATACACATCAAGGAACTGAATCTTCATATCAATAGCAGCTTTAATACCCAGGATACATGCCTCATACTCAGCCATGTTATTGGTACAATAGAAACAAAGTCTGGCAGTAATCGGGGTATGACAACCTTCAGGGGAACTAATCACAACGCCAACACCATTACCAAGTGCATTAGAGGCACCATCAAAAACCATAGTCCATCGGGATCCTTGTTCAGGTCCGTCATATTGTCCAGGTTCTTTGGTAATAATCATAATGTCTTCATCAGGAAACTCAAAACTCATTGACTGATAATCATCCACTGCTTGATGAGCCAAATGATCAGCAACAATACTTCCTTTAATGGCCTTCTGAGTAGTATATTGTATGTCATATTCTGTCAAGATCATTTGCCATCTTGCAATTCTTCCGGAGAGAGCAGGTTTCTCAAATATGTACTTGATTGGATCCATCTTTGAAATCAATAAGGTAGTATGGGTCAACATATACTGTCTTAGTCGGCGAGCAGCCCATGCCAAAGCGCAACAAGTTTTCTCGAGCAGTGAGTATCTTGTTTCACAGTCGGTAAACTTTTTGCTAAGGTAGTATATTGCCTGCTCTTTTCGACCAGACTCGTCATGTTGCCCCAACACACACCCCATTGAGTTGTCTAACACTGTTAAGTACATAATCAAGGGTCTTCCATCAACTGGTGGCATCAAAATTGGAGGTTCTAACAGATATCTCTTGATTTCATCAAAGGCAGTCTGGCACTCATCATTCCATTCCATCACCTGATCTTTCTTCAACAACTTGAAGATTGGCTCACAGATGGCAGTTAATTGGGAAATAAATCTTGCAATGTAATTCAATCGTCCCAAGAAACCTCTAACCTCCTTCTCAGTACGGGGAGCTGGCATCTCTTGTATAGCTTTTACTTTTGCAGGATCCACTTCAATACCTTTTCCACTGACAATGAAACCCAGGAGTTTACCGGATCTAACTCCAAAAGTACACTTGTTTGGGTTCAACCTCAACTTGTATTTCTTCAACCTCTCAAACAACTTGTGCAGATGATCAAGATGTTGCTCTTCATTCTGAGACCTGGCTATCATATCATCTACATATACCTCTATCTCATGATGAATCATATCATGAAACAAAGCCACCATAGCACGCTGATATGTTGCCCCTGCATTCTTCAAACCAAATGGCATTACCTTATAGCAAAAGGTGCCCCACTGTGTCACAAATGTTGTCTTCTCCATATCTTCAGGTGCCATCTTGATCTGATTGTAACCAGAGAAACCATCCATAAAAGAGAATACCTTATGCTGAGCAGTGTTGTCTACCAGAATATCAATATGAGGGAGTGGAAAGTCATCTTTAGGGATAGCCTTGTTCAAATCTCTGTAGTCTACACACATACGTACTTTACCATCTTTCTTAGGAACTGGTACCACATTTGCAACCCACTGAGGATAAGAAGTCACTGCTAAGAACCCTGCATTGAACTGTTTCATTACCTCTGCCTTGATCTTTTCTGACATTTCAGGACGCATACGACGAACCTTCTGCTTCTTCGGACGACAATCTTCTTTCACTGGTAAACGGTGAACCACAATGTCTGTATCCAACCCTGGCATATCTTCATAAGACCAAGCAAAGATCTCCACATAGTCACGTAACATCTGAATCAACCTGTTCTTGACACTGTCCTCTAAATCAACCCCTATCTTGACCTCTTTTCTGTTTTCTTCAGTTCCCAGATTCACAACTTCGACTGGCTCTTCATGTGGCTGTATAGCTTTCTCTTCTTGTTGTAACAACCTAGCAAGCTCTACAGGTATTTCACAATCGTCCTCATTTCCGTCTTCAGTTTGATAGATCGGATTCTCAAAATTATAATTGGCAATAGTAGAACTGTTATCAACAGGATCCAGAGTGGATGAGGATCTGCATTTTAGTGATGTGGGTGTGTGTAAGAACACATAGCTGATAAAACAAAAATAAAAGAAAAGAAAGACAAGGAACACAATATTTACGAAAACGAAACGTCCACTGATTTTATTGAATGAAGTATGCAAATGAAATGACAGCCCGTAACAAGCACACCATTGTGCCCCGGGTAAGGCACATGGCTTAAGAGTTTTATTGTTTAAGAAATTACAAACTTAAAAAACACAACACAGTAATAGTATTTACTCCTGACTAAAGGAGATAGGGATAACATCTTCAGCTTTCCAATTATTGAGTCCTGCACCCACAGTAGGAAAAATCCATGCATCCAAGTTGTAGTCTTCATCTTGATCTCCCACAGCATTAATCTGGTTCTTCACAACCCCTTGATTAGTGATACGAGCAGCACGAGCACGACGAACAACCTTCTGGGACTCTGCAGTGAAACCCAAACCAAACTTGTCAGATTTGTATGGAATATCAGGAAGTTGACCCCAAATAGTACAACCACCTTCATCCACCACAGCTCTTGCATCATTGAGGGAAGCCATTGCCATTGTTGGAGGTTTTCTGGTGACCACAGGAACTTTCTTCACAACAGGAGGAGCTACATAATCATTAACAACCCAGGGAACCACTTCAAATGTCTGACACGGGGTCTCAATGTATTCACCTTCCATTTCCAAATACTTGAAAGTGTTTACATGGCTGACAAAGTATTCTTCTTCTCCATAGACAGTAACAACCTTTCCATCCACCGGATATCTCAACTTTTGGTGCAATGTAGAGGTTACAGCACCTGCCCCATGGATCCAGGGACGACCAAGCAGACAAGAGTACGAAGGACGAATATCCATCACAAAAAATGTAGCAGTAAACACCTGGGAGCCAACTTTGATTGGAAGATCAATTTCCCCATGTACTACTCTTCTAGAACCATCAAAAGCCTTCACCACAATGTTACTGGGCTTCAGCACAGCATCTTCAGGACTTAACTTGTTCAGGACTTCCTTAGGAAACACATTCAAAGAGGAACCATTGTCTATCAGCACATGTGACAGGGTAGTGCCCCTGCATTCAATTGAGACATGCAAGGCCCTGTTATGATCCCTCTTGGCAGGGGTCAAGTCAGCATCAGAAAACCCTAACCCATTGTCATAGGTCAGGTGGGCAACACAGTTTTCAAATTGGTCAACAGAAATTGCACTGGGTACATGAGCAGTCTTCAGAAACTTGATCAAGGACTTGGCATGAGCCTCAGAACATAACAACAAGGACAACATAGAAATCTTTGAGGGAGTATGTCCCAACTGATCCACAATGTCATAATCACTCTTGCGAATAATTTTCAATACTTCTTCCATCTGCTTAGACAGATCATCAGCAGCTGGCACATCAGTAGATACAGGCTCAATAACAGGACCCTTGCCCCTAGCATCAGTGGTGGAAGTAGCAGCAGGAGTAACTGCATTCTTAGAAGCAACTGGAGGAGAGAAGACTCTTCCACTACGTGTGATCTTACTAGATCCAGCAATATTGTCAACATCAACAGGCACATCAGCTATAGGCTCTTGCTTAACACCATGGATGTAAACATCAGATCCGTAATGCCAAGGCACAGCTTTGTCAGATGTATACGGGATAGGACCAGGAGTAGTAATGACCACAGGAGCTACTCTGGCTTCAGCAACAACTTTCACGGGACCTTCAGCAGTAATTTTGATTGGACCTTGATGAGTGATTTTAATGGTATCCTTTGAAGTGATTCTTATTGGTACTTTGTCAACCATGTCAACCTCTTCAATCTTCCTACCTTGAGTCAGATGATCCACCATACTTTCTACAGACGACGGAGTCCTCTCAAACACTATAGTATACTTATCCATGAGACGCTGAATTCCATCTCTCAATATGAAGCAACTATCCGGCTTATAGGTACAATACAAACAATCTTCACGACAACCTGGAAAGATCCCAGCTTGTACTAACCTCTTTTTGATAACAGACAGTGGTGTGGTCAACTCCATAACTGAATAGACATGTAGATCTTCATCAATAACATTGACAGCCTTCTCGTGATTTGGCATTGGAGCAGTAATCACATTGGGAGTACCCGGAGGATCAAACTCAATTTCTCCAGCATCAATCATATCTTGAATTTTATTCTTCAAGATCCAGCAGTTATTAGTATCATGTCCCTGACAGTTTGAATGATATGCACATCGTGCATTGGGATTGTACCTGGGAGAGGTAACATTGGGATTCTGAGGAGCCTCTTTCAAAGTAATGAGTTCAGCCTTCAACAAATGTTGCAATGCCTGAGCCATTGACATGTTGATCTTCGTGAACTGCCTTCTAGCCCTCTGTTGGTTGCCCTGTGGCTGCTCTGTTGGTGCAGGAGTTGGATTTGAAATATGCACTGCACTAACAGACTGATGCCTTCTGTTACGATCAGGTTGACCATAAACAACATTGGATTCTTTCTTCCCTGTGGGAGGCTTCTTTGCAGTACCTGATGAGGAAGCACCCACTTGGATCTTACCATTCTTTATACCATTTTCTACTCGCTCTCCTGTCATTATCAACTCAGTGAAGCCAGATGATGAGCTTCCAATGAGATGACTGTAAAACGGACCATTCAGCGTGCACATGAACATATCAACCAATTCCCTGTCAGTCAAAGGGGGTTGAACTCTTCCAGCTAAATCTCTCCACTTCTGAGCATACTCTTTAAAACTTTCTTTGGCACCCATAGACATGCTCTGAAGCTGCATGCGAGTGGGGGCTAAGTCAGCATTGTATTGATACTGCTTATAGAAAGCTTCAGCAAGATCATTCCAGTCTCTGATGTTGGCACTCTCCAACTGATAATACCACTCCAGCTGAGCTCCAGATAAGCTCTCTTGAAAGAAATGTATCCACAACTTTTTGTCAGCAGTGTGGGGTTGAATTCTTCTGACATAGGACCTCAGATGCAGCTTGGGACAAGAGACCCCATCATATACAACAAATGTAGGAACCTTGAACCCAATGGGTATGACTACCCTAGATATCAAACTCAAATCCTCAAAATCCAGCCCAGATGACTTCTGTAACTCCATGGCATCCATCCTATCCACCAGCATCTTGAATTTGTCTTCATTAGGCTCATGGTAGTAATTAGCCTCAGAATCAGAGTCCCCCATTATATGGTGGAGACTGCCTACCTCTTGCTCAAATTCCTCAGATTCATAGTCTTCAGCTGGTTCCTTGGTCTTGGCAAGACCTTTGAACCTTTTTCCCATGTTGATCAAACCAGCAGACCTTCTATTCTTCTTAGTCTTCTTGGCCAGCATTGCCTTCAATTCATCCTGCCCTTTGGACTGGTTCAAGATCAGCTCTTGGAACTGTGCATTTTGTGTCTGGAGATCCTTAATTGATTGTTCAAGAGCCATTGCTGAAATAAACAGCGAGAAGATGAGAAACCTGTGCACAATTATAAACCTGTGATGCAATGAAATGATATGGGAATGCATATGCAATGTTTTCAAGGACCGCAGGATTTAAATTTGTTTAGACAAACACGAAAGTAAACTTTTATTAGTAATAACTTTGTTTTGCCTTTTAGGCTTACAAAAATGAAATGAAATAAGTACAAAAGATGGGGTTTTAAGTCTCCCATGGACGTTTCCTCTTTGTGTTGAGGTATGAGTTGAGGTTCCGCTCCTCGTGAAGTTGCTTTGTTAGTTTCAGGATCCTTTCTTGGCTTGCTTTGTAATGAGCCTCGAAAGTATCCCTTTGCTCCTTCAGTTGGATCCATGATCTCTGCAAGTCTTCCTTATCAGTAGGCATGTCTGGGTGAAGGATGGTATAAGCTGTGTCTCCTTCAGCAACAGGTTCCATGGTAACTGGTAGGACGGCAGGATATGGCATCATGAGTGTCTGAGCACGAGATCGTACCCATCTGAGATAAGCCTCCATAGGAATAGTGTACTTAGGCTCCAGTGTCTTGCTGTCAATCCTGTTTACTTTTCCCCATGCTCGTATGAATCTCTGACGGTAACCCTGAAGATCGCTGTCGTAATCAAACACAATGCCCTGAATCAACATGTCATGTGGGCCATCGCTCCGAGCATAACCAAACTGTCGTAAAGCTAGAGAGGGGTTGTAGGTGATGCCTCCTCTTATGCCTAGCAGTGGCACATTAGGAAACTCCCCACAACGGTCAATGATGGTGACATTCTCCATAGATCTGGAGCACCAATGGATATCTGAGTGAGAAAGTGACATGATCCTCTTGGACCATCTGAACCCTTGCTCATTCTTCATTACTGAGCGAGGAAGGTGAGAAATAAACCACCTAGAAAGCAAAGGTATACAGCACATCAAAGTTCCTCTCGCCCTTGTAGTACGGGTGTGAAGAGAATGCAGGATGTCTCCAAGCAATGTAGGCACTGGATTGTGACTCAGGAATATGTTGATGGCATGAACATCTATGAACTGATCTGGATTGGGGAACAATACTAAGCCATATATCAGCAAGGCTAAGATCTCCTCAAAAGCATCATAGCTCACGGCCTTCAAGAACAACTGAGCTTTTTCTATCAACACCTTGGCCAGAATACCTTTAACTCCGCTTCTCGTTTCTAGAACAATGTCAGACTTCTTCAGATGTAGGGCTGCAGCAATGACCTCTGGTTTAAGCTCCTTCTCCAAGCCTGTGAAGGGTCTTTGATCAAGAACAGGTATGCCCAGAAGTTTAGAGAACTCCTCTATGGTAGGAACCAGCTGGTAGTCAGGGAATGTAAAGCAATGGTGCTTAGGGTCAAAGAACTGAAACAACACACTCATCATGTCTTCATTGAATCCTGAAGTGACTAGATCCAATAAGTGACCATGTCTCTTGGTGAACTGGGAGTGATCAGACACTTGAGAAACCAACTCTTTAAGCTTAGCAGGTATGCCCACAAAGTTGATTCTGATGGTGTTTCTACGAGCAGAAGCCATGACCTGCAACAAAGAACAAAGATAAATCCTTTGGTCCTTGAAATGGTTAGTGAAAATGCTATGCTTATGATGCATGATGATGTCATGATGTTATGCTCAATCACAAACATGTGGCACACACAAACAAGTCACACCATAGCCCTAGGTTTAAAGGCTTGCATGAGGTTTAAGGTAAATACCCTCCCCTGAAGTTAGATGGTTCATCCTATCCTACAAAAGTAACCAGGTTCTAAGGGATCTCAATATCATTGATCCTTCACATGGGTGGTTGATCAGAAGGCAACTTACTTGCCAACCAAAACCCTCCAAGTTTAAGATCTCAATGAGCGTAGTATCGAGTGTCAACCAACTTCAGTCTGCACCAAAGCCAGTTACCTCACTACTTTCTAAAGGCCAAGATGGGATAACTAGGGTTCTAAAAGTTAGTTAGTGCATTGACAACATATGGCAGCCTCATATTATCCTCAACTTGACTTAAGGAACATAAGCACCAACCAAGAAGTCGCACTAACTATGGCCACCAGATCAACCGTATCGATATACGTCGTACAGTTTCCTTGGTCTATTGCCATTTACCTAAGGTACACTAGATCCGGGTTAGGACCTTTCACACATAGAGCACCCCAACAAGATAATGTAAAGCAAACAAGACAAACAATTTAAAGTGATCTTAATTCCTAAGGGTACCCCTCTTAAATTTAAATCCCCAGCAGAGTCGCCAGTTCTGTAACACGGTGGGAGAACTGACTTTATGTTATGTTGCGGATAGCAAGAGTCGCCACCGACTTTTATTTTATCCAAAAGGAAAGGGTATAAAAGAACAGGAAAGACCTTAAGAGATATTTTCGGGTCCGGGGGGTAGGTTATGTAAAGGGAAGGTGTTAGCACCCTTTACATCCATGGTTATCCATGGGCTCTTAGTTACTTAGCTCACTTTGAATTGTTTTTTGAAAGTGTAGTGTGTGAATAGAAAAATTTTCATAATAGTTGATAATGATCCATGTACGGATGCGTAAAAACCTGTTTTTGAAAATTTGTTTGAAATTGTTAAGTGTTTGAAAATTTGAAATGAAGTGAGCAAGCAACTAGGAGGTACCTACCCTAAAGTTTAAGTCTTTTCTGTTCTTTATCCTTTAAATGGTAAGACTATCCCTATTATTAAGGAATAGGTAGTCATTACCTTGGATGTGAGGGACATATGAGGGACATTTGTTTTATGAAGGCAACTGTGGGGTGTATTAAGCATATAGGAGGGACTATCATCTTTATTCGAAGGGACTTGATTTATAAAGGCAACCATTAGGGACTTGATGACTTTTTCTTTTAAGGGACTTGCTTTATACACCCCACTTGACCTTATGATTAGGCAACATTGAGGGATAGCCCTAGAAAGTAGATGGCGATTAAAAATCGACTTACGTGTGTGAGTGTTTAATATTATTTATCTTTAATTAAAATGATCTAAATTCAATTTTAAATACAAATAGTTTTCACTCCCTATTTACTAACCATAGCAAGCAAATTAAATAATTAAATATTTACAAACTTTACACCAAGGAGCAATTACAAAATAATTATAAAAATAATAAATAGCAAAAATATAAATATATAGCAAAATAAATATAGAAGCAAAAATATAAATAATAGGTGAAAAATAAATAAATAAGCAATAATAAGGGTTAGTAATAATAAAAAATTAAATAAAAGTTAGTAAAATTATAATAAGCAAAAGTTAGTAATAATATGGTTAATAATAATAATAGAAATCAAAATAAATTGAATTAACAAAAATATTATAATAACAAAATTAAAATAATAAACAAAAGTTTAATATGAACAACTAAATAATTATAGCATTTTAGTTTATACTAATTATTAAATTATTTATAATTGTAAAAAATTTAAATTATTATAAATTTAATTGTTTCTATACATATATTAAAAGAAAATAATTTAGATTATAGACATAATATATAAAATATATTTACATATTATTAATAATAGATTATATTTAAAAAAATTAATTATATTAAAAATTAGAGAATAACAATTAAGTTTTTTTTTAATAAGTATTTAGAAAATAAATTAGGGTTTTGAAAATTAGGGTTTGTTTTAGAAAATATTTTTAGGATTTAATTTATAACATACAAAGCTATTTTAACTAATATATATGTATAATTTAATTACACAAATAAAAATTTAAATTGAGAAAACAAGAGTTTAGAATTTTTAGAAAATAATATTAGGAATTAGAACACATAATATATACATATTTTATAATATAGAAAATAATAGAATTATATAATTTTAATTTATTTTATATATAATGGTAATTAAATTAAAGAAAAACAAAACAAAAGAAAAAAAAATCAAAACCTGATGGGGCTGGGGTTTGAACCCAGTCCCCTATGCTTGCCAACAATAGTCTCTTCCACTGGGCCATGCGTTGGTTGATGCAAGAGGAATGAACTCCATTTGGTTTTGTTTCTTATCTGGAAAAATCAGGAAAATACAAAGAAAACAAAAGGCCTGGGGTGGTGTTGAACCCAGGACCTCATAGCTATACATACGCGCGCGTTACCACCTGGCTGGGAGAGCCCTTCTGGTAATTGAATGGCAAGAAATCATAATATATTAAGTTTGCTTTTAACCTGAAAAAAAAGAACAAAACAATGCACCAGCCAAGTATCGAACCAGTGACCTCACACCATGCGCGTATCAGCCTTACCACTGGGACAAACGTGCGTTTGTGAAATATAATCAGGATTAATTCATAATATTTTTAAACGAAATTTGAATTTTTTTAAAACAGGCGCTAATTGACTTCGTCTTCTTCCTTATGCCCTTCGATTTTTCCTGCGAAAATTGCTGGAAACTTACCTGCGAATTTTTCTACATTCAAAACCTGCAAATTTCAATCATCATGAATATGCAACCATTCGTTAAATCAAACACAGGGTTATGATCACCACGTCTCATACAGTCAATCTATGGTCTTAAAATCAATTTATGAATCCTAAATCGAAGAACCCCAAAAATCACTCAAGAACCCTAGCTATGGCCGTTTACGGTTTAAGCACTTATTCTTCAATCCAATTGCCCAGAAAGCATCTATGCATCATTACAAACACAAATACATCATTAGATTTCATTGTTAATGCATAGTTAGTTCAAACCGAAAAAATTTGTAAGATGGATAAAATGCATTCGGGTTGAACAATATGGTGTGTATGGGATGCATATGAGTGATGGTTTAGCTTCAACAATGTCCAAAGAACATCTCTATGTTCTTACTTTACCTTCAAATGCCCTGGATTGAAGAATCCGAATATGAGTTTTGGATGGATTTTTGAGGTTTGGAACTTACACTTAGAGGCAGCAAAATCGTGAATGGGCAAGGGCAATGAGTTTAGTACTTATATGTGAATGAATTAGGTTAAGAAAATTCAATTGTTGTGTGGAGATTTTGATATTTGAAGATTGAAAAAGATCATGGTTTAAAATTCAAATATTTGTTCATGAAGGCTTGCTATTTTTGTACCAATCTCATGATTTCCTTCCCTTTCAATTCAAATCAGTATTGATGAGATTCTAGAAGCTCAATCTTCATCAAATATTGTATTTTCATATTTTATATTTATTTAAAATGATTTTTTATGAATTAAATCAAAATAAATAAAAATAAAATAATAAAAATTCTGATTTTTAATCATTTGGGTCGTGCATGATGATATGGTATGGATTGGATCACAATTTGGCAAGCCCATTTGGAAGAAACTGGTTTTAAACCTCCATTTTCATCATAAACCATCACAAAATTTCCCAACTTTGCAAGGGCACATCTCCCTCAATTTTAAAGGTATGAGGGTGTTCTTGGACATTTTGGAAAGCTTGAAGATTCCTCTAAACAACCCCATTGGTTTCATGTCCATATCATTTACCAATCTCAAGTTATGCCTTTTTGAAGTTGTTGACTTTTTGTTGACTTTTGAAATGACCTATAATGTCTTAGCTCATATCTTCCAAATGAAGCATTTTTGGGCTTAACTTGCAAGATCAAAGTTGTAGAGAATTCAATTTCCTTCAAAATGAGCTTTGAGTGGAGACTTGGTGATGAAGCATGTGAAAGTTATGGCTGGTCAAAGTTCAGTTGACTTTTACTGAGGAAACCCTAATTTAGAAACTCCTGATTCTTGATGATCTGGAATCTCCTTGATGAATCATGATCAACCCTTGATAAAATGATGAATTTTACTTCATATACTTGATGTTGGCAAAAAATCATGAAGTTTGACTTTGGTTTGACCACAGTTGACCTCAGTTTGACTTTTTAACTGCTTTGACCGATTTTGACTTATTTGATCATCTGACTGAGCAAACTTCTGAGAAAAGTCTTGAAACTTGTTGTCGCACCTCGAAAAATACGATCCTAAAACAAAACAACAGAGTCGCCACCTAATTCTATTTATTCTACGAGAGAAAATGAAGATATAGACACAACCTAAATTGGATAAGAAATGGTCAACGAAACCACTAATCTAAGTTCGGGAGTCAGTTACGCAAAGGGAAGGTGTTAGGCACCCCTCACGTCCGTTGTACTCAACGGGAACCTCTTAGTCTAGTTTGCGCTTTAAATGTTAACTTGTTATTATTGTCTTCTTTTACTGATTAAGTATCGATATCTGCTTATTATTTGTTATAGGGAAAGGTTAAGTTTTTTATTATTGTGTTTTATGGCGGAGAAAAGATTGAGTTTTTTTTATTATTATGCTCGCGAAGGATTAAAAATCCCCGTGCCTACGTATTCCCCTGTGCAATGGGAAAGTCAGAGCTTCGTAGTTCGTACTACTACGATTTGTGTTTTTTTAATTGAACGATTGTTTGAAAATGCATTCTACTGCTAAGCGTTGGCTTATCTGCTCGCGATAGGAGGCTGAAGCGCTAGCTTGCTTGCGAGATAGAATGATCTAAACAATGTTCGTTTTGAGAAAAGACGTTTGATCTTTGTTAACGGTATTTTAAAACGAGAGGGCGAATGAACCACGCGTGGGGCTAGCCCATGTTGCGGTTGCATTCAAGAACGTGCGGAGTGCGAGACTCCGGAGTTCAGTTACTCGCTAATTAATTATAAAATGATTTAAATTGGTAGGTAAGTTTTAATTTGAGATTTGATATGCGAACGGTGATTGAACCAACGCGTGGGGCTAGCCCAATTGCGGTTCAATCCAGAACGTGCGGAATGCTAGACTCCGGAGTTCCTCTTTTCCGTAAAATTAATTAAGATGAATTGGAATGTTTTTATACGAACGGTGATTGAACCAACGCGTGTGGCTAGCCCATTTGCGATTCAATCCAGAACGTGCGGAATGCTAGACTCCGGAGTTCCTTTTTTCCGTAAATTAATTAAGATGAATGTAGTGCAGATGGCGATCACAGATGACCGACTTACGTGTGTGCAAAATGAGTTTATGAAATTATCCGGTGTGGACCAAGACTTAAATTTATTTAGTCAAGCAGAAACTTAGATAAACTAAAACATAAGCTCAAAAAATTAGGATTAAACCTATTTTTTAATTTTGTTTTATAAAAGAATAGTTATTAAGACAATTTTTTTAGAAGAAAACTAAACTAATATAACCCTTTTTTATATTTTTTTTATATTTTGTTTCTTTTATCAAATGAGAAAATAAAAGGCCAAATAAAACATATATTAGTATACAATGAGACTGGGCTGGCTCCATTGAGGATCCGACTAACCCCTAATGGCCCATGTCAAACAAACAATAAAACACACATGTAGATCAAGCAACGAAAATCTAGCCGCTAATCGTGTAACAGACGCCTGACATTAATCACAAGACCAAATCCATTATTGAAAATCATCTAGAAGATACACCAAATACATTGGGCAGTACAAGTGGACACGGGGAAACCATCATAGGGAAACCAAGAAAAATAATATATAACAATAAATAAATAAATGCAAATCAAATAATAGAGTTAATGAACATGAAACGTTAAAGGTCAGTGAGGGTAAAAAGCATCCTCATTCTCTCTCATCCTTTCCTCTCAGATTCAAGTGAAACACCACGAATCAAAACAAAAGGAAAAAAAAAAGACCAAGCATCAATGAAAATACGCATTAAACATCAAACATAAAAGATCTCCTTCCCCAAATTCAAAACCCTACTTCTCCGATTTCAATATGTTTCAGGAAATCACATGCCAATTTAAGACCCTAACAAGAAATATAACAAGAGAAAGGGTCTAGAGCTTTACCAATCGACGGTGACAGCAAGTCTAGAGGATGATAATGACAGAGCTCCGACGAAGTTGAAGGAATTCCGGTGAGTTTAATCCTTCTACTTCCTTTTGCGTATTTTCTTCTCCTAATAAACTCGTCGCTGCTTTCTCGTTGTTATTTGTTGTTGATGTTCTGTAACTACGAATGGTAGGTTTAGCTCAAGTTTGATTGGGTCTCGATGTGAGGCTCCATGAACTTCTTGGAAATGAGCTTTAGGTATAGGGTTTTCTAAGGATTGTTGCTCCGCCGTTTTTTAGGGTTTTTTGAACTTAGGTTTTTTCTTAGGGTTTTTTGATTGTCGTCCCTCTTATTGAACACAAACTCAGCTTTTATATCATGAATTAGGGTTCATGCTCCTTCACAATCCCGTGGGAAATTTCTCACTAAATCATCATTTTCTGCTTTCTGATGCCAAAAGTAAATTTTGCTAAAAATGTGAAAATCTCTCTGTTGTTTTTTGTTTGAGACACGCGACCCTTTGCTTTTTTGTTCAAATTTTCTCTTTTGAAAATACGCTTTTTGTTGACTTTCTGCTCGATGCGTTTCCCTTGTAGGTTTCAATCACCAATTGGTGTCTAATCTGATGCAAGTCTGTGGGCCGCAGAGTCTGCACAACTAAGCCACATCAGGTCATAGCAGGTCTTCGGTTTTCGCAATTTGTTTGTTGTATGGTGGTAGGAGTTGATGTTGACTGGATGGCAGGTCTGCTGTGGTTGCTTTTCTTATAAACTAGTTCGATTTCTTTGCTTTGCCTGGTAAATCTATGTGATTTTTGAATTTGGCTTGCTTTTGCCTTGGACATTCGCAGGTCTTGGCACTTTGGGCAAAGGCGTGTTCTGTATAACTTTTAGATCGCAGCAGGCCTCTTTTCATCCACCTTGATGTATATCCTGTGATTTCAACAGGGTCTTGGTGTATAACATGCCATATCCTTGGATGTACTGCTGGCTGTGTGGTCCCTCTCATACTTCTCAGGTTCTCGAGGCATTGCATTTTTTTGTGTATTGAATTCTTGAGATATGAGTTTTTGCCCTTTTCTGATATAGGCTTCTTTTCATGACAGGAATAAGGTATTGGCCCTGATATTGCTGCTGCCTAGTGTCACACCCCAAATTTTACCCCTAACTGCTCGCATCATAAATTCATCGCATTTAGCAGGGGGTTTTTTTCCCGATTTATTTTTCTGTTGCTTTTTCTCATTTTCTAGCTTCCATTTTAATTTAATTTCATTTTCTTATTTACAACCTTTTAATTCATTTTGTGTTTCAATTTTAATTTCTATTTTCGTTTCTATTATCAAGTTCCTATTTTAAAATTTTTTATTTCTAACCTTTAGCTCAATTTTCAATTTTTTTCTAAATTTATAATTTATTTCTTTTCATTTTCAAGTTCGCATTTTTAAATTAGTTTTTATTTCATTTTCAAGTTTTATTTTTGAATTTATTTTTTATTCTTCAATTTTTAATTTTATTCCATTTTCAAGTTGTTATTTCTAAATCTAATGTCAATTTCAATTCATTTTTATTTTCTAAATTCCAAACTTATTTCTCAAATTCTAAAGTTAATTTTTAATTTCAATTATTTAAGTTTCTAAGTGATTTCAATTTTAAGTTTAATTCTTTTTTTATTCACTTCTAATTCAAACTTTAATTTTTAACCATTTATTCCATTTTAATTCATATCCACATTTTTACTTTTTAAATTCCAATTTATTTCTCAAGTTTCTAAATTAATTTTAATTCCAAGTTATTTATTTAAGTTTATGAGTTATTTTCAATTTTAAGTTTATTTCTTTTTAATTCATGTCTAATTTAAGTTTTATTTAGATTCTAATTTAGAGTTTCTCTTTTCAAGTTTCAATTTCAAACTATAATCAAATGTAAATAATCAAATTTATTCCATAATTTTTGTTTTGTTACAATTACACATAAAAAAAAAAGAAAGAAAGTGTACAAAAAAAATTCAGCACAAGACTACAAAAAAATTCAGCCACCCACAGCAGGCCTGCAGCCACCAACAGCCTGCACTCTGCTCCACTTCCTCCACAAAATTCAGCATTTGTTCCCTCCTTCCAAGCACCCTTCACCTACAAGTTTTATGGTACAAAAATCAGAACAGCTATCAAAAACAACACTACAAAACTCAGCACAAACACACAGAAAACAGTTACAAAAATAGCTCTAAAACATTACAAATTCAGCCCTCACAACTACACACAAACTCACTCAAACCAACCCTCAAACTCACTGCAAATCACCCCTCAAAAACATACTACAGCTCAGCTTTAAAGCTCACAAAAATCACACCTACCCACTGTTACATTCCCAAATTCAGCACCTAAAACATCAACCAAAACAGCCCCTAAACTCACTCAAACCAACCCTCAAACTCACTCAAACCAACCCTCAAAACTCAGCCACAAAACCACTCAAACAGTCCACAAAAAACAGCACCAGAACAGTCCTAAAACACATACCAACTCAGCCTTAAAACACACTCATAACAGTTCTCAAATCAACTCAACTCAGCATACAAACACAAAAAAAACCAACAACACAAAGCAGCATCAAAGCACCCCAAAGTTCAGCAACAACAAAAGGGAAAACAAGCGAGTTCAGAGGATAGGAGACTTACTCGTGGACTCTTCACCCCGATAACGTTCGGGTCGGTATCGTCTTTTTTTCCTTTCACTTCTTTTAGCATTTGTCCATAGCATAGTTTCTTTCTCATCTTTATTTTCAAATCTGTTCATCACAAAACAAATTTCATATTAAAAAAAAAAACTTCAAAAAATTATAACTTAAAAATTCACAGCCAAAAATAATAAACCACCACTTTATCAACTTACTTTCATTTCTCACTTCAAACCTCACAGCAAGAACATCAAAACAGAACCTGGAAAAAAAGCCTCGAAAAGAAAACCAAACCATACCTGCCAAATAACAGAAAGCCGACCCATCCGCCCATCCAACATCAAACTCATCAATCACCTCTTTCAAACTGAAACCGATCCTTCGCCGCCAACACCAACATATCAAACATCCCAACACGCCTTTCCGCGAGCCCACACTATAATACTCTTCTACCTTCACCGCTCACATCTCAGAAAGAACGCTATCCCGAAGCTCACTGCACAAGACCAAAGACAGCAGCCACCACACAAGCAAACTGCCGGCTCATCACTTCAAACCGAGTTTCAAACCATAAACACAGAGAAAAGAGGCGAAGGAGAAGCCTTGAGTCAAAACTGTAAGGATTGAAAAACTCACCAAAACAGAACCGTAAAACCGAGTGAAGTCCATCAACCACAAACCTGCTTTCTTCTTCAAAACCCCTTTCACTACTCAACATCACAGCAAACTTCATCAAACCGCCGCGGCCAGCCCCAACACACGTCCATAAAACAAATCACCAAAACACCGGCCAAGCCACCACTCACCATAATCCATTTCTCCTTCTCTAAACTCATCATCATTATCCTCTCAAACCTTTTCAAAACAACCCAAACAATCTCTTATTTTCACATCCACCTTCGCCTTTCAAGAACATAAAGCAAAACTCGCCGAAGATCCATTCACTACCATACTCAAAGCAATCGCGAAACAAACTCTTCAACCTTTAACCATGAACACTCACCACCTCTAAACCGTCTACAGCAAATCTAAACCAAACCGTGAGGAATCCAAGCTGAAGCAACCTTTTCTCAAATCCAAGAAGCATCACAAATCACCTTCAAACTCATAGCCGCCACCGACCTGCAAATCCAAAACCAGAGAAATCCAACACAAAAAAAGAACCAGAACCAAAACCGATTCTAAAAAGAAGAAGCAGAGAGAACCAGAGAACAAAGTGAAACCTGACACTACCATTAAAGCCGCATAAACCGCGAGCTACTGAGCGAGAATCAGAACCAAGTCACTAACCGCGAAAATCCGAATGAGCTTGAGAAACAAACCATAACCTAAACAACTTTCATCTTTTCCCTGTTCGTAAAAACACCCGCAAATCATCTCCATCCGAAGCCTTCGTGAACCAACAACAACCTGTCCGCCCACAACCTAGAACCGTCCTTCAACCTTGAACAGGACACCCTCAGCCGAACCTGCTCCAAAACCACCGTGAGTCATCACAACCCCAACCCTCTTCTCTGTTAAACCAGACCCATCGTAACCACGAAACCCACATCAGAACCGACCAAAAAACAAAGCTTGAGAGAATGAAACCAAAAGCGTGAGATCCGAGTTCCCGATCCAAAACGCCACCGGCGAAAACACAAACCTGCAAAGATCGACCAAAACAACCTCTGATTCCTCCGTCCCAAATCATCATTTCTCACTCAAGCCAAAACCAACACCCACTGAAACTTACCTTTACCGAAATCAAACTCACCTGAAACCCCATTACCGCCGCCGCGGAAAGATGAAGGATGAGCGAATTCGCCGCCGTGTGCCACCACGAGTGAGTGAGAGAAACTGTTGTGAGATTCAGAGAGAGACGAGCGAACATTGAGAGTGAGAGCTTCGCGAGTGACAAACCTTTGAGCCGTTGACCACCGCGAGGAGAAGCAAGACCACCGTGTAAGGTCGCCGGCGGCCGCTTTCTTTCGAGGGTTGGGTTTTTTTCGTTTTTCTCTCTATTTGTGTTTGAAGAAGAAGGGAATTTACTTATTTTCTCTGTTTTTGCTTCTAATTCTTTCCCCTTTAAATTTTATTAATTCTTAATTATTTATTTAGTTGTTATATTTTCCTGTTAAGTTTTTTTTTAAAAAAAAAGAGGCTGATTTTTCTAAATGTTGTTGGGCTTAACCCGCAAACCCAATCCTTTCTTTTCTATTGTGTTTTGTTAAAGATTTTGAAACTCAAAAAAATATTTCTGCTAATTAATTGTTTTAAATAATACTGTTTAATATGGTTTCTTAAGTCATTAATTAATTATATTAAATCATTGTTATCTAATTTAGTTAATTAATTTCCTTTTCTTTTCTTTCGTTTAAATATATATGAAATAAATAAATATAATATTTTAACTTTTAATATTTTCTTTTTATTATTATTAGTATACTTAGTTTAGAGATTTACATATATATATAAAATAAAATAAAAAACATTTCAATTTTAATTTTCTTTTCCATTCTATTATTATATTATTTAGTGAAGAATTATATACATATAAAATAAAAAATACATTTTAATTTTTAGAATTTTCTTTTCTATTATTATCATTATAAGTAGTAAAAAAAATGTGTATATTTAATTTCTTGATTTTATTATTTAGGCCGATGATATGACAAAAGGTCACGATAAATCGTTTCCGATTAATCGTGACCCATATGAGGCCATGCATTTTATTTATTTCTATTTCATACATTTATTTATTTCTTATTCCATTTAATTCATTATTTTTTCTATTTAATTTATTTAATTCATTTCATTCTAATCTCATAATTTATTCCACTTTATTTATTAATTTATTTCTCGCGTCTTTACACCATATTGATTTCATTTCAAAAATAATAATTCCTTGGTCCAACGCCAAGTGAAATTCACTACACTTCACTCACGCACGTAAGTCGGTCGTTTACGATCGCCATCTGCACATTCCTTACACTTCACAGCTTTCCAACTTAAGCAAATTGAAGCACTACGCTTGTTTTCCACCCCCGCATTCTCGATCCACATATCGAGCCATACCCAGTTACTGAGCCCTTTACTTTGCATATTGTCCATTTACTTTATTCGATTTATTTTTGCAAGTAGCAGCCTTTGCCTAGTCTTAGGAGCTTGCACCCTCTTTTATTTTTGTTTATGCTTTTCAATCCAAAAGGGAAAGACTCCTGCAGTTGACTCAATGTCATAGGAAGTTTAGCCATCCCTCATCCTTAGGTCCTTAGCCATTAGGTCCTTAGTATTTTTAGTTTACAACTTTTTGTGACTTTCTTAAAGTCACGTGAGTGTTTTCCATAACACTTACCTTCCCCCGTGAACCTTGAGCGTAACCAAGTGTTCGTTAATCCTTAGGAGAACTACGAGTGCTCTGATTCTATACCCGATACGTAGGCATCGATGCGATGTTGTGCGAGCACCATTAGAAATAAAACCTTAGGTTCCCTTAGTTTTAGCAAGCAATAAACAACAATAATACAAATACTAACAAGAGGTTCCCGTAGGATACTGCGGATGCTTAGGATGCTAACACCTTCCCTAAGTATAATCAACCCCCGAACCTAGTTTCTCCTCATTTAGGGTTTTTACGATCTTTTTCCCTTTTCCCTTTGGATTAAATTAAAGTCGGTGGTGAACATAAAAGTTTTGCGATTCAAGCTTAATCAATAGCTTGGTATCCGATTCTCACCGCGACACCTAGGCCTGGAGACTTGTTCAGTGGCTGATCTTTGGGAAGAGTGATGGACTCGGGACAAGTGAGGGGTCTCATAGCTATTCTCTTTTGCTAGTTCAAATTTGCACCCGTGGAATCTGTCCCTCATCCCCTTGATAAGTTCCTTTTATTTGTCCTTTTTCTAACATAAAGTTTCTTCTTGTCTCTTTTTGTGAATGTCTTGTAACCTGCCCTTGTTTCTGTTGATTTATCCCTACTGTTGTAACAACCCAATCCCAATTGGTTTGAAATGAACCGTGCCAGTTGTGTTCGGATTGGACTGAAAAGTGTTCTTTTCAAATGGTTTTATCTTTGGTTTTCTACATTGTTATGAAGCCTCTATTCTCACTGCCTATCTCAATGCGATACTAGTTCTCTACGTTAGAACCAAGTTGATGACATCTTTTCTTTTCTATTTGTAGGTTTGTGTTTGGCATGGGATGATGTTAATAATGGTATCCACAGGGAGCGTCAATTCTGCTGGTTGTACATGCGATGGAAATCAATTGCTGGACAGAAAGATCATATCTTGAACACCTTGAAGTGACTATAGGAGTGGTTAATTAAATCCTGAATTAGAGATCAACTTTGTATTTTGAATTTTTTAGTGACTGAATGTGATGACCTTGTAACGGATATTTGATTGAATTAAATCTCGGTCTTAAAGTTAGTAGCATGTGAAATTGGTTTAATAATTTATGCTTTAAACTTCGAATACGATTCATATTACTAAACTTCATGCATTTAACCTTTCCAAGTTAATTCTACTCTTATGATGCCATGCTTCTTCATGTTGATATCACAACAAACTACTCACACCAACTTATGGTTTCACTTAGACTTAGCACAAAGACTAGACATAATCGTTGTAATGATCGCTTGATCGGGGTTGCATAATTTTTGATTTCGAAACATCTCACTTTAATGAGCCACAAGGCATTTCTTCCATCCATGATTTAGAATTATCTTGTAACAAGGTTTGAACCAATTTGAAATAAATGACTTTCATTGCTCTTGTAACATTTAGACTTGTTCTTTGTGATTGAAAATGATGATGCGATTCTTGGGCTTAAAAGAAAATCCTCCCCTCCTCTTTTGTATTGCCATCTTGAAATTAAATAATTCCTTATCCTTGCAAATTATTTGCCAAGCGTTGAATAGTCTTGTTTACCTTAAAACAGACCCCTAAGGGAACGCATTTTGAAGACCACACATATCACCTTGCCAACGTTCAAAAAACTTCTCAAAACAATCAAGGCAATAACAACAAATAACAACAAATTCATGACTTTGAAGGACTTAAGTGAGGGTGAGCAAAGAACTTTATTCTCAAGACCTCAAAGGAAGATGTCTTTTTTAGAGTAAACCTCACCATCTCTATTTTGAACACAAGATTGCATGCTAAGTAGTCATAGAATAATAATCTCAATTACAATGTGTCTCCTAACCGATTATCTGATAAAACATGATACAAGCGCCCAAGATAAGAACATCCCAGATAAAAACTAAAGTTCAGCTCCAAGCCCTGAATGGAACCAGACCCTCTAAATTCCGTAACACTAACCAAGAGAAATCCCAAATCCCGAGCTTTGAGGAAAACAGAAAGTGCAAATATGGCTATGGCTGAGTATAAATGTGGATGTAAAGTACGAATGCGAAAGATCGAAACAAAAGAAAGGAGGGCAAATTTTGGGGTGCAACAGCTGCCCCTATTCAAACGGCTTAAACCTGAAAGGTAGAAGAAGTTTGGATACTAAAAGAACCAGAAAATTGGCGCTCCGAGAAGTAAAAGAAAATAAACAGTGAAAAGGCTGGAGGGATAAACTATAGATCCAAACTCCAACGGGAGAATAGACGGCTTTACTGGGGATAAAGCTCACATAATCATAACATAAATCCCTCCAGGGAGTTTTGAAATACAACCAGACGATAGATGATCAACAGATAACAACGTGCATCGGGGAGATGTCATTTGACAAAACTCTCATCATATTCCTCTTATCCTGAAAGAGACAACCATATGACGGAAAACAAACTTCACGCCCAAACTTCTCAACTTGTATGGAAGAGACAGCCATTTGTTGGAATAAATAAAAGAGATTCATATCAAACTTCCCGACTTGTATGGAAGAGACAGCCATTTGATAGAACATTCATTATACTTCCCTTCTTCTGAAAGAGACAGCCATATGACGAAGAACAAACTTCACGCCCAAACTTCTCAACTTGTATGGAAGAGACAGCCATTTGAAGGAAATTGGAAAATTCACAACAAACTTCTCAACTTGTATGGGAGAGACAGCCATTTGTTGGAATAAATAAAAGAGATTCATATCAAACTTCTCGACTTGTATGGAAGAGACAGCCATTTGATAGAACATTCATCATACTTCCCTTCTTCTGAAAGAGACAGCCATATGACGAAGAACAATTTCACGCTCAAACTTCTCGACTTGTATGGAAGAGACAGCCATTTGACGGAAATTGGAAAATTCACAACAAACTTCTCAACTTGTATGGGAGAGACAGCCATTTGTTGGAATAAATAAAAGAGATTCATATCAAACTTCTCGACTTGTATGGAAGAGACAGCCATTTGATAGAACATTCATCATACTTCCCTTCTTCTGAAAGAGACAGCCATATGACGAAGAACAATTTCACGCTCAAACTTCTCGACTTGTATGGAAGAGACAGCCATTTGACGGAAATTGGAAAATTCACAACAAACTTCTCAACTTGTATGGGAGAGACAGCCATTTGTTGGAATAAATAAAAGAGATTCATATCAAACTTCTCGACTTGTATGGAAGAGACAGCCAATTGATAGAACATTCATCATACTTCCCTTCTTCTGAAAGAGACAGCCATATGACGAAGAACAATTTCACGCTCAAACTTCTCGACTTGTATGGAAGAGACAGCCATTTGACGGAAATTGGAAAATTCACAACAAACTTCTCAACTTGTATGGGAGAGACAGCCATTTGTTGGAATAAATAAAAGAGATTCATATCAAACTTCTCGACTTGTATGGAAGAGACAGCCATTTGATAGAACATTCATCATACTTCCCTTCTTCTGAAAGAGACAGCCATATGACGAAGAACAATTTCACGCTCAAACTTCTCGACTTGTATGGAAGAGACAGCCATTTGACGGAAATTGGAAAATTTACAACAAACTTCTCAACTTGTATGGGAGAGACAGTCATTTGTTGGAATAAATAAAAGAGATTCATATCAAACTTCTCGACTTGTATGGAAGAGACAGCCATTTGATAGAACATTCATCATACTTCCCTTCTTCTGAAAGAGACAGCCATATGACGAAGAACAATTTCACGCTCAAACTTCTCGACTTGTATGGAAGAGACAGCCATTTGACGGAAATTGGAAAATTCACAACAAACTTCTCAACTTGTATGGGAGAGACATCCATTTGTTGGAATAAATAAAAGAGATTCATATCAAACTTCTCGACTTGTATGGAAGAGACAGCCATTTGATATAACATTCATCATACTTCCCTTCTTCTGAAAGAGACAGCCATATGACGAAGAACAATTTCACGCTCAAACTTCTCGACTTGTATGGAAGAGACAGCCATTTGACGGAAATTGGAAAATTTACAACAAACTTCTCAACTTGTATGGGAGAGACAGCCATTTGTTGGAATAAATAAAAGAGATTCATATCAAACTTCTCGACTTGTATGGAAGAGACAGCCATTTGATAGAACATAAACCTTGCTGAGGATGAACAAATTTCTCGGAAAGAGGATGTCATCTGTTGATTTACTGGGAAATCCATGGATAAAAACAAGCTTCTCAAATACGGAGACTGCCACTATTCGTCAGGTGTAAGTATTCCAAGGGAATGTTGCAACAACACTGTTGGAGAGCAAAATTTGTCTTCAATGGAAGCCTTCATTTCTTCTGGGAAACCAAGCATTCGAAGGTGCAAAATGAATTCATTTTCCATCTGGAACTGCTGGGGATGGAACACCTGCTCGGAAAGAGACGGTCATCCGTTGATTTACTCAAAAGTTTGAAGACAAAACAAGCTTCTCAAATAAAGAGACTGTCACTTGTTGTCAGGTGTAAGTATTCCAAGGGAATGTTGCAACAACACTGTTGGAGAGCAAAATTTGTCTTCAATGGGGATGATCAATTCCTTCTAGGAGACAAAGTGTTAACAGGTGCAAAATAAATGCACTTTCCAATTGATCATCACAATCGCCAAAGACCCAAAATTCAATCCAGGGACGAGCTGGAAAGAAACTGTCAATCAAGACACTATCCTCTGAGGAATGAACTCAATCAGGATTTATTCTATCCAAGTGTGGAAAGGAGAGCTAAAGCAAAATCTTCCGCGAGGGTGGAAACTCAGTGGAGAATTAGGAAGAATGTACATTTTCTGCCTAAGGCTGACAATTCTATTTGGAGAGAGACACATCACTTGGGGATAAATGTGACCAAGGCGAAGGTATGCATTAATGAATGCAACATGAATATGAATATGCGTATGAATTCAAATATGATGTACATGTATGTATATATGTTATGTTTATGCTGACAAACAGACAAAACAGACACGTAAGATAGATCAGTGAGGAGAACACAACAACCAGATGCTCGACCAGTCTCAACAGGACGTCAGCGGCCCATAACGCGGTCGACTCCGATGAGGATGAAATGGTTTACCTTCTGCTAGGGGAGTCAAACCAACAATCTACCCACATAGATTTAAACAGGCTCACACAGGTACATCAGGCTTACATCTTTCCAAAGACGTCGAGTAGCAAAAATTTGTCACAGAAAATGAGCCGCATAAGTAACACTTCAATGACTCATATTGGAGAAACATGAGCATGCCGTATTTAACGAGATAATTATTTCACATTTTGCATTTCAACCATTCTTGGAACAACATTAACGTCCATCTTTCGGTTCGCCAACTTAGTAAGTGTACACAAATTAAAACAAATATAGTAAAAGACTTTTTGTTTCGAAGATCATTATTAATAACAGTGCCATTTTTTGAGATGAAGATAGAATAAGAATTGCAAGCAAAGGCACAGGCTCAAATTTTCATTAATGGAATGGTAATCTGCCAATAGCGGGATTCCATAGATCTTTACAAAAATGGAATAAATGGTAATTAAATGGGAAAAGACTACATTAGAATTACAATGACCATTATTTCCTCCAACTACTTTGAATCCCCGGCATTCTTGAGTTTGAATTAGATTTGAAGAAACCTTGGCACACGATGTTGTCATCAAAACCCGATACAGTTACTTGCCTTTATCCCTAACTTTTGCCTGGACTGCCCTTTCAGGTTTTCAATCCAGCGGGATGATTAATTTCTGTTTATGTCTCTAACTTTTGCCTGAGTCGCCCTTTCGGGTTTTCGACCCACCGAGACGCTCTTTTTTTGCCTAAGTCGCCCTTTCAGGTTTTCGACTTACCGAGCTGTTCTTTTTATCTTTATTAGGCGAAGTATTTCTTGACTGTATCCGCATTTGTAGGACGGGCGAGTTCCTCCCCATCCATCGTTGCGAGGATTAGCGCGCCGCCTGAGAAAACTCTCTTGACAACGTACGGGCCATCATAATTAGGAGCCCATTTGCCCCTAGAATCTGATATAAAAGGCTGGAGTTTCTTAATCACGAGGTCGCCTTCTTTGAACACACGAGGATGAACCTTCTTGTCAAAATCCCTCTTCATCCTTTGTTGATATAACTGCCCATGACATAAAGCTGTCATCCTTTTCTCTTCAATCAGATTCAAGTCATTGTACCTACTTTGGCACCATTCGGCTTCTGTTAACTTGGATTCCATCAAAACTCTCATTGACGGAATTTCAACTTCCACAGGGAGTACGGCCTCCATGCCATATACTAAGGAGAAAGGAGTTGCCCCTGTCGATGTGCGAACTGAAGTGCGATATCCGTGTAAAGCAAAGGGGAGTATCTCGTGCCAATCCTTGTAAGTGACAACCATCTTCTGAATGATCTTCTTGATATTCTTGTTAGCGGCCTCCACTGCCCCGTTCATCTTAGGCCTGTAGGGAGAAGAGTTATGATGTTCAATCTTGAACTCCGCGCACATTTCCTTCATCATTTTGTTGTTCAGGTTTGATCCATTATCGGTGATGATCCTACTTGGGATACCATACCGGCAAATGAGGTTGTTTTTGATGAATCGGACTACCACCTGTCTAGTCACATTGGCGTAGGAAGCTGCCTCTACCCATTTTGTAAAATAGTCAATGGCCACTAGGATGAAACGATGCCCATTGGAAGCTTTTGGCTCGATCATACCGATCATGTCGATGCCCCACATGGAGAAAGGCCACGGAGAAGAAAGAACGTTAAGAAGAGTCGGAGGGATATGAACTTTATCAGCATAAACCTGACATTTATGACATTTTTTCACATATTTGCAGCAATCGGATTCCATTGTTAACCAGTAATACCCTGCCCTTAGCATCCTTCTAGCCATAGCATGCCCATTAGCGTGAGTGCCGAATGATCCTTCATGAATCTCCCTCATTAGTATTTCCGCTTCATGCTTATCTACACACCTGAGTAAAACCATATCGAAATTTCTCTTGTACAAAACATCTTGACTCAGAAAGAAGTTATTGGCTAACCTCCTCAGCGTCTTTCGATCCTTGCCGGATGCCCCTGGCGGATATTCTTGGTGTCGTAAGAAACACTCTATATCATAGTACCATGGTTTATCGTCAACAGCCTCTTCCAAGGTGAATACATAAGCAGGTCTATCAAGACGCATAATTTCGATCTTCGGCATATCATTCTGTCGGTTTACAACAATCATGGAGGAGATGGTAGCCAGAGCATCAGCCATTCTATTCTCGCTGCGAGGTACCTGGTGAAACTCAATTTTATTAAAGAATGTCGAGATCCTCCTCGCATAATCCCTGTATGGAATCAAGTGAGGCTGTAGGACTTCCCATTTCCCCTTGATCTGATTGATCACTAGGGCTGAGTCACCATATACATCCAAGTTCTTGATTCTTAAGTCAACTGCTTCTTCCAAGCCCATGATGCAAGCTTCGTACTCGGCTTCATTATTGGTACAATTGAACGTCACTCTTGCAGCGAAAGGGATATGAGCTCCTTGGGGGGTTACAATCATTGCCCCAATTCCTTTTCCGTACAAATTTACGGCTCCGTCGAAAACTAATCCCCATTGGGACCCTGGTTCTGGTCCTTCGTCGAGGGGAGGCTCATTACAATCCTTCATCTTCAAATACATGACATCTTCGTCTGGAAAATCAAACTTTACAGGCTCGTAATCGTCAATGGGTTGGTGTGCTAGATGGTCAGCCAAAATGCTTCCTTTAATTGCCTTCTGAGTGTGGTACTCGATATCATATTCTGATAGTAACATTTGCCAACGAGCAATTCTTCCTGTCAGGGCTGGTTTTTCAAAGATATACTTAATCGGATCCATCCTCGAAATCAACCAGGTAGTGTGATTAATCATGTACTGGCGGAGACGTCGAGCTGCCCAAGCTAAGGCACAACAGATTTTCTCGAGCATAGAGTATCGGGACTCACAATCTGTGAATTTCTTGCTTAGGTAATAGATGGCGTGCTCTTTCCGTCCTGTTTCGTCTTGTTGCCCGAGCATACAACCCATGGAATCTTCCAGTATCGTTAAGTACATGATCAGAGGTCTTCCTTCAACTGGAGGGACCAAAATAGGCGGCTCCAGTAAATAATCTTTGATGTTATCAAAAGCCTTTTGACAATCTTCAGTCCACTTGCAATTTTGATTCTTTCGTAGTAGTTTGAAGATCGGCCCACAGGTCGCAGTCATATTAGAAATAAATCTAGAGATGTAATTCAGACGACCTAAGAATCCCCTTACTTGTTTTTCTGTCTTTGGTGCGGGCATCTCTCGAATGGCTTTGACTTTGTCGGGATCTACTTCAATACCTTTTTGGCTGACAACGAAACCCAACAACTTCCCTGAACGAACACCGAATGTGCATTTGTTAGGGTTCAGGCGAAGCTTGTACTTCCTCAAACGTTGGAACAACTTCAACAGGTACTCCACATGCTCCTCCTCGGTTTTGGATTTAGCGATCATGTCATCAACGTATACTTCAATTTCTTTGTGCATCATGTCATGGAACAGTGTTGTCATTGCTCTTTGATAGGTCGCGCCTGCATTCTTCAAACCGAAAGGCATCACTTGGTAGCAAAACGTCCCCCAAGGTGTAATAAACGAAGTCTTCTCCATATCCTCCGGGGCCATTCGAATCTGGTTGTATCCAGAGAAACCATCCATGAAGGAGAAAACTTTGAATTTAGCTGTACTGTCGACCAACATATCAATATGGGGTAGCGGGAAATCGTCCTTAGGGCTGGCCTTGTTCAGATCTCTGTAATCTACACACATTCTGACTTTCCCATCTTTCTTCGGCACGGGTACTATATTGGCTAACCATTGCGGGTACTCGGAGGTGACAAGGAATCCTGCGTCAATCTGCTTTTGAACTTCCTCCTTAATTTTGATAGCCATGTCAGGGCGTGATCTCCTCAACTTCTGTTTGATCGGCGGGCATTCTGGTTTCAAAGGAAGGCGATGTTCCACGATACGGGTATCCAATCCCGGCATATCCCGGTAGGACCAAGCAAACACATCCGCATACTCTTTCAAAAGCTCTATCATTCTTTCCTTGACATCGGGGAGGAGTAGCGCGCCGATTTTGACTTCCTTCCTGTCATCTTCTGTCCCCAGATTAATTACCTCCACTGCTTCTTTGTATGGCTGGATAGTCTCCTCCTCATTCTCCAGTAGCCGTGAGATCTCATCAGGGACCTCTTCATCATTGTCTTCTTCAGCCTCAAACACCGGGAACTCAAAGTTGGGAGTAGGTAATGGGTCATGCTTTTCAATGGGGTTTTTTATGGTTAATCTGCACATGTGATTGATGTTTTATTTTAGCACTAGACAAATGGAAACGTATGCAGATTTTTTTGAAAAATGAAATATTATATTTATGCAAACATGTAGATGTGTGTTTTTAGGATTACCACTTTTTCGAAAAGCAAAAAGTAAAGATGACAAAAGAAGTCGAAAAATAACACTTTCATTAATGATTGTTTGATTTTCGAAACAAAAGGCCCAACAAAATTACTCTCTTGCCTTGGGCAGGGCAAAGAGGAAACAAAATTCTTAAATTGTATAAAGAGAAAACCCTACAAAAGCATTCTCTTGCTTCGGGCAGAGCGAGAGGTTAATACAAAATTATTACTTAGATAGGCGAACAACAGATGGGACATCAACAGCAGTCCAATTCTGGCACAAAGCTCCATGCTCAATAAAGTCTGGTAAATCTTCTTCAGAATCGTCCTCAATAACCGCGTCCACCTCTGGTGGAGTCGGACTCATGAATCCTCCGCTACGGAAACTTTCTTGTATTGGGCGGATGACACCTTCATCTCCTGTAAGTCTTGCAGATTCGGGTGAAAAACCGACCCCTTCGCGGGCTTTGTTCTCGTTTAAAACCACAACCTTTCCCCACCCCTCAGCTAAACCACTCTCAACAATCTGCTGAGCATCTTTGAAAGACGCAATGGATGCCCCTTTCTTCTTCACTTCTTTATCAGCGATGGTCAGAGCCTGGAAACGGGTGCCAATATCATCTTCTGGTTCCACATATGAAAAAGAGGAGAGATGACTCACAATCATAGCCTGCTCTCCAAACACTGTCACTAACTTTCCCTGACTTACGAACTTGAGTTTTTGATGCAAGGTTGAAGTTACGGCACCTGCTTCGTGGATCCAAGGCCGACCCAATAAGCAACTGTACGCAGCCTTGATGTCCATTACTTGGAATGTGATCTGAAAGGTATGAGGTCCAATCGTTATAGGCAAATCCACTTCTCCGATAACAGTCTTCCGGGACCCGTCGAAAGCTTTGACAATAACCCCACTGACTCTCATAGGAGTGCCCTGAAAGGCTAACATTGAGAGAGTTGTCTTTGGTATAACATTTAGCGAGGAGCCAGTGTCTATCAGCACACTAGACAAGGCGTCAGTCTTGCAATTAACAGAGATGTTCAATGCCATGTTGTGGTTTCTTCCCTGCTCCGGGAGCTCTTCGTCACAAAAGCTAAGATTGTTGCAAACAGTTATATTCGCAACAATATTGTCGAATTGGCCAATAGTGACATCATGATCCACAAACGCTTGCTCTAAAACCTTCTGCAAAGCCTCCCGATGCGCCTCAGAGCTCATCAGAAGAGATAAGATTGAAATTCTCGAAGGCGTGCTCAGAAGCTGATCCACTACGTTGTAATCGCTTTTTCTAATCAGTTTTAGCACTTCATCATCTCCCTTGCTACGATTTGTATTGCTTGATTGGCTTACTTGCTTGAAAGTGTTCTCTGGAGGAGTTTCTTTATGCATCACAGTTTCTTTGGCCTTGTTAGGGAATACCCTCCCGCTTCTTGTAACTCGGCTGACATCAGCAATGTTGACAATGGATGGTAATGGAACCTCCCTTCCGTTTTCAATCATGGTTGCATTATATCTGTATGGTATGGCCCTTTCAGACTGGTATGGCATTGGTCCTGGTACAGCAATGACCAATGGAGTTGTAGCGATCCTCCTACTGTCGTAGGTAATCTCTATGGGCCCAGGTTCATTAAATTGTGGTATTATGACAAATGCCTCTTCATCGATTTCAACATCATTAGGGTTCCTGGGATACATTATTCTGATAGACCTTTGATCCAACATCCTCTGAAGATCTTCTCGCACTAAGCGACATCCTCGTTGATCAACGGAGCAGATTCTACACGCCTCGTAATCATGTACCCCATTGTGGAAGTAGATAAGCCCTGCCAATTCTGCATGTTTTTGCACTAGGGACCCTTGGATCAATCTGACATCATAAACAGCATATTCTCCTGGACAACCGTGCACCATATTCACCGAAGCCCTTCCGTGTGTAGGCAAAGGATTCGCTTGAATATTCGGATTGGTATCTTTAAACGTCAAAACACCATTTTTAATCAAATTCTGGACATCGGCCTTAAAACCAAAACAGTCTTCAATATTGTGGCCTGGCCCGCCTTGATGATAAGCGCAAAACTGGTCAGCTTTGAACCTATAAGTGGGATTCCTGGGTGGAGGGAGGGGAGGCCTTGTTCGAATATGCCCTTTTTGTAGTAGAGCTGGAAATAATTCTGCGTAAGTCATTGGTATGGGGTCATAGACGGGTGTTCTCAAAATATGGTTGTTGTTGTACTGGGGGTGAGCCTGTTGTGGAGGCTGTTGTTGCCGTTGCTGGAATTGTTGAGGTTGATGCTGATGTTGATGCTGTGGAGCGGTTTGCTGACTTTGAGGGAAAAATGGCCGGTAATTAGGACCTGGAGCTGTATTAATAATCGGGGTGATTGCAGCTACCTGCTGCTGATAACCTCTTCTCTGGTGAATGGCACTAACTTCCTGCTCTTTCTTTTTGTGGAAGCCATTTCCGAATTTCTTGATGCCACTGGATGACCCTGTTTCTTTTGCTAGACGCCCTTCTCTAACGGCCTCTTCAAGCCGCATTCCCATGTTTACCATTTCGGTAAAGTCACTGGGTGCGCTTGCGATCATGCGATCATAATAGAACGTGCTCAACGTCTTCAGATAAATCTTGGTCATTTCCTTTTCTTCCAATGGTGGGGATATTTGAGCTGCGACCTCACGCCACTGTTGAGCATATTCTTTGAAGCTCTCCTTGTCCTTCTGCGACATGCTCCGGAGTTGATCTCTGTCCGGGGCCATGTCAAGGTTGTACTTATACTGTCGGATGAAAGCTTCTCCCAGGTCGTTGAAGGTGCGAATTTTCGTGCTGTCCAAACTCATGTACCACTTGAGGGCAGCACCTGTCAAGCTGTCCTGGAAATAATGGATCAGTAATGGGTCATTGTCCTGCTGGGTGGACATCTTTCGGGCGTACATGATTAAGTGGCTCTGAGGACATGAGTTTCCTTTATACTTTTCGAACTCGGGTACCTTGAACTTGTGCGGAACCCTGACATTGGGGACCAAGCAAAGATCCGAGGCCTTTCTTCCAAACAGGTCCTGGCCTCGGAGTGCCCTAATCTCATTTTGCATTTCAAGAAAACGATCCTGGAACTCATCCAATCTCTCGTCTACTCCTGCATTTTCGCTTGGTGCTGTGTGAAAAGGGAGATCTTCGTTGTAATGGGCAGTGTGTATTACAGGCTGAGGAGTGGTCATTACGGCAGCGACGTGTGAGACATGTGGTTGACGATTCTCTGGTATGAAATCACGAGGGATGCCCCACGGGAAACCAGTGGTTGCAACATGTTGGGAATCATTGCTAGGGGCCTCGGTCGTTGGGATGACCACGGCCTCGGTCCTCTGTCCAGTCTCCTGAGAGTTTTGAGACGCCTGATTCTGTGCAGCGGCCATTGTCTCCATCATATTGGTAAGCCTTTCCAAACTGTCCTTCAAAGCAGTCACTTCTCCCCTGAGCTCTTGATTTTCCTGTTCGAGTCTTTCCATCCTCCTGCGACGGTCGGCTCCGGTTTTGTATGGACGAAACAGTTTGACGACTGCTTAAAAAGACACATATGAGCCTCATGTTTTTTTTAGTAAAATGCAGCAAATGATGGAAATGTATGAATGCCATGCCACAAAATGTTAATTTCAGGAAGAACAACCATCAATATCAAAATTTTAAAGGTGCAACATTCAAAACATCACAGAAGTCAAGGGCTATAGGAAACTCCAAACTTCATTCATTCTTAAATAATCAAGACTTAAAATATCAAGTACAAATATTCTGGTTTGTTAACTATTACAAAAATAACACCAATTCTTTTCTGAAATGATCGAAATAAATAAAGCAAAATAAATTACAACTGTAAGACTAATTCCTGGGTCTCTGGGTACTGCATTCCTTCACCTCTTCCTTGAAAGTCTTCAGCATATTTTGGCACATTGAGAGAAAATAACTCACAGCTGGGTAGGATCCATCGTCTTCGAATTCCCCTCTTGCCATAGAGAGTCGGAAAGGTAATTCTTCTACCTGTAAGTTGCACCATTCAATAAGCTGATTAAGCTTATCTCGGTACATGTCTCTTTCCTTGATTCGATCTTGTACAGCTTGCTGGTATCCTTGGAAGTGACCCCGCACCTCATCTCTTGTTGATTCCCAAATGTCGCGATCCTTAGTCAAAGCCTCGTATTGTTCCTTCCAATACCGGGCGTTTCCTTCGGCGCGATTCACCTCTTGGCATTTGGAATCCCAATCTTCCACGGTGAATCGTGAGACGTTCATGGCTTGCACCTTAAGATCATATTCCCGATTCGAACTTCTCACTGCCTCCTCAAGTGCTGCGGTAAGCTCTGCAATCTTCTTCTCGAATTCAGCCCTCTCGATCTTTGCCTTTTTAGTTGCCCTGACATACCAATCCTCGTTATTCGCGCTCCTCCGACAAACCCTGTTTATATCCTCCTTCAAGTGGACCACCGTTCCGTAAGTCTGATCCAGACACCCCTTAACATTATTCTTCTTTCGCTCTTCTTCGTTGGCCCTTTCTTGAATTGCTTCGACTTGAACAGTTTTACGAGCCAAGTCATACCTCAATTCATTCCTTTCATGGGTGACCCGGTGCAGCTTCGAACTGAGCTCTTCGTTTTCTTTCCCGAGATTGGCTACCTTCATTCGAAGTTCTTCTACTTCTTCAAGGGATACTGGTTCATGCACAGGAGGCTTGGGGAGTGCTTCTCCAGAAAAGGGTAGTTTGACGATTTGGACTCTTTCAAGAACCCACTGGCGATAGGGGATCCTGACCACCCCATCTCTTTTTCTTAGCTCGGAACCTTTGGTGTGAACTTTTTCCCAAGAACGGCATATCCTGAAGAGTAATGCCGGATCATTCACACCTCTATCGTGAAGTATCATTTCTTCCAATTCGGCGTCTTCGGGTTTCCCTAGCATAGGGTATTCGTGCTGCCGTATAGTCAAAATGGGATTATAGCTAATGCACCCTTTTGATCCCATTAGTGGCACATTTCTGAAGTTCCCGCAGCTCATAATGATCCGGTCAACATCCAGCTTGTTGGGATACCAGGCAATGTCTCTTTCAGTGAGAGAAGCTAGCATTTGAGACCATTCCCCGCCAGTCATCTTGGGAATTAGAGCATTGCGTTTGAAAACGTGGGATGTGAGCCATTTATACAGCAATGGGAAACAGAAAGTCAAAACAGCACCTTTCTTCTCGTGACGGAGGTGGAGGTTATGGAATACATCTGCCAACAACGGATATACTGGGCTTCGATCTTCTTTCCAAACCGCCCAAAATATGTTAATCGCCGCCGTATCAATGTAATCTTCAAAAGTGGGAAATAATACCAGACCATAAATGAGGAGAGCCAATACATTGACTAAAGCGGCCCATTGACGTTCCTTTACTAATTTCTTACTTTCCTGCTCCAAAAATAGCCTATGGAAACCCCAAAACTCCCTCTTTTGCTTCCAGTTAGCCTTGGCTGTGGCAATGGGGATCTGAAGAGCTTCTGCTACCACCTCCACCTTAAGATCCCGACTGACAAGGGTATAAGGTGCCTTTCCTTTCATAGAAAATCCCAAGAACCCTTCAAATTCTCCCAGAGACGGCGTTAGTTGAAAGTCTTGAAACAAGAAGCTTCGCATTGGCGGATCATAGAATTGGGCCAAAGCTGTGAGACCCGGGATTTGTACATCGACCTCTAGAAGATGAAGCACTTGACCAAACCTTACTTCAAGGGCCCTTTTATAGGAAGCAGGCATTTTCTCTAAGCAGTCCATAAGAACAGTAGTGTTTGGAGAGAAGGCTTTTAGCTGTAGAGTCTTCCTCTTCCCTGAACTCATGACTATTTTGAATGTGAGACAACAAGTAGATGTGTTTTCCTGAAATAACAAGGTGTGCAAGTTATGATGCATATGCTATATGGTTATGAATGCACAAAGCTGGATCCGGGATAACAATGGGAGCTTGGAACTCTAAGATGTAGGCTCTAGAGGGTCGGTCTATATCTTTCTACCCATAATGCCCACTCACAAGGTAGCTTCTATGGTGATGGTATAGGGAAACCCAAGGTCACGGACGTTTATCGTACTACCGCCCCGCCGCAGGCTAGCTGCATTGTGACGATAATAACGATAAGGTCTACCTTGAGTGGAGTTCTCATGCTAGGCGTGCAAGGAGCGAGTCCTCGGAGCCTAACATTACACAACTACCAAAATTGAAACAGGTTCTAAGGGGTCCCAGAACCACAGCCCTTTCATGAATCAGGTCCCGCGACAGGCTAGCTGCGTTGTGACAAGATCTATGAAAAGTCTAACTATCCGGGGGAGCTTTCATGCTAGGCGTGCAAGGAGCGAGTCCTTGGAGACTAACACTAATAACATCCAAATCTAAACTTAGGTGTTCCCTCTTCCTTTTCAAAACTCAAGTGTAAAGTTTCACCCGTGATATCCCGAGATTCAACAGGCAAATATAATGAGCAGGTAATAAAGAAGGAAACAATAAATAGAATATCAACAATAAATAAAGGAGGCAATCAAACGAATCAGCAAACAAACGCATACTATCCTAAACTAGGCTCGACTCTCTTATGCATAAAGCAAAAATTCCCCAGCAGAGTCGCCAGCTGTCGCACCTCGAAAAATACGATCCTAAAACAAAACAACAGAGTCGCCACCTAATTCTATTTATTCTACGAGAGAAAAGGAAGATATAGACACAACCTAAATTGGATAAGAAATGGTCAACGAAACCACTAATCTAAGTTCGGGAGTCAGTTACGCAAAGGGAAGGTGTTAGGCACCCCTCACGTCCGTTGTACTCAACGGGAACCTCTTAGTCTAGTTTGCGCTTTAAATGTTAACTTGTTATTATTGTCTTCTTTTACTGATTAAGTATCGATATCTGCTTATTATTTGTTATAGGGAAAGGTTAAGTTTTTTATTATTGTGTTTTATGGCGGAGAAAAGATTGAGTTTTTTTTATTATTATGCTCGCGAAGGATTAAAAATCCCCGTGCCTACGTATTCCCCTGTGCAATGGGAAAGTCAGAGCTTCGTAGTTCGTACTACTACGATTTGTGTTTTTTTAATTGAACGATTGTTTGAAAATGCATTCTACTGCTAAGCGTTGGCTTATCTGCTCGCGATAGGAGGCTGAAGCGCTAGCTTGCTTGCGAGATAGAATGATCTAAACAACGTTCGTTTTGAGAAAAGACGTTTGATCTTTGTTAACGGTATTTTAAAACGAGAGGGCGAATGAACCACGCGTGGGGCTAGCCCATGTTGCGGTTGCATTCAAGAACGTGCGGAGTGCGAGACTCCGGAGTTCAGTTACTCGCTAATTAATTATAAAATGATTTAAATTGGTAGGTAAGTTTTAATTTGAGATTTGATATGCGAACGGTGATTGAACCAACGCGTGGGGCTAGCCCAATTGCGGTTCAATCCAGAACGTGCGGAATGCTAGACTCCGGAGTTCCTCTTTTCCGTAAAATTAATTAAGATGAATTGGAATGTTTTTATACGAACGGTGATTGAACCAACGCGTGGGGCTAGCCCATTTGCGATTCAATCCAGAACGTGCGGAATGCTAGACTCCGGAGTTCCTTTTTTCCGTAAATTAATTAAGATGAATGTAGTGCAGATGGCGATCACAGATGACCGACTTACGTGTGTGCAAAATGAGTTTATGAAATTATCCGGTGTGGACCAAGACTTAAATTTATTTAGTCAAGCAAAAACTTAGATAAACTAAAACATAAGCTCAAAAAATTAGGATTAAACCTATTTTTTAATTTTGTTTTATAAAAGAATAGTTATTAAGACAATTTTTTTTAGAAGAAAACTAAACTAATATAACCCTTTTTTATATTTTTTTTATATTTTGTTTCTTGTATCAAATGAGAAAATAAAAGGCCAAATAAAACATATATTAGTATACAATGAGACTGGGCTGGCTCCATTGAGGATCCGACTAACCCCTAATGGCCCATGTCAAACAAACAATAAAACACACATGTAGATCAAGCAACGAAAATCTAGCCGCTAATCGTGTAACAGACGCCTGGCATTAATCACAAGACCAAATCCATTATTGAAAATCATCTAGAAGATACACCAAATACATTGGGCAGTACAAGTGGACACGGGGAAACCATCATAGGGAAACCAAGAAAAATAATATATAACAATAAATAAATAAACGCAAATCAAATAATAGAGTTAATGAACATGAAACGTTAAAGGTCAGTGAGGGTAAAAAGCATCCTCATTCTCTCTCATCCTTTCCTCTCAGATTCAAGTGAAACACCACGAATCAAAACAAAAGGAAAAAAAAAAGACCAAGCATCAATGAAAATACGCATTAAACATCAAACATAAAAGATCTCCTTCCCCAAATTCAAAACCCTACTTCTCCGATTTCAATATGTTTCAGGAAATCACATGCCAATTTAAGACCCTAACAAGAAATATAACAAGAGAAAGGGTCTAGAGCTTTACCAATCGACGGTGACAGCAAGTCTAGAGGATGATAATGACAGAGCTCCGACGAAGTTGAAGGAATTCCGGTGAGTTTAATCCTTCTACTTCCTTTTGCGTATTTTCTTCTCCTAATAAACTCGTCGCTGCTTTCTCGTTGTTATTTGTTGTTGATGTTCTGTAACTACGAATGGTAGGTTTAGCTCAAGTTTGATTGGGTCTCGATGTGAGGCTCCATGAACTTCTTGGAAATGAGCTTTAGGTATAGGGTTTTCTAAGGATTGTTGCTCCGCCGTTTTTTAGGGTTTTTTGAACTTAGGTTTTTTCTTAGGGTTTTTTGATTGCCGTCCCTCTTATTGAACACAAACTCAGCTTTTATATCATGAATTAGGGTTCATGCTCCTTCACAATCCCGTGGGAAATTTCTCACTAAATCATCATTTTCTGCTTTCTGATGCCAAAAGTAAATTTTGCTAAAAATGTGAAAATCTCTCTGTTGTTTTTTGTTTGAGACACGCGACCCTTTGCTTTTTTGTTCAAATTTTCTCTTTTGAAAATACGCTTTTTGTTGACTTTCTGCTCGATGCGTTTCCCTTGTAGGTTTCAATCACCAATTGGTGTCTAATCTGATGCAAGTCTGTGTGCCGCAGAGTCTGCACAACTAAGCCACAGCAGGTCATAGCAGGTCTTCGGTTTTCGCAATTTGTTTGTTGTATGGTGGTAGGAGTTGATGTTGACTGGATGGCAGGTCTGCTGTGGTTGCTTTTCTTATAAACTAGTTCGATTTCTTTGCTTTGCCTGGTAAATCTATGTGATTTTTGAATTTGGCTTGCTTTTGCCTTGGACATTCGCAGGTCTTGGCACTTTGGGCAAAGGCGTGTTCTGTATAACTTTTAGATCGCAGCAGGCCTCTTTTCATCCACCTTGATGTATATCCTGTGATTTCAACAGGGTCTTGGTGTATAACATGCCATATCCTTGGATGTACTGCTGGCTGTGTGGTCCCTCTCATACTTCTCAGGTTCTCGAGGCATTGCATTTTTTTGTGTATTGAATTCTTGAGATATGAGTTTTTGCCCTTTTCTGATGTAGGCTTCTTTTCATGACAGGAATAAGGTATTGGCCCTGATATTGCTGCTGCCTAGGCCTGGAGACTTGTTCAGTGGCTGATCTTTGGGAAGAGTGATGGACTCGGGACAAGTGAGGGGTCTCATAGCTATTCTCTTTTGCTAGTTCAAATTTGCACCCGTGGAATCTGTCCCTCATCCCCTTGATAAGTTCCTTTTCTTTGTCCTTTTTCTAACATAAAGTTTCTTCTTGTCTCTTTTTGTGAATGTCTTGTAACCTGCCCTTGTTTCTGTTGATTTATCCCTACTGTTGTAACAACCCAATCCCAATTGGTTTGAAATGAACCGTGCCAGTTGTGTTCGGATTGGACTGAAAAGTGTTCTTTTCAAATGGTTTTATCTTTGGTTTTCTACATTGTTATGAAGCCTCTATTCTCACTGCCTATCTCAATGCGATACTAGTTCTCTACGTTAGAACCAAGTTGATGACATATTTTCTTTTCTATTTGTAGGTTTGTGTTTGGCATGGGATGATGTTAATAATGGTATCCACATGGAGCGTCAATTCTGCTGGTTGTACATGCGATGGAAATCAATTGCTGGACAGAAAGATCATATCTTGAACACCTTGAAGTGACTATAGGAGTGGTTAATTAAATCCTGAATTAGAGATCAACTTTGTATTTTGAATTTTTTAGTGACTGAATGTGATGACCTTGTAACGGATATTTGATTGAATTAAATCTAGGTCTTAAAGTTAGTAGCATGTGAAATTGGTTTAATAATTTATGCTTTTAAACTTCGAATACGATTCATATTACTAAACTTCGTGCATTTAACCTTTCCAAGTTAATTCTACTCTTATGATGCCATGCTTCTTCACGTTGATATCACAACAAACTACTCACACCAACTTATGGTTTCACTTAGACTTAGCACAAAGACTAGACATAATCGTTGTAATGATCGCTTGATCGGGGTTGCATAATTTTTGATTTCGAAACATCTCACTTTAATGAGCCACAAGGCATTTCTTCCATCCATGATTTAGAATTATCTTGTAACAAGGTTTGAACCAATTTGAAATAAATGACTTTCATTGCTCTTGTAACATTTAGACTTGTTCTTTGTGATTGAAAATGATGATGCGATTCTTGGGCTTAAAAGAAAATCCTCCCCTCCTCTTTTGTATTGCCATCTTGAAATTAAATAATTCCTTATCCTTGCAAATTATTTGCCAAGCGTTGAATAGTCTTGTTTACCTTAAAACAGACCCCTAAGGGAACGCATTTTGAAGACCACACATATCACCTTGCCAACGTTCAAAAAACTTCTCAAAACAATCAAGGCAATAACAACAAATAACAACAAATTCATGACTTTGAAGGACTTAAGTGAGGGTGAGCAAAGAACTTTATTCTCAAGACCTCAAAGGAAGATGTCTTTTTTAGAGTAAACCTCACCATCTCTATTTTGAACACAAGATTGCATGCTAAGTAGTCATAGAATAATAATCTCAATTACAATGTGTCTCCTAACCGATTATCTGATAAAACATGATACAAGCGCCCAAGATAAGAACATCCCAGATAAAAACTAAAGTTCAGCTCCAAGCCCTGAATGGAACCAGACCCTCTAAATTCCGTAACACTAACCAAGAGAAATCCCAAATCCCGAGCTTTGAGGAAAACAGAAAGTGCAAATATGGCTATGGCTGAGTATAAATGTGGATGCAAAGTACGAATGCGAAAGATCGAAACAAAAGAAAGGAGGGCAAATTTTGGGGTGCAACACTTGTCATGGGGGTTCTTACACACATATAAGATGTTATGAAGCTCACTTGAAGCCTTGGAAATTCATTTAGCCTGATTAAAGTCAAAACCCTAGTTTTGGATGCACTACTTAGGAGGTGCATTGTCTGAGGGAATTGTCAACTCTTATGACCCATTGTGAACTTTGTGAACCTTGTGAACCATCATAAAATGTCTTGTGAACCTCATGGGAGGTATTGTGAACCTTGTGAACCTCATAAAGTGACTTTGTAGACCTCATGAACCTCAGGAAAGCTTTGTAATCATTGTGAATCTTGTGAACCTTGTGAACCTTCAAGAAGTAACTTGTAGACCTCATGAATATCATGAAAGGTTATATGAACATTGAGAAACTTGTGAACCTTGTGAACCTCCATAAAGTAACTTGTAGACTTCATGAACCTCATGAAAGGGATTGAAAGCATTGGGAAGCTTGCGAACCTTGTGAACCTTCAAGAAGTAACTTGTAGACTTCATGAACCTCATGAAAGGTTATATAAGCATTGTGACTCTTGTGAACCTTGTGAACCTTCTCAGCACACAAAGTCTTGTATTGTGAGGGCAAATTTTGGGGTGCAACAGCGTGCTGGCGTTAGAAGCAGGGGACTAATCCCTTTTGTTCACAACCTGGAAAAAATCATGAAAAAGAAAGCAAAACAAATACACAAAAGGCTTGGGGGATTCGAACCCAGGACCTTTAAACAATACACAAACGCATTTACCATTCCATCCGGGAGGGCGCATCTGTTAGTATATTCATCACAATACATAATATATTAAGTTTAATAATTAGAGGGGAAAAATATGAAAAATTGCTGAGCCCAGGATTCGATCCCTGGACCTTAGCCTCACACGCGCATCCCTTTACCAACTGAGCTAACACTGCAACTGTGAAACAAAATAGAAACAATTACATAAAATATTATATCAAGTATTTGAATTTCCAGATGGCGCCAAGAGGTCATCTTCTTCAATTTTCCTGCGAAATTAACTGTGTTTTTCCAGCGAATTTACCTACGAACCTGGTTTCGTAGGATTTCCTAGCTTTGCTCAAAGATCATCAAACCTGTAAAATTTTAACAAAATAGGAGTACCATTGTACTCCCCATAACCAGCCCAGTTCAATTATGTACTTATAATTCATTTATATTTGCTAAATTAGGAAGCCCTAATTTGGAACATAAAACCTTAACAATGGCGTTATCTTATGCCGGCCATGAAGCTTTGATCTAAGCATCCAGAAACGTTCTACACATCACTATAAACATGATTGAACAAACAAAATACATTAAAACGCAGTGAATATATGGAATCGAAAAAAATAATTCAAGAGAAAAAAAATGCTTCGGATTATGGATATGAGCATGGTTCTGATGCATTTGAGGATTGGTATAGACTCAGTGATGTCCAGGGAACCTCTTGGTGTCCTTAAAATACCTTATAACCTCTTGCAATGTAAAATCCGAAACTTGATTTTTTGATGAAATTTGAAACTTTGAAACTTGTCTTTGAGGCAGAAAATTCGTCCCCTTATGCATTGGTTACCTTCATGTACTTATAGTGAATGAATTAGGTCAGAAAGTTTGATGGATTTGTGGGCTTTTGGGATAACTTGAGATTGAAGAAACCAATTATTCATAAATGTCCAAAGATCACACCAAACCTTTCTATTTCTGTTATGCACGAATTTGGATGGCATCTAATCAACTTGAATGTCATTTAAAGGCTTCTAGAAGAAGAATCATGTTCAAATATTGATTTTTTGATTTTATTTTGATTTAATATGTATTTAAATGAATAAAATCCAAATAAATATTAAATAAAATAAAAAAAAACAGAAATTGCATGGGTTGGGTCGTGCTTGGTATTTTCATAAAGATGGGATAGCAATTTGGTGGGCTTATTTAGCAAAAATTTGATTTTAGGCCTTATTTGCTTCATAAACTTTCCTAAAATTTCCCAACTTTGCAAGGGCACAAATCCTTCAATTTTAATGCTATGAGGGTGTTCTGGGACATTTTGGAAAGCTTGAAGAGTCCTCTAACCAACCCCATTGGTTTCATGTCCATATCATTTATCATTCTCAAGTTATGCCCTTTTGAAGTTGTTGACTTTTTGTTGACTTTCAAAAGGACCTATAATGTCTTAGCTCATACCTTCCAAATGAAGCATTTTTGGGCTTGGCTTGTGAGACACAAAGTTGTAGAGAATTCAATTTAATTCAAAATGAGCTTTGGATGGGAAAAATGTGATGAAGCATGTGAAAGTTATGGCTGGTCAAAGTTCAGTTGACTTTTCCTAAGGAAACCCTAATTTAGAAACCTCTGATTCTTGATGATCTGAAATATCCTTGATGAATCATGATCAACCCTTGATCAAATGATTAATTTTACTTCATATACTTGATGTTGACAAAAAATCATGAAGTTTGACTTTGGTTTGACCACAGTTGACCTCAGTTTGACTTTTTAACTACTTTGACTGACTTTGACTTATCTAATCATTTGACTGAGCAAACCTTTGAGAAAAGTTCTGAAATTTGTCATGGGGATTCTTAGACACATATAAGATGTTATGAAGCTCACTTGAAGTCTTGGAAATCCATTTAGCCTGATTAAAGTCAAAACCCTAGTTTTGGATGCACTGCTTAGGAGAATGCCTTGCCTGAGGGATTTGTCAAATCTTCTGACCCATGATGAACTTTGTGAACCTTGTGAACCTCATAAGATGTCTTGTGAATCTTGTGAACCTCATGAAAGGTCTTGTGAACCTTGTGAACCTCATAAAGTGTCTTGTAAACTTCATGAACCTCATGAAAGGTCTTGTGAACCTTGTGAACCTCATAAAGTGTCTTGTAAACTTCATGAACCTCATGAAAGGTCTTGTGAACCTTGTGAACCTCATAGCACACAAAGTCTTGTATTGTGAGGGCAAATTTTGGGGTGCAACACTTCCTCGCACCACTCCTCCTGTTAAATCTCTGCAAGTTCACATGCATCTTAACATCTTCCAAGAAAATATTATCAAGAATCACCCATAACCTTCTGTCATCTTCCACATCCTTGAACCGAGCAAATCCAAATCTTTTCCATATCTTGTTCTTCTTATGGGGAATCACCACCTCTAAGATGTTTTCATATTTACCAAAACACTTGTAAATATCTTCAGCCTTCACATTGTCTGAGAACTCAGAGAAATAGAAATTAATCACTCCTTCAACACCAAGACTCCTTCTTCCTCTAACCGAGAAGACATCCCAACGCACTTGATTTTCCCTCCTGAAGCCCCTACGACGACCCACTTTCTGCCACTCCATATTTAAATTTTCAATACTTGATTTGCCCTCATGAAGCCCCTTTTATTTTATGATGGTGAATGAGTTATTGTTACCATAACCCTTAGAGTGTGTTTGGATGGAGTAATTGAGAATTTTTATGGAATTCAAAATTCTAGGTAATTCGAATGATTCAATTAGAATCAATTTAATTTTAAATTATTTTGTTTGGATATAGTATTAAAATAATTCATTGTAAAAAATTTGGGGCAATTTTCATAATTTTTTAAAAATTTGGGTCAAATCTAAAATATGAAAATTATGGACCAATTTGCAATTTTTGAAAATTTTAAGGACCAATTTGTAAAATTTGAAAATTATTAAGGACTTATTTGCAAGTTTTTTGAAAAATTTGGGGGTGAATTTGAATTTTTTATAAAATATGAGGATCATCTTGCAAAATTTGAAAAATTAGTAATAAACAATTTAATATTCATATTATATAGAGTGATGAAACAATTGTCTATTTTTTGATGTCATTTTAAATTCCTAATATTTAACATGAATAAAATACTCCATAAATTTACATTATTTTAACAATTATCTATATTTTTTATAAAAACAATGGATTTTGGTCAAGTCATTGTAAACTCCTCCAAAAAATTATTTTCCCCCGTTAAAATGTTTAATCCAAACACACCCTTAAAGCGTGTTTGGATGAGGTAATTGAGAGTTTTTAGGAAATTTAAAATTTTAAGCAATTCAAATGATTCAATTGAAATTGATTCATTTTTAAATTCTTTTGTTTGGATGGAGTATTAAAATGATTCATTATAAAAAAAAATTGGGGCTATTTTCATAGTTTTTAAAACTTTTGGGTCAAATTTTAAATATGAAAAGTAGGGACCAAATTGTAATTTTAAAAAATTAGAAGAGATCAATTTGTAAATTTTGAAAATTATTAGACACTTATTTGTAACTTTTTCGAAATTTTGGGGATGAATTTGAAATTTTTATAAAATATGAAGTCTATCTTGCAAAATTTGAAATTCTTTATTTTTTAGTGTCATTTTAAATTCCTTAAATTTAACATGAATAAAATACTCCATAAATTTACATCATTTAAAAATTCTCTATTTTTTTTTATCCAAACAATAAATTTTGATCAAATCATTTTAAATTTTCTCAAAAATTTATATTCCTTCGTTAAAATGCTTCATCTATACATATCCTTAAACTTCTAATACTACAACCCTTAAGATAGAAATAATCTTACCTCACAAGTTGGACATATATTTCTCCAACCAAAATGTCACTAATTCAAAATCTATAAATAGAGACCAAAGATTAAAATTTGAGTATGTTGTATTTGACAGTAAAAAAATCACAAAATGAAACATATGCACATTAGATAACAAGGTGAAGGCTTTTAACTTTGAAGATTAAAGCTTGGATGCTATTCTATTTTTTGCTTCATCTTGTGTAAAGTTACCATTATCACAAATAGTTAATTTTTCCTATATTTGAAATTAGATGTAGTCATTATGTTTTTCTTTTTTTTCTGTAAACCCTTTTGATCAAGCAGTTGTATAAAATATTATTTTTGATATATCAATATTTTTATTTTTGGTTCTTAATATTTTTCCGACGTTAAACTCTGAAATTAATTTTTTGATTTAGAAAATTCTATGACTATACTTTCTACTTAATAAATCTAGAATAATGATATTGGTAACTATTTGCTGTTAGAAATATGGCTAGGTTTGCGACCACTATCCATCATCAGGTTGTAATTATATTAAACTGATATTTTAATGGTTAAATAATATTGAAAAAAAGAACTTATAAGAGTATAAAAAAGACCATTGGCATAAGAAGTTCTTGTCAGATTTTATATTAGGATCTGCGGTAAAATATTAATAAAAATAAGATGAAAACCACCGAGTGGAAATTGCACAAAATAAATTTTATAGCGTGTCTTTACAGTGATGAATATTTTAGGAAATTGGCACAGTGCAAGATAATGATATTGATTTTTTTCTCTAATTCTTTTCATTTGGTTAATATAAGAAAATAAAGCTTTCCATTGATGAATTAATTAGGATATCTTTTACTGCATTATAATTGGTGTAAGAAATTTGTCCGGATTCTAAAAGAACAAATCCAGAAGTATATCTCCTTTTGTAAGCACTTTACTAGCTCACAAATAAAAGCATCTTTAACGGTGCATTTCACTTTTGCAGATGCACACTTTCCGTAATCACAAATATACTACACTTTTTTTTAGGCAATATTAATCTATTTTGGTAACTTACATCAGCATGAGTAGTTCTAACATCTCATCTTTTTTAGTATTTCCTTTTGCTAAAGTATGTGATTAGTTGCAGACAGATAATGCAGCAGCTGCAGGCGCACAAAGAGAACACAAACAGGATCAACTCGAGTAGAGAGAGAGAGAGTCTGACACACGGTAACAAACCAAGTGTTAATTCGAGGATTTAACAGGCACTTCCACCCAAATCTGGCACACCCATTTCGTATGAATAGATAATACTGTAATAGTTTTTACTTATTTTGTAAAGAGAAATGATATCATGACACCCAATTTGACATATACACCGTATGTGTATACAATACGATCTATTTTTTTATTTTATTTTATTATTTTTCTGTGCATTGGAGTTTGAGCCAAAGTCTATGTAATGCTTGAAGATACGGTGTAGAAGCCATACAGTGTAATATTTTAGTGTCAATATAGCAATTCTGTTTTTTAAATTCATCTCTCACATGTGCAAATTTAAATTCTCTGGGATGATATCGGAAATTTTAATTGTTCTACATAAAATTTAAAAAACAATATGTTTTTTTTATCAAAATTATGAAATTTGAGTAATTTTGTATTGGAAATTTCAAAATGTCTTATACTAATAAAAAGATTTTCATAAGAAATTTCAAATTTGTGGTACAAAATCATGTACAAATTCTCGAAAATTTTAGAATTTAGGGTAGTTATAAAACTTTGTTTTTTACTGAAAATTTCACAATTTCCAGAAAAATTAAGAAAATTTTATATTTAGTGAAATTTTATGTAGTTATTGTCGCTCCCGAGATTTTCATCCTAGTACAAACGCGAAAGTGGCGCGAAAAAGGTAGAGTCGTTAGCCATACATTTTTATTCTGAATGAATGAGAAAGGTAATGCTGCACAAACCTAAGAGAAAAAAAGAAAATGACAAGGTCCTGCGAACCAAAGAATTGAGTTCGGGAGTCGGTTACGACCTAGGAAGGTATTAGCACCCTAGATCGTAAGTCATACCCGACGGGATCCACGCTTGTTTGTTCGTTTCAAAGGGTGAGAAATAAAACTGCTGCTGAATAATAACCGCTACTGGAACTGAAAAAGAAAGAACGAAAAGGTACGAAAAAAATGTAAGGAAAATAAAGAATGTGCTCGAATGGGCCATACCCAACTGGCTACGTATCTCATGAGATATGAGAATCAAAGTCGACGTAGTTCACCTAACTAAGGCGGAAACTTGTTTGTGTTTTTTATGAATTGAACTGCTTATGCCTATGCTCAGGTGTTGCAGGCTCGTCTGGTACGAGTGTGTTACCGTCTTGCAAAGAGACATGTCGAAGTGAGTTCTTTCGTTAAGAGTGAATGAGATGAAAAGAGAATTCCCGCGAGAAAGACGTTGGTTATTTGTTCACTGTCTTTTAGAAGAAGTGTTTTTGATTTTGTTATTTGTGAGACATCCTCATGCTAAGAATTGTTCATCATGACAGATATCCTACACCTCATCCCGAGATGGAATGCATGCAAATACTCCATGGCAAAGTCTCTTGGCGCACGGGAAAACTCAACCTTTATTGGGTATTTTATTTTTATTTTGAGATGAGAAAGATGACTCAAATCGAGAAAGGACAAAACTAGGGGAAACTAAAACTCACCCTAAGTTATTTATTCAAGGAATGTCCTATGTTTAATGTGGTTTTCTATTCCTAGAAAGAAGAAAAGGAAGCAAGTCTTAACTCACTTCAAGGAATTGAAGATGAGTTTAAACCTCAAAGGGGATGAACAAAGTGAAATTTCGAAGAAGCATAAAATGTTTATCGCAAACACAAGTTGAAATGTAAAAGGATAAGGAAAAAGGCGTATGTAGGATACCCTCCCACACACATGGCTTACCATAATCCCCTACAAAAACAAAGGTTAGTAAAATAAATCCAAAAGTGATAAAAGAAAAGAGGTAATCAAGTACCAACATCCTACCGCAATTATGACTTAAACTAGACTCAATCCTAAGTCTAAGGACACTAAAAAGCTAAGCAAACCATAAAGTCAGCAACTACTACAACTCTCTAGCACACAATCAGTCACTAAATGTAATTAACAATGCAAACAGCTTATTACAGCTACCAAACAACATGAAAATAAGTGTAAAAAGACCAAAACAGAATAATGCAACACGTCTTTTACAACTTCTGTTTCAAAATGCAGCAGTAAAACATGACATGTTTTCATTTATTTTTTCAAATGCAAAAAATGTCGTTTTAATGCAAGCAACGAATTGAAAGACTCATACATTTTATGCAACAAACTGAAACGAACATTGACGAAGGAATGCAACACATAAACAATAAACAATGAATGCAAACTATGTGAATTGTACGGTTGTAAACAATATGCAACCTTTCCAATTACGCGCACAATCGACCAAAACATGAGTGGATCGCAAACACATTGTAAAACAGAATTATAAACACTTACTAACGTGCTATTGATGATGATAAATCACGAAAACAACAATCACAACATGCTATGAACACACATTCAACACTTATGTCAAAAATCGGAACCTAACGAAACGCGTGTCGAAAGTTGTCGAAACTACACCCACCTGCACTAAGTCAACTCCTAAAAACTCCCTAAAATCACATCCTAAAGATCCATGATGATTTGAGGGGGAATGAATATAAAAAACTGCAAGAAAAAACAAGAATTTTTCATTTTGGTTCAGTGGTAACCAATTACTACCTATATAGTAACCGGTTACTAGTTCAAAAACTGAAATTTTTTGTAAATTTAACACAGGTAACTAGTTACTACCCATGAGGTAACCGGTTACTCTGAGACCAGAATCAAAATTTCTACATTTTCAAGCTAAAACCAGTAGCAACTTATTCAAATAAGCTCTATTCTAATGCATATCAACTAAGCACGAAAATTACACCTAGATGCAACATTCTAACACCTATTAACACTACGATCACTCTACGATTCTAGCTTCTATGATCAAACCAATCGAAAGTACCAAAAAGCAAGAAAACACGAAGAATGCGCGAAGCGAGATGAAGAGAAATAAGTTAAAACGAGAAGTGATTACGGATGCCGAGAAATACGCGAAAGAAGAGAAAACCGGAGATCCGAAGCTTCGATCAACGAATGCGCAAAATAAATGCGATTGGTGAGAATTATCCGAAACCGCTTCCGAAAGGTGAAATAAACATCGAAATCATAGCAACTTCTTCGATAATCCACTGAATTTCTGCAAATGATGGAGGCTTAGTTTCCGATTCTTTAAGTTTCAATGCAAAACTTGAAGAATCTTGATGATGATGAAGCTTTGGTATGAGTTTGGAAAAGGGAGAGAAATGATAGAATTGAGAAATTATGAAAATGGTGAAATGTGTGTCATCCTCTTTTGGCTTGGGTGATCAAGGTTTATATAGAGGTTAGCTTCAGAGTTAGGTTTAGGTTTGGTGCGACGTTTGGACACTAAGCCCGGATCCTAAGCTAAGGGTTGGTTGAAGTTGGTTGGGAATGTTCCTATAATATTCTATTGGCATATTCTAGGAATATTCCTTTGGCATATTCTTGGAATATTCCTTTGGCATATTCTTGGAATATTCCTTTGGAAGGTTGTGGAATATTCTAGAATTTGGTGGAAATGCAAGGCAAAGTGAAATGGAGGGTGTAAACACCCCAAATTTGCCCTCACCCATTCACACCATGGCTTGTGATCATCTCATATGCATAAATACAATCATATCATCTCATATCTCATTTTTGATTCACTGCATAGTTTCTAAGTCATCTGCACCTAGGGTTTGTGATCTGAGCAATCCCAAAAGCATCTTGAGCCATTCCAAAGGCCACTAATCAACTCAAAGGGGTCCATGTGTGTACTTATGTCATTTTCCATCTCTCCAATGTCAAAAATGCAGAGGAATCACAAGAACTAGGGTTTGAGGTGATGCAGAGCCAGTTTAGACTGCACAGTTGACTGAAAATTAGGGTTTTGGTTTCAGAGGCCATAACTCCAATTTTTTTGGCCATTCTTGTTTCCATTGATCTCTATATGGTATAGGGAGTATGCATGTCAATTTTCATGAAGAAATTCCATGGGGAAGTCATCTGATCAAGGGTTGACTTTTCAGACAAGTCAGTGTAAAATCAGGGCATCTGAGGCCCCCAATGACCCAACCAATGGGTGATCTCCATCATTTTGAGTGTATATGATCTTTATTTGATCATGGAAGGAGATTGAAGTTCACAAAAATCAAGAATTTAGGGTTTTTGCAAATGTTGACTTTTTGGGCATAGTTGACTTTTCAAGAATGCATCATTTTAGGTCAATTTTCAAGCTTTGATTCTTGGTCCAAAAAAGCTTCAAATGGAAAAACTTTGGTCATGAAAGTTGTAGATCTCATCTTTCCCTTTTCAAAAAGTACAAGAACATGATCAAACTCTTCATGGATTAAAAGTTATGGCAATGCAAAGTTGGCTAAAATCACTTATTTTCAAGGCATGCCCTAAGTGAGAATTTTGCAAAATCATGGATCAATGCATTTTGCAGCCTCTAATCCATTCCAAACCAACACACAAACATGTCTCTAAGTCATAAAATCAGAATTGAACCAAGAATGCCCATGGTTATAGTTCATGTGACTTGACTTTTCTCATGAAAGTTCAAAAAGCAACAAGTTGCAAAAACTCATGATCACCTCTCACCAACTTGCAGCCTTGAGTGCTGAGCTTTGCTAGACCTCTCTCTCACCATGCTGCACCAGAACCAACCTTGTACTTGCCTAGACTTTGAGCCATGCCTCACTTACACAAAAGGTGGACTTTATGCAAAAGTAGACATCCCAATCACAGCAGGACATGTCACATCCCCCAGCCACTTGCAATTGTTTATACTATCCAAATGCTGGCCAAAACATAAGGGAGGCAAGGCTGAAACTATCACATTACACACATACACAAAAACCTACCAAGTTGCAAGTTCCTTCGATTCTCTCTGTCCAGCATACAAACACTCAAGCCAACTTCACCAATCATCTCACCTCACTCCATAGACCACCCAGCAACCAAGAACCAAGCCTGAAACAGCAAGAATCCCCCATTGCCATTCTTCACCTCAGCCTGCATTTTCTATCGAATCTCTCTCCACAAGCCATGAACACTTAAACAAACTCCACCAACAATCTCCACTCACCTCACTGACCAGAAACCACCCTTTGTTTTGGCCTGAAACACCCTATATCTCAAATACGATTTTCATCCTCCCTTGGTCAGAGCTGCTGCAAACTCACTCAGGAGGTTGTTTAAACTCCAGCTAAGCATCCAAAGCTTCAAAGGTGGACCATTGGGACCAGACTGAGCCAAAGAATCATCCAAAGAGCTCCTGAATCAAGAGCTCCATCTCAGGTGACACCATGAACTTTTTTCCCAGAACTCATTTCTCTTGTTAAAATCTTGTTGTGTGTGTTACACTGATCATTGGGATCTCTTTACTTTTGAAAATGAGCCAGAAATGAGTGTGTAATGCTGTTCTGAAAGTTTGACCTAAAAATTTCATTGCTTCGATTCTTGTTTGTGTGTGAGTTTAAGTGTGATTTGATGCTGGATTCGTGCTTAGGGTAGTTAGTAGATGATTTCTGGAGAGTTAGAGCTTCTAAAATGGCCTAGGGAGAGAGATTGATTCTGGGGATGGCCGGAGAAGACGACCGGAACACTGTTCCGGTCGCCTGATTGTAATTAACGGCAAGGTTAGGGTTTTAAGCATTAATTAGCAAGTTTGAATTTGGACCGTGAGATGTGGCGGGGAGTCAATTCGCGCGCAGGCAGTTTCAAATCTGGACCCTAGGATTTGAATACTTTTCATTAAATCAGATTTAATTCATTTAATTTCTTTTATTTTTCAATTGTCTTGCATATTTAATTAAAAATAGTTAAAAATTCTTAAAAATTATGAAACTTTTTCTTTAAGGTTTTATTAATTTTTAAGACCCAAAAATATTTTTATTTTATTTTTTATCATTAAAAAAGTATTTTTAAATATTTAAAAGATTATTTTTAATTGATTAATGAGAATTAATTAATTAAAAATACTTTTAGGTATTTAAAAATTACAAAAAAATTCATGAAATGTTCTAAGACATTTAGAAACATTGTCCAACCTTCAAACCAAATTTCTTTTTTGATCTTGATGCATTTTAAGAATTTTTCATTGAATTAAATCATTTTTTATGCATTATTTTGATCATGGATTCAAAAAATCATTTCTGCCTATTGGTGAAGGTTGAGACATTGATTCTTTTTGCTTTGTCTTGTGTGTGGCATGTAGTTTCTAGGGTAAAAAGGCCATGAATTGTTCTTGCATTTTCAAATTGTTTGGCATTTGTTTTGTTAAGAACCCTAAAAAACCCTAATAACTTGTAAAAATCATATCTTGAATTTGGTTGAGAGTTGAGAACTCCCCTTTGGGCAGTGGTTTGTTATAGGTCTAGGGTTTCCTTGAGTGCCATTTTCCATTTTTACTTTAGGGTTTTGCTTCTGTTTTTGGTTTGTGTTTGATGTTTGATCCATGAACCCTAATTTGGGCTTTCATTTGCATCCCTCTTGCATTTTCTTGCATAACATGACTTGTCTTTGCATTTTGTGCATTCTTGTGATTCATTTGACATCTTAAGACATGTAGAAAGCATGTTTGATCATTGCATTGCATATTTGCCATGTCATTTTTCTTGTATGCTTCATAACATTCCATGCTTGTTCATGCTCCTTAGCTTGCATCATTTGCATTCATGATCTTGTGTGAACATCCCCATTGTCTTGCCTCATGTTTGCAGCACCTCATAACATCATAATCATCATCACCATGCTTCTGGTCTTGCTTTGCATCATATCATTTCATCTCATCTTGCATTGCATTGCATTTCTTTCTAACATTTCAGGTGGTAAGTAAACTTGAGAAGTGGATTTGCCTTCACTTCTCATGCCTTTTCTTTTCATCTCTCTTGCATCCATTGCTGCATTTCTATTTGTGTTTGAGATTGAGCTTGCTCATTCTTGTTCTTCCCACTTTCTTTCTTCAAGTGACTTGACTTCTTGAATGAAGCAAGTCACTTTGCTTCTCTTGATCCTGTTCATCTGCTTCCTGGTGGCTCTTTTGAAGACTTCTCTTGCAAACCTCACAAACCTTAGGATCATCCAAGCATGATAATGAATTAGGGTTTTGATTAGTTTCCCCTCATAGTTTTTACCTTTGGGTCTCTCTTTGAGTCTTCTCTTCTCATCTCATAACCAGAGACTAAACCCTAAAGGCTTTAAGACTTTGTGATTAGGGTTATGCCTGCATCCTTCTCTTAGGATGGAGTGTGTAACTTTAATCCTAAGTATTAAACCCTTAAGGTGTTTAAATCTCTTAATCAATCCATCTAATAATTATCAAGACATCACACTTGTAACTTGGGCCTTGCATTAGGGTTCTAATTCTTCCTTAAGTGGTTAAGAAGGACTAACCCTAGTGTTAATGGACAAGTCCCCCTCAAGTTGTCTTACAAATCATAAAAAACACTTCATCATCATACCATTAATCTAAATAAAATCCACTTAATAAAGGCTTGTTTTGTCATGGGTTTAATCCCTAATCATGGATTAAGTTGAGGAGTCTTCCTCAACTTAAACATTCTCATCTATCATCCTTCTTTTAGGATGGTGTAATGGGTCTGTTTAATCCTTGATTATGGCTTAACCTCATTACTCAACACTAAACAAAAATCCCAAAAACATCTAAATAATCACAAGTAGGTTAATGATCTTAACTCTACATCAAAAGGTGATTAAGTGTGAGAATCTGACTTCACACTTAAGGTATTCTCATTACCCCTGATCAGAGGGAAGATGTGATGAGTTTACTAACCCATTGGTTTAGGCTTAAGCTCATTATCTTATGACAAACTCCAAAAAGAAATAAAAGACTGAAAACTCAAAAACAAATAATAATCGTCTCCTCCGGGATTCTTTTCTCATCACACTCACTCACAAACGAGAACTTGCTTCTTCCGTCTAATGCAAGACAGTAAGCACCTGAGCCAGACAGGTCATACACTTGAGCATAGGCAAGCAAGCAGTTCACAAGTCAATTCATCTTTCAGTCTCTTTGGGTCGAACTACGGTGTTCTGACTTCCTCATTGCACGAGAGGATACGTAGGCATAACTTAACAGTTATCGAACAAAAGTCTCTGTATATTCCCCCTCCTTCCAACATTATTCTTTAAGCCTCATGGTCATGAGCAATTCATTATCATTCTTACACTGACACTGTACATTTATACACTTCACATTTCTTTTACACTGACACCTGTACATATTGCTTTCCAGCTATTTTACACACAGATTGCACTGACACTACCCCTTTTAAACACAAATCTTTTAAGCGTGGATCCCGTCGAGTACGACGGACAATCTGGGTGCTAATACCTTCCCAGGTTGTAACCAACCCCCTTTCTCAGTCTCTCTGGTTCGCAACCGTCTTATCCATGTCTTTCTAGGCCTATGCAGCATTGCCTTTCCTCCGGGATAAAAATGCCTAGCTGGCGACTCTATTCATTCTCCAGTGAGTTCACGGCTGTGTGTTCTCACTGTTCCCTTCGCCGACCGTTCGCGCTTGTACCGGGATGCAAATCTTCGGGAGCGACAGCTTGGCGACTCTGCTGGGGACCCTTATATTGCAACCAGGGCTTCTGGTTCTTTTGTGGGTTCCTCCTAGCTCTTGATTGATTTATGTTTACTAGGGTGTTATGTGCTATTTGTGTTTGTATATTTGCTTTATTTACTGCTTTCTGTACAGCTTTATTTATTGCTTTCTTTACTGCTTTACATATATCATACTGTCATGCTGGATCTGGTTTTGTTTTGGTGGGTGGGTGATTCATTGAGAGTTAAGGTCCTATACCTGGGACCTGAGTGACACCTAGGCTAGAGTGAATCATATTCTTTCCCATTCCATTTCGGTCTGGTGCGGGAATATGAAACACGGTTCAGATATGGGTTTCTTCTTGAGAACTCTGTGTTGCAGATTTCCTGCAATGCTAGGGCTATCTGGGAAGCCTGCTAAGTCTGGATGACCTTTTAGTATTGACCTTCAGAAACTGAGGTGAATTAGAGGAGGAATTGTTATGGTTATTGTAAACACTGTACCTCCGGGTTAGAAGTGTTTACACTTCTCATAACTGATCCAAGTCTGAGGATCCTTGTTCTAGATCACCACCTGTGAGGGGGTTGGGCTGTTTACAGGTTTGCAGGTACCTTGACCTCAGAATACCCTGTTACTTTGATTTTGTTAAGAATACTCCATGTTGGACAGTTCTTGTGATTCTAAAACCTTGGACTTGTGGCTCTTTATTTGAGTCCCCTACCCTGGTTACTGGATTTTTCAGACCTCCAACTGGAATTCTTGAACACACATGGATCCATACCAAGGCAGTTAATCAGATCCAGCTCAGTTACAGACCCTTGCATTTCATTTGCATACATACTCATTGCATCATATTAACATTTGCTTATTTGTGTTTCAGGGTATCCACCTTTATCTGGTTTTGGTTTTGACCCCATCTGCAGTATTGACCTGTCTCCACCAGCACTTGCTTCAGTTTGTCAACCATATACTTCAGTTACTTGCACTAGCCAGCCATTGGCCCACTCCTCAGCATCTTCATCAGCACTTATTTTACTCAGTCTCAGCACTTATGGCTCCAAAGAAAAGCAACATCACTTATCATTTCTTCCAACCAGACTTATCAGACATCAGGAGGATCCAAACCCTGATCACTCCAGATCACATACCCTTGTTCAGGGAGAGTTATGGAGATATACTGGACATGGTTATGGATCTGGACCCTTCACAGAGGAGCCTCATCCACACCTGCATTCAGTTTTATGACCCTCCATTGAGATGTTTCACCTTTCAAGACTTTCAGTTGGGGCCTCTATTAGAAGAATACTCATCTTTGATTGGTTCGCCTATCAAGAGGGAAATCCCTTTCAACCCTGAAATGGTCTTTCCTAGCAATGGAGAGATAGCAAAAGCTTTGTATCTGGAGCCTGTTTTGATTGAACAACACATGACCTCTAAGGCTGGGATCCCTGGTTTTCATCTGGACTTCCTGATTTCTCAAGCTAGTCTGAAGGCTTCCCTGGGGGAGTGGAGAGCTGTTTGTGCTCTGTTGGCCTTAAGTGTATATGGAATTGTGTTGTTTGCAGATGAGCCCCGATTCATCAGCAAGAATGCAATCCATTTGTTCATCCTGAAGAACCCAGTGCCAACTTTACTGGGTGATCTCTATTACTCAGTCCATCAGAGAAATGAGAAGCAGAGGGGAAGATTAGTGAGGATTTGTGCTCCATTATTCCATGTTTGGCTCCTCAGGCATCTACCCAGGACAGATGCATTTCTAAATCCTCATCAGCAAAGCAACTGGGCTAAGAGGCTCACTACTCTCATTTCAGCAGACATCAGATGGTGTACTCAGAGCACCAAGGGCAGAGATATAATCACAAGCTGTGGGCACTTTCCCAATGTGCCCTTGATAGGAGTTAAGGGAAGTATCAATTACAACCCTCTGCTGTTCAGAAGGCAATTAGGCTATGCACTGGTTCATACTCCTAGGGAACACGACTTGGTTGAGACCCTCTACTGTGAGAACAAGATTAGTTTGACTGTTGTTAGACAGGCTGCCTGGGCCTGGGATCATGTTCAGACTAAGGGAATCACCATTCTGGGGAAGTGCAATAATGTGGCATCAGTCCAATATTATGAGTGGTCCCATGCTAGGGCCCAATTCTCTGGAATGCCCTTCACCATAGAAGACGTGCCTGAGTCATCTTCAGCACCACCCCCTGCCACTATCAGTTTGGAGGAGTTTGAGAGCTTGAAGGAAAGGAATGAGAAGTTAACCCAAGCCTTGCAGAAGACCCTCAGGGAAAGGAGTGAAGGTGTGAGGGAGATTGAGAGATTGGAGAAGTTAAGAGTAGAGCACTTGGCTAAAATTGAGAAGTCTGGAGATTATATCAACAAGTCTAAAGCTGGTGAGCAGATTCTGAAGAATGCTTGTAAGGAAGCCCAGTTCCAAAGAGCAAGAACAGACTTGTATTTGAAAGAGAGTCAGGCCAGGTGGGTCCGGATCACTGAGGCCCGTACTCTAGAAGACAAGAGAGTTCAGGACAAGATGGAGCAGATGGAAAAAGCCCTGGCAGCAGCCCAGGAGGAAGTATCAGAACTAAAGATCAAAGCTGGGGTGAAGAAGTCCAAAGACCAAAGTCAGAACAAGAAGTTGACTGCAGCTGTTGCAGCAAGAAACCTCCTCATCAGGAATCTTACGGAGCATCCGGCTGATCCTGTGACCGAAGCACTTCTTAAGGAAGTTCGTGAGGATGAGTTTGGCCTTGGAGTCTGATCATTTGCTTGTTGTTGTTTCTATTCCATGTACTTTTGCTTTTTGTGATGTATTTTGACCCCTTTAAGGGCTTGTGTTGTAAAAAAGAACAAATTGTATTATTTCACCTTTGTAATATATTTGTGTTGGTTTCCATCTGGGTTACTTCAAAAGCAACTTCAACAGCATCTTCTTCAAGGGTCTGGAAGGGTCAAAACTGAAGACCAAACCGGATACCTTGAGAGCAAATAAGCATAACTGCATTGCATGCTAACCCTTTTGTTTGTTTTGTAGGTTTTGTTTTATTGCTACTAACCTCCGTTGTGATACTCAGGAATTATTGCTCGCCGCCGGGTATTTCCTCTCAACAGGCCACACAGGTACCCAACCAGAAACAACCTTCCGGGAATTCAGATGGATCAGATGCAGCAGGACCTTACGGAGGTCAGAAACCAGATGGCTAACGAAAGGTTGGAGATGAGAACGCAGATGACGCAGTTCATGGAAGTTATGAACAACATGGCCCAGAGCCAGGAGAGACTGAGGGCCATGGTGGAGAGGCAAAATCAAGAGGAGCCTCATGTAGGAACTGCAGGCACCAGTAATAATGAAAGGGTGCAACCCCATGTTAACCCTCCTGTGTTTGGCCCACATCTACATCCTGAGATTAATATTCCTGCAAACATTCAAGGAACAGCCACGGCAGGGAGAGTACTTCAAGAAGATCCTCAGGAGGACCAATTCACAGTAATGGGTGCCGGAGAGGAAACTTATGATAGAAGATTGGAAGAAATAGCTGAGAAGTTGAGGTCCTTAGAATCTCAAAACTCTTTGGGATTCGACGTCATGGACATGGGCTTGGTAGAAGGGGTCAGGATCCCCCATAAGTTCAAGCCTCCTTGTTTCGAAAAGTATAATGGGACTTCATGCCCCCGGACTCATCTACAATCATTTCTGGGAAGGCTGAAGGCCTATACAATGGATGAGAAACTTTGGATGTTCTACTTCGAAGATAGCTTGACTGGAGCTTCTAGGGAATGGTATTCCCATCTGACAAGAGCAACTATAAGATGCTGGAAGGACCTGGCAGAAGCCTTCATCAGACAGTATCAGTATAATCTAGATATGGCACCCAACAGGACTCTCCTAATGGGAATGTCACAGTCTTCGAGGGAGAGTTTCCGAGAGTATGCCCAAAGGTGGAGGCAATTGGCTGCTGCTGTTCAACCCCCTATGTCTGAAAGGGAAATGGCAGATATGTTCATGAACACTCTTCAGGGAACCTACATTGACAGGTTAGCTGCTTTCTCTTCCACCAGCTTCGCAGATGTTGTCGTAGCCGGGGAGAGAATTGAAAGCCTGTTAAAAATGGGAAAGATCTCTGATAATGGTGCAAGCTCGTCCAGTAGTACGAGAAAGCCTTTTACAGGCCCGAGAAGAACTGGCGAGACCAATGCCATTCACACCAACAGGGGTAGGCCCCAATATGTTCAAAGGTCAATAGCAGCAGTCACTATCCCTGCTCCAGCTCATCCACAGCCAGTCTATCAGCCTCCTCAACAAAACTTCCAACAACAGCCTCAGTATCATCAGAATCAATATCCTCCAAGGAACTACAACAACAACTCCAACAACAACAATCAACAGAGGCCGTTCCAACAGAGGCCTTCTCAAGCTAACAGAGTGATCGACCCGATCCCAATGCCGTATGCTGCCTTGCTGCCACAACTTCTGAAACTCAACCTAGTTGAGCTAAGAACGTTGGCACCTCCGGATCCCAACAGTCTACCAAGAAACTATGACTCTAATGCTAGGTGTGCTTTTCATTCGAACGCACCTGGTCACAGTACAGAAAAATGCAGGGCTCTGCATATGAAGGTACAAGACTTGGTAGACTCCAAGGCTCTGAACTTTGCGCCTCCGCCCAATGTCAACAAAAACCCAATGCCAAACCATGGTGGTCCCCGAATTAATGCTATTGAAGAAGACCAACCGTCTTATTTGATAACTAGTGTGGATCAGATCAGGACACCATTGGTGGAAATCAAAGCTCAACTCCGTGAAAGCAATATATTCCCGGGGTGTGAATTAGGGTGCCCATACTGCAATATTTCTTGGAATGGGTGTGAAGACCTGAGGAATGGCATTGACAGCCTTATTCAGAGTGGCCTACTCCAGATCACTACATCATTTCCGGCAAATCAAGCAACTTCATCAGCGACGGTTTCAGACCCTCCTACAACTGCAGCAACTATTGTTCCCGACGATTCACCAGCAACATCAAGTACTTCATCAGTTCTCCCAAATGATCAGACTTCAACAGTTTCTCCTGCTACAACTTCAGCTTCATTCCATTTCGAATCTCCATCAACAACAGCAACAGTCCCTCCAGCAACAGAACCTCCTACAACTCCAGCAATCAATCATGAAGATGTCTCTACTGTTACCATCTTCTACGATCCTGAAAATAATTCCGCTTATCATTCAGAAGGTGCTGCTCCTGCCAGAGCACCAGTTACAATCTTTTATGATCCACAAACAATAACAGTCCCTTCAGCAGCAGCAATCAGTCCAGTCACTGTCACGGTGCCTGGACCAGTACCATATGAAAGCAATAGGGCCATCCCTTGGCACTATGGCTCTGACGTATACTACGAAGGAGAAAGAATCACTCTTGAAACATCAACACCTGCACCACAAGTAGATAATGTGGGGGGAGGCGGAGGCTTCACTCGAAGCGGACGTCTCTTTGCTTCACAAGTTCAAAAACCTACTGCCGAAGCAGAAGCTGCTGCCAAGGCAAAAGGAAAAGGCCCGGTGCAGGAAGATCCAGCTGCCAAAGAAGCCCTGAAAACTCCATTCGATCAGGAAGTTGATGAGTTTATGAGAATCATCAAAAAGAGTGATTACAAAATTGTGGATCAACTTCACCAGACGCCATCCAAAATCTCTATCCTCTCACTGCTTATGTGCTCCGAAGCCCATCGGAATGCACTACTTAAAGTCTTGCACGCAGCTTACGTGCCTGAGGAGATTACTGTCAACCAGTTGGAAACCGTGGTTGGAAATGTTACTGCTAGCAATGGGCTAGGGTTTACCAATTCTGACTTGACAGCGGATGGCCGCAACCACAACAAAGCCTTGCACATAACCATGGAATGCAAAGGAGCTGTCCTTTCTCATGTGCTGGTGGACACAGGTTCTTCCCTGAATGTTTTACCAAAGAAGGCTCTGGTGAAGTTAGAATACGATGGATTGGCATTGAGACCCAGCAACCTGGTAGTACGAGCCTTTGATGGTTCGAAGAGATCGGTTCTGGGAGAGATTGAGCTGCCCGTGACAATTGGCCCGCAGACCTTTAAAACTATCTTTTATGTGATGGACATTCAGCCCGCCTACAGCTGTTTGTTGGGTAGACCCTGGATTCACGCCGCTGGCGCAATAACGTCTACCCTTCACCAAAAGTTAAAATTTGAGTGGGAAGGTCAAGTTGTCACAATCTGTGGGGAAGAGGATATTTTCGTTAGCCATCTGGCTACTTATAAATACATTGAGATGGATGGGGAGATCCATGAAACAATGAGCCAAGGTTTTGAAGCCTTGAATGTCAATGAAGCATCTGCTATGTCAGGGATCTCCATGTCGTCTTACCAACAAGCCCGGAAGGTTGTTGAGGAATGAACTGCCCTAGGCTGGGGCAAAGTTTTAGCTGTGGAGGGGAAAAAGGACAAATTTAGGTTGGGTTACAAACCAACTCAACATCAAGCAAAGGCTGCTGCAGAGCCTGGTTTTGTCAGTGGGGGGATGCTTACCCCCGATGCTATCAACTGTTTGGAAGACGAGCTGGAAGAGGAGCGCAATCTGGAGAATTGGATTCGTCCAAAGATCCCGGGGAGCAGTGTCTCGAACTGGTCTTCCCAGGAAATTATAAGAGTTACTCATGCAGAGTAATTATTATTTCCTGTATTTTTTATAGCATGCATCCAAGTCTTGCATCTTGCCCAAGATGACAAGACTCATTTTGTAACCAGGGCCATCTGTACTTTTGTGCAAACAAGATTAAATTAATGAAATATCAGACATCTTTTTGCAAACGAGTCTTTTTCTTTTATGCTCACTGTTTTCCCATTTTTTCTTTTTGTACAAAAAATAAATGGCGGTGTTTTCAAAATGATAACTCCATTTCACTTTTTTCTAAAGCAAGATTAAAATCAATCACTAAAATGAACCAACTTAACCCTTGCAGAGAGTGCCTTCCTGACAGCACCGACAACAGCACGGCTATGACATCGTATGACTTTGACAATCCAATCAATCAAGCTGATGAAGGGGTTGATGAAGAATATGAGCTTCCTGAAGAGCTAGCCAGGTTGTTGAGACAGGAGGAAAAGGTCATTACTCCTCACCAGGAGGAGACTGAAGTGATTAATCTTGGTACTGACGAAGACGTGAAAGAGGTTAAAATCGGGGCCTGCCTGCAAAACCCAGTGAAGAGACAACTGATAGATCTGCTTCAAGAGTATGTTGATGTGTTTGCTTGGTCGTATCAAGATATGCCAGGGTTGGATACCGACATTGTTGTACACAAGCTGCCTTTGAGGGAAGAATGCTCACCAGTCAAGCAGAAGCTGCGCCGAACTCGCCCAGACATGGCTATGAAAATCAAAGAAGAGGTACAAAAGCAATGGGACGCCGGGTTCCTTGCTGTAACTAGCTACCCGCCGTGGGTTGCTAACATAGTACCTGTGCCTAAGAAGGACGGCAAAGTAAGAATGTGTGTTGATTACCGGGATCTGAACAGAGTCAGCCCGAAGGATGACTTCCCATTACCTCACATTGACGTATTGGTGGACAACACGGCTCAGTTCTCGGTATTCTCCTTCATGGATGGATTCTCAGGATATAATCAGATCAAGATGTCACCTGAAGACATGGAGAAGACAACATTCATTACACCTTGGGGCACGTTCTGTTACAAAGTGATGCCATTCGGACTGAAGAATGCTGGTGCCACATACCAACGGGCCATGGTGACATTATTCCACGATATGATCCACAAAGAAATAGAATGTTATGTGGATGATATGATCGCCAAGTCCCTTACAGAGGAAGATCACCTGGTAAATCTGCTCAAGTTATTCAAGCGCCTGAGGAAGTACCAACTAAAATTGAACCCCAACAAATGCACATTCGGGGTGCGATCCGGTAAGCTGCTGGGCTTTATTGTAAGTGAGAAAGGGATTGAAGTTGACCCTGATAAAGTCAAAGCTATTCAAGAAATGCCTGCACCGAAAACTGAGAGAGAAGTTCGAGGGTTCTTAGGTCGATTGAACTATATCTCGCGGTTCATATCTCACCTCACAGCAACCTGTGAACCTTTGTTCAAGCTGCTAAGAAAGGAACAGACGGTCAGGTGGAACGAAGATTGCCAGAAGGCTTTTGACATGATCAAGGAATATCTGCAAGAACCTCCAATCCTTATGCCGCCAGTTGAAGGAAGACCTCTGATCATGTACTTGACAGTATTAGAAGAGTCAATGGGGTGTGTGCTGGGCCAGCATGACGAGTCTGGTCGAAAAGAGTATGCAATATACTACCTAAGCAAAAAGTTTACCGACTGTGAACAGCGTTATTCACTGCTCGAGAAAACTTGCTGTGCTTTAGCGTGGGCTGCTCGCCGACTGAGACAGTATATGTTGACCCACAGTACCTTATTGGTCTCAAAAATGGACCCAGTTAAGTACATTTTCGAGAAGCCAGCTCTTACCGGACGGGTTGCAAGATGGCAAATGATTCTCACAGAATACGACATACAGTACACATCTCAGAAAGCCATCAAGGGCAGTGTACTATCTGAATATCTTGCTGAGCAACCTATTGATGACTACCAGCCTATGAGGTTTGACTTCCCTGATGAAGACATCATGTTCATTAAAGCGAAAGATCACGAAGAACCTATTCACACTGAAGGGCCTGACCCGGAAGAAGAATGGACTATGACGTTTGACGGGGCTGTTAACATGAATGGCCGTGGTGTTGGTGCAGTACTCATTTCACCAAAGGGGGTTCACATGCCTTTCTCGGCAAGACTCACTTTCAACTGCACTAACAACGAAGCTGAATACGAAGCTTGCATTATGGGTCTTGAAGAAGCCATTGACCTCAGGATCAAGACATTGACCGTATTCGGAGATTCAGCTTTGGTAGTCAATCAAACCAACGGAAAATGGTACACCCACCAAGATCATCTGATACCTTACAGGGATTATACAAGGAGGTTATTGACTTTCTTCACAACAGTCAAGCTTGAGTATATCCCTCGGGATGAGAATCAGTTTGCAGATGCCCTTGCTACCATTTCATCCATGATCAAAGTTCAAACGGCTAACTTTGTACCCCAGATTTCAGTGTCTAGACTTGATAGACCAGCATATGTATTTGCAGCAGATGTTGTAAAAGATGACAAGCCTTGGTTCCATGACATTAAATGCTTCTTGGAGGATCAAACATACCCACCTGGGGCATCTTCCAATGATAAGAAGACTTTGAGAAGGCTTGCTGGAAGTTTCTTTCTGAACACTGATGGGTCTTTATACAAAAGGAATTTTGACATGGTACTGCTCAGATGTGTTGACAAGACGGAAGCGGATTCGTTGATGCGTGAAGTGCATGAAGGCTCTTTTGGTACCCATGCCGGGGGACATGCAATGGCTAAGAAGTTGTTAAGGTCAGGCTATTACTGGATCACAATGGATGCAGACTGTTGCGCTTACGCCAGAAAATGCCACAAATGCCAGATCTATGCGGATAAAGTGCATGTACCTCTCAATCCTTTGAACATCATGTCTTCACCCTGGCCCTTTGCTATGTGGGGTATTGATATGATTGGCAAGATTGAGCCGACTGCTTCAAATGGTCACAGATTCATCCTGGTTGCCATTGATTATTTCACCAAGTGGGTTGAAGCAGCCTCATATGCAAACGTTACGAGACAAGTGGTAGCCAGATTCCTAAAGAGAGATATCATCTGTCGATATGGAGTTCCCGAGCGAATCATTACTGATAATGGTTCCAATCTAAATAACAAGATGATGGCTGAGCTATGCCGGGATTTCAAGATCCAACATCACAATTCTTCTCCTTACAGGCCAAAGATGAATGGCGCTGTTGAGGCAGCAAATAAGAATATCAAGAAGATTGTGCAGAAGATGGTAATCACCTACAAAGACTGGCATGAAATGCTACCATTTGCCTTGCATGGGTACCGCACATCAATCAGAACATCCACTGGGGCAACACCGTATCAGCTTGTATATGGTATGGAAGCAGTCCTACCTGTTGAAGTTGAATTACCCTCGTTACGGGTGTTAATGGATGTTAAACTGAACGAAGCAGAATGGGTCAGGACCCGATTTGAACAGCTGAGTCTGATCGAAGAGAAAAGATTGGCTGCAATCTGCCGTGGGCAGTTATATCAGAAGAGAATGAAGAAAGCCTTCGATCAGAAAGTCAGGCACCGAGAATACCAAGTAGGGGATCTTGTGCTGAAAAGAATCCTCCCTCCTCATACAGACCACAGGGGCAAATGGACTCCAAATTATGAAGGACCATTCGTTGTAAGGAAAGTTTTCTCTGGTGGAGCACTGATGCTCAGCACCATGGATGGTGAAGATTTCCCGTCCCCTGTGAATTCAGATGCAGTTAAAAAATACTTCGCATAAAATGACCCGCTGGACATAAAAACAGAATGTAAGTCCAGGCAAAAATAGGGCATCCCGGCGAGTCAAAAACAGAATAAAAAACTCGGGCAAAAATAAGGGAAATAAATAAAAATGTACACCCGCTGAGTTGAAAAGCCGCATTGGACAACTCAGGCAAAAATGGGTATCCCGATGGATTGAAAACCCGAAAGGGCGGTCCATGCAAAATAAGGGAATAAGCGAAAAACTGCACTCTGAATTCGTCTGTATCACCTACAACTTGGTAAGCTCCAAAGGATCAAGCATCAATCAGAATCAACTCTCTCCAGAAAGCAAGACGAGAAGAACGTCATTGTCATACGAGTCATAGCAGGAGAGGAAGCTCCTCAAAGCGTCGTCAGCATCGCCAGCACTTTATTTCTCAATTTGTAACAATCTCCTCATTTCAGGAGATATGTTTCTTTGACTGTATCTTGCCAATTCAGGGCACAGGAATTAATAAAATCAGATTTTCGGTCATGTTTCGTTTTTACATTTATGTTTTGCAAAGAGTTGTCTGATATCTCTAAAAATACAATTGCATAAGCACAGATGCCGTTCTCTAAAATAAGAGGAAAAACACATGCTTACAGGGAATGTGATTATTCTCGAAAGTACTTAACTCCTATGACGGAATCCAGTAAGGGATACCTCGGGACCTTTTGTACGTTTCCTTACCTTTGCAGGATTGCAGGTATCCAGAACGCAACCTGGGGCATGCAGGTTACGTCTCAGCAAGTAGGCGAATCATTATCAACTCGGTCTATCTTCCACATGGCACTGGAGGATGCCCATTTCCCCAGTGGAGCTGCCAAATCAGCATACACTCAATCTCAGCATCCGAAATGCTCTATCCCCAGCTGAGTTGCCACTTGTTGCTCTCCCCAGCTGAGTTGCCTCTCATAATTCCCCAGCAAGTTGCCGTTTCATCCTCAGCAGAACGCAGGAATCAGGGGATCATATCCCCACAGAATCCCCAGCCTCTATTCAGAAGAGCAATGCATGAAGAGATCACAACAGAGTGAAGAAAGCTTCTACAGACCCCAGCTGGGTCCCGTATTATAAGGATATGTCAATCAGTGGCCTATATCCCCAAACAGATACATCATTAGATCTACCGATGATCTCATCCCCGGCTGGGATATTCACTTCAAGCAGATCATCCAGAGATCTTCGCAGCAACGGGATCCGAACCCCGGATCGGTGCCTCTTTGCATGATCATAGCATCCGCATCATATTCACCCCTCAGAGCGTAGCATTCCGTCTAGTACGGAGCATTACGGCAAAAAATCAAATACATAGCATAATCATAAGTCATGTTGTGAATTGAGCGCTTGTGATTAATAACCATTCATCAGAATACAGATTACTTTCCCCCAGAGTCCCCACCAGACCCCCAGCAAAAGCAGCTGCCTCACCAATCACAAACACCAGTATGTACACCTTTTTGGCACCCGTCCGTGTCATTTTTCCCCAGTAAGGTCTCCTGAATACACTCTTTACAAACAAATCACCCTTATTACAGATACGTCCTGACACCCGTCCGTGTCATATCCCAGCAGAAAGCCAAAGAGGTCCTCTTTGCACTCACATATACCTATACATACACTTTTCTTGACACCCGTCCGTGTCATATCCCCAGCGCAGTCACTTACACTTTCATCAACTCATATACTTGTTCATATTATACTCTTCTCCTTTTGACACTCGTCCGTGTCACCCTCCCCAGCAGATAAACACTCATCTATACACCACTCGCTCTTATACAGATACCCGTCCGTATCTTGTATACATCATCACTCATATCCCCACAGATTCGACAGTAGTCCTTGTTCTTTGTTAACCAGTTGGTACTCGTCCGTACCATCATCTCAGAACATTGCGTCTAGTGTTTGTTTCTACATAATACTCGTCCGTATCATAGTCTTAGGGATGCTCGTCCGCATCTTTAATCCATACACCGTGTCAAACACTTATGTCTTCTTGAATATAGATACTCGTCTGTGTCTATTATTTCCCTAGAAGAGTCCTTTCAGATGCAACACTCGTCCGTGTTCTTTGTTAACCAGTTGATACTCGTCCGTATCATCATCTCTGAACATGTGTCAGTTTGTTTCTACATGATACTCGTCCGTATCGTAGTCTTAAGGATGCTCGTCCGCATCTTAAATCTATACACAAAACCAAACACTTATACCTTCTGTTTCTTGGATGTAAACACTCGTCCGTGTTTACTACTCCCCAGTAGATCGCCAACAAATTTTCTTTTTATCTAACACGCGTCCTGTGTTATGATAACTCTGAGAGCAGCCGTACCCTGCTAAGTGGTCGTCCTCCGCTTCTTGATGGTCGTCCTCCATCATGCTCATCCGATGGCCGTCCCCATCGTTGATTTTTAGCAGCCGTCCCCTGCTAGGTGGTCGTCCTCCACCCTTTGATGATCGTCCTTCATCACTCTATCCAATGGCCGTCCCCATTGCTGATTTTGGTTATCTGACATTCGTCCTAAGTCATGACAAACCTTGAGAGCAGTCGTACCCTGCTGAGTGGTCGTCCTCCACTTCTTGATGGTCGTCCTCCATCATGCTCGTCCGATGGCCGTCCCCATCGTTGACCTTTTCTATCCGATGGTCGTCCCCATCGTTGATATTTATGGCAGCCGTACCCTGCCAGGTGGTCGTCCTCCACCTTTGATGGCCGTCCCCATCATATTTCTTTTATCTCCAACAGAGCAGCCGTCCCCTGCTAGGTGATCGTCCTTCACCTTTGATGGCCGTACCCCATCAACTGTTTTTTTCATTTATTCTTTAACCCGATGGCCGTCCCCGTCGTGGTCCCTTTTTCCTTTTAGCCCGATGGCCATCCCCATCGTTGGTTACCTTTATGAATTTGATGGCCGTCCCCGTCATGTTTCATTAATCCCCAGAGAACTTTGCAGCTTTATCTTGATGGCCGTCCCCATCATAATATCCTATTTTTCCCAGTTAGTCGGCCGTCCCCGTCTTAGCTTTACTTGTTTTTCCCCAGCATGTCGGCCGTCCCCGTCATCGCTTCACGCACTTTTCCCAGCATGTCGGCCGTCCCCGTCATTGCTCTTTATCCAGCAGTCGTCCTCTGCTCGACGGTCGTCCTCCGTCGCCCACACTTTACAATATACTTTATTTTGCTTTTACAATCTATATCCCTTTTCTTCTTCATTCTGTGAGTGCAAATTTTGGACTGTCTTTGGTATTCAACCACAAGTTATCTTGTTTGCCTGTTAAGCCGTCGCTTACATCCTGCACAGCTAACTCATGTTTGAATAGGGGCAGCTGTAAACACCCCAAATTTGCCCTCACCCATTCACACCATGGCTTGTGATCATCTCATATGCATAAATACAATCATATCATCTCATATCTCATTTTTGATTCACTGCATAGTTTCTAAGTCATCTGCACCTAGGGTTTGTGATCTGAGCAATCCCAAAAGCATCTTGAGCCATTCCAAAGGCCACTAATCAACTCAAAGGGGTCCATGTGTGTACTTATGTCATTTTCCATCTCTCCAATGTCAAAAATGCAGAGGAATCACAAGAACTAGGGTTTGAGGTGATGCAGAGCCAGTTTAGACTGCACAGTTGACTGAAAATTAGGGTTTTGGTTTCAGAGGCCATAACTCCAATTTTTTTGGCCATTCTTGTTTCCATTGATCTCTATATGGTATAGGGAGTATGCATGTCAATTTTCATGAAGAAATTCCATGGGGAAGTCATCTGATCAAGGGTTGACTTTTCAGACAAGTCAGTGTAAAATCAGGGCATCTGAGGCCCCCAATGACCCAACCAATGGGTGATCTCCATCATTTTGAGTGTATATGATCTTTATTTGATCATGGAAGGAGATTGAAGTTCACAAAAATCAAGAATTTAGGGTTTTTGCAAATGTTGACTTTTTGGGCATAGTTGACTTTTCAAGAATGCATCATTTTAGGTCAATTTTCAAGCTTTGATTCTTGGTCCAAAAAAGCTTCAAATGGAAAAACTTTGGTCATGAAAGTTGTAGATCTCATCTTTCCCTTTTCAAAAAGTACAAGAACATGATCAAACTCTTCATGGATTAAAAGTTATGGCAATGCAAAGTTGGCTAAAATCACTTATTTTCAAGGCATGCCCTAAGTGAGAATTTTGCAAAATCATGGATCAATGCATTTTGCAGCCTCTAATCCATTCCAAACCAACACACAAACATGTCTCTAAGTCATAAAATCAGAATTGAACCAAGAATGCCCATGGTTATAGTTCATGTGACTTGACTTTTCTCATGAAAGTTCAAAAAGCAACAAGTTGCAAAAACTCATGATCACCTCTCACCAACTTGCAGCCTTGAGTGCTGAGCTTTGCTAGACCTCTCTCTCACCATGCTGCACCAGAACCAACCTTGTACTTGCCTAGACTTTGAGCCATGCCTCACTTACACAAAAGGTGGACTTTATGCAAAAGTAGACATCCCAATCACAGCAGGACATGTCACATCCCCCAGCCACTTGCAATTGTTTATACTATCCAAATGCTGGCCAAAACATAAGGGAGGCAAGGCTGAAACTATCACATTACACACATACACAAAAACCTACCAAGTTGCAAGTTCCTTCGATTCTCTCTGTCCAGCATACAAACACTCAAGCCAACTTCACCAATCATCTCACCTCACTCCATAGACCACCCAGCAACCAAGAACCAAGCCTGAAACAGCAAGAATCCCCCATTGCCATTCTTCACCTCAGCCTGCATTTTCTATCGAATCTCTCTCCACAAGCCATGAACACTTAAACAAACTCCACCAACAATCTCCACTCACCTCACTGACCAGAAACCACCCTTTGTTTTGGCCTGAAACACCCTATATCTCAAATACGATTTTCATCCTCCCTTGGTCAGAGCTGCTGCAAACTCACTCAGGAGGTTGTTTAAACTCCAGCTAAGCATCCAAAGCTTCAAAGGTGGACCATTGGGACCAGACTGAGCCAAAGAATCATCCAAAGAGCTCCTGAATCAAGAGCTCCATCTCAGGTGACACCATGAACTTTTTTCCCAGAACTCATTTCTCTTGTTAAAATCTTGTTGTGTGTGTTACACTGATCATTGGGATCTCTTTACTTTTGAAAATGAGCCAGAAATGAGTGTGTAATGCTGTTCTGAAAGTTTGACCTAAAAATTTCATTGCTTCGATTCTTGTTTGTGTGTGAGTTTAAGTGTGATTTGATGCTGGATTCGTGCTTAGGGTAGTTAGTAGATGATTTCTGGAGAGTTAGAGCTTCTAAAATGGCCTAGGGAGAGAGATTGATTCTAGGGATGGCCGGAGAAGACGACCGGAACACTGTTCCGGTCGCCTGATTGTAATTAACGGCAAGGTTAGGGTTTTAAGCATTAATTAGCAAGTTTGAATTTGGACCGTGAGATGTGGCGGGGAGTCAATTCGCGCGCAGGCAGTTTCAAATCTGGACCCTAGGATTTGAATACTTTTCATTAAATCAGATTTAATTCATTTAATTTCTTTTATTTTTCAATTGTCTTGCATATTTAATTAAAAATAGTTAAAAATTCTTAAAAATTATGAAACTTTTTCTTTAAGGTTTTATTAATTTTTAAGACCCAAAAATATTTTTATTTTATTTTTTATCATTAAAAAAGTATTTTTAAATATTTAAAAGATTATTTTTAATTGATTAATGAGAATTAATTAATTAAAAATACTTTTAGGTATTTAAAAATTACAAAAAAATTCATGAAATGTTCTAAGACATTTAGAAACATTGTCCAACCTTCAAACCAAATTTCTTTTTTGATCTTGATGCATTTTAAGAATTTTTCATTGAATTAAATCATTTTTTATGCATTATTTTGATCATGGATTCAAAAAATCATTTCTGCCTATTGGTGAAGGTTGAGACATTGATTCTTTTTGCTTTGTCTTGTGTGTGGCATGTAGTTTCTAGGGTAAAAAGGCCATGAATTGTTCTTGCATTTTCAAATTGTTTGGCATTTGTTTTGTTAAGAACCCTAAAAAACCCTAATAACTTGTAAAAATCATATCTTGAATTTGGTTGAGAGTTGAGAACTCCCCTTTGGGCAGTGGTTTGTTATAGGTCTAGGGTTTCCTTGAGTGCCATTTTCCATTTTTACTTTAGGGTTTTGCTTCTGTTTTTGGTTTGTGTTTGATGTTTGATCCATGAACCCTAATTTGGGCTTTCATTTGCATCCCTCTTGCATTTTCTTGCATAACATGACTTGTCTTTGCATTTTGTGCATTCTTGTGATTCATTTGACATCTTAAGACATGTAGAAAGCATGTTTGATCATTGCATTGCATATTTGCCATGTCATTTTTCTTGTATGCTTCATAACATTCCATGCTTGTTCATGCTCCTTAGCTTGCATCATTTGCATTCATGATCTTGTGTGAACATCCCCATTGTCTTGCCTCATGTTTGCAGCACCTCATAACATCATAATCATCATCACCATGCTTCTGGTCTTGCTTTGCATCATATCATTTCATCTCATCTTGCATTGCATTGCATTTCTTTCTAACATTTCAGGTGGTAAGTAAACTTGAGAAGTGGATTTGCCTTCACTTCTCATGCCTTTTCTTTTCATCTCTCTTGCATCCATTGCTGCATTTCTATTTGTGTTTGAGATTGAGCTTGCTCATTCTTGTTCTTCCCACTTTCTTTCTTCAAGTGACTTGACTTCTTGAATGAAGCAAGTCACTTTGCTTCTCTTGATCCTGTTCATCTGCTTCCTGGTGGCTCTTTTGAAGACTTCTCTTGCAAACCTCACAAACCTTAGGATCATCCAAGCATGATAATGAATTAGGGTTTTGATTAGTTTCCCCTCATAGTTTTTACCTTTGGGTCTCTCTTTGAGTCTTCTCTTCTCATCTCATAACCAGAGACTAAACCCTAAAGGCTTTAAGACTTTGTGATTAGGGTTATGCCTGCATCCTTCTCTTAGGATGGAGTGTGTAACTTTAATCCTAAGTATTAAACCCTTAAGGTGTTTAAATCTCTTAATCAATCCATCTAATAATTATCAAGACATCACACTTGTAACTTGGGCCTTGCATTAGGGTTCTAATTCTTCCTTAAGTGGTTAAGAAGGACTAACCCTAGTGTTAATGGACAAGTCCCCCTCAAGTTGTCTTACAAATCATAAAAAACACTTCATCATCATACCATTAATCTAAATAAAATCCACTTAATAAAGGCTTGTTTTGTCATGGGTTTAATCCCTAATCATGGATTAAGTTGAGGAGTCTTCCTCAACTTAAACATTCTCATCTATCATCCTTCTTTTAGGATGGTGTAATGGGTCTGTTTAATCCTTGATTATGGCTTAACCTCATTACTCAACACTAAACAAAAATCCCAAAAACATCTAAATAATCACAAGTAGGTTAATGATCTTAACTCTACATCAAAAGGTGATTAAGTGTGAGAATCTGACTTCACACTTAAGGTATTCTCATTACCCCTGATCAGAGGGAAGATGTGATGAGTTTACTAACCCATTGGTTTAGGCTTAAGCTCATTATCTTATGACAAACTCCAAAAAGAAATAAAAGACTGAAAACTCAAAAACAAATAATAATCGTCTCCTCCGGGATTCTTTTCTCATCACACTCACTCACAAACGAGAACTTGCTTCTTCCGTCTAATGCAAGACAGTAAGCACCTGAGCCAGACAGGTCATACACTTGAGCATAGGCAAGCAAGCAGTTCACAAGTCAATTCATCTTTCAGTCTCTTTGGGTCGAACTACGGTGTTCTGACTTCCTCATTGCACGAGAGGATACGTAGGCATAACTTAACAGTTATCGAACAAAAGTCTCTGTATATTCCCCCTCCTTCCAACATTATTCTTTAAGCCTCATGGTCATGAGCAATTCATTATCATTCTTACACTGACACTGTACATTTATACACTTCACATTTCTTTTACACTGACACCTGTACATATTGCTTTCCAGCTATTTTACACACAGATTGCACTGACACTACCCCTTTTAAACACAAATCTTTTAAGCGTGGATCCCGTCGAGTACGACGGACAATCTGGGTGCTAATACCTTCCCAGGTTGTAACCAACCCCCTTTCTCAGTCTCTCTGGTTCGCAACCGTCTTATCCATGTCTTTCTAGGCCTATGCAGCATTGCCTTTCCTCCGGGATAAAAATGCCTAACTGGCGACTCTATTCATTCTCCAGTGAGTTCACGGCTGTGTGTTCTCACTGTTCCCTTCGCCGACCGTTCGCGCTTGTACCGGGATGCAAATCTTCGGGAGCGACAGAGGGTGATGGTAGCAACCAACTGATTTTTGAATTTTAGAAATTTTGCACGAAGTAACCGGTTACCAGTACAAAAACTGGCCTTTTTCTTCAAATTTCAACAGGTAATCGATTACTACCCATGAGGTAACCGATTACTTCAACTAAAACTTGAATTTTTCTTCTCTTTGGTGGGAAATCTTGGATATCCGGTCTTGGTCATATTTTTTGAGATTATTTTCCTTCCGAGATCTGATGATTGTCGAATAACCCTTGATCACATGCCCCGTGCCGCGATCAATGATGTATGCTCTCTATTATTATGCAATGTATGGGCGAATATGCAAGATGACACGGAAACGAAGTATAAGCTACTCAGAATCGACGATAAATAAGAGGGCAAATTTTAGGGTATTACAGCTGCCCATATTCAATCACTGTAGACTTGAATAGGTGATAGCAACGACTTTCAGACATTCATGGTATGAAGGGATTGAATACCCGAATAAACCGGAAAATTTGTACTTTGTAGGGGTGAGCAAACAGGTTGATGAACGCCATCCTCGAGCGACACCACCAAGGGACCGTGAAGCGGGTAAACCGACCTCGGGAAGTTGGAAAAAAATACCATCCTCGAATGATAATCTAACATAACCTATCATCCTCAAATTATGGTTGCAATAAACAAGACTAACCTCAGAAGGACTTCAAGAAAAGAATGTCATCCTTAAATGACAACTCACAATAAGATCCTCAGATCTTCCGCGAAACCATCCTCGAATGGGATCAGAATGGTATATCAGCCTCGGTCGATACCCAGGAACACAAAGACTAACCTCGGAAAGACTTTGCAAATAGGACATATTGACCTCAATCAATACTCTCAAATTTGTTTACCATCCTCAAATGATAACCATGACAACAAGACCAACCTTGGAAGGACTTGAAGAAACCGAGAATACCATCCTCGAATGACAACTCAAAATAAGATCCTCAGATCTAATATGAAACCATCCTCGAATGGAATCGAAAAGGTATACCGGCCTCGATCGATAACCGGAAACACGGAGACTGACCTCAGACAAACTTTACGGGGAAGCATATTGACCTCAATCAATAAGCTCGAAATGGATTTACCATCCTCAAATGATAACCATAACTAGAAGACCAACCTCAAAAGGACTTGAGGAAAAAAGGAATGTCATCCTCGAATGACAACTCAAAATAAGATCCTGAGCTCAGACAGAATTAGCAGGAATTAGCTCATCGTACTTAGATGACAACTCAAAATACACGAGACCATCGTACTTAGATGATAACTCAGCCGGTGATGACAAGTGTTCTCCGCGGAGACACTTTCGGTCTAATTGAAGAAATGACACTTCTGACTTTTGCTTCAAGGCTCCAAAGCTAGCTTATGCTTCACATGCATATGTTTGAATTTCATGGCGTAATGCTCCATAACGATGGAAATGCTACGCTTTTGAGGATGCAAATGCAATGATGATTACTAAATGAAAATGCGAAGGGATCTCCTGATGAGGAGATAACAAGTCTCTCCCACCACCCTAATGGGGAAGAAATAATCACCGCATTAATGTAACGAATCCATGTGGGGATGAGAAACTCTGTAGGGGATACTGTTTGGTATACACTGGCTTTGAACTACCATCCTTGCCAAAAATAAATTGGACTTTGAGATAATCACAGAATGAAAACATGTTGGGGAAAGTCTTGAACTGTCTTAGACTTGAGTAGGAGGTACGCCACCCTTAGAACATCATTGGAGAAGTAGTAACCTTCTGACATGACTGAGGAAATAGTATGATGATGCTCTACTGAGGCTTTGTTGATATTCTTTTGAGGCTTTGTTGATATTATACTAGGGAATTCCTTAAATGCATACTCTTTTGTCTATGGGAGAGGTACTAATGGATATTGGACTTTGCTTGGCGATCTCACAGGGGAAGACTGCAAACAATACGATGTCAGAAGGACAACCATCCGACTTTTCACCATCCTCACCACCACTAAGGAATGCTGACTTCCTCATATACTGCAGGAGATAAGACATAAGACATAATAATGATAAGACTCTAGTGGGGAATATCTTCCCTTCAGGGAAGGAATAGTTCTTGCTTGGGGAGAACATCATTAACCTTCTGTTGTTATGTTGGGGAAAATTCGACCTTTGACTCTATTAGGGGAGAGTTCTCACAACTCCGAATTTGTGGGGAAACAAGGCATTCAACTACCTGCTGGGAATACCTCACTACAGGGGAAATAAATCCTCTTGGGGACTACCACTTGTTCAACCATCTTGCTCCGACATAGCTAGGGAAGTTTTCAATCTTCAATTCCACTGGGGATGGTAGAGAACATTAATGAGTTTTGTTTCCTGCTAAAGATGTCTCTTGATGGGAATAAAAGATGTGAGGTGTCTCATGATGGGGGGTGAGAGATGATGAAACCTTTCGATTGAGGGAGTACCAACCCTCTTCTTATCTTGTTCTGCTGGAGAAATGATAGTCTAATGAGAATTGTTGGGGAATCTTCCTTGATGACACTTGCTGAGGAATGAGCTCATTGACACCTCGTGCTGGTAATGACTTTGTTTCTATGTATCTACATATTATTGAACACAACAGATAATTCCTGCAAAAGAGAAAGTTAGACGAGCCTGCATGCCCCGGGTTCACGGTCTGAATCGACCATCCCTGTTACTTAACATTTAAGATGTATGTCAAGTGTTTTAACCTTAAGCATGCATTATAAAGCATCAATGTATTCATAATGCAATATTTATCACAATTTATTGGACATTTTTGCAATCAATCAATGATAGATGAGAACAAAAACAAATGAAGTAATTGGATAAAAAACATTTTATTGACTGAAACGTGGCCGTAAATAGACATTACACCGGGAAGCAATCCCTAGAAAGAAGAAATTGCATAAAAGGAAAATAAACTATCCTAATGGCAATGTGAAAACTGGATCTCATCAAGTTTCAATCCGGCCATGACCCGTATATATGTCTTCAAGACCTTCCGTGTACTTCACTTTTGAGGAAGATGATTAGACCGATTCTTAACCCTCAAGTTGTCCTTGATTGTAGTTGACGAGTCACAAATCTCACAGATCGCAATTAATCGTTTCAGTACCTATTTTGCGTGGATCTCCCTTTCGGGTTTTCAATCCACCGGGATACCCTTTTTTTCCCGAGATGTCCAGTGTGACTTTTCAACTCAGCGGGTGTACATTTTTTCCGTTTATTTCCCTAACTTTTTCCCGAGCCTTTTATTCTGTTTTTGGCTCGCCGGGATGCCCTTTTTTTCTTGGACTCTTATTCTTTTTTTGTCCAGTGGGTTTCTTTTATACGAAGTATTTTCTAACTACATCTGCGTTGACAAGGGATAAAATGTCTTCTCCATCCATGGTTGTTAGCATTAAGGCTCCGCCCTAGAAAACCTTCTTAACCACAAATGGTCCCTCATAGTTGGGTGTTCATTTGCCCCTGTGATCCTTTTCAGCACTAATTCCCCGAGTATGTAGCATCGAGGCTTCACCTTTTAGTCGAACGCATGTTTCATTCTCCGCTGATATAGTTGTCCATGACATACAGCTGCTAAACGTTTCTCCTCGATGAGGCTCAACTGATTGAATCTTGACTGGAGCCATTCAGCTTCGTCAAGCTTAAAATCCATCATTATCCTTAAAGAGGGAATCTCGACTTCCACTAGTAGGACTGCCTCCATACCATACACTAGCGAGAACGGGGTTTCCCCTGTTGAGGTGCGCACAGATGTTCGGTACCCATGCAATGCGAATGGAAACATATCATGCAAATGTTTATATGTCACAACCATCTTCTGTACTATCTTCTTGATGTTCTTGTTGGCTGCCTCGACGATGCCATTCATCTTCGGGAGGTACAAATAAGAATTGTGATGTTCGATTTTGAAATCCCGACACAAATTTGCCATCATCTTGTTATTGAGATTGAAACCATTATCAGTAATGATTCTTTCGGGTATTCCATATCGACAAATAATATCCCTCTTTATGAATCGGGCCACGACCTGCTTGGTCACATTAGCATACAATGCTGCTTCTACCCACTTGGTGAAGTAGTCTATGGCAACCAAAATGAAGCGATGACCATTAGAAGCGGTAGGCTCAATCTTTCCGATCATATCGATGCCCCACATGGAAAAGGGCCACGGTGATGACATGATACTCAATGGATTGGGAGACACATGCACTTTATCAGCATAAATTTGACACTTATGGCATTTGCGGGAGTACTTGCAGCAATCAGATTCCATGGTTATCCAATAATACCCCGATCTCAAAAGTTTCTTCACCATGGCATGTCCTCCTACATGGGTGCCGAAGGATCCCTCATGAATTTCCTGCATTAACATGTCTGCCTCGTGTCTATCCACGCATCTGAGCAAGACCATGTCAAAGTTCCTTTTTAAAGCACATTATCCTGATTTAAGAAGAAACCGCCAACCAACCTCCTTAAGGTCTTCTTATCTTTGTTGAATGCCCATGTAGGGTATTCCTGAGATTTTAGAAAACGTTTGATATCGTAGTACCAAGGTTTATCATCGTCAACACTGTCAGCTGCAAACACATAAGCATGCCTTTCGAGACGAGACACCACGATTCTAGGCACATAGTTCCCTTGTTGGACTTTAGTCATGGATGATAAGGTTATTAGAGCATCAACAAATTGATTCTCATCACGAGGTACATAATGAAGCTTTACCGTCGTGAAGAATGTTAACAACCTTCTGGTGTAGTCCCTGTAGAGAATCAAATGTGGTTGATGGACAAGCCACCTTCTGTTAACCTGATTTATAACCAAATCTGAATGACCGAAGATATAGAGGGTCTTAATTCGCAAATTAATCGCCTCATCGATCCCCATTATACAAGCTTCGTATTTTGCCTCATTGTTGGTTCATTCAAACTTCAATCGGGTAGTGAATGGCATGTGAACTCCTCCCGGTGTGATAATAACAACACCAACTCTACTGCCATTCATGTTAACGGCTCCATCTAACATCATACTCCACTTGGATTCAGGGTCTGGCCCCTCCTCCGGGAGTGGTTCTTCACAATCTTTCAATTTGAGGAACACGATGTCCTCATCAGGGACTCAAATCTCATTGGCTGATAGTCATCAATCAGTTGTTGAGTCAGATAATCTGATAATACGCTTCTTTTGATAGCTTTCTGAGAAGTATACTGGATATTGTATTCAATCAAGATCATCAGTAGGGTAGTATGAGTCAACATGTAGTGTCTTAGTCGACGAGCAGCCCATGCCAAAGTGCAACAAGTTTTCTCGAGCAGTGAGTATCTTGTCTCACAGTCGGTAAACTTTTTTCTAAGGTAGTATATTGCATTCTCTTTTCGACCAGACTCATCATGTTGACTGAGAACTCAACCTATCGATCCTTCAAGTACTGAAATGCACATAATCAAGGGTCTCCCCAGAACCAGAGGTATGGGGATTGACGATTCTTGTAGATACTCTTTGATTCGATCGAAAGCCAATTGAAAGTCATCATTCCACTGGACGACCTGATTATTTCTCAAGAGTTTTAATATTGGTTCACACATAGCCGTTAGGTGAGATATGATATGTGGAATGTAGTTCAATCTTCCTAAGAAACCACGTGCCTCTTTTTCAGTTTTAGGCTCAGGCATCTCTTGAATTGCCTTTACCATCGCAGGGTCGACCTCAATCCCCTTTTCACTTACGATAAATCTCAGCAGCTTACCGGAGCGCACTCTAAATGTACACTTGTTCGGGTTCAACCTTAGTCTGAACTTCCGCAACCTGTCAAACAACTTGGCCAAGTTAACTAAGTGTTCTTCCTTAGTTTGCGACTTCGCAATCATGTCATCCATGTAGACCTCGATCTCGTGATGAATCATGTCGTGGAAGAGAGTCACCATTGGTCGTTGGTAAGTTGCTCCAGCATTCTTCAAAACCGAACGACATCATTTTGTAGCAGAAAGTTCCCCAAGGGGTGATGAAGGTAGTTTTCTCCATATCATTTGGCGACATTTTGATCTGGTTGTAGCCCGAAAAGCTATCCATGAAGGAAAACACCGAAAACTATGTTGTATTGTCAACTAACACATCAATGTGAGGCAACGGGAAATCGTCCTTCAGACTAGCTCTGTTTAAGTCTCGGTAGTCGACACACATTTGAACTTTGCCTTGCTTCTTTGGAACCGTCACGATATTGGTGTAGTACTTCATTTTCAAGTGGACGGTAGATGGGACCACCGTCAACTCAACCAGAGTGGGTCAGCCAAGGATGTAGTTGTAGAGGGAAGGGCACTCTATCACCAGGAATTGGACTTTGACTTCTCTGGCCATTTCCTTCACTCCGAATATGAAGAGGAGTTACACGTATCCCCATGGTCTTGTGGTAGCCCCATTAAATCCTTGGAGGTCGGACCCAACATAGGGGGACATGTTTGTTTTGTCCAACTTGATAGTTTTGAACAGATGGACATACATAATGTCCACAGAGCTGCCTTGGTCGACCAGGATACGTCGGACATCAAAGCGCGCCATTTTAGCTCTTATCAGTCGAGGGGTGATCGAATTAGGTGACCCACGAGGCATTTCTTTGGAAAAAAATGATATCGGGTTGGATCTTCCCCGGGATTTTGTTAAGGTTGCCAATTGTCCAGGCGCGGTCAACAAAAGCTCGTCGAACTTCCGCTTCCCAAAAATGGCGGCGTTCTCATTGTTTACCCCTCCTCTAGAGATGACCAAGGCGGTAGGGAAATCCTCCCATGGGCTGTGAACAACAAGTCGTCCTCCCATGTTGAGATCGGGGAGGTGGAAGTCTTCAGGTCGTGATACGCATATCGCAACTTGGAAGGGAGATTCGTTGTCCGGGGAATCTTCGCGATTTCTTTTTGTGGACTATTCCTAGCGTCGGGGAGTCTCGCTTTTCTTGAAGTATTGTTTGAGGTGACCCTCTTTAATTAGAATTTTGATCACGTCCTTGAGGTGAACACAATCTTCGGTCACATGCCCGTGGCTCATATGGAAACAACAGTATTTGAACTTGTCAGTGTGGGGCTTGGGTGCTATAGGTTTGGGGAATCTTGCCCTGCCCTGTTTGAACTCGGAGTTGATGCACTCGGAGAGGATGCGCTCGCGGGAAGAAGTCAACAATGTGTATTCAGAGAATCGCCCCGCAGGTCCTCTTCCTTCGTGGATCTCGCGAGGCTTATTGTTTCTCCTTTTGTCCCCTGTGTGTCGGGGGACAATGTAGTCTTCATTTTTGGAGCTTCTGGCGTCATCGTGACCGCGGTAGCTCCAAACATTGTGAGCGACTTGTTTCTCCTCGTACCAGATGTACGCTTGAGCTTTGTGAAGAAGCTCGTCAAGGGTGCGAGGAGGTTATATCTCGACTTATCTGCTGAGCTCGCTCCCGTAAAGGAGTCCTTTTTCGAGGAGATACTTTTTCTTATAATCAATCGTATGCACCTCGACGGCCTCTTGGTTGAATCGCTCGATGTACGAGCGCAATTTTTCGTTCTTCCCATGTACAATGGCCTCAAAGGTCGCTTCGGTCTTGGGGTGGTGTCGAAAAGCAGTGAAATACCGTGTGAACTCCAACCTCATGCTCCTCTAGGATGTGATGGACTCTGGTGCCAGGCTTTTGTACCACACCATGGCCCCTTTCCTGAGGGTTGTCGAGAATTACCTGCACTTGACGTTCCCGATGATGTCATTGCGATAGTCGAGCATATCATTGATGTTATCGACATGATCATCTGGGTCAGTCGTCCCGTCATAGGGTGTCAGGTTCGGGGATTTCTCCACGCCCTTCGGGAGTGGTGCCTCCATAATAGCCAGTGATAGAGGGTAGTGAGGGTCATCTTCATCACTCCTCAGTGGGGAGCAGCCTTCGTTCCTCGGACTTTGATCTCGTCGAGGAGAACTTGTTTGTTGGTTGTCCACTAGATCAGGGCACCCCCTGGGTCGATTCTTCTTTGGCTCGAGGGAACGTCGCCCTAGGCAAGGAGGCGAACGTCCCCGCTTCTTGGCCGCCTCTAGTTGGCATCTCTCGGATTGATGTCCCTGCTCCCGTCAGGGAGGTCCAATTTGACGCTATGTCTCCAATGCTATTATCCTCTCGTGCTGTTGAGTGAGCAGGAAGTTGGTCTGATTCAAAGCGTGCACCATGGCTATCATGGTGGGGTCACCTTCGACTGGCACCGGTATGAGATGGAAAGCAGTTGCGGGCTGAGGTTGAAGGACGCCATTATCCTCGAGCTCAGGTGATGGGGTGGAGGGCTGCCCGTCACGCACGTCAGATTCATGGGTGACGACCAGGTTGTCCTCATTGGTGTATTCGACGAGATCCAAAGTGTGATTTTCACCGTGTTCGCCGGCCATGTTGGAAGGGTGAAAAGTGAGCTTTGATATTTTGATGTAGAAGAAGGGGAGAGCTAGGATTCCCACAGACGGCGCCACTGATCTTACATGATCAGAAGGGCCTTCAAGGTGTTGGACTGCGAACGTTACGGGTGAGAGAGAAGATGAGGGGGTGTACCTGCAAGGCACTCCGATGCTTAAGTGAGTATGGGTACAAAGAAAATGATAAATGATGTTAAGTTAAGAATACCTGACCCTTTAGTGAAAAACTGTATTTATATGTGCCCCCAACGTTGGGTCAAGGTCCTTTCTTGGACTGAATCAACTAGGCTAAAGAAAGAACTGTCAAGGTACGCATAGGAGCGTGTAAGACCTAGCACGTGTTCTTGCCTTTGGTCCAACTGTCCCTGCATTATAGGAGAGAATGGTAGACAGTTCGGTGACATGGCGTACGTCGGGGAGACGCAGTCTCCCTAGTACGAGTATGGTGGATCGTGAGACTGTCCTTACGATCCAGATCTTTACCCGCGAGATGGGGCTTCTGCCCGACTTATGAGACTCTGCCCGAGTGATTGGACCTCTGCCCGACAGGTTTGGACTTCTGCCCAACAATGTCTTAGAGGTCTAGTCCAAAACAACTATTTTATCTTAGTCTTCCTTTTGAGTCCCCTCCTTAAAAGAACTGCTTTGAATCCCAACTAACTTCTTTCATATTTTAACTAACATCTTCTTAAAAGAATAGAAGAAAATAGATATCGAGTTCATAGTCAAATTTTATAAGACAACCCTCTCCAAACTTTCCCCAATATCGTCGTCATACTAGCCTTGAGACACCTCTAAACTTTCTAATAGAGTGTTGAAGTATAATTTAAATATATAAATTATTACTTAAGTTACTTGTTATTAAAGAAGTAAGTAAATTGTGAAGGACAATAATATGATTAGGGTTAAATTAATTGATTTGTTGAGATAGAAGGACAATAATTTAAACCTGGACCAGGATATGCTGCATACTACGGGAGTAGAGAACCAACATGCCTTGTCGGTTGTTCTGCAATACAAATTCACCACTAAGTGCAATCTCATTCATTCCCACTTCAACATTGTTTTCATTTCATGTGTCTAGATTCATGGCTGGGTGCTAGCTAGGAAACAACAACAAACAAAAAAGCCTTCTATTCTATACTACTAGGCCCTCTCTCTTTTTCTCATAATAAAACCCAAATTAACAACACTAATTAACATCACACTTGTCTTTCCTTAATCAACAACAACCTTACTCTTTCCACTTTCTTTCTCTCTCTCTCTACCCTCTAATCTACCTACTAAGGTGAGTCTTATATTCTCTATTTTTCACCTTTTTTGAAAATTATTTTTTCCAAAAAAAACAATATTCCCATTAGTGGTCCTATATATACAGTTAAAGCACTTCCTTAGATTTCTGAGAATAGGATTGATTAGTGAAATTCTGTTGTTGGTGAGATTATAATAAATAACAGTATCTCTCTTCTACTACTACTATTACTATAATCATATATCTATATATATGTTTTGTTCTTGTATTATGGTGTTGAATTAGGGTTTAGTTTAGCATCCACAACCATAATTAAACACAAAATAATCATTGATTATGGTTTAAGTTAGAGAGAGAGATATTATTCTAATTTAGAGATCTCTCTCTCACACACACCTTCATCACAATAAGGTTAATGGAAACAAACATTTCACCAACAACTTTAGGTTACAATAGAGATTCTTCTTCTTCTTCACCAACTCCACCTCAAACAACTCCATCTCAAACTAACACAAACACATTAGTCTTCAATAATCCACCACAAACTTCACACCACAACAATAATCTTCATCCAGATCCAGATCTAATCGTTACAACAAGCACTTCTAGTATCCCAATAACACCACAACAGACAACAGCAGCAGCAGCAACAACAAAAGTATATTACCGAGAATGTCTGAGAAACCACGCGGCAAGCATGGGAAGCCACGTGGTAGATGGATGTGGCGAGTTTATGCCGAGCGGTGAAGAAGGTACTCCACAATCATTCAAATGTGCTGCTTGTGATTGTCATCGAAATTTTCATCGAAAACATGTTCAATTATCACCACAGCAGCAACAACAAGAACAAGAACAACAACAACAACAACAACATCAACAACATACGCAACATGTTGTTAATAACGGTCACGTTCAGTTCAACACACCTTCTTCTTCATCTCAAAGATTCTCACACCCTACTACTTCTGGACATGTTCCACCTTTGATGATGACTTTTGGATCAGGTCCAGCTGAATCATCAAGTGAAGATCTCAACATGTTGGGTGCACAATTTTCAATACAAACGCATCAGCAGCAGCAGCAACAAGCTTCTAAGAAGAGGATAAGGACGAAATTCTCACAGCTTCAAAAGGATAAGATGTTGGAGTTTGCTCAAAAGATTGGATGGAAGATCCAGAAACATGATGAACAAGAAGTTCAACAGTTTTGTTCTCAAGTTGGTATCAAAAGACAGGTTTTCAAAGTTTGGATGCATAATAATAAACAAGCTATGAAAAAAACAGGAAATGTAAGCTTAGTTTAACTATTTTTTGTTTTATTTTTGTTTTATTTTTTCCATTTGTTCTAAAAGAAATAAGGAGAAAAAAAATAGTATATATAAATGAATAACATACTTTGATCATTTAATATTCAACTTCTATTATGTATTTAAAATATGTTATATACTTATATGGTGTTTAATTAATTTTATTGATATGAAAGTAGTATGCACTGATTCTGAGTTTCTTATCTCTTTATTCCTTGGAATAGACTTTTGAAAGAGAAGAAGAAAACGACAAAACTGTTTGTAATGTTTGTTATAAGCTAAATTAAGATTAATATTGAATGCGTAATCTTTGTTTGAGGACTTTATGCTTACTTTAATAATGGAAGATTGGAAGTCTTGGTTCTTGAATCTATTAGGTTTCTATGGTAATCAATGTTAGGATCCCACCACAAATTTGTCATGAGATATAGGACAGACACCGACACATGATTATAGGAGACAATACCCGTTTTTTTCTCGAATTGATTTTAAAGGTTGTGTATTGTCTTGTCTCTATCTGAACAAATTAACCATGGAGAAATATCTAAGATGATTACAAATGAACAAAGATGAAGAAAGTGTAGGAAGATACAGATTTCATCATAAGTATTTGTCAGCAATATGAAAGTAAATTACTACTTTTTGTCGTTTTGCACAACAAAGTGATGAGAGTTTCATCCTTGATATTTATCCTTTTATCATGATTAAACTCCTTTTCTTCTTTTCTTTCTTGAAGATGCCGATTAAACTATGAAAGTTAATTGAGATGTAAAGGAGGTTCTTATGGGAAGGATCAAAAGGATTTCCTATGGTAATAAGTGGAAGGACGTCTATAAGTATTAGTATAAGAGGATGGTGGTTTTGGGGTTAAAGATCTAAGACTTTTGAATTTGGTCTTGATAATTAAGGGGAGGTGGAGGGTTCTTGAGGATAGATAATTTTTTTGGAAAAATATTGTTTCTTCTAGATATGGAGCTCAGGTGTAGATGATAGGGTGATTGGCTTAATGAAAGTATCTTTTTTTTAGAGAAGTTTTTCCTTTTCGATTTCTTATCAGATCAGCGGTCAGACTGATTCACCTCTTCATATTTTAAGGTGGTTGAACATGATTTGAATTCAAGTTTCTGAATGATATTTAGGTAGGAAAGTTTTCGTTGTATGACTCGTTTGCGAGATTGTTTCTCATCTCGGAGCAAAAATCATAGTTATGAATTGATGGGAAGCTGAATAAAAGAGGTTTGAGTTTGATATTTTAGGTGGAGACATTCTCTTATTATTTAAAAAAAAAACTTTCTAAGGTGGTGGAACATGGTCTGAATTCAAGTTTCTGACATGATAGGTTGGAAAGTTTTTGTTGTATGACTCATTCGAAATATTGTTTCTCATCTCTAAGCGAAAATCATAGTTGTGGGATTGATGGGAAGGTGAATAGAAGAGGTTTGAGTTTGATATTTTAGGTGGAGACATTCTCTTATTGTTTGAAAGAAAAAAATTTCCAAAATGGTTGAATATGGTTTGAATTCAAGTTTTTAACATGATGTTTGGGTAGAAAATTTTTGGTTGTATGACTCGTTTGAGAGATTGTTTCTCATCTCTGAGCGAAAATCATAGTTGTGGGATTGATTGGAAGCTGAATTGAAGATGTTTGAGTTTGATACTTTAGGTGGAGACATTCTATTATTGTTTAAAA